>CM070622.1:41097654-41697654 GCA_036346255.1 Ampelocalamus luodianensis
TCATGTCTTCTTTGAGTCTCGATTTGTGGGCCTCTCTGGTAATCACGTTTAGAAATCGTTTAATCAATCGTTATTTGTTCTGCGGGTCAACGCCATGTGGGCCCATCTTTATCGATTGTTAGTTGTGTGCGATGTCGTTTTCTCTGTTGGAAGCGTATTTCTTTGTGAGTAGAGTTAAGTTTGCGGCGTTGATATGTCAAAGGCGTATTCTTAGAATCATATCGGCGTCGCTTTGGCGTCGCGGGCTATTACTGTCAGCACTTTGCGGCGGGCCCTATCTGTCGATGTCTGGGGGTTAGTTGTTGTCATCGGAAAAGGGTATAAATGCTTTAGTATTTACGAAATGCTTTTACGTTGCCTTTGTTAAATCGTTTAAACTTGTAAAATGCATAACTAATTCAATTTTATCAAATTGCATGAAACCAGTGCTGTTATTTTCATTTTAAATGTATTACTTACTAAAATTAGTTTCATCCATGTCTCTGTAGCAAAAATCTGTTATCTAATAAAATGATGTCTTATGTATCTTCTAAATTAGAAAATGCATATCTTTTCCAATAATTGTCCAAATTCAATAGACAGTTTGTAAATTTCATTTTCAGTATGCTAACTGTTAGGATAGGTTTTATACACTGTTTCATTTATGAAAAGTTGTTAAGTAACTAACTAGTGGCATGTTGTATTTTTAACTTAGAAAATTCATAGAAAATTATTAGCATCTTAAAATGATTTGTTCTCTGTTTCTAAATTTTGTTATATCTTGTTTAGGCTGTGTGAATTTTGGCATGAGTTGATGTTGTTGTATGCTTAAGTTTTGTCGGTGTTATTCGTCCTTATTTTTTGTTGTGTTCGATCGTTGAAGCGATATTTGCGGCAACCACGAGACGATCCTCACTTCTGTATTGAACAGCAGCACCGAGCAAGCGGTTTGATCATGATTAATCGATATTTTAAAGTTTAATATTTTGTTTAATTTGTATGTATGCATCGCTTAATTTGTGTTAAAATGGTTAGTTAAATCAGTAGTGCATATCCACATAGACAAAATATGGATCTCTACTACACGAGCCTAAGTTATTTCTTTGTGATTAGAGATCATGGATGATCTCTTGTCACTTAGTAGATTCGGGTCAACTTGCTTAGACATGCTTAGTATCGGTAGAGGCGGGCGGTTATCGACTTTAGTCGGTAACCTTGATCACCTAAAATTTACTATAACTTTATGTTTTAGCATTTACTGCTTTATCATCACAAAACTAAAAATGAAAACAAAAATGGTTTAGACTTGGGCACAATGGTAAGGCCCAGTGTGATCTGTTGGGTGTGGTGGAAAGGTGCAAGTCAGTTAAGGACCAGAGTTACTTGCGCCACGTCTTGAGCATTTTGCGTGCTAACCACACTAGAGTATATGGGACCTCTCTTGACCTAGTACTTTGGCGTGTATTGGCTCAGGGTCGCGGGGAGGTCGCGGAGGAGGATGGAGGTGGGAGCATGGTAGTTGTCCGAAAAGCTTTATCACGAGTGGGTAGTTGTCTTTTGGCTTTACCATGTAGCGTGGTGTTTCTACCCATCTGACGGCTCGAGGTTGATACACAATATTGGAAAGCAGTCTCGTAGGACTTAGTTTGTGTAAAGCATACCTTGGAAGTGTGCTTTGGCTTAAAGCGATCTGAAGTGTGGGTACATTGGTACACCCTGCGGGTTTAAAACTATTCGAATAGCCTCGTCCTAGGTTATGGACACGCTTCGGATCGCCCCAAGAACTAGACTCCAACATTTAAATTAAAACTTGATGGGTGATGCGAATGCGGGATTCGTGCTATTGTTAATAGTGACTATTGGGATAGTCACTTCTAGGTTGTTTATCTTTAAGCTTTTGTTATTATTATCCTTCTTTGTTATTTCAATCTTAAAAATGAATTGCAAACTTGCCTTTAAAGCTGTATTACCTTATGGCAAATGAAAATTGGCTTTATGCAAATAAAACATATGGCCTCCACTAGACAAGCCTGCATGTAGCATATGAGCAGTGCGCTGGTTCACCGTCGATCTTGCGGTACAAAGACAATCTTTGTACTCGGTGCTTTGCTTAATGTTTTTGTTGCGAGGAAGAAGGTGAGCCTCGGGGCCTCACTTACGTGAACTGTCTTTGTCGCCGTGGGTGTGACTAGTCTTGGCGGTCGGTCGGATGCCTTGTGGGTTGGAGCACCTTGATTGGCTTTGTTTATAGCCATCTTATGGCACTTTTGCTTCCAGCTATCGTTGTTGTCTATTTGTGTATCTTGTGGCTGTCGGCCTATATACGTAATATTGTTACTATTTGTTTATCTTCCGTTTGTAGTGTGATGTTTGGACTCTATGTTTGGAATGGAGTTGATGCATACTTTTGTTGTGAGGTGTGTATCTTTATGCAGGAAGTATACATATCTCGAGATCGATTTATTTGATTTGTGATGCTAGGACCGGTGGTTGGTTAAGCACTACAAACCAAATAAATTGAGTCCTCACACATTAGATGCTCCATTGAATTGAACAAGCCCGGTGGGAAGAGTTTCTCCAATTTTTACATTAAAATTGGGATATTTTCCTCTAATTGAAGCATTTGAATAGGATCGATCTCTTTAGCACAAAGCATTCTATAAAAATAAATGAGCTCAGCTAATGTCTCCCACACATCCTTGTTGACAAATCCTCGAATCATCATAGGCAACGACCGCTCGATGAAAATATGGTAGTCATGACTCTTGAGCCAATGTATCTTTAGTTGTTCCATGCTGACCCCTCGATTTATGTTTGCTGCATACCCATCCAAGAATTTGATCTCCATAAACCACTTCACAACGTCCTTTTTTTGGGCTCTTGTCAAGCAATATGGTGCTCTAGGCTTCTCCCACCTATTGTTTGGCTTCTCAACAAGGTTGAGCTATCCTCTATTGCACATCAACGCTTGGTCAAGGTGAGCCTTGGTGTTATCCTTATTAGTCTTGTCACTGATGTCAAGACATGTATTCTAAATAGCTTCTACTATATTTTTTCATTGTGCATAACATCAATGTTATGTCGGACCAAAAGCTTTGAGAAACATGGCAACTCCCACTAGGTTGGAATGTGAGTCAATTGTGTGTTGTACTGAAGAACGCGGGTAGGCTACACTAAGCAAATTAAAAATTCTACAGTAAACCAAGATCACTGCGATTATAGATCACGGTCTTACCACTAGGCGCGGTGCGGAAGTTGATGCGACGCGTCGTGGCGGTGTAGTCGTACTCGATTGATGCGATGCGTCGGGCGAGTAGTCGTACTACTTCCTGCGTCCTCGTCGTGGCGTCCCGTGCAGCTCCTTTCTTGCGGTTCGTCCCAGCGCCACGGTCGGCGCCTTCAAAGGTATCCACCGTTACGCGAGAGCGGCGCCGCGGCGGACTACTAGATCGCGCGGCGACTAGAGGCGTGGGAGGGTGGCGGCGAGGGTTTGAGGATGTCACGAAAAACTCATCCCTCATCCGTGCGCCCTGCCCTCCTTTTATAGGCGTCCTTACAATGGGCTTCTACGAATAGAGGCCCATTAGGACTCAATGCCCGATCTAGTCGGATACAATCCGAATTGGCTTCACCCATAAGTGTGTGACCCTATGGTTCACGTATGTTTAGACATGGCGAGTACACATACTTGGTCAATAGTTGGTAGAGGCCTCTAGCAAGGCGTGCCAACTCCTAAACATACACAAAGATCATATCGGACGAACCATCACAGCGTTATGTACATGCCAATCCCTTTGCCTCACGATATTGGTCGAGCTCCAAGCTGACCACTCTTTCTCGATCTGTGATCGGAATCCCTTACTAGGTTAACTCTTAACCTTAAGTAGCATGGCCATGCATTTACGGATCCGATCACTCGAGGGCGAGATATCTCTCGGGTAGAGAGGGCAAATCCCATCTCGTGACCATGCCTCGCGGCATGCTTCATGACAAACCAGCTACCTTTATAACTACCGATTCACGGATAGCGTTTGATAGCCCCTAAGTAGGTCGATTCACATCTCAAGTACATGCGACAATCTCAAGTCTAAGGACAAGGCGTACACATTGTGTAGAGAGAACCATAAGAATAATTAGTATGTCTCATGTTGGGTCGGTCCAACCCCATGTTCTAAACATGTGTCCACATTATTGGTTTGACATCTCCATGTCTATGACACATGAAACATAGTCATCAACGATATATGTGCTAATCCATCATTCACGTGTGTCCTCACATGAACTCCGACTAGGGACAACTTTAGAATAACCATACAAGTAAAGAGTTTCATAAACAAGTCACATACTTGTTAATCAACACAAAGGTAATATTCAAGGAACATTTATTAAATCATGAATACAACGAAATATCATCATCAATATGATTGTCTCTAGGGCATATCTCCAATAGTCTCCCACTTGCACTAGAGTCAATCTAGAAGATATCTAATACCCATAGCTCTTGTGTGCGCCTCATGCTTAGGTGTGGGAGGAGGCTTAGTCAAAGGATGCAAAATATTCAAATCCGTGTGTATTTTGCATATCTTTAAATCTCCTCGATTAAGGATCTCTCGAATGATATGAAACACGCGGTATGTGTTTGTTCTTTTGGTGATTCCTCGGCTCCTTGGCTTCGCATAATGGCCCCACTTGTTATCACGATAAAGATCGGAAGGCTGCGCGCACTAGGAACAACACCTAGTTCGATTATGAACTTCCTTATCCAAACACCTTCCTTTGCTTGCTTGAAGCGCAATGTACTCGGCCTCCGTTGTAGAGTCGACAACGATCTCTGCTTGGAACTCTTCCAACTTACCACCACCGTTCAAAAGGAACACAAAACCGATTGCGATTTGTAATCATCTTTGTCGGTTTGGAAGCTTGCATCGGTGTAACCATTTACAACGAGCTCTTCCTCACCTCCGTAGACTAGGAACACATCCTTAGTTCTTCTCAAATACTTGAGGATGTTTTTAACATTGTCCGATGACTCTCACTGGATCGGCACAGTATCTGCTCGTAACACTTAGAGCATAGGAAACATCTGGGCGAGTACATATCATAGCATACATGATAGATCCAATGGCCGAAGCATATGGAATCTTACTCATGCGATCTCGCTCATCAGTTGTCGAAGGACACTGAGTCTTGCCAAGATTTATGCTATGAGACATGGGCAAGAACCCTTTCTTTGCCTCCTCCATGTTGAACCGTTTCAACACTTTGTCAATGCAAGTACTCTGGCTTAATCCTATTAGCCCTTTTGATCTATCTCTAGATCTTAATACCCAAAATATATGTCGCTTCCCCTAAGTCCTTCATTGAGAAACTATTTTTCAGTGAGGTCTTAACGGACTCGAGCATAGGAATATCATTCCCAATCGGTAATATGTCATCTACATATAAGATTAGAAATCTGAGTGAGCTCCACTTGTCTTCTTGTAAACACAAGATTCTTCTTCGTTTTGATGAAGTCAAACCCCTTTGACCACTTCATCAAAGCGAGATGTTCCAACTCGAGATGCTTGCTTCAATCCATAAATGGATTTTGAAGTTTGCATACTTTTCTAGCATTGTTTGGATCGACAAAACCCTCGAAATTGTATCATATACGTCTTGGTTAAATTTCCATTAAGGAAAGCCGTTTTGACATCCATCGCCATATCTCATAGTCGAAATATCGGCAATAGCTAGAATGATCCGTATTGATTTAAGCATCGCTCTGAGAGAAAGTCTCATCGTAGTCAACTCCTTGAACTTGCGAAAACCTTTTGCGACAAGTCGAGCTTTATGGATATGAACATTTCCATCCATGTCAATCTTCCTTTTATAGATCCATTTGCACTCTATGGTTTTAACACCATCAGACGGGTCAACCAAATTCCAAACTTGATTGTCTCCCATGGATGCTATCTCGGATCTCATGGCACTATGCCATTTCTCAGAGTCTGGGTCCATCATTGCTTCCGTATAGGTCGTAGGCTCATCATTATCTAACAATAACATATCTCGCGCATTGCGAGCCTTCCGACCAACCGTGGTGGTGGTGCTTCCTTTGCCATGGGTTCCTCAACATTACGCCACATGGGCATCATTAGTCGAGTCTTCCCGATTGGTTCATCTTGAACCTCTTCAAATTGCGTTCTTCCACTTGTCTCCTGTTGAAACTCTTTCTCTAGGAAAACACCACTTGACGACAAACACTTTGCCCTCTAGTCGGTTGTAGAAGTAATATCAAAGGTTTCCTTCGGATATCCACGAAAATGCATTTATCAGACTTGGGTGTGAGCTTGTGCATTGTAGGCGCTTGACAAACGCCTCACATCCCCAAATCTTTAGAAAAGACAAGCGTGACTCTTCCAGTCCATATCTCATATGGTGTCTTAACTCTGATTTAGGCGGTACCTATTAAGTGTGAAAGCATGCGTTTCTAGGCGTAACCCCAAAGGATAATGGTAAATCGGCGGCTCATCATCGATCGAACCATGTCCAACGAGGTCTAATTACGCGCTCGGATACCCGTTTCTTTGAGGCGTTAGGCGTGTTAGTGTGGAACAATTCGCAACTCTTGGATGATTGCTAAATTCATGACTCAAATACTCGCCACCACGATCGGATCGCGAGCCTTAATTTTCTTGTCACGTTGATTTTCAACTTCATTACGAAATCTTTGAACTTTTCAAAAGTTTGGACTTATGCTTCATTAAGTAGACATAGCCATGTCTACTAAAATCATCGATGAAAGTTATGAAGTAATGAAATCCACCTCTAACGATCGTGCTCATTGGTCCACATACATCGGTATGTATGATTTCCAACAAGTCGCGCCCTCTCAAAAGAACCTTTGAAAGGTGATTTGGTCATCTTACCAAGCAAACAAGCTTCACATGTCTCGTATGATTCAAAATCAAGCGAAGTTAGAAGACCATCGACATGGAGCTTCTTCATGCGCTTTTCATATGTGACCCAAGCGACAATGCCAAACATAGGTGGGATTCAAATCATTAGGTCGAAGTGTTTTAGCATTTATGTTAAAGATAGGCGCATCATCAAGATTTAAAATAAATAACCCATTCACAATGGCGCAAAAAGCCATAAACATTCCATTTTAGAGATCAAACAACCATTGTCTTTACTTGCAAATGAATAACCATCTCTCATCAAACATGAGGGGATAAAATGTTTAAACTCATACTAGGAACATAATAACAATTATTCAATTCCATAATAAATCTTGAAGGAAGCTAAAGTTGCATGGTGCAGGCGGTCAGCGGCAACCCTTGCTTTATTTCAGCGAAAATCAACTTCACCTCTTGCGACTCCTCTACTTCTTATTAGCCCCACATCGAGTTGCAAATGTGAGCAAGCGATCGGTATCAAATACCCAAGAGTTAATAGGAGAATCGTGAGAAAATGTCTAAAACATTTATGACAAGTGTACCATGGGTGGAAGTCTTACTTCGGCCTTCTTCTTCATTCATCGGAATCCATGTACTTCTTGCAGTTTCTCTTCCAGGTGGCGGTTTCTTTACAATAGAAGCATCTTGTCTCGGCTCGAGTCGGCATTAGGCTTAGGCGTTGGCCGAGATCATATCTTTAACCTTGCCCTTATTCTTTGGCCATGACTTCTTACCCTTTTCTTGAAGCTAGACTTGTTACGCTGACCATCACATGGCTAGGCCACGCACACTTCTTAATGTCACTCTCTGCTGTTTTGAGCATCCCACAAAGCTCATTAAGGCCCTTATCCGCCCAATGCATATGGTAGTTCGAAATGAAATGTCCATAGCTAGGTGGAAGAGGCGCTAAATGAAATCGATTGCCAACTCTTGGCCAATTGGAAAACCAAGTTTATCAAAGTCATTGTAACCAACCATTTTGATCACATGTGGGCCTACGGGTGCACCTTACATTAACTTGCATTCGGAAAAGCCTTAGAGACATTGAACCGTTCGGTCTGGCACGTATGCGGAACATGTCATTAAGCGTTATGATCATATCATACGCTTCACGATCCTCAAACTACTTTTGAAGGTCGGGTTCCATGCATGCAAGCATAAGACGACTAATCTCAAGAGAGTCATCACATGCTTTCTTGTAGGCATTTTTAACGGCGTGACGCATTGTTAGCGAGTTCTTACGGGATTGGGGTGTCGAGCGTTTTCCTTTTATACATACGAGAACAATTCTTAGGTTACGGACCCAGTCCGAATAGTTTGTTCCATTTAATTTTTCTTTCTCAAGAATCGATCGCAAAGAAAAAGGGTGTGCGTGGTTGCTAGATGCCATTGATCTACAATAGGAAATGCAAAATACTAAGAAAAATAAAACCATGATAGAGTAAACTGTATTAAACAAATTTAATAGAATGCACTCCCACTAAAATCAACATCCCTCTGTTGATTCTTAGCGATTCAAGATCTGCAATTAACGAGTCTACTAGTGAGCTTTTGCATCACCTCTAGGAGACAAGGTAATTCGGTAAGCAACACCTTGCTAATCAGATCTCTATATGACTCTTGTTGTTGGGTGACATCTCTATGCCCCGGCGCCCAACCTTTATGCCCCAAGGCCCATAACCTTTATGATAACCTTGTTAAGTTCACCAATCCTTATGCATGTAAGTATCCGATACAAAACCCATCTAGTCAAGGAAAGTTGATGGTGCCCTAATTTCATAGACCCACCATCAATTTACAAGACATGGGATGGTGCAAAGTTTAATTGGGAGGGCATATGTTTAACTTAACATTTTGTGAGGGATCGCTATACTTCTACCATTCAAACATGCATAGGAGTAAAACAACGGGAATAACATTCACCAGTTGTGACTCGGTATGGCCCATTTTCTCATGGTGATCTCCATTGCCATAGAATCTGTCCACCATGATGATCTTCATCTCCATGGTTCATGTGTTCCATCCCTCCAAGTGATGTGTCCTTTGAGTACTACTATAAGCTATTACTCATAACACTAGTAATAAAATACATGGATACTAGGAATCATCACAAGTCGACACGTGAGCCGTTAATACAATACTTTGACAACACAATGGCTCGGTAGTGTTGCCGTACCACGACACGCAGTCATGCAAATATTACAAACATGCACCACATACACATTAGGCCATCTTGGTCACATACATCCTGCAAAAACAAGTTTATGCATAGAATCTCAATCTACGGATAGGGGTGAGGGTTTCCCCATCAGGAGTTCGAAGGCGGCGCCTGCGTCGTATCTATGCAATTTTTACTTAGGATTTTGATCGGCAAATCATATTTACCACAAATCGACTCTCATTCGATTCGACCAATTTGTCGCGATCTTGGCGTGCGACATGCGTGGTTTGAGAACCAAGAGAACTCTCGGCTCATGGGCGGCGCGCGATCACGGTACATCGATTATTAATCTAGGTTCGATTCGACCAATCATATTGGTCTTCGCGTTCAACGAACGGTTTCGTGTCACTTTGTCTACCCGATGGCGAATCCGGCCGGTAGGGGTATGTTGTTTCACAACCTTAGTAGCGTGATCACGAGCGGATCAATCCATTACGAGAACTATACAATCGATCACATCGATCATACCGATTACATATCGCCATATGCAAATCACGAACCTATAACATGGCGGCAACGCTCGATACCGCGAAGGGCGCGGGTAGGCTACACTAGCGCAAATTAAAAATTCTGCGTAAACCAAGATCACTGCGATTATAGATCGCGGTCTTACCACTAGGCGCGGTGCGGAAGTTGATGCGACGCGTAGTGGCGGTGTAGTCGTACTCGATTGATGCGATGCGTCGAGGCGAGTGGTCGTACTACTTCCTGCGTCCTCGTCGTGGCGTCCCGTCTGACTCCTTTCTTGCGGTTCGTCCCAGCGCCACGGTCTGGCGCCTTCAAAGGTATCCACACGTGCGGGAGAGCGGCGCGCGCGGGACTACTAGATCGCGCGGCGACTAGGGCGTGGGAGGGTGGCGGCGGGGTTTGAGGATGTCACGAAAAACTCATCCCTCATCCGTGCGCCCCTGCCCTCCTTTTATAGGCGTCCTTACAGCGGGCTTCTCGAATAGAGGCCCATTAGGACTCAATGCCCGTCTAGTCGGATCCAATCCGAATTGAAGCCCGACCCATAAGTGTGTGACCCTATGGTTCCGCGTATGTTTAGACATGATGCAGTACACATGTGAGGATCGGTTTATTAAACATCTTTGTTTAACCCTCCACTTGGTCCTAACGGTACAAATCAAATAAACCAAGCCTCGAATATGTATACTTCCCGAATTGCGATATACACACCCGTTACAAAATCATGCATCAATTCCATTCATACACATAGAAACGAAGCACAACAATAACTTAAGACATACATAATATAAAGAGAGTTATTACAAAGAGAGGCAACCGGCCAAATGACACATAAGCAACTAAATTAAGCAGCGGAAGCAAAATGGCCATAAGATGGCGATAAACAAAAGCCAATCGCGTGCCTTTACCTGAAGGCAACCAACCGGACCGCCAAGCTAATGCGTCCCAAACAGCGCGCAACACAACTCACAAAAGTGAGGCCCTTGGGGCTCACCTTCTTCCTCTGCAACAATTAATATTAAGCAAGCGGATGAGTACAAAACTTGTTTTTGTACTACGCAAAACTGACGTGTGAGATAACGAACTATAATTAACTACATGCAAGCTTTATTTAAGTGGATGAGGCTCGGACTTATTTTGACATAAAGCAAGTTTTCATTTGCAATAAGGTAATAGATTCAAAGCAAGTTTGCAATTAACTTTTATTGTTCAAATAAAGAGAGGCAATAATAACAATAGATGAGAACAACACCAACCTAGAAGTGACTAACCCATAGCCACCACAACAATAGCATGAAGTACCCTTCATACCACCCATGTCAAGTTTAAGTTTTTAAAAGTTTGTAGTCTAGTTCTTGCACGACCTTACCAAGCATGTCCATAACCTAGGGCGAGGCTATTCGAATAGTTTTAACCTGCGGGGTGTACCAATGTACCCACACGATGAACCGCCTTTCCACGGCCACGGTTAGCACACTTCCTTTGGTATGCAGGCATGGCTAAGTCTAACAAGGCGCTTTCCAATGGGCGATGCTAATTAAGAGCCGCAACCCACGGGAGAAGGACACATTAGGCGACCTAACCGGTGCGCTAATGCTCCCCTCCAAACACCACACACAGAACACACCCACCAACCAGCTCATAATTAACACCTCCCAAAGTACTTAGTCAGAGAGGTTCCATATCCCCTCGTGTGGTTGTACGCAATAAGCGCTTGGCTTAGTGACACAAGTAACTCGGTCCTTGGGGACTTAGGCACCATTCAACACACCCAGAGATCACATCAACATACCATTGTGCCCAAGTCAAGATATAGTTTTGTTTTGGTTTTGATTTGTAAATCAATAAAACACAAGGGTTGGACATAATGGAGTAGTATAAGTAGTTGTGTGATCAAGATCACCGACTAAGTCGATGATCGCCCAATACTACCGATAACTAGGCATGGCTAAGCAATATTCATTCGTGATCTACTAAGTGATAAGAGTTCATCCATCGAACTCTAACCACGACAAATAACCTAGGCTCGGTAGTAGAGGATAACCATTTACCTACAGATTATGCAACTAGAGTCTAACTAATCAATTTAACAACAAAATAGCAATGCATACATAGAAGTTAAACAAAATATTAGACTTTAAAAGTAATGGGATCAATGGGAAATGATCAAGCGCTTCTTTGTTGCTCAATTTGTTGCGGAGGGTCGTTCTCGGGTTCTGCAAATATCGAATCCTAAGCGAAAGAGCGAAAACAACCAATAAGGCGAGCAACACTTAACAAAGAGCAAGCAAAAATTACCCAAATCGACGAAATTTATACACAAGGTAAAATACTAATATACCTAGTCATAGAAACTGGAAAAACTTAATTTGGATTTGTGGTGCAAAGATATTCTCTAAAAACCTATTTTAGGCCATAATTAGCACTGTAGCAAAAATATTTTCTAGAAAGATTTTGGAGCTGAAATTTTTAGGGTGGCTACCTACTGGTGTGGGGATAACCCATATAAAATTTCAGGTCATTTGAAGTTACAACGAATTAGTTATGATTTTCTAAGTTCTAAAGCTGGGACATCATTTATATCAGTAGCAAAGACCACTAGCAAACTGGTCCTTCACTAAAGTTCATCCTAAAAGGAAATTAACAAAATTTAGTTCGCTCTATTTGGACTTACAGAGAACAAGTTATGGATTTTCTAAGTTTTACAACATTTTGGAATATTTAATAAAAGGTGAAAAGGCTAAAATCGATTCCCAACATTTACGGTTCTTAACGGGGCACTGAAACATTTCTAGATTAATCTCTAGCCTAAAGAAAATTAACACTACTAAAATCACCCAAAAGGATCTATAATGAAAAGATATGAATTTCTAAAGTTTTAACAACATTTTTGGTAGAAAGATAAAGCTCAGAGAATTTTATATCCCTCAACCGAAAAGAAAAGGCGTGGCTCAGCGTGGGCGATTAATTAGATCAAGCGGCCCAGCGCGGCGCGACTCATGAGCGCAGCGCGCGCGTTGGATTTGATTCCAATGGTCGGATCATTGTGACCTTCGGACGGTCAATTGCTCGCTGCAACTGGACCGTTGATCAAGCGATGAAGGGTGGGATTGAGGAGCCTTTGGACGATCAATTGCTCCCACGATCCGACCCGCGGATCCAATATCGAGCGGTGAGGTTGATTGGGCGTTTATGATTTGAGCAGGGCTCACGACAATAGGGGCCCAGTGGTCGGCGACGCAAGTCACATCTGGGTTTAAGCGCGCGCGCCTGGGAGGGGTTTGGAAATGGCGGGCCTGGTCGGCGGCCGTGGGCCACGCTGCGTGGTTTAGCGCGCGGGGTGATTAAAATGTGCGGGCCCACATGCAAGCGGCGAGGAGGTGGGTTTAGGACAGCTAATGATTACTAACCCATGATTAACAATGATTATCATTAATGAGCGCCATTCTGCGTGTCAGAGCGATATTACGGCACGCCGTTTCGTCCGACAACAAAACGAGGGCACCCTCGGCTTGTCGCGGCGACCCAAGGCACGCGGCGGGAGCTAAGTGCCAAAATGGAACCGCAATAGCATTGCGCACCGCCGGGACCATCCACACCATCGGCGGTGTCCCGAGCGGCTGGCTAGCGATGATGGCGGCGACCAAGCGGCGAAATGCATAATGACCAAAAGCTCGCAATAAACCATTCCGGCGGGTGCCCAAGCTTCTAGGGCTACTAGAAGGGTACGAGGGTAGGGAGGTCGAGGATGGACGAGTTGCTCGGCGGCGAAGAAGGTTGCGGACTTGGAGAAGATAACTTTCGGAGAAGGTGCTCGAGCAAAGATAACACGACCGCGTCATCGGGTTAGCTCAGACCAATCTCAAAGAAGCCCCGAGTAAAGAATTGAAGAATAGAGCTTCTTCTAGGTGATGAGGAAGAAGGGGTGCTCACGGCGAAAGAACAATTCCCCAAAATTGGTGCTCTGTGAAAAGCAACTACAATTAAGTTAGGGGTTTTGTTCCGGAGGTGAGAGGCACACTGAAGCGAAAGAGAGGAAGAAGCATGCTGGAGCAGGTTGCGTGAGGAGCTCCAGCTCAACAATGGCGGTTTAGGTAATTTTGGTGTTTTGAGCTCACAAAGCACCAAAGATGTAGCAAGACTCTTGGGTTTTGAAAGGGAACTAAGGGAGAGCCGGGAGCTACTTATAGCTCAAGGAGCTCAAACTAGGGTTAAGCCCAAGCTCTCGGGTGGGTGGGTTCATGCCCTGCCATGGGCATCGTGAGTGACGGGGGCGGTGGGAGGCGACTTTGGGGAGGAGGAGCGGTGTGCATTTAATGCATGGCGACATTTAGCCGTTTAAAGGGCTCAAGGAGGTGACAAGTCACCTCCTCTCTGCCATGGCGCCTGAGCGGGCATGCGCTCGGTGGGAGGAGGAAGATGACCGGCGGCGGCGGGCCCACGATCAGCGGCACTTCGCGGCTCGAGTCAAAGTGTTTTAGTGGGTTGAGCCCAACCTCTTAGATCTTGGCCGCGGATGAGATTTGAGCGGCCACGATCGCGATCGCTAAGCGTAAAGGCCGAAGTGAACAAGTGCGGCCCGCGGCGGTTGGATCGAGATCAACGGTGAAATCGAGATAGCGCGGAGTTGTCAGAATGCTTACGAATGAGAGCGTTCGATGGAAATCCAACGGTGATAAGCGCGCACGGTTGAGCTGGCGCGGCGCGCGTTAGTTGGCTTGGTCGAGTCAAGTGACTCGAGCGAGCCCGACTTCGAGTCAATGAGCAGTACAAACGATTAGGGTTTGATTTTTAAACACTGGAACTTTGGGGATTTAATTGAGGCATCAAATCAACTCCAAAATTTATGAAATTTTAACTAGAGCTTCCTGACTTAAGGATTAACCCTCCATAAAATTTTTAGAGATTTTTGTGCACTGAAATTTTCTCCAGAAATTCCAGAAGGTGATTTGAGAGGTTTGACCAAGGTTTGACTTGCCTCTAAAATATTTCAAATAATTTCCAAAAATTATGAAATAATTCAGAGGTGTTACCAAGCAACCCTAGAACCAGGAAAAATTATTACCAAGGGTTTGACACAAGATTTCACCAGAAGGTTTTGACTTGAGATAAATGAGGATTTTGATTTTGAATTTCCCAAAATTCCTTTACAAAATTTGAGAAAAGTTTCAAGAGTAAAAGGATGAAGGAAAAGTTTTAATTTACCCTCATTTTATTACATTTGAAACACAAGCCAAAATGGGGATGTTACAAACCTCCCCCCCTTACAAAAATCTCGTCCCGAGATTTGGTTCACTCGGAAAAGAAAGAGGGTAGTGCACTTGCGAAGGCGATCTTCTCGCTCCCAAGTAGCCTCGTCCTCGGAATGGTTTGACCACTGAACTTTAAGGAACTTGATGGTCTTGTTCCTTGTTCTTCGCTCGATCTCCTCGAGTATGCGAGCAGGGTGCTCGCGATAGGTCAAATCCCCACGAACATCAAGGGTTTCCAGCGAGCTTCCTCGGTTGGAACACGGAGGCACTTCTTTAGTTGGGACACATGGAACACATCATGTACCCCGCAAGTGCAGCGAGCAACTCCAACTTGTAGGCAACGGCTCCCTTCTTTTCGATGACACGGTATGGACCGACATATCGAGGAGCTAACGCCCTTGACACCAAAGCGGTGACCTTTGGAGGAGAAACCTTGAGATAAGCGAAGTCATTGGGCTCAAAGCTCAACTCACGGCGGCGGCGATCCGCATAGCTCTTTTTCTGGATTGAGTGTGCGTGGCGATCACGAATGAGGTGGACTTGCCCCTCGGCCTCATGTCAGTCGGGCCAAAGAAAGGTCTCTCACGGTCTCGGACCAGTTCAACGGGTTCTACACTTTCTCCGTATAAGGCCTCAAATGGTGCCATGCGAGGCGGCTTGGAAGGCTGTTGTTATAAGAAAACTCGGCGAATGGCAAGCACTTCTCCCAATGCTTCCCATAGGAAAGAACACAAGCTCGCGACATGTCCTCCAAAACTTGGTTGACTCTCTCGGTGCGACCATCTGTTTGGGGTGAAATCTTGAAATGAAAGAAAGCGAGTTCCATAGCCTCTTGCGAGCTATGCCAAAATCGAGGCGTGAGCAGCGAACCACGATCGACACAATCGTCTTTGGCACACCATGCAAACTCACGATGCGGGCTAGGTAGAGCTCCGCGAAGACCTACTCGAAGGTCGGTCTTGGCGGAAGAAAATGAGCCACCTTAGTCAATCGATCGATGGCGACCGGATAGCATCATTCTTCTTTGGAGAACGGGGTAGACCGGTGATAAAGTCCATCGGCCGAATCCACTTCCACTCGGAATTGGTAAGGGTGAAGCAATCGGTGGGCGATGCTCGGCCTTGACACGGCGACATCGTCGCGCTCGGCGAACCTTGCGATCTCCTCTTCATTGGGTCCACCAAAATCTCATCGGAGATCATGATACATCTTCGTGGCCGGGATGAATGGATAACGGAGAATCGTGGGCTTAGCGGAGGATCAAATCCGCAACTCCATGTCCTTTGGAACCACGGCGTTGCGAACCTCATGACACCAAGCTCATCTACGGAGAAGAACTTGTTGTTCCATTCTTGACATTTTCCTTGATGCGGTTCACTCCAACATCATTGCGGCGGACTTGATCCGATCCACCAAGGTTGGTGTACAACCAAGGCGTGAGGAACCATGCTCAACCAAACCCAAGTTGAGGCAGAAACTCCTCTAGAAGAGGGTTGATGCTCTGAAGCAACAATGCATTGCAATGCGCTTTGCGACTAAGCGCATCTGCAGCGACATTGGCCTTGCCGGATGGTAGTGAATACCCATGTCATAGTCCTTGATCAACTCCAACCATCTCCTTTGCACGAGGTTCAGATCTGGTTGGGTGAACAAATACTTTAAGCTTTGTGATCCGAATACGCCGCGCGATTACCGATTAGGTAATGTCGCCAAATCTTAAGTGCATGGATCACGGCCAACTCAAGTCATGGGTAGGATAGTTGAGTTCATGAGGTCTCAATTGCCTTGATGCATAGGCCACTACCTTGCCTTCTTGCATAAGGACACAAGCAGGCCTCGACGAAGCGTCACAAAGATATCGAAGCCGGCGGACATCGGGAGAACAAGAGCGGGAGCGGTGGTCAATCGCTTCTTAAGCGCTTGAAACTTTCCTGCGCAATCAGCGGACCACGAGAACTTCTTGTCCTTCTTGAGCAACTCCGTCATCGGCCGCTATCTTGGAGAAGTTCTCGATAAGCGGCGATAATATCGCTAAACCAACAAAACTCGAACCGGTGGCCAAGTGGGTGACTCGAGAAAGCGCGTCGATCTTGCTAGGATCCACACTCGCCTCTGCCGAAAGAATATGGCCTAAGAAGGCTACTTCCTTCAACGAGCACACTTGCTGAACCGCATCTGGTGGTGCTCACGAAGCTTGCCCAACACAAGCCTCAAATGCTCGGTGTGTTCTTCATCGCTCTTGGAGTAGATAAGGATATCATCGATGAAGACCACAACGAACCTATCCAAATACTCCATGAACACCGAATTCATGAGGTTCATGAACAAAGTGGAGCATTGGTTAAGCGAATGACATGACGGTATACTCGTACAAGCCATAACGAGTAGAAAAAGCCGTCTTTGGAATATCCTCAGTCGAATCGAACGATGATATCCCACTCTCGAATCAATCTTGGAAAACTTGAGCTCGATTAATTGATCGAAAAGGTCATCGATCTGAGGCAAAGGGTACTTGTTCTTTCTGTTACTTCATTAAGTGGGCGGTAATCAACGCTTTATCTGTGACGT
Organism: Ampelocalamus luodianensis; assembly: GCA_036346255.1. Taxonomy (NCBI): domain Eukaryota; kingdom Viridiplantae; phylum Streptophyta; class Magnoliopsida; order Poales; family Poaceae; genus Ampelocalamus; species Ampelocalamus luodianensis. The sequence continues at coordinate 41,115,081 of CM070622.1, forward strand.
CTTGTCCTTTTTCGGGACAAAGATTGCTGAGCATCCCCAAGGAGATGAGCTAGGCGGATGAAACCCTTCTCTTGAAGCTCACCCGGTGCTTCTTCAACTCCACCAACTCAATTGGGTCCATCCGGTAAGGCCTCTTCGAGATCGGGCGATGCAGGAACCAACTCAATGACAAACTCGAGGTCTCGAGCTGGTGGCATCCACGGAAGGTCGTCGGGAAGACATCAACAAAGTCACATACCACTGGGACTTCACTAATATCTAGAGTGGCTTCGCCGGCGCGAAGAGATCACGGACCTGCGACCGGCGGCGAACACGCTCGCCGGAAGGGTGGTGAGGTAGATGAGTCTCTAGCGCAATCAATTTGTCCCATGTCTTTGAGACAACCAATCCATGCCTAGGATTACATCTAAGCTCGCCGATCGAAGGAGGATAAGGTTTGCCAAGAATCCTACCCTTCTATCTCAACGGGGACATCCCTACACTCGGACTCGGCTCTCAACTCCGAGCAGGGAGAGCGAATGGCGCGGGACCAACAATGGAGTAAAGGGACCCCAGCGACAAAGACTGAAACAAGCGAATGAGATGCGCTGAATCAAACAAAGCGTAGCGAGGAAGGAGTTAGCAGAAAGGGTACCCAACACGGCGTCGGTGCCTCTGTGCCTCCTCGCGGAGATGAGGTTGTGCGCCACTACCCACGCCTTGGGTAGCGGGGACAACCGATCTGGGAAGAACCACCTCCTGCCGCGTCCTCCATTAGGGCGAGGGCTGCTCGATCTGTTAGGGCAAGTATTTGCATAATGCCCCTTACAGTTACACGAAAAGCAAGTGACCCGGCGGCCGGATTGCGGGGCCACCTGCTGGTTGCGGCGTGCGTGGCGGGGCACGGCTGCGGAGGCGGGGCTGGTCTTGGCGGCCTCGGTGGTAGCGAAGCCCGCGAGCGGGCCTGGGTAGGCCCGACACGAGGGGCGAGAGGCGGCTGTGCGGTCGTGGGCCTCCCACTTGCGCTTGCGGGACTCGCCCGAGCGCCTTCGCCTTGTGCTCGGCAACAATGGCCTTGTCCACCAAAGCACGGAAGTCGACAAAGTCCACAATGGAGAGCTTGTCTTGCGGCTCCTCGGACAAACCCTCCATGAACTTCTCTGCTTGGCCTCATCGGTGGCCACCTCGGATGGAGCATAACGAGCCAAGTGGTTGAACTCGTGCAGGTACTCCATCAGCGACTTACGCCCTTGCGAGCGCGAAAACTCCTTCTTCTTGACTTCATCAAGCGGCGGGGATATGAGCTCGGCGGGCGCCGTCGGAACTCATCCCAAGAGCGGTGTGGCGGCGGGCTGCATGGCCAAAGTTCTCCCACGGAGAGTCGCCCCGAAGGCGATGGGAGGCAAAGAGTGCCTGTCTGGTCGAGCGAGCAACGTCGAGCTTACGCTCAACTTTGCGCGACCAGTCATCTGCGTCAATGGGTCCTCGGACACGGAGAGCGTGGGGTTGAGTGCGAAGAAACTCGGCCAAACCCCACGAGGCGATGTCCACCCTTGCCGGATCACGAGGCACGGAAGAGGCGGAGGTGTTGCGCGCAATAACATCGGCGAGGACCCTCCTGTCCTCGAGCGGTTGCGCTCGATCGAAGAAGGACCTCGACCATGGTTGGAGGAGGCGAGCTCCTCATCAAACAGTGCGACCACGGCCGCTTCGAGTACCTCGGCCATCTGCTTTAAGAAACTTAGGTTAGAAACCAAAGCACTAACACTAGAAGTTGATGGCGAAAAGCTAGCGATTAGGGAATGAGACATCACCTAACGAAAGCCAAAAACAGCAAGTAACAACTTTAAATGTTTCAAGGAAACTCCAAAACAACAAGGAAACTCCAAACCAAGCTCAACTTCTCAATGCCATTCACAGTATTGGTGAGCAGTAATAGTGTGAGAAGATAAAAATTTCAGCACACTACAACAATCTAACACTACTCAAGAACAAGGTTAAGGCGATAAAAATAACGTTAGATACTTAGCTAACTAGTATCACATCTTACCCTTTTATTCCCACAAGTTTTACTTGATTAACCTCTCATTTTCTACCCTGGTTAGAACCTCTGAGCTTGCTGTCAGGAAATTGAATGATCGCTGTCAGATTTTGCATCCAAGCCTCCTAATTGAAATCTTCAACCGGAGCTTCAAAACCTTGTAGAGGGCAGCTAACACTTCAATTTGCCAAACTCATTGGTTCCCAAAACCCAATTTAAGCGATAATGACTATCTTTTGAGAGAAGGAAAGGGAAAAACTCTTTAAAACTCAATTTAGAGCAAGATGAGAGAAGAAAGCTAAGATAGGTAAGGAATAAAATCGAGAACTTACTTAAGCTTTCATAAATCATTTGATACTTTGAAAATAAGGTTTTCAAAATATCATAAGGGCGACCAAGCTCGGGTTACTACGGTCGGAATGGCTCGATACCAACTTTGTGAGGACCCGGTTTATTAGGCTTCTTTGTTTAACCCTCCACTTGGTCCTAACGGTACAAATCAAATAAACCAAGCCTCGAGATATGTATACTTCCCGAGTGCAGTATACACACCCGTTACAAAATCATGCATCAATTCCATTCATACACATAGAAACGAAGCACAACAATAACTTAAGACATACATAATATAAAGAGAGTTATTACAAAGAGAGGCCAACCGGCCAAATGACACATAAGCAACTAAATTAAGCAGTGGAAGCAAAATGGCCATAAGATGGCGATAAACAAAAGCCAATCGGCGTGCCTTTACCCATAAGGCAACCAACCGGACCGCCAAGCTAATGCGTCCCAAGCAGCGCGCAACACAACTCACAAAAGTGAGGCCCTTGGGGCTCACCTTCTTCCTTTGCAACAATTAATATTAAGCAAGCGGATGAGTACAAAACTTGTTTTTGTACTCGCAAGACTGACGTGTGAGATAACGAGAACTATAATTAACTACATGCAAGCTTTATTTAAGTGGATGAGGCTCTGGACTTATTTTCACATAAAGCAAGTTTTCATTTGCAATAAGGTAATAGATTCAAAGCAAGTTTGCAATTAACTTTTATTGTTCAAATAAAGAGAGGCAATAATAACAATAGATGAGAACAACACCAACCTAGAAGTGACTAACCCATAGCCACCACAACAATAGCATGAAGTACCCCTTCATACCACCCATGTCAAGTTTAAGTTTTTTAAAGGTTGTAGTCTAGTTCTTGCGACCTTACCAAGCATGTCCATAACCTAGGGCGAGGCTATTCGAATAGTTTTAACCTGCGGGGGTGTACCAATGTACCCACGATAGACCGCCTTTCCACCACCACGGTTAGCACACTTCCTTTGGTATGCGAGCATGGCTAAGTCTAACAAGGCGCTTTCCAATGGGCGATGCTAATTAAGAGCCGCCCACGGGAGAAGGACACATTAGGCAGCCTAACCGGTGCGCTAATGCTCCCCTCAAACACCACACACAGAACACACCCACCAACCACTCATAATTAACACCTCCCAAAGTACTTAGTCAAGAGAGGTTCCATATCCCCTCGTGTGGTTGTACGCAATAAGCGCTTGGCTTAGTGACACAAGTAACTCGGTCCTTGGGGACTTAGGCACCATTCAACACACCCAACAGATCACATCAACATACCATTGTGCCCAAGTCAAGATATAGTTTTGTTTTCAGTTTTGATTTGTAAATCAATAAAACACAAGGTTGGACATAATGGAGTAGTATAAGTAGTTGTGTGATCAAGATCACCGACTAAGTCGATGATGCCCAATACTACCGATAACTAGGCATGGCTAAGCAATATTCATTCGTGATCTACTAAGTGATAAGAGTTCATCCATCGAACTCTAACCACGACAAATAACCTAGGCTCGGTAGTAGAGGATAACCATTTACCTACAGTTATGCAACTAGAGGTCTAACTAATCAATTTAACAACAAAATAGCAATGCATACATAGAAGTTAAACAAAATATTAGACTTTAAAAGTAATGGGATCAATGGGAAATGATCAAACTTGCTTGTTGTTGCTCAATTTGTTGCGGAGGGTCGTTCTTGGGGTTCACATGCAAATATCGAATCCTAAGCGAAAGAGCGAAAACAACCAATAAGGCGAGCAACACTTAACAAAGAGCAAGCAAAAATTACCCAAATGCGACGAAATTTATACACAAGGTAAAATACTAATATACCTAGTCATAGAAACTGGAAAAACTTAATTTGGATTTGTGGTGCAAAGATATTCCCTAAAAACCTATTTTAAATATAATTAGCACTGTAGCAAAAATATTTTCTAGAAAGATTTTGGAGCTGAAATTTTTAGGGTGGCTACCTACTAGTGTGGGGATAACCCATATAAAATTTCAGGTCATTTGAAGTTACAACGAATTAGTTATGATTTTCTAAGTTCTAAAACTGGGACATCATTTATATCGATAGCAAAGACCACTAGCAAACTGGTCCTTCACTAAAGTTCATCCTAAAGGAAATTAACAAAATTTAGTTCGCTCTATTTGGACTTACAGAGAACAAGTTATGGATTTTCTAAGTTTTACAACATTTTTGGAATATTTAATAAAAGGTGAAAAGGCTAAAATCGATTCCCAACATTTACGGTTCTTAACGGGGGCACTGAAACATTTCTAGATTAATCTCTAGCCTAAAAGAAAATTAACACTACTAAAATCACCCAAAAAGGATCTATAATGAAAAGATATGAATTTCTAAAGTTTTAACAACATTTTTGGTAGAAAGATAAAGCTCACAGAGAATTTTATATCCCTCAACCGAAAAGAAAAGGCGTGGCTCAACGTGGGCGATTAAAGATCCGAACGGCCCACGCGCGCGGCCGACTCAACGAGCGCCGCGCGCACGTTGGATTTGATTCCAACGGTCGAGATCATGTGACCTTGGACGGTCAATTGCTCGCACAACTGGACCGTTGATCAAGCGATGAAGAGTGGGATTGAGGAGCCGGACGATCCAATTGCTCCCGATCCGACCACGGATCCAATATCGAGCGGTGAGGTTGATTGGGCGTTTATGATTTGAGCAGACTCACGACAATAGGGGCCCAGGTGGTCGTGACGCAAGTCACATGCGGGTTTAAGCGCGCGCGCCGGAGGAGGTTTGGAAATGGCGGGCCTGGTCGGCGGCAGTGGGCCACGCCTGCGTGGTTTAGCGCGCGGGGTGATTAAAATGTGCGGGCCCACATGCAGCGGCGAGGAGGTGGGTTTAGGACGGCTAATGATTACTAACCCATGATTAACAATGATTATCATTAATGAGCGCCATTCGTGTCCGAGACGATATTACGGCACCGCCGTTTCGTCCGACAACAAAACCGAGGGCACCCTCGGCATCGCCGGCGACCCAAGGCGCGGCGGGGGAGCTAAGTGCCAAAATGGAACCGCAATAGCATTGCGCACCCATCGGGACCATCCACACCATCGGTGTCCCGAGCGGCTGGCCGAGCGATGGCGGGCGGCGACCAAAGCGGCGAAATGCATAATGACCAAAGCTCATAATAAACCATTCCAGCGGTGCCCAAGCTTCTAGGGGCTACTAGAAGGGTACAGGGTAGGGAGGTCGAGGATGGGCGAGTTGCTCGGCGACGAAGAAGGTTGCGGACTTGGAGAAGACAACTTCGGAGAAGGTGCTCGAGCAAAGATAACACGACCGCGTCATCGGGTTAGCTCAGACCAAGCTCAAAGAAGCCCCGAGTAAAGAATTGAAGAATAGAGCTTCTTCTGGTGATGAGGAAGAAGGGGTGCTCACGGCGAAAGAACAATTCCCCAAAATTGAGTGCTCTGTGAAAAGCAACTACAATTAAGTTAGGGGTTTTGTTCCGGAGGTGAGAGGCACACTGAAACGAAAGAGAGGAAGAAACGCCAGCTGGAGCAGGTTGCGCAGGAGCTCCAGCTCAACAATGGCGGTTTAGGTAATTTTGGTGTTTTGAGCTCACAAAGCACCAAAGATGCTAGCAAGACTCTTGGGTTTTGAAAGGGAACTAAGGGAGAGCAGGGGAGCTACTTATAGCTCAAGGAGCTCAAACTAGGTTAAGCCCAAGCTCTCGGGTGGGTGGGTTCATGCCCTGCCATGGGCATCGTGAGTGGGGAGCGGTAGGAGCGACTTTGGGAGGAGGAGCCGGTGTGCATTTAATGCATGGCAGCATTTAGCCGTTTAAAGGGCTCAAGGAGGTGACAAGTCACCTCCTCTCTCTGCCATGGCGCCTGAGCGGGCATGCGCTCGGTGGGAGGAGGAAGATGACCCGCCCGGCGGCGGGCCACCGATCGGCCTTTCAAAGCGGCTCGAGTCAAAGTGTTTTAGTGGGTTGAGCCCAACCTCTTAGATCTTGGCCGCGGATGAGATTTGAGCGGCCACGATCGATCGCTAATGCGTAAGGCCCGAAGTGAACCAGTGCGGCCCGCGGCGGTTGGATCGAGATCAACGGTGAGAATCGGATAGCAGCGGAGTTGTCAGAATGCTTACGAATGAGAGCGTTCGATGGAAATCCAACGGTGATAAGCGCCGCGCAGTTGAGCTGGCGCGGGCGCGGTTAGTTGGCTCGGTCGAGTCAAGTGACTCGAGCGAGCCGACTTCGAGTCAATGAGCAGTACAAACGGTTAGGGTTTGATTTTTAAACCTGGAACTTTGGGGATTTAATTGAGGCATCAAATCAACTCCAAAATTTATGAAATTTTAACTGGAGCTTCCTGACTTTAGGATTAACCCTCCATAAAATTTTTAGAGATTTTTGTGCACTGAAATTTTCTCCAGAAATTCAGAAGGTGATTTGAGAGGTTTGACCAAGGTTTGACTTGCCTCTAAAATATTTCAAATAATTTCCAAAATTATGAAATAATTCAGAGGTGTTACCAAGCAACCCTAGAACCAGGAAAAATTATTACCAAGGGTTTGACACAAGATTTCACCCAGAAGGTTTTGACTTGAGATAAATGAGGATTTTGATTTTGAATTTCCCAAAATTCCTTTACAAGAATTTCAGAAAAGTTTCAAGAGTAAAAGGATGAAGGAAAAGTTTTAATTTACCCTCATTTTATTACATTTGAAACACAAGCCAAAATGGGGATGTTACAACACATACTTGGTCAATAGTTGGTAGAGGCCTCTAGCAAGACGTGCCAACTCCTAAACATACACAAAGATCATATCGGACGAACCATCACAACGTTATGTACATGCCAATCCCTTTGCCTCACGATATTCGGTCGAGCTCCAAGCTGACCACTCTTTCTCGATCCTGTGATCCGGAATCCCTTACTAGGTTAACTCGTAACCTTAAGTAGCATGGCCATGCATTTACGGATCCGATCACTCGAGGGCCGGATATATCTCTCGGGTAGAGAGGGCAAATCCCATCTCGTTGACCATGCCTGCAGCATGCTTCATGACAAACCAAAGCTACCTTTATAACTACCGATTCACGGAGTAGCGTTTGATAGCCCCTAAGTAGGTCGATTCACATCTCAAGTACATGCGACAATCTCAGGTCTAAGGACAAGGCGTACACATTGTGTAGAGAGAACCATAAGAATAATTAGTATGTCTCATGTTGGGTCGGTCCAACCCCATGTTCTAAACATGTGTCCACATTATTGGTTTGACATCTCCATGTCTATGACCTGTGAAACATAGTCATCAACCGATACATGTGCTAATCCATCATTCACGTATGTCCTCACATGAACTCCGACTAGGGACAACTTTAGAATAACCATACAAGTAAAGAGTTTCACAAACAAGTCACATACTTGTTAATCAACACAAAGGTAATATTCAAGGAACATTTATTAAATCATGGATACAACGAAATATCATCATCAATATGATTGCCTCTAGGGCATATCTCCAACAGTACCATAACCCTTAAAGGACTTAGCCAAGGTATCATTCATGTAAGCTTGCACCTCTTCTCTTGTTAATCGACGTGGAGGTAAGTCGTGCACTACTGTCCCCTTTCTAAATGCATTCTTTTGATCCCTAAATGTGTGGTTGGGTGGTAGAAATCTTCGATAACAATCAAACCAGCTGTACTTGTACCCATTAGGTAGCCAAGTGGTATCAATATTTGCCATACATTCTGGACAAGCCAAGCCATCATGTGTGGACCACCCAGAGAACATGCCCAATGCAGGTGCATCATGGATTGAAGTATGGTAGGCCACCCTCAAACTAAAATTTTGCTTCTGGGAACTATCATAAGTGACTAACCCTTCCCATGCTTGCTTGAATTCATCAACTAGGGGGTGCATGAACACATTCATGTTCTTACCGGGATGGTTTGGCCCAGGGATCACTAGACCAAGAAAGATATTCTCATCCTTCATGCAAAGGGCTGGGGATAAGTTCAAAGGTATGACAAAAATCGGCCAACAAGAATATTGGGATGCCACAAAGCCAAACGGGTTAAACCCATCAGTAGCTATTGAGACACGAACGTTCCTTGCATCCATTCCAAAATCTAGGAAGTACCTATTGAAGTCTTTCCATGCTTGGCCATCGGATGGGTGCACCATAATTCTTGGATTAGCACAGGTACCCTCCTTGTGATACCGCATGTGCTAGGCAGTTCCAAGCTCCATATACATCTGTTGCAGTCGTGGTATAAATGGGAGATAACACATAACTTTACGTGTACTTGGTTTTGTTTTCTCCTAGGCTTCCATCTTCAACACTACATAACGACTTTCCTCACAAAAGTCGCATTTTTCTCGTGTTCATCCTCTTTGTAGTATATCATACAATTATTTATGCAAACATCTATCTTGACATATGTCATTTTTAGACCACTTATGTAACATCCCAAAATTTTCCTTTTTAAAAATTTAATTTTAAAATATAATTAAAGATTTGGTTTTTTTAAATAGGAGTTCTTGCTAAATCAAATCCAAAATTCCATCATCTCAATTCAAAACTCGAAACCAAATTCAAAATTTGTAATTTGAATTTTCCCGCAAAACTTCTTAGGACGAAAATATTTTTATTTTATTTTCCCTTTTCTTTCTTTCTTCTTCTTTCTCCTGGCTCCTCTACCTTGTTTTCTCTTCTCTGTCCCGAGCTGGCCGCACTGTGTGCCGCCTCCTGGTCTTGCCTTGTGCCAGCTCACACCCAAGGCACCCTAGCTATGCCAGTCTCACCCCTCGGCCTAGCCCAAGCCGCACGCACTCTGCCAGCATGCATCCTGGCCACATCATGCGCATCGTTCCCCTGCGTCACCCACCATCGTTGTCGTGTGCATTCAAGTGCGATCATGCCCGCAATCCATCAATGCATCACTGTTTCGTACGTTCCCATTCACGTTCACGCGCATTCAAGACCTAAGCCAAAACCATCACTGTTTCCCGTCGTGCTCGCACCCTCTCCTTTTCACTCCTCCCTCTATAAAAGTGAGCATCGTCATCACCTCGTCCTCCTCTTCGTTTTGCTCCAAACCCCACCATCTAAATCATAGTTGTTCGGCTGGAACACCGTTCACCGCTACCTTCTTCCCTAACACTGACTACCACGAAAACTCACATCCCCGTTGATCCGGTGAGCCCCTTGCTTGTTTGTGCACATCACGTCATGTTCCCGAGGCCTTGGAACATATCCCCTCAAATAATTTCACTTTTTCAGCAGAGGTTCACCAGAATTGGGTCGTCTTCTTTGCCTTCGGCCAAGCCACTGCCACCGCCAAATTTGTCACCCTCGGTGAGCTTCTCCTCAATTCCTCTTGCCCGTAGCACCACCTCGACTCCCTCTATCTATTCCCTATCTTATTTCCTCCGTTGCGTCGCCATGGAAAGCCGCAATTGTTGGCCCTGTCTTCTCCACTGTCAGTCGCTGTCGCCCTGCCTCCTTGGACCACCTTTGGCTCCCCCATCTGTCCCTGCGGCTTCCCCGCATGCCCACGTCGCACATGCGTGTGCCGCCTTCACTGCCATGCTGCCGCACCTTCGATGCCCTCACACAGCCGCGCGTGCCATCGTTGCCTTCGGTACTGCCGCTGCCTCGGTGCCCCTCTGGCGCCGCCGCAACCATCAGTGGGTAGGGAACCCCTGTGGGGTTCCATTCGGGTTCCTACCCGCTCCCTCACTGCCACTCGTCGGTGCCGCCGTGCACCCGTGTCTCCTGCACCATGCTATGCTTCCTCCTCCCCTGTTTCCTTCTCTTTCACTCCCTCTCTCTCAATGATAGTGGACCCCACATGTCATACTAATCCTTTCTCGCTCTCACTCAATGACAGTGGACCCCACATGTGATATTATCTGATTTTATATTATAAAATCAGAATGGAATATTCCCCCTCTTTCTCATTTTCACCAATTCCTATTTCCGAAAATCTTCTGGATGCTTGTTCTCCTTCATACAAACTCCGATTCAATTGATTCTTGCTCCTAAATTCATAATCTATCTAATGGTACTAATTTTTATAATTTTTGGATTCTATTTGTTTTTCTATTATTTATTTGTCTCGTTTAGCGTATATAGAGTCAAGCCTGAAAGTCAATTTGGACCAATTGAATGTGATAACCTCAACCTTCAGTGAAGGCAAGTCTCCTTTGACCATATTGTACCTATGTTTTCCTAAATCTATTTTAAGTTTCAAAATTATTATGCATTTCTACTTACATAAAATGATAACTTTAAATCCTAGGTTGTTAGTTAATCCTAGCTTGATATTACCATCATTTGATGTTGTTACCCATGATCCATTGTCACCCTAGCATAGCAAATCCATGATATTGATTACAATATTTCTGGAATAGTTAAAACAGTAGAGTTTCTTAGACATGTGTTGTCGGTCATGATCACCCATTAGGAGGAAACTATTATTACTTTTTATGCTAATCTTTACTGATTCGCTTTACTTCTATTCTCCATCAAAATTTAGCAAAACCTTACAACACCAATTAAGCTAGTCGTACTCGACAAAACTAACTCAAGCTACAAATAGACAAATTAAAGGGTATCACATCTTGAGTAACAAGATTCTATGCATAAACCTAGCTCTTACTCATCAAGTAACCGATCCCAAAAGAATATTTGAACAATGAGAAGAGTTCTTTACCAACTATAGATAGTTCATCAAAATTCTTCAGAGTTTTACTTGGATGTAAGCCTAAACAAGTCACTTGAAATAATACTATCATGAGAGAGTTTGGTAAATCAAGATCTGAAACTTTTAAGCATAAGAAGTGACATCCACGAGAAAAACTTGGCTATTCTGATTACAAGTAAATCCATCATCACAAAGGGTGAGCACAATCTTATAACAGAAACAATAACCATTTCACTTAAATTAAGCATAACTGATATTATTATTTGTCAAAAGTAATCTTGTGTGATGTGCACCAAAGATCTACCCCTTCCTATGCATGTCGCTTCCTTGAGAAGTATCTAAAGAAAACATCAACCAACAAGCGTGAGTCCACGACTGAGCAAAGTATAATAGTGTAAAAGATAGAACATCATGAACATGTAATGAATACAACAAAATCCTCATATAAACATCAGCAAGGAATTCTTAAATGAATCTCCTCTATTTTCATGCGATGCAGATGACAAGAATGCAACTTTCTTCCTTCTTTGCAATTACCAGTAATGCGGAGTAGTGCATCCGTCGATGCATACTCAAGCTTGTGCCCTCAGGCATAGGGACCTCAAGCCCACACTCTACGAGTGTGGGGACCTCATGCCCATCCAATACATGATAATGATCTTATGCCCGTCCAATGCATGATGGGGACCTCAAAAGAAACAATTCTTGGCTACCACATAGTCCAAGAATTCAAAAATGAATGCCATGATGCAACCGAACTTAATATTCTCAACCCATCATGAGAGAATAACATTCAACGGTAAAATCATAGATAAAATTACATACAATTAAACCATGGCAATTATCACGAATTTAGCATCACAAATACTCTACACTGCTTGCACTTGCCTCAACCGCGCAACGGGTGAAGACGAAAAGAGGGCTCTATCCCTGGGTTCTCATCACCACCTGGCATTCGTAAAGCATACTAAGAATACCATTCAATTTCCCACATCAAAGCAATAAAACTAGATAAATTTATTCGCTTCTATTCGCAACCCGAAACGAGACAACTACTTCCCAAATACCAATTTGTCTAAAACAGATAGTCATCTTAGGAAAACCATGACTTTTGATCTAAGACTCTAAAAATCATGAATTCAGGTTCTCTGGAATCTACACACAATTACCCACAAATTCTCACGTGATCGGAAGTTCAGATTACTTCATCTAAATCCTTGTTTTTATCTCCAAAGACAATTCTGTCATCTTTAGTACTAACGACTTAGAAATTTCATAACTTTTATTTGGTACCACCAAATACAATGATCTAAGTCATTATGGAAACTGCAAGAGAACTAGAGTCCATAATAAATTTATTCTAATTTTTCTATTGTGCAACAAAATTTGCTAACAAAGCAATTTTCCTGACTGTCCCCGACATAGGGACAGAACTGTGACGAACAATTCAAAATCCCATAACTTTTGTTATACTTGTCCAAAAAGAATGAACTTGGACTCCCTGGAATCATTATATAGTTAGCTATCTAAGTCATGGAGACAAAAAGTTCAGATTCGATCATTTTCTTACTTTCATTTGCAAACCTAAGTTTGCTATCAGAAACCCAGAAACTGAACAGACATTCAATTTGTAAAAATCATAACTAATTCTCTGCTCATCCAAATAATATGAACTAATACTTTCCTGAAATATATTGAGTTAATATACATATCTCTAGGAGACACAAAACCTGATTTTGCTATGAACTAATTCAAATCTACAATTCAATCAACCTTTGCATATCTGATCTATTGTGTGAGGAACAAATTTGCTATCTATCAACAATTCGCATAGAAAAGAATTGCAAAAGTTATTGGGGAACACGAATTTACCCACAAATACCTTGTTGGACCTCGCTTAAGTCCCCGTGAGGATCCCCCTTTTTCCCCTTTTCTTCTCCCTCTTCCTCTTCTCCTTGATCAGCAACACCCAAAAGAGCTTTTCCTGATCTTCCTCTTGGCCGGGAGCAAGGAGGAGCATAGAGAGATGGGGAGGTGCCACCAGGGGAGGGGAGGAGATGAGAGGGGAGTTGCTGGAGTGGGAGGGGAAGGGGCGGCCAGGAAGGGGAGGTGGCGGCCAAAGGGGTGGGGAGGAGGAGGTGCAAGGGGAGGGGGTGGCTTAGGGTTTGGCTGCCCTTCTCCTCCACTAATGGGCCAAGGTGCCGTGGGCTTTTAGCCCACAGCCCAGGTTCTTTGAAACATGCGAAACCCCCCTAAACTTCTAGTTAAAACCATTCTCTAACACAATTCTCATCCACAAAATATTTCTCCTCTTTAAATATTTGGGATATTGCAACAATATAAATAAATATCATGATAAATAAACCAACGTGACAACAACAACCACCCATTGTTCACCATTATACTAAGCACTTGCCTCTTTAGCTTCTAGGAGCCAGATGATGCAAAGGCAGCACGACGCTTGAGACTGCACTCCCTAGACAACAAATTTACATACATTAAAAAAACATGCCAAACACAGTACCAAAACATCACATAATTCGCCATAGCATGATTACACAAAAATGATCCAAATAACATGATTCTACCGATCGACATACCCACTATCCCAGAAATAAAAATGCTCTAAGTTTCACATCTGAACCCCAAATTCAGCAAACTAAGACTTTCTGGAATCCTAAAAAAAAACCTACAACTTCCTAGTCATGGCGAACTCCTGGTTTCCTCATTTTCTTTCCTATTTTCTTCCCCGAACACTTTCCTAGAATCTATCAGGATAGCCTACTTCACATTTTTGTATCTTTTTAAATAAAAATTTAAAAATAGTGAACAATACTAGTTCTGAAATCTACTCAAAATTTCTTAGCTAATTCAAGTTATCACCCAATTTTAATTTTTTTTCATTTATTAGGTGAAAATAGACCATCTACACAACATCTACAAACGACGTCTGATTTCTCGAGAGTGATCTTCTCGAGGCCATATCTTTTCACTCGCTACTCTGAATTAGTGATCTAGATCTTCCTGAAAAGATAACAAAATTATGTGCTACTTTTCTAATTAGACAAAACCTTGAATCTAACCCTAACTATCCCTAATCACAACCACAAGGCTCTTCATCACAACTTGACGAACTAGGGCAGAACAACATCTACTCTTCCCATTGACCAAACAACCTACAACTTGAATAATGACTAAACTAGGGAAATCTAAAGGATTTCATATTGTTACCCTTGAAGATCACGATGAAGATCACAAATTCCTGCGAAATCTCCTCTTCTCCCTTCTTTCCTTCTCCTTTTTCCTCCTCCTTTCCTTGCTGGCCTTCCTCTCCTTGCCTCTCCTTCCTCGGCAATAGCACCAGCAGTAGAGCACCACATCACAATATGCATGCATCGACAAAAACTACTAGCAATAGTGCAATGCATGCCTATATGCAAATCAATGAAGATGCACTTCTTCTAGTAGCTAGCAGCGCAACTAGCAGCGCCAGCAGGGCTTGGGGCGGTGCAAGGGAGGTAGGGGCTGGCACGAGGGAAGCAGGGGTGGCGGCTAGGGTTTGGGGGCTGCTTGCCCCCTTGCACAACTTATGGCTGGCTAGCCCCCTCCTCTCTTGGGCCAAGGGACCATAGGCCGAAGGCCTAGGCTCTTTTCCTCCTAAAATTTTGAAAATGCACTCTTAAATTCTATTTCTATTTCTTTTAAATCTTTTAGTTTCTCCAATAATTAAACGAGGTATTACAAACAACCATTATCATTCCATCCGCTGTACATCCAACTACGGCCTTCTACCGACATGTTTTATTTTTTAGCAACAGGCTTAAATAGGAAAATATTTTAGCTACATGTGCCATGTCCAATATAGATTATGAAATTGTACCCTATGATTACTGCATGTGCATACCATTATTCTAATAACATTGAAAGTAAATAATCTACTTAATCCTGTTAAACAAAGACATATTGCAATCCAAAAGAACAAAGAACGCTTGTTTATCTAGTTCATCGAAACTCACCCACAATGATGTAGGTATTAAATCCGGGCACCTTGAGCCTTGACCACCTTGATTCATGCCAAATCTTTTATGCGATTAGCCTTTGGGACTTTTCTTTGAGTCGGCAAGGAAAGCTATGGAGATCGAGAGGAGCAAAGAAAAAATTAGGATGTCACAACTAATAGCACAATAACATACAATACTCATAGACATTGTCATTTTGTAGCACATTTTTGTTAGTTCAGCCTGAAAAGAGTAGACACTTGAAAGCTTTGTTGTTAACTTTCCACTGTTTATTTTATCTTAAGATTAGAAATCCTCCTCGATCTGCTTGAGCACCTTCATGAACGCATCGACGATGCATGGCGATCTGAGCCCCTACCAAAGACACACTCCTCGGCCTCCTCGGCGGTGCGGATGACGCCCCAAGCAAGGAACAATGTCGATGGGAGGAGGGTTGTGCCTTCTATGGGGATGGATATGGGTATTTTGTGGTGAAGGCGATTTGGGGGCTAGAGGAGGATTTTTGGGGTGCAAAGTAGGGGATTTAGGGGTGGAGTGGAGGATTTTGGATGAGAAATTTCAGGGAGATTAGGGGGGAGATGAGGGATTATGGGGTGGAGATGAGATTTGGGGGTGCAGGCAAATAAGAGACCAAATTTTGGGGACCTCGGCAGCGATTTTTGGGCAAATTTGGGGATATTTGGGTAGTGATTTTTGGGGCAGATTTGGGGATATTTGGGCAGTGATTTTTGGGCAGATTTGGGCATCCTAGAGCTTCAGTCGGGACATGAGGATTGAAGTATGTCTTTGTTTAATAGGATTTTTGGGAGATTTGGGAGATGAGGGATTGCAACTTCTTTGGGGAATTTTTTTAAATAATATTATTTTAAAAGATAATTACAAAAATAAATAGTCGCCTCAAAAATTACAAAAATGGGTACCTGTCACCATTTAAACTGGCGACAATCCCTTTTGACTCCCTATCGCCGGGCCAGCTTCCTATCGCTAGTTCAACGGTGATAGGAAGTGAACAGTATTCTTGTCGCCAGTCTCTGGAGCCTTGAAACCCTATAAAAGACCTTTGAAACCCTAAAATTCGGCATAGGACTCACTTTTATTCAGAAAAAAGAGGAGGGAAGGGAGAGGAGTAGAGGGGAGAGAGAAGCTAGTGAAGTGTTACCCGTCCAGTTACCCACCTGTCAGGTAATTTTTTAACCAAATGGATTACATAGTTTTAGATGTTATTTTTTTAACTGAATGGATTACATAGTTTTAGATATACGGTTACGTAGTGCAGTATGTTGTACATAATACTTTTCGGTAGGTAGTCTAGTTTTATATATGTGGTTAATCGTGGAAATGTTCTTTATGGTGCTGTGCGTCGGATATGTCAAACATCACAAATTTCAAATTTTACTACGGCCTAGGGACTATTCTGGAGGGTTCTGAGGGGATTGATTTGTGTTATTTCCAATTAGAGGCGTGTGCACCTTAGAGTAGAGGCGTACATGGGGCGCTGTGATGCGATGGTTGTTCAACACATTCCAAGTGGACCATGATGTGTATGATCTGAGATTGAGTTGTCTTGCCCCTTGAGTAGCACAACCCACATATTGGGAGTTAGTTCAACTCAAGGAGCAATGTCATGGTAGTCATATGTATGCATAGCGAGGGAGGGAGGGTGGAATTTGGTCCTTCTGGCGTAGGATTTTGCCAAACCCACTCCTGCATCCGCGGCTGAACAAGAAGGGGTGCTAATACCAAAGAAGAAGTTAGGACTCCAGCCACAGTGCGACACACACAATAGCCGAAGCTCCCGGAGTTGTTGATGCTGTCGATGAAGACCCTGCGGAAGTATCTCCTTTAGTCAAGCAAGCTGCTGGGCTTGTTGACGAGGGTGAGGAGGTGGAAGCCGTAGTGCAAAGGATGGATCTCGAAGACCGAGACTACATGGCATTATCAGAAGATGAAGGATCCGATGATGAGGATGATGTGGACCAGCAGGCGGTTCCATCCGAGTGGAACACATACCAGTTCGACAACCTCGTCGTCAACAAAGGCTCTCGTGTGCCGTAGGAGAACAACCAGAGCGAGGTCAGGCAAAGAGCTATGTACAAATGCAAGGAGGCTGTGCAGGAGGCAGTCAAATTCAGGGCCTTATCGGTACATCACATATTCACGATCGTTAAGTCTAACCCAAGATTCTACAACATGAAGTGTGTCATAGAGGGATGCCCTTGGTGAGTGCACGTATTTCAGCCTAAGTAGGACTCCTACTGGAAGTTCTCTATAGTGGTCCGTCACACATGTGTCGTCGCTGAGTCAGTGCGTCCCACCGAATCCTGTCATCAGGCTTCATCGCCAACCTCATGTACGGTGAGATCGTGGATAATCTAGATTTTGAACCACGATCCATCATTCGGGCGATTGAGGCAAGGTTCCAGTACACAATCAGCTATGCCAAGGCTTGGAGGGTAAAACAGAAGGCATTAGAATCAAGATTCAGCACGTTCGAGGACTCCTACCACAACCTCCCCCGCCAACTCTGAGTCATACAAGACATGAATCTTGGCACTCATGTCGACATTTAGGATTCCATGCATCCGAAGTGGACCGATAAGAGGGTACTACGGTGAGCATTCTTCGTATTTGGTCCATGCATCAATGCATTCCAGCACTACTATCCAATCTTATGCGTGGATGGCACATTCCTGACTGGAAAGTACAAGGGCCAGATACTGACTGCAATAGCGATGGATGGGAACAATCAAGTTCTTCCCATGTTATTCACTTTTATTGAGAGCGAGAACACGGATAGCTGGTTCTGGTTCCTAAGGAATGTGAGGGTTTTTGTTGTACAGGACCATCCAAATGTATGCGTCATACATGATCGGCATGCGGGCCTACTAAGGGCAATAAGCGAGCTACAACAAGAGAGCGATCCACTTGCATGGCGGATCTGCGAGCGGTGGTGCAACAAAGACTTGATGAACCTGTTCAAGTGGTTGTGCAATCAGAACCAGCAGCGAAAGTTTGAAGCACTCTAGAAGATTCTGGATGGATGAACCCGGGCCTACGAAGGGAGGCGGTGAAAAGGCGCCCCAGCGGCCGAGCCCTCAGTATTGCCACAACTACCCACAGATGGTCCTAGTGTGACGAGGAAGACGAGGGGCTCAGGTGAAATACTTCTCGGAATGGATTGAGCATAAGCCTAAGGAGAAGTAGTCGCTACTACATGATAGGGGTGGTACTCGATATGGTGTCATGAAAACCAATCTAGCCGAGGTGTACAACTGGGTCATACGCGGCGTTGGTGCCTCCATTTAGTTGGCATTGTGGAGGCAATTCTCCACGGTACCACAAACTACTTTGTTGATAGAAACAACAATGCGTCGCTCACTATTGCAAATGACAGAGTGTTCTACTCCGCCATGATCACCAAGTACATGGAGGAGAAGAGCAAGAAGGGTGAGATGCATCGTGCATTCAAGATGAGCACAAGGAGCTTCGCTTCAAGATAATGTCTGAGGGTAAGGGCGCCGCGGGATGAACCGCGACAGGATCACCCACGAGTGCAGTACGCTGCGCTAGTTGCGTATGCACTTGCAACAAGCCCCTTCTTTTGCATAGGCCCTGCTCCCATGTCATGGCTTCATGTTCGATGGTAGCGTAGCATCCTGGGTAGTATCTCTCAGATAATTTCAACGATGAGGTGATACAAACCTGGAGTACAGAGATGTATAGTTATGTCGTGGTTGGCCATTTCACGACCATCCGACTTGGGAGCAACTAATGCGGGCGCGGACATTGATAGGTTGAAGGAAATGTTGGCGACATATCGACACATCGAGAGCGACATGGACGAAGCGAAGCGGGCGTCGTACAAAAAAGTGCTCCATTTGCAGGGAGTCTAGGTACACCTTCAACAAATGCCCCACAAGAAATCCTCAGGACGAAGGAGACATCGGCACTCCGGATGTCACTGTGGGGACCTTATCCGGTCGCCTGACTCGAGGCAGTTCACATGGGGGGCGTTGAGGTCGCGGCCACGGGAAAGCACATGTTGTGTGTGTAGTGGTACTAAGATTATAAATGTTAGTATGTTGTAACTTGTACTTTAGTTAGTACTTTGCTTGTTGTACGCGGTGTGGAACTAATTGTACCGTAATTGTAAACTTTAACTTCATTTGCAGTGTCAATCTTTCGTTGTTACCTATCTCTGCAAAGCAGGACGTGTTGTTATTGTTGCGCCATTTCCCCAAAGTTGTCCACCGTGTATGAATTCCCTGGTGCTTCGTAATATCACTTATCTTTCTATTTACGAATCATTGCCACCTCAATTGTTCTCACAAAATTCTTCAGAAATTTACCGCAATAGAACAACATACGATGATCACAAAATATTATTGTGAGTCTAATAGATTCCATTCCCTTCGGAATCTACAAAAATCACAAACAGATCAACCAACCTTGCCATCACCCTTGTATTTACAAAGAATAATAGCCCATATTCCTGTCGACAGTTGAATTGGCAACAGAAACACTGTTCACTTCCTATCGCTAGTTGAACTGGTGACAGGAAGCTGGCCCGACGACAGGGAGTCAACAGGGTCCCTGTTGCCAGTTGAACTCAAACGGCGACAGGTACCTATTTTTGTATTTTTTTGGGGCGACTATTTATTTTTGTAATTATCTTTTAAAATAATATTATTTTAAAAATTCCTTCTTTGGGGACCTCGGCAGCAAGGAACAACCAACTTCTTTCGGCCTGGAGATGAGGGATTTGGGGTGGACTGTGTTGCTAATTTTGGCTAAAGGAGGGAAAATGAAAAATCCGACTGGGAGCAAAAATTTTTGGAGGCAAACTAAAATTAATTCCCTATAGTTACTCAACTCGCAGGGAAAATTTGGGTGTTGTGTCCACCTCATCCCACCCTCCACGCTAGCGGACGGTGACGTGCGATCGGTGGGTTCTCTCTACCGTATTTCCCTACGAACGGTATTAAGCTATAGGGAACAAAAAATTTCCTACGTTTATTTGATCCCATCGTAGGGATATTTTCTTTCCTATCACTACTACAAAAAGGCTAATACTTGACGTCTCATCACAGACGGTTGACCAAAACCGTATGTATTAAATACAATCACAGACGATTTTGGTTTAGCGACCATCTGTGTTACTAGCTGCGCTAAAAACCGTATGTGAAGAAGTAATATTACAGACGGTGAAGTATCACAGACGGTTTTGAACAAGAATAAATGCGTGATATCACGGTTTGAACAAGAATCGTGCGTGATATCACGAACGATTCTTGTTCAAAACCGTCTGTGATACTTCACATACGATTTTTAACACAAACCGTCTGTGACTTCCCGTCCTCATCACAGACGGTTTGTATTAAAATTCATCTATGATAAGTATCTCTGATTTTACTATGACACTCTAATTTTACCATGACACTCTGATTTTACTATGACACTCTGATTTTACCATGGAGTGATTTCAAGCCATGCTACTATGACACTCTGATTTTACCATGGAGTGATTTCAAGCCATGGTAAAATCTGATTTTACCATGGAGTGATTTCAAGCCATGGTAAAATCAGAGAGTTAGTGATTTCAACCCATGGTAAAATCAGAGTGTTAGTGATTTCGAGTTATGGTAAAATCAGAGATACTTATCATAGATAGTTTTAAATATGAACCGTTTGTGATAGTAGCTCATCAGAGACGGTTTTTGTTTGAAACCGTCTATGATTCGCGAAAATTTTTGAACGCTTGCGCGGGAGGCAAAATGTTTTGGCACTGTCCTTATATATTATACCCACCCCACCTTGTCTTCCATCAATCTCTCCCTCTCCCCTCCCCATGCCGAGCTCCGGCGACTGCCCTTGATTCCCCGACGCGGTTCGGCGAGGAGATGCAGCCAACGACGAGGAGAAGGGACGTGCAGGAGCTCCATGTCTATCGCGGGGCGTGAGCTGCGAAGGTACGTGTATATCCCCAAAACATACATAATTTGTTGGCTGTTTGATGGTCCTTATTTTATTTGTACCTAATGCCGGAGCGCCGTCGGAGGTTTTCGGTTGTTTATCATTTTCCTTGCCGACGAGCTTGAGTCGAATTCAGACGACAGGCAAGAACAGTTTGTAATATGCTGGTGAGGTACATAGAGGAGCTCACAAGACCAATCCAAGAAGCCGATTAGTTCTTTAGGAGCTTGGAGTCACAGGTGGATTCTAGCTAGTTTTACTTTGTAATTTTATTCTTTTTTCCCATTCGGAGGAGACGTTGTGAAACCTTTTGATTTCTCTTTTTCTAGATAGGTCTCTCCTACAATATGTTTGCCATCAGAATTTTAATTGGATTTTATTTGTCTTGCTAGAGGTTACATATGGAAACCACTGTCCAGCAATTGATTGACTTGACTCAAAATCTGATTTTTTTTTGGTAATAGAAAAAACTATAACGGACGGTTTACTTATCACAGACGGTTCTTATTCGAAACCGTCTGTGAAAATAGACTATCATAGATGGTTCTTGTTAAGAACCGCATGTGATAGCTTTTTTCACAGATGGTTCAAAAACCGTCTGTGATGACCCCATATCATTACTGATCCATAAACTCAGACGACTCAAGAAACCGTCTGTGAGAACCTTTTCTATAGTAGTGTGTGAGTTGTCTTTCCAATGCTAGGGAACAAATAAAACGGTTGGGAACTTATATTTCTAGTAGTGTGCTTTTTTTAACTGGGCTGCAACACTGTGGTCTGCTGATGACCTCTAGATAATTTTATGAGGCATTTTGGGCACATATTTGGCCACGACATGGCTAGGTTAAAAATATGGTTACATTGGCTTTTTGCCAAAGGCTTCTAGAGCATCCTTCTTTGGCTTTGAATGCACTTCTCTGTCCCTTTTCTCACGAGAGCATTCACGAATGTGCTGGGGACATGCTTCTGATCCGAAGTGCGAGAGAAGATTTGGGATGCAATGCAACCCTCCCTCATGCACATGTGTAACTGGTTGGCTTTCCTCTTTTGGCCATAGCATGTCACGAGTACCAAAGCTGCCGTACTTCGAGCTGTATTTTAAATTTTTATCACACGCACTGTGAGGAAGGCCACATGAAATCGTTAGGAACCATATGTATGATCGTTTTATTAATGCTGGCTGAAAATGATTTCACCTCAGATGATTTGAGAAATACCAACATAGAGCAAAATGGATGTACATATTGGTATTACAAAGGGCAAGATGGAAAATTTCCCAATGTGTAAACAACTCAAAGTTTCCCGCACAAGCGTATAGACGTGGCATTGTTTAGAGCGCAAAAAATTCACATGGTCACATGGGGCAGTTCAATTCCCACAGAAGATCTTGTTTGGTTGAACCAAAATCTCTGTTCATTCACATGGATAGACCAGGATTTTAGTTCAAGTTCTCAGCCTATCCATATAGATCCCGACCGAAAATAAACTTTCCAAACAAACCTGAAATCTAGAAAAATTCTCGTATTCCAAACCGGTCATAGTTTCCACTCACCACTCGTTCGTGCAGCTTTCTCTCAATGTGCTTCCTAGAATAACTCTCTTGTTAGGTAACTCGCCTCGCTTACAAATGAGTAGTTGGTGGTGTGTATTCTCTCTTCCATAATTATATGACCGCCAAAACATTCGATATTTTTATTATTTAATCTTTTTTAAATTTTATTTTAAAGTTAACCCTATGAATTTCATTTCTAATTCTGATCTCTTTGATCACGCCACCACCAATGACGTGACAAAACAACACTGTCACGCCAGCCTGAATCTGATCAAGCTGTTGTCACGTCACAACTAGTGGTGTGACAATGTTGTTTAGTCACGCCACCACCGGTGGCGTGACAAAAAATGCTATTTTTTGGACTTATCCTACGGCGTGATAATGTTATTTTGTCACGCCATGAGTGGTGACGTGACCAAAGGGGTTAGAATTGGAACTAAAGTTTGCAAAAGGTTAACCTTAAAATAAAATTAAAAAAAGATTAATTAATAAAAAAACCTTCCAAAACATTCACAAGGGCCTTTTTTTTCCTCCATCCTGATCAGTTTTCTCAGGAATTACACAAGACACAAAAAGATCAATTTCGTACAAAATTTAGTGTTATTGTGTATAGTTTTAACAAAATTGCAATTGAAAGGCATGTCATGCCATTCAGAGATAGATGCTCATGAAGGTAAGCGAGCTAACTGAGAGGCCTTTGCAACTTAGGTTGTTTTAAGTGCAGTGTATCTATCTTTGATTCTTCAAAGAACACTAACTTGTACCAAACAATGACTGGTTGATCTTTAAACATTAAAGCCTATGTACATTGGATTGATCTTACCTATACATACTATACATAGGGGCGGATCAGTATAGGATTGTTGGGGTCATATGACCCCAATGAAATTTAGTAAATCCTAAAAAAGTTACTGTTTTATCAGTAGAGATGACCCCATTATGCAATAGAGGTGACCCAACAGTCTTCTCGCATGGATCCGCCCCTGCCTATACAATGGTCTAGGTGCTTCTCCCTTAGTCCCTTCATATCTCCAGAACAATGACTGCCCAAAAAAAGTTATATTCAGTCCTGAAATTTTTGACATTACCCTGCACTGATGAAAGTGTTTATACTTTAAGTGGCATGACTTGCCTAGTGGACTACTTACATTCAGAATCTGTTCTGTCCCACTCCCACCTGCAGCTATCTTCCCCCTTCCCCTCTTCGCGGCGACGGTGATCGCCTCGCGTCTTCTCCTTGGGTCTATCCTCCAAGAAGTACCTCCTCGTAGCCGTGGCGTTTCTGGGCCGGACGTTGATCTTCCTTCCGAGCACCGTCTGGAGAAACTATCAACAGAATAAGTACACACAACATTTAGAGGCATAGCTGCATTGCATGTAACACTTAATTACACCTTATCTGGTCATATGCATACCTTCTTCATTCTTGATTCCACCGGATCCTTCAAGCTCGGAGGCGGCGTGAAACCGCCATTGCAGACGAACATCTTCTTTAGCAGGAACTTGAAGGACTTGTTCTTGATGCTGGTGCCGCTGTTGCTACTGTTGTTGATCAGCAGGTCCCTTGCCTTGGTCAGTATGATCTTGGTGCTGGGTGACATGTCGCCGTTCTCGCCATCGGCATGGCTTTCCTCGCGCTTCCGATGAACTCTTCTGTCCACCTCTAGGCTGGACGGGCAGTTGAGGAACAATTCCAGAGGCAGGCCGTCCTCGCCGCCGGCCTCGGACCCGCGGGCGCTGGACTTGGACCTGGCTCGTCGGAGGAGCTTTACCAGGGCGTCCTGGAGCTTCTTCACCTCCTCAATGGTGAACTCCGGCAGGTCATGCGTCGGCGCGCGGTGTCCTTCCGGTGGCGGAGTATCGTCTTTCCCGAACGTGCCGATGGAGAGGAGACCGGCTTGATGAGGCCACTGCACGTTGTTGAGATGCTCCTCCTCAGGAACAATTTGCCATCTCTCTTCGGCTGCAACGCCGAGTGAATTACTGCGAGACGAGCCGACAGCGGCGCCGTCGAACCCTCTCTTCTCTGTTTTTCCATTGAATCTGCTTTGCACCCAGTTGATGATCTGCACACAACAAAAACAGACAGAACTGTAAGCTACATTGTTTTTTTTTTCTGAAAGGAAAATTGTAAGCTACATTTTTCTGTACAATTAAAATCCAAGATGGTCTGGTACAAGAATTAAACAGCAACCATGAGCAGTGCAAGTGAAACCGTACTTACCCCATGAATAATGTCTCGTTCCAAGAAACTGTGAGCTTAGATTCACCTGCAATGACCTTGAGCAATATAATGTAGCAATCTAATGGCAAGATTGGGGAGTACAAAATAATGCAGTGGGTGGCCAATAGGCAATAGATTCAGGGGCTACTTTTGAAGGTCCCCCCCAGGCCTAAGCCTATCTTGAGTTTGTGATCAGTAGTGACAGTTCTGACTTCTGAGTGTGTAGCTATTAGCCTGTTAGACTTTGGGTCCCCTCCCCTACACGGGGAAGGATGTTTAAATAGCTCAAGACTTGCATGCTTGAGCAGCACTGTATTGACAATTTGATGGACAAGTTGTGTCCTGCCCGTACTTACTGTCTGTTATAGAGACGAATGTATGCGTGAGACCACGTGGAGATCACCTCAGTTAAAGTTTGAGTTTGGTTTTTACGTTGAACATAATTCAGCTGACAGACTGGTCATGGTGGTAGTATGACTAGACAAGGCCGGGCAATCTGATCGGCCATAGATGGCGGTCAGACTGACGGTGTGAGCTTTTGTGAACTTTTGAGAAATAGGTACCAAACACTTATGTATGAGTGTTTGGGGATGAGTTTGCTCCTAGTTTCATTGAAAATGGAGACTGGATGCAAAATTAGATAGAGTTTTGCCAAAAAATTCAGAGACGGGTGTTTCGGGATTTGGGAAGTGGTGTGACCGGCCGTTGGTTGGCGGTCAAACCGGTGTGTGGTCAGACCGGCCATGGGGCGGTCAGTTCAGTCAGGGCGAGTTCAAGCAAAGTGAGTGTGTTGAACTTTGCCGATTTGGTCGAGGGCTTTGGTAATGGTGCATATAGGTTGCGTATTGTGTTTATGACTAATGTGGGTCAGGTTAGAATGAACTTATGCCCAAAAATAGTTTGCTTGGTCTATTATTGTGCAGGTGCCTCCGTAGTCAACTATGATCAACGGCGAGAAAGAACGAAACTTGGTTAGGAGAACCAAGGGCCAGAGGGGTCATGGAGGCCGGCTGAGATAGTTGGACTCGGACAAGGCACAAGATGGACAAGAGCTATGGAAGGCACAAGTGGTCAAGATAAAGCAAAACATGTGGTGCACCAAGTGACTTGGGCCTGTTTGCAAGCGATGACTGTTCGGTGGGATCCGGATGCGTGAGAGGCTTGACGGAAAGTCATTGGAGCCACATGGATGATGATGAAGCATGGGCGATGCTTCGAGGAGACACTAAACCACGACACAACGTTGAGGGCACTTGTTCTACGAAAAAAATTTGCCTTCAAGGGCTAACCGTATGTCGGGAAAGGCTTTTCCTGACACACGTTCTAACGAAAGTGTCTACCAAGGACCCAGCTTTTCGTAATTGTCTTTATTGTGGATATCGATTTTCTGTGACAGATAGTCCTTGTTGACCATATTTTCCCCGATAGACATTTCATTACCAACAGACATCTTATTCCCAGCATACCTTTTTTGCCGACAAAAAATATTATTTTCGGCAGCTTATTTGACCCCGAATTAAAATTATGCTGACAGATGATGTCAACGATCGAGTTGCCAATCTTACAAAATAAATAAAGGAAGATAGCGAAGAATTTTTGGGAGAGAATGGGACTGCTCTTTATTGATATGAACTGGCTATTATAGGGGGTACCTACAACCAGGCAGTAGACTAATCCTAATTACAATGAGCAGAATACTTGCTATGCTATAATCTTGATGGAATATGAATGAGTTTCTTGATCTCTTGAAAGGATCCGATCTCCCGTCCCCTTTCTATCGTCTGCGTTCTCCTTTAAGTAGTTGATGTAGTGGTGGCAATTACTCTTAGAAAAGATGTCTATTGAGATGCGCCACGACTGGTCGGAGCAAGGCGGCGGTGGATGAAGCATCAACCGTTCTGCGGTTAAGTGTCTGTGAGACACTTAACCGTTTGGTGGTTGTTTGTCAGTGACTTAGGATTATGTAACGTCACGTGGTATGGAATATACAACATGTATTCCATTCATCACACGATATAGAATATACCTGGAGCTAGATCCAGATGCTAGTTCATTTCTTTTGCGAGCAGTTGCCTGGTCGGGGAATAGGTACGGAACCTTTTCCGACCAGGGTACCCACGTTGTAACCTCTGGAATCTTTACGACCACAGGGTCACTAGCCTTAGGGGTTACAACCATGAAGACATATGGTCTTTTATTATGTATTAAAGATAATATATAGAGGTTTTAATCCTCGTCAGCTAGCCCCCAAACTTTAAATGAACATGTTGTGTGAACACTTTCTCCCGATGAAGTCGTACTAGGCAGACCCTCATTTAATGCAATGACACACGAGGTGGTCTGTATTCACTTTAAAGTTGAGAACTTGTCTTGGGAACCAAAGAGTTTTTCTGTCCGTTGGAGAAAAGGTTTTGTCCGTTGGACTTTTGGGTAACTCTCGATTGCGGTTAAATGATATGAAACTATAAAATCCCCTTTGCGCTAAGCCCTGGGTTCTTACGCTTCCAGATTTGTTTCAACATCTTTCATATTCCTGCTAAAAATCCTCTTCTACCTTCTCTTCTTTGTCATCGAAAGCTTCCTTCGACCCCAGTTCATATTCTCAAAAGATCTTAGCATGTCGGATCCGATGACCAAGTGGATGGTTTCAGATCTGAGCGAGAAGAAGCTCGAGGCGCTGGGAAAGATTAGGATGCTTCCGGATAAGAGTTTGGTCAAGTGGAGGACAGTAGTTGGAGAACACTTTCTGAGCCGCGAGGAAGGGGAAATCCCTATTTTCCTCGCTTATGTTGAGTGCGGGCTAAGGCTTCCGTTGCACAAATTCCTCTCCTGAGTTTTGAAGCAATACGGGGGTAGAGTTGGTGAACTGAGCCCCGAACTCCATCGCCAACATCTGTATTTTCCCTTATCTGTGTGAAGCATACCTGGGGATGCGACCAAATTTGAAGCTCTTTAGGTATTTTTACCAAATGGCGAAGTCAGGGAAATCCACGGCGGGACCTGGGGAGTGCTCATTGCGCCTCCACGATGGGAAAGCCGATGAGTACATCCCAATGTACTCAGAATCTTATGGTCGTTATGGAAGAAAAGCTGGTTCTATATGACGGTCACGAAGGATGATGGCCTCTACTTCGACGGTAAGAGGGCGAACGAGAATCCAAAGTGGAGGGAGACCGCGGAGAAGACAGTTCTGGTCAGAAGATGGGTGGAAGCCGTCCAAGACCTAAGAAGGAAGGGTTTGACTTCTTGGCATGTGGTGGGAGATTTCACCATGCGCTGAATCAGTCCCCTGAAGCTCCAAGACCATTTCCTGCTCTAGTACATTGGTCGTGATGAAGCAATCAAGGACTCAAGAAATGGTAAGTCTTAAAAAAACTCCAACTAGTA
Organism: Ampelocalamus luodianensis; assembly: GCA_036346255.1. Taxonomy (NCBI): domain Eukaryota; kingdom Viridiplantae; phylum Streptophyta; class Magnoliopsida; order Poales; family Poaceae; genus Ampelocalamus; species Ampelocalamus luodianensis. The sequence goes on from CM070622.1 coordinate 41,143,315, forward strand.
AAGGCTATTTAGTTGATTACCTTATAACCTTGAAATCTCTTTTTGTCTTTTTGAAGTCCTTTCCTCTGACAAAGTCAGAGAGCGGATCAAAATGATCTCGTAGGGGAGCCTAATGAGAAGGCAGCATTCCCTGGTATTTTAGCGATTGTCTCTGAAGAAGAGAGACTAAGGAGACTTAATGTAGATAATCACTTGTTCTACGTCTTTTATATATCCTCTGATCTATTTCTAATTCTGCTCTAATATACAGGTGGTCGGACTGAGGATTATTCAATGCGATGAGGATTCCACTCCTACAATGGCTCCGACCGCTTCCTGCCCAGAGGGCACGGGAGATGATGGTCCTTTGGAGGTAAGAAAAGAGCTTTAAAGAAGATATATATTTTAAATAAGGAATTTCATCACCTAATTAAATTTGATTTTTGGCTTAGGTGGGAGAGATGGAAGGCCCGCAGAACAAAGTTGCAGAAGTTGTAAGCCCCAGAGCGGTCGTTCACGACCTGACGGATGTTACTGAAACAACTATTCTGGAGGTCGATGAAACCATACCCTCTGACCTGATGATCAGGGACGATTTCTCCAACCAGTTGGTCGAGAATATCGCCTCCAACCTCATGTTGGAGGATGTGAGGGGTACAACCAGCCCTACTGGTTCAGAACCGGTGAAATTGGTTGAGAAGAAGAGGAAGGCCGGCACTACGGATTTTGCTCCAGCGCGTTACAAGGTCAAGATCAAAAAATCGATCAGGTATATACAAATGGAATAGTCATATGAGTGCATACCTTAAATGCTCTTGATCTATCGAACTCCTGAACTTCCTTTCTCTTTTTGTATAGATCTTCTGGTATCCTGGTCATCTCCGACCAGAGCATTCCTGAAGATCAAGTGACAAAAAGAACCCCTAACCAGAATACTCCTCAGTCTATAATTCCTGAGGACAAAGTGATCGAGGAAGCTCCCGAGTAGGCACCAATGTCAAGGCTTGCTCAGGATCCATTGGTGATTCTAACTCCATCTGTGGAGGTAGACATCCCTGAAGATTTTCAACAAGTTTCGCCCCTGTGGTAACTCTTCACAATCTAACAAATTCCCTTTCCAACCCCGATTTATCGAGGATAAGGAGCTTGACGAGGTTTGGGGAAAGGTATCGGACCGTCAAGTTAAGGCGGGTCCTGATACAATTTTGCGAATACAATAACACGGCAATTCGAGTAAGTATCCATGACCATTTTCATAATGTTAGAGTTTCATAGGAAACTTAAAGAAGAATGCTATTTATGTAGTACATGGTCGAGAACTATGCTGTGGTCAGAGGACTGACCCAGTGGATAAAGCTCCTAGAGTAGAAAAACTCCAAATTAGGAAGTAAAAACTTTGCTCTTGACTTTTCTTCTCCTTCCCTGCTTATTCAATCTTCTCCAACTAATCACTTTCTCCTTTTCTCTAAATCTGATAGATTCGGAGAAAATTAAAAAAGAAGTTGTGGCTAAGGAAGCCATAATAACCAAGCTTCAAGAAGAATGTCATAACAAAGACTGGTCAATCGAGCATGTGATGACCAAGCAAAAGGAGGTTTTTGAATCTTACGAGAAGAAAATCAAAGGTAACTGGTTGTAGGCTTGACTAGTGTACCATGTCTCCCATTTATGTGTATTTTATCTCTTAGTCTACTCGTGTAGAAAAAACTCAAGCACTAGAAAGAGCAGAAAAAGCTCTTAAGTTCGAGCATGGCCAAGGGGCTGAACTTAAGCGGAGCCTTGAAGAAAAGGTCAAGGCTATGAATAAGATGTTGTTCGACCTGGGGTCAGGGACGCAATTGCCCATATTAAGAGATCCTGCAGAGAAGATCAACTTTCTTGACTAGCAGCTTGAAGACCTCAAGAGTGTGATGAAGACTTTTCGAGAGAACCATGCCCAAATAATGAAAAAAGCTACCGCGACTGGAGTTGGTTTTGCCTTAGCAAAATTGAAGGCTTCCGACCACTCTATTCACCTTGGAGCTATTGAAGAAGACTTCGACTGCTCAGGTGAAGAAGCAACCAAGTTCATCGAGGAAGTAAGGCCTCTCGGAGACAGTTGTAGAGGAAATGGAAGTCGGATCTCCGTTACGTAGTGACCAATCTGGCGGCTCTAACAAGTAAATGATTGTAACATTCAGACTGTGTAAATAAAACTTAACTTTTAATATCAATAAAGTCCTTGTTTTGTCTTCTTAATTTTTCTAAATACTTCTATACTCCCTAGCCCCCGACTACTTGTATTAGTAGATGAACATTACTAAAAAAGTAGTAGACTAAGAAAAAAGGAGTAATAGCTATGACCATGGTACAAAGTGTGTGCTGATTATGTTTTAAAAATGATCTAGTTAACACTAGGAAATCATTTTGGTTAGAACCAGTGTATGATTTCAACTAGCTTAGATCCTTTCCATAATCGAAATACTGTACAATACCATCTATGGTCGGAAGATTTCACAGGACTAGAGTTGATGATAAGAATTTATGCAAGAATGTATGCAAAAAATGATAAGTGGCCTTGTTTATATATATCATTCAATACTTGGTCGTAATGGTTGCTAGGCGAAGACATGAAAAACATTTCGCGAGACGTGCTCATGCTCGGTCCGACTAGCGGCGAGGATTGTAAGAAATGGACCGTCACTAGAAAGCTCCTTCGGTCGCGGGACCATGTGCGAGAGGAGAGACCGACTAGGAGGCTTTCAGTGTCTCGACCGATAGCCAAACAAGAGTTGAACAGAATGTTGAAATGAAGAAAGTTATGCTTGGACTCTTAAGCATATAGAAAATCATATGAAATTATTTGTGATATGCTCCTTTTACTCACATGTTTCTTTGAGAAAAGAGTTTGGTCACGCGTGAGAATCATTGATGCAATGATTATGACTAAGACCGTTGTTGGCGTTTGGTATTAAGTCTAAGCCAAGGAGTAATAGAGACCCTTTAGAAGGATATCGGAGAGAATGAGTGTCTCCTCGACCATTTAAACAACAATGATATGTGACCAAATAAAGGATAACCAATATATAAACACTAACACTCATCGGAAAAAGGAAATACATCTTTATGAAAAAAGTGTATATACTAAAAATTAGATAAAGAACTTACGTAATTGATCAATATTCCAAGAATTAGAAAAAACTTGCTCGTCAGACATCGCTAATCGTACCGAACCTGGTCGGGTAACCTCGACCACAATGTATGGATCTTCTCACTTGGGAGAAAGTTTGTTGTGATTGGCTTAGTTCTGATTTTTTCTAAGAACCAGATCACCTACAGCTAAGCTGCGAGGTTGCACCTTATGACTATGGTACCTTCTTATGGCTTGTTGGTAGATTGCTAATCTTATCAAGGCTTGATTTCGTCGCTCCTCAAGGAAATTGATGTCAAGTCGTCGTTCACCCTGATCATTTTCGTTAAAACAATCAGTTCTAGCAGAACCAAGTTTCAGTTCTAGAGGAAGCATGGCTTCAGCACCATAAACAAAAAAGAATGGTGTTTCAACGGTCGCATAACTAGTCGTGGTTTGAACGGCCCATAACACAGAAGGAAGTTCTTGAACCCAAGCTCCTGACCGTTTTGTTAACTAGTCAAACACTCATCGTTTGATCTCTTGCATTATGATACCATTGGCAATAGAAGAGAAATATATCTTGATACCTAGGTCATCACAGAATTCTTGGAAATTATTGCTTGAAAATGATGCAGTTATTTGTGATAATCATTTGGGTACACCAAATCGTGTGATCATATTTTTTGTGAGAAATCTCTTAGCGGTTTTAGTTGTTGTCTTAACAACTAGCACGGCTTTGATCCATTTTGTAAACATGTCAATCATGATGAAAAGAAATTCAAAGCCCCCGGGTGCTCGTGGAAAAGGTCCCAGAATGTCTAGTCCCAGGTTGCAAAAGGCCAAGAAAGAGGAATTATTTGCAAAGTTTGTGCCAGCTGATGTACTTGTCGGCTATGAAACTGACATTATATACACTTCGTCATGAGCTCTTTTGCATCATGAAGGGTAGTTGGCCAATAGTATCCTTACTTGAAGGCTTTACTGACCAGTATTCTGTAGGAATGATGTACTCCACAGACTCCTCCATGAATTTCGGTCAGCAACTTAATGCCATCTGGTTGAGATATGCATCTCATCAACACTCTGTGAGATCCTCGTTTGTATAAGGTACTTTCAATAAGAGTTTATGATTTGGCTTTTCGTGCTATATGATCAGCCTCTACATCATCTTCTGGAATTAGGTCATGCTGAAGATAACTGTAGATCGATGTCATCCAATTTCTATCGGGATCATGCTTGACAGCCTCCTATGGAGCATCTATGTTTGCAGAATCGAGGTGTACAACCTCCTTGTGAACATCTATGTCCTTAGAATGCTCGACCACTAAGACTGAATCGAGTTGCTCGAGGAAAACTCCAGGGGGGACAGGTGACCTCGTGGAGGCCATCCGTGCCAACTGGTCTGCTAGAAAGTTTTTTTTCTAGGAATATGTTGGATCTGAAAACTGAAGAAGTGCTTTTCGAGTTTTCGTACTTCCGCCAAATAAGATGACATCTTTGTACTTGAGCATTGATACTCTTTCCCAACTTGATTCTCTACTAGTTGAGAATTGCCTTTCACTAGTAATCAGCAAATCCCGAGCGCTTTGCATGCTCGAAGTTCTGCCAGTAAACCTTCATACTCTGCCACATTGTTTGTAGCAGGAAAATTTAACTAGATGGCATACTTGATGTGTTCGCTAGTAGGGGATATCAAGACGGCTCCAGCCCCTAATCCTTTAAGCATCGAGGATTCGTCAAAGTACATTACCCACTCGTCGTGGTGTTCGTACTCGGGCCCTTGGGTGGGTTCAGGGTTTGTCCACTCGACAATGAATTCTACTATTGCCTAAGATTTGATTGTTGTTCGTGAGATGAAATGGAGGTCAAACGCCCCAAGCTCGACTGCCCATTTTTCTATTCGTCCTGATGATTCCCTGTTTCCAAGGACTTGACCAAGGGGATATCCGGTTGGTATGACCACTTTGTGGGCCTGAAAGTAATGCCTTAATTTTCTTGAAGCTATAAGGAGACTATAGAGCAACTTTTGTACCTGTGGGTACCTTTCCTTAGGTCCATGTAAGACTTCACATACTATAACAGCCCAAATTTCAAATTTCAAAAAAAATAATATTTAATTATTTTTGTGGAATTTTCTAAAATTTTAAAAGCTTTCTGTAATTATTTTAAAATCAAAACAAATTTATTTGGAAAATTAGTTACTAAATAATAGTTGGAAATATTTTATATAAGTCTCAAATAACCGTAGGAATTTCTGTGAATTTTTCTAGAATTTTTGGGATTTATCTGCTATTTTCTAAAGCTTAAACGAATTAACAGAATTAGTTTAATTGCTAAAACAATTTCAAATCCCAAAAATAGTGTTGGGCCGAAACCCAAAACCTCGGCCCGAACCTGTTCTGACGCGCGGCCTGAGCCGGCCCAAGCCGCACCGTGCCCTCTCTCTCTCACCCACCCCCGGTCCCACCTGCGAGCCACACGCGCGCGAGCGCGTTAAATCCACATCAACGCTTATCAACCGTTGGATCAAAATCCAACGGCCAGTGTTCATGTAACCTTCGAAAGTGTCGAATGTTCAACGTGTGGGAGCTGTTAGATCTGGGATGGATGGCCCAGATTCAACGTATCCCCCACGCGCTCCGAATGGCCTATCCTTTGTGGGCCGTTCGATCTTGATCGAACGGCCAAAGTCCAACCACATATCTTTTCTTTTTTTTTTTTCTTTTCTTTCCTTTGACTGCCATGTGGGCCCGCTACCATCGTCTTCGTCGTCTTCATCTCCGCAGCGTCGCCGCAATTGTTGCGAGCTCAAAAGCTCCGCAACGACCTTATCCTAACCGCCCCCACTTCTCGCGTGTGCGTGCGCATGACCACGTCAACCTTTGCCGTACCTCCCCACATTCTTCCCCTTTCTCCGCGACGATTTCGCTCACAACGCTGCAACCGCCGCCACGATCTCCACGACCTCCACGTCGCCTCGGTGCCCCTTTGCCCCTATAAAAGGACACCCCGGGAGCGCATTTCTCCCCACAATCCAATGCCACCATTATTGGCCACTCTCTCGCTCCGTAGCGCCTGAGTTTTGACGTTCTTCGCCGGCGGTTGAAGTTCACTTCTTCCCCAATTCCGACAATGATGAGCCCACTCCACCCCTTTCGTCCCCATCTTTGGCTTCGTAACGTCGTTGCGAAGCTCGTGCGCACATCCACTTCGCCGGAGGACCCCCGTAATGTCTTCTTCGTCGTCGACCTCATCTTGCCGCCGCCAAAGCTCGCCGACGATGACTATTTAGCCGCGCCCACTTGCAACTAAGGTGAGCATCATACTCAGTGCGTTACCCTCTTCCGTTTGGTACCACTCATGCCCCTCGCTGTGGCATAGAACGCCGACGAGGATGTCACCGGAGCATCGCCAATGTCGGTCCTACGTGGCATGCCACGTGCACGCCACCTCAGTGCCACATCGAAGCCATGTCAACCTCAGAGCCTACGTGGCTAAGGCACATCAGCGCTGCGCCAGGCTCGCAAACCCCGCTTACTGTTTCGTACGGAGTTCACCGTGGGAAGTTGACCGCGCATGGACTTAGTCCATTGACCGCGAGCCCACATGTTAGTGACTTGTTTCCTTTCCCAGTAGAAAAATAATTCAACTAGGAAATTGATTTCCTGAGGGCTGACGTCAGCTTGCGCAATACCTCGAATTTCCTTTAGAAAAAACAATTCAGGAAAATCTTTTAAAATAAGATTTAGGATTAAAACGTCTAAAATCCATATCTTTTGCATCCAAACTCCAATTTGTATGATTCAAATTTCTAAATTTGTATAAAATCATTATATAGCTAACTAAACTAAAATATTTCTATTTGAAGTTAATTTGATCTATCTTTTTGAATTTGAATTGAATTTATCGTATTTTTGTGTATAGACTTTGACGACTCTGGGGAGTTCGATCCTTTAGAGGATTTAGAGAACCAAGACTTCAATGAAGGCAAGTTATACCATTGACCATGTTGATCCCAATATTTTAAAGTTATTTTCAGTTTTTAAATTCTTATTGCATGCATACTTTTATTCAAATATTTCAATTCCCTGTTTTAAATATTTAGTTATTCCAATTCTTTTTGTATAGCCAATTTGAATGTTGAATATCATTACCTTGTCACGATTATATAAAATAATATTGAAAACATCTTATGCTTAGCCAATACTTAGACCATAATTGTGATTTTGGGAGGATTTAACCAAAACATTTCAAACTTGGTTTAAAATTTGAATCTGTGGTATTGTTTTCCATAGAAAGTTTATAAAGATAGTTTTATTTAAAATAAAATAAAAAATGGGTTTGGACTTAGGAGAAATGAATGAATAGAGGGTGCAGGTTTATGCACGGGCTTAATCTGGTTAAGATTAAGGCCCAGGGTTCATTTTTGGAAGACGCCCAAGTCAGTTAAGGACCGGTCTTCGAGCCACTTTTTGCTATGCCTTACCGTACCACCACATGTTCTGTATGGGCAGGATTTGGCTTAATAATTTGTGATACCTCATTGATATTTGTGCCATGTTGTTGTGTGGGTGTCGGTTAGGCAGTAGTCCCACCTGGCGCAAGAGGGGGCTCCCGGGGGATGGTTAATCCAATGGAAGCAAAACCTTAGCGGACATGAATACTTTAAGGTAGAACATTGTAACGGCCTCGTGATAATTGCTTAGTCGCACGCCTTTGGTAGCGTGTATTGGCCGACATTAATAGCAAATTATCTCATGTGGGTAAAGTTGTACAACCTCTGCGAGTAGAAACTATTCGAATAGCCACGTCCGCGGTCATGGACATGCTAGCAAAGCTACTCTAAGTTAGACTGTTTTTGGTTTAAAATGCTTTATCAAATGATTTGAGGATGGTTAATCCTTGTGGTAAAATTGGGCGGTTAGCCATGTGATAGGAGGGTATCCTTCACCATTCAATCATGGAGGTTATCCATGCTACAAAACTATCATTTTAAAACTGATTTTAGATATAGTATAAAAATGGCTTTGGAAATTAATATGAGTATTTAAACTAAAACTATTGCTTTATGCAAAATAAACCCTGCCAGTCTTATTTGTTTACCTTATGCATGCATCATAATTCAATATTGGGTGTAACTTGCGAGCACGGTAGTAGTGCTCACTCTTGCTGAATAATATTTATTCAGGAGAAGAATTCTACCAGGACGGTGAGGACCCAGACGCTTAGGCCTACACCCCAGACGATTGCCTCGAACCGTGATGATTCCTTTCGGTCCTAGCATTTTTAAACTCTGATAACCGTAGTGCGTGGCTATCAAGAACTTTGCTAAAGCCGGACGACCGAGGATTCCATTGTATGCGGTTTCAAAATCCACCACATCAAATGGAATCTTTTCTGTTCGAAAGTTATTAGACCTCCCGAATGTAACCGGTAGGAAAATCTATCCTATCGGTTTGGCGGTAGAACCAGGAACTACGCCATGAAAGGCATATTTGACAGGTTTTACCTTCGACCTAGGAATCTGCATCTCTTCTGATGTTCCTGTAAATAAAATGTTTAAAGAACTACCCCCATCTATCAAGACTCGATTAACTTTACAATTGTAAATAGTAGGTTCAACTACGATAGGAAACCTACCAAGTTGGGTCGACGGGATGGGACAGTCTTGCTGAAGGAGATTACAGTTTCCAACCATCTGGAAGGCTTGATAGTGATCGAAGGCTTAGCAAGGTTGACCTCTTGCTCCACGGCTTTCAGGTGGCGTCTTGATTCATACGAGGAGGATCCGCCGAAGATCATGTCCACAGTATGCTGAGGCTCCTGGTACTCCATTTCGTCATCGCCGTTTTTGTCCTTCTTGGAAATCGGTTCCCTAAGTTTCGTTATGGAGGGAAGAAGCCCCTTACCTAAGTAGTAATCTTCTAATTTCTTCTGCCAGGTTTCGCAAGTGTGCAGATCATGCCCTGCCACCTGGTGAAGAGGACACCACATCTTATTTTTCTTGTATTCACCGGTTGGAGCCTTGGCCTTGTTTCAACTAGTGAAAATTTTCTTGTCCTTGGTAAATTTTTCAGGAATCGCAAGGACTTCCTTGTTATCAGGCTTACGATTCTTTTTAGCCTTGATAGACTTCCTGTTCTTCTTCTCATTCTTCTCCAAACTTGGCTGGGGATTTTTATCCTTTCGATCAATGGCCTCTTGCCACTCGACCACTTCACTAGCGGTTGCATATTTGTCAGCCATGTCAAAAAGTTCGACCGTTGTTCGCGGGGGATTTATTGCAATATCCTCCATAAACCGGCGATTCCTTAGTTGTTCTTTAAAAGCCCGGATGATGAAGATTCGCGATTTCTAGGATAGAGTTTTGAACCTGTCTGAATCTCTTGATGCATTGTCGAAGAGTTTCATTGATTTTCTGCTTCATCCGATGAAGATCATCCTCCTTCTCGGGGTGATCGTACGTCCCTTGAAAGTTGGCGATTAGTGTATCGCAGTGCTGCTCCCAAGTGTAGATAGATCCGACCGTAAGTTAAGCAACCATGACCGGCGAGATCCTTCAAGGACTGTGGGCAAGTAATTTGCCATCACATTGTCATTACCACCAGCAGCTTTGATGGCGGTAGAATATATTTGAAGAAATTCGAATGGGTTCTGAGTCCCATTGAATTTCTCTATGTTGGCTAGTCGAAACATGTCTTGCCAATGAATAGCTTGGAGCCCTGCCGAGAATGCTCGACAGCCCGTAATGGAGTCATAGTGCCTTCTCTGAAAAGGAGCTGGGTTATAGTCAGTTGGAGATTGGTTCCTTGGATTTGCATACCTAGGATCCGGTGTTCCAATGCGGTCGTGGACGTTACGATGATGCCTTTGACCACCTACCTGATTCAGGTGATGCCTGAGATCGCCAGAATCAAGTGGTCATTCCTCTTGCTGCGGAGGAGAAGTGGCTTCTGTGAAGAGCCGCCTTCCCTCATGATTCCCTAGTCCGAACCTATGAGGGGGTCTTGGTGTCGGTCGATCCTTCATTCGCCCATGTTGTCTTTGACTGAGGGAAGAGCGCTGGGATGAAGTCATCATGTGAATTTGTGAGTTCCTTCGCTTGCGGTACATTTCTGTACGTTGCATGGTTTGCCGGATGATCTCCGATACCTAACCTGCAAGTTGAGCATAACCTGGAGTTCCTGCTAGAGCAGGATCTGGGTTATTTAGAATATTCCAAACTCATTGTAGGTTTTGTATTATTATCAAAGTTCTAAGAGGGTTTTTGCTAGTTTGATGACTTGAACTTTCCCCCAACCTCCTGGTTGGTTCCATCCGATCCACTATGCGAGATGGGGCAGAACTAGGTGAATTAACTGATGGACGTCCATCAGCTCTGTTACCTCCGGCATTTGGTGCTTGAGGACCCGTACCATTTCCACCAACAGGTGGTGGTGAGGTAGATTGTGTAGGACTGTATATGGCATTTTGATTTGTATCTCCGATCGTATTGACCTTGTGCCTCCAACAACGATCCTCTGATGAGCTTCCACTGTAACTAATGGAGAGCCTTCTAGTGCTTCTGCAAGGAGTTTCCACAATGGAGAACGGTCATAGATTTGTACCTCATGCGGTCTTTGTGGTGGACTCAGCCTAATCCGGTGGATGGCCAATCGTATCCTGAGTCTTATCATTCTCACTTGGCCTACGACCAGTGGGATCTTCATCGACACTGTTACCAGATGTCAATTTGTAATATTTTGTTTCTGTTTAGAAAGAAAAACAATGCGGTTTTAATTCGAATTCAAAATTAAAAAGAGAAATTTTCGGCGTTTTGCCCGTTCTTCCAGTTTTGGGCCTGGGCTTTTGGCCAGCAGACCCAAGAGAGGGCCTTGTGGGCCGAAGGGGGCAGCCTTGAGGCCCAAGAGGGGGGGAAGCCGCACTAAAGGGGGGCATAGGCCCTTTTGTTGGCCGACCAAAGGGGGGGCACAAACCCCAGCACCCCCACCTCTCCCACTTTCCCCACCCCCTCCCTCCTGTGGCCGCCGCCCCTACCCCTCCCTCTCCCCTGGGCCCTACCTCCTCCTCCTCCTCCCCCTCTTGGCGCCTCCCCCTTGGTGCTGCACTTCCCTGCCCTTGGAGCCACCTCCCTCCCGGTGCCGAATAGTCCGGCGCCGGTTTTCGCGAAGAAAGGAGAGGGGCTTTGCGGGGTTGCTGTTCAAGAAGGAGAAGAGCTTCTTCAAGGATCCTTCGTCATCTCCCTGGGTGTTTCAAGGGTAACGAATGTTGTTTTTGTTGTTGGGTTAATCGTAGATGCGAATTTGATTAGGATTGATTGGATCAAGTTCTGTCTGCAGTAGATTCAATTCTGTCCAGTTTCTTACGTGGTCAGTTTCAGGTTCTTAGAAGTGGAATTGGAAGTTTTGATATCCTAAAGATATTTAGATAATGTTCTTAGCTTTCGGTGGCCAGCAAGAACACCTGATTCCGACGTACGGATCAAAAGTTATGATCATTTTAGTTTCTGTTGTCCAGAATTCTGACGAGATCTACCTTTTAAGTTGTCTCCTAAAATATGTTTATGTTAATGGACGAATCAGGGTTTTCTCTCAACTAGGTTGTTGTAGATAATTTCATAACCTTTTCAGATTGTTAAATAATGCTCAATTCAGAGTTGTATATTAAACGTTATGATCTAATTAGTACTGCTGTCTTAATTGTTTAGGCAGTTTCTGTTCTGTTATTTTATCTAACTGTTAGTAAATTAAATTGGCCGAATTGGGTTATCTTGTCAACTAGAATATTGTAGATATGTCAGTTAAGAATCCATATAAACTGGTCTCACCTCATTCCGAGTTCTAGATCAATAGATATGATTTTTACCGTGCTGCTGTCCAGTTTCGGTTTGTGCCTGAGTAGTCAGTTTTCAGATTAGAGTTCCTAGTTGGATCTTGAGTCACCGGGGAAGCTTTGTAGAACGGTGTCAAGAAGTGTCGTGTGCAATGTGTTCTTATTTCAATTACTTAATTGTTTAGGCGGCAAAGCTTCGGGCTTGGGAGCACCATCGTTGCCTACTAACGCGTCGCAACGCAGAAGGCAAGTACTTTGCTAGTCCTAATGGTTTCATTGATGAATGCTTACATGATTATGTTGTGACACCTTATGATACAAGAGAAGATGAATTGTCTATGTTCTTTCATATGTGTTGAATCTATGCTAAGAGATGATGTCTTTCATTGTTCATATTCATTTCATGCATCCATAATTCATGTTTCATCCACGGGAGTGGATTGTAAGTCCCACCATTCCAATGTGAGCAGATTTGGACATTGTCATGTCTCGTCCACGGGAGTGGATAGAAAAACCCATCAATTCCAGTATGGACACGTAAGACCCATCAATTCCAGTATGGGCAGATTTGGACACCTGTATGAAACGTTCTTCATACGGGACTTGGATCCCCGCACTTTTGTTAAGGTGCGGGCTTAAGTGAACACCGACGGGTATGTCACTAGCTATACTGGTATAAGCACGTGTGCAGTCCATCCTTTGATTAAATTCATTCATTTCATGCATTCCTAAATATTCATTCGTGGTATGTTCAGAAAATGCAAAGAGGTTGACTTGTACATATTGGTTGTCTGTTAATTTATTCAATGTACTTGCTGAGTCTGGGACTCACTCTTCCTTTGTTTATTAATTTTTAGGTGAACGTTGGTGATGAAACTCTTGGGAGGGAGTAGGCATGCACTACCCACTCAGTTCACTTTACACTTGTTTCAACAAAAAAATTGTTACTGCCTTTCATTCGTTAATTGTTGAATTGTAATAAATAAACTTAGACTTGATGGATACCTTACTTATCGTTGAGTTTGTTTAAATATCTGTTTATGTTCCAAGTGTTGATGATCTGTTTAGCTTAGTTGATGAAGTATTGTTGAAATTCATTCCGCTGTATGGTTATATGTTAGGTCTTTAGGTAGCATTTTGGCTTCCGAATAGCTAGGGTGTTACACGATTAGCCCCTGGAATAAATAGAAGCCGTCGGTGAATACCTATCAGTCATGATCATATCAAGAGTACCTTGATCCTCGAGTTGCGGTGCTAAGCTTTCGTCACCCTTCTCACAGGTCAGGAGGACCAGGCTTGTAGAGGTCCTTGGATGTTCCAAATTGGTCGGAACGATCGGTTCTTCTTGAGATGCCGCTGGTGGCGTGCCTTCCTCCATTCGGTTGATTTCACCAATCTCTGCGACCGGTGAACCAACGGAGGAGGATGATGACATTGCGTCATGTTCCAGGGCGCAAATGCATGCGTCCATGTCGAGGTTGTAGTAGTCCACCAAGTCGAACAAGTTTTCTTCATCCCAAGTCCTTGACATAGCCGCATGAGCAACGCTAGGGCGAAAGGACAAGATAAAAAATGCTTGAGGGAAGTAATCTTTAAGAACTAAACGCTTTCTTCCCCACGGTCGGTGGCAGTTACTCCTAGAAAATACGCCTGTTGAGATGCACCATGACTAGTCGGAGCGAGGCGGCGGTTGATGAAGCATCAACCGTTCTACGATTAAGTGTCTGTGAGACACTCAACCGTTTGGTGGTTGCTTGTCAGTGACTTAGGATTATGTAACGTCGCATGGTATGGAATATAAAACATGTGTTCCATTCATCACACAATACATAATATACCTGGAGCTAGATCCAGATGCCAGTTCATTGCTTTTGCGAGCAGTTCCCTGGGCGGGGACTAGGTACAAAACTTTTTCTGACCAGGGTACCAACGTTGTAACCTCTGGAATCCTTATGACCATAGTGGTCACTAGCCTTAGGGGTTACGACCATGAAGATATATGGTCTTTTTTTATATATTAAAGATAATACATAGAGGTTTTAATCCTCATCAGATGGTTTGACATTTTATGGGTTTTTGAGGTTTAAGAAAATGCTATAATTTTTGTACTAAAGCAATACTTATTTGAAATTAAGCCATTCAAATATTTTAATTCATAACATAGGTATCAATCAATAGTGCCAAACATAACTATTTTCATTTATATCAACATTGCAAGTGTAAATTACATAACTTCAAGTCTTACAACAACTTTCTATTGTACATCATAACAACCACATTGGTACCATCTTTATAAATATTTGAGCTTCTAAAATTAACTAAGCGTTTATTCAATTGTCAATGATTGCATCCAATCCATTTCACACCACTCCAACTTGCATTACATTGTTTCAATCCAACTTGAATTACATTGTATTGATTCCAGCTATATATCCTATGGAAGAAACTAAAACTTAGTCCAAGACATAACTATAGGAGGCATGCATCATTGTAATACAGGGAAAGAATAGTACCATCGACAATAGCAATTCAAGATAAATGAAAAAATAACAAGAATTGGGAAGTGCTAGCTGGAATTTTACTACCAACAAACAACAGTATTTGCAGCTAAATTTCCTAAATCAATTTAATCTAGATTTGCAATGAAAAGCATTCAGTAACTTCAAATGTTGGGTAACGATGGCATTGAAGTAGGTCATATAATACACCAGTTGAATTAAGCCAAGCACAAAGGTCAAATAAACATATTTGAACTAGTATGGAGAACATTGTTTCGTATATTAGTCACTTAAAACCATATGTAGTTATGTACTGCTAGGATTGAATATATGAATAATTCCCTCTTACAATATAAAATTATTAAAAAATAGTGAAACCACATGTCAATTTTTATTGGGCCCAAGAAATTTGGTGTCCTTTAGAGAGAAGGCACACATTACAAATGACCAAACGACAACTCATATAAGCATACAACAATAATAATTTGTACTTTACCCTGCTCATTGTTTTAGACACAATGTGTAGTTTTAGTATTAAATCTCCAAGCAATATCACTATAAAAACATCAGAAGTAATAGTCATTTAGTTTTAGATTGATAGGTAAACTATTTCAAGGTTTTCCTCATACAAATGAAAGATACCTTTGCAGATTGATTAAACCAGTCAACTTTTTCTTTTCATGCTTTAAATTTTGGATGACCGATATGGGTACCAATCATCTCAGACCTTACTTTCTATTTTGAAGATATAAACCATATGAAAGTTTTGATTTAATAGAGGAGAAAACACAAGTCCCAAAACATACCACTTGAAAATATAAATCATATAGCCACCTAAAACAAGTACATTTGCAAGTGATGGTCATTAGAGGAAGGTGAACCATGACACCAACCACTATACATTTGTTCTTGTTCTGCCATTAAAGGTATACGTAACAAGCAAAGAATTATAACATCCAACAAGCATAGAAGAATCAACATGTGCTCAATGAAAGGATAAAGTACAAGAGTGCAAAAATTGTTAAGTAACAATTAACATCAATAACACATACATATGGAATAACATCATCAACTAGTGCATCTGTTTCAAGGGCTACAAACCTAAATGCACCTTATAGATTTCTAATCCAAAAAACAAATTTAGCACTACCAAGTCACAAGCAAACTCAATTTTTTTGCCATCACATCAGATTTTTATGAACCAAAACATTTACATATGATAAATTGGCCTTAGACAATATAATATGTGGCCTCACAACCATACAACAATATTGTGCAACTCATTGCCCTCACCATGTCACCAAGTGAGGGGACTTGGCCAAGTGTGCCAAGACAATACTTGATGACCATTTTGAGGGCACTGAGAGGCACAACTATCACTTCATCTACATGTCATCCCAGGCCAAGACAACAAGGTGCATCATACAAAAAATTTCATTACTTGCATTTTCCAAACAAGAAGACATGCTTGTGTGAATTGTAGTTCATAAAATAGAAGAGAAAATATTGGTAGGCCACAGACATCTCCAAATATGGTTGTAAAGTGATGTTGGTCATGTCACTGGCCTTCTTGCAAAGCTCCTAGGAGGCATGCAAATGGAGTTCGAGTGTGCCGAGATGAACAAGAAGTCATCAGGAGCTTTCACAAGAAGGGCAATACCATGTACGACAAGATAATAGGAAAGTGTCATCATTGGCAAAACCAAAATATTTACATATGAGAAATTGGCCTCAGACAATATAATATGTGGCCTCAAAAGTCACAACCATACAACAATGACTCAACAGAAAAAAAGAGCAAGTGTAAAGCGCTAGCTTAAAATTTACTTCTACCAACAAACAATAGTAGTGGTAACTAAATTTCCAAAGAACATATTGAATATTCTTTATCAATGTAAGTTATAATTGTAATCAAGTAGCATACAACTAGACAAGCAGGTCCCATAATGCACTAGTTGGATTAATATAAATAATTGTTAAAGTAAAAAATCTCACTTGACTAGTATCTGCGCACTGCAAGTTTCATACTCATCCATTCTTGTTTATACATGTGTAATAGGCTTATAGCTATCAAATGATCATAAATGTGGCTTTCAGCGAATACTACAACAACACACTATAAAATAGAACATTTCGTATCATTGCGATTAACAGTAGAAAAATGCAGCATAAGTACCTATTTGATGTTGTCTTTATCCAGTTTCCTTATTACTCCAGTAGTTCATGATTTGCATACAGAGTATATTGAACAAGTTAACCTTTCCTGATACAAAAGCATATGCGAACACTAAAAAATAGAAAAGGAAAATAACACAATGAGTTCAAAACTCAGGAAGTGTAGTAATATAAAGCATGTAATGTGGTGAAAAATTCCACCATTCAGTTCTATAAATGTTAAACGTATAGTCAACACATGCAGTAATTTTGTTCTAATAGGTCGTTGAACAGCTGAAGCTCCATAAAGTACAAGTCTAATAACAAAGTTCTTTCTTGACCCAATTAACCCAATTCTACTAGATGCACTACCTACCGTCCTAGTAGTACAAATGCTCTAACTTATTTACCCAAACTCCAAATCTAGCAAACCAAAACTTTGTGGAATCCTCACACAATTTCTTACCACTTCCTAGTTATGACTAACTTTTGATTCTACCGTTTTGTCCCCCGTTTCCTTCCCCAAAGACTGTCCCATAATTTTTAGGATAGACCACTTCACAATTTTGTATCTTTAATTCTAAAACATGAAAAGATATGAACGATACTAGTTATAGAAACTACTCAAAATTTCATAGATTATTTAAGTTATCATCAATTTTTAATTCTTTCATTTACCAAGTGAAAACAGCCCATCTACATGATCTCTACGAACGACGCCAGAATTCTGGACAACGACCTTCCCAAGGACGTAACTTTTTGCTCTCTACTCCGAATTTAGTGTTCTAGACCATTCTAGAAAGCCAACAAAAGTATATACACCTTTTATATTTGGACGAAACCCTGAGTCTAAGCCTAAATCCCTCTACTTGCCCTCGCAAGGTTCTGAGTCGAAACTCTACGAGCTAGGGTGTCGACGATCGAGTCGCCGATCTTATGAAATAAAATAAAGAAAAATGGCACAGGATCTCCTAGAAGAGAATGGGACTGCTCTTTATTGATATGAACAGGCTATTACAGGGGGTGCTTGTGACCAGGCGGTGGACTAATTCCTGAGTACACTAAGCGTAATGCTTGCTATTCTAATTGCTATGCTTCAATCTGATAGCGCTTGATCCTCCTCGTTCCATCCGTGCTCCATCTTTAAATAACCCTTGAAGAGGCAGCAATTATTCTTGGAGAAGACGTCTATTGTGAAGCGTCGCGACTGGTCGAAGCGAGGCAATGGTTGATGAAGTATCAACCGTTTTGTGGTTAAGTGTCTGTGAGACACTTAATCGTATGGTGGTTGTTTGTCAGTTACTTAGGATTATGTAACGTCGCATGGCATGGAATATATAACATGTGTTCTATTCATCACACGGTAGGGAATATACCTGAAGTTAGATCCAGATGCTAGTTCATAGCTTCTACGAGCAACTAATTTGTTGAAGGCTAGGTACAAGACCTTGTCTGACCAAGCTATCCCTCATGTAACCTCTGGAATCCTTACAACCATTGAGGTCGTGAGCCTTAGGAGTTACGACCATGAAGACGTATGGTCTTTTATTATGTATTAAAGAAATACATAGAGATTTTAATCCTCGTCATAGGGCATGCTGAAAACTAATCTTCCCATAGACAAAATGATCTATGAATCATACAGTGACTAATCTAGGGTAAATTCTAGGGATTAACAGGGGTTACCCTTGACGAACACGAAGGATCACAAGAACCCGCGAAAATCCCTTCTTTTCTTACTTCTTTCCTTCTTCTCCCTTCCTTCCTCTCCTTCCTTGCTGGATCTCCTTGGTACCTCCTCCTTCTCCCTTTGGAAGAACAGTAGCAGCAAGGCACATCACCGAGAGGGGAGGCGACTTGGAGGGAAGGAGGCGCCTGGGAGTGGCGCACAGGGTAGCAGGGGGTGATGCACAGGGAAGGGGTGGTGGCCAGAGGAAAGGGAGCACAGGGGGGCACCCCTGGGGTCCTATTTAAAGGCCAAGGGACTAAAGGGTCATGGCTTGGACATCATAGGGTTGGAAACAACCGGTATTGAATTTGATTCAGAGTACACTTTGAATTCGAGTCGGTTTTCTGCTTTCCTTCCATGTAGTGAACCATTCGGAGGTCATAACTTTCACTCTTGAACATAGAATTGAGTGATTCTTTTTTTTTCATTTAACTAACACGTAGTACTTCAACTTTGTATTTGTAGAGCGTTTATGAAAGCGCCGTATTCATTGCCAATGTTGCTTTGAAAATTGACTCAGTTGTAGACTCTGATTCTCTGTGCAGCCTGCCTTGCGAGCCCCATGTCTCACACATCGGTACTGCAAATTAGTTCAATGAGAACTCTAAATTCTAGTATGTAAATAGATCTACAACTTTATAGTTATGA
Organism: Ampelocalamus luodianensis; assembly: GCA_036346255.1. Lineage (NCBI taxonomy): Eukaryota > Viridiplantae > Streptophyta > Magnoliopsida > Poales > Poaceae > Ampelocalamus > Ampelocalamus luodianensis. The sequence continues at coordinate 41,162,267 of CM070622.1, forward strand.
GATTTTCCATTCAAAGTTGTTCGATCATAAATTACGTTGCAAGATGATGATAGATTATGTCCCATTTCTTGGCGAGGCAAATAAGGAATCTCCCAATCTCCTTATGTTCTCTTTAAATAAACAGGATATTACATAAGGCTAAGGCTAGTTTGGACTATCCGACTTATATGGACTATTTGATCAGACCATTTTCCAGAGAAGTTGTAAATTGGAGTCAAGGTCGTTTGGACTATCCAATATGGAGTTGGAAGGTCCAGTCGGAGAGGTAGGACCATCCTATCAAGGGATGGATGGCCCAAGTGATTAGTTCTTGTTCTTAAGTGAGCTTTGAGTGGTGTATTGATCATAGATTGGTGCATCAAGGTTGCATGATGTATGTTTTTGACTAACGTGAGTCAAGTGCATGAGACTTGTGCTCGAAGGTGATTGCTTGGTCTTTAGATGTGTAGGTTGCTGGGTGGACATGGCAGTCAACGGCAAGGTCGGGACTAGACAGGAGAGCTGATGTTCATGCGATCGTGCAAGTCCAGTGAGGCTATGTGTCTTAAAGCGGAAGGCATAGAAAAGACAAGGATCATAAAGAGGCGAATTGGTGTAGGTGGTGCTCCAAGTGACTTGGGCTGGTGCAAGTAGAGACAGTCTGGTGGGATCCGGATGTGTCAAGACTTAACGAGAAGTCATTGGGCTCCATGGGTCGTGTCAAGTGTCTTTGAGAAGCTTGGTGTGAAGGAATGAGAAAATATCGAAAGGGGATTTTGATAAATTGCCCTATACCAAAAGTGGTGATGTGCAAAACCGCGGTGGTGGCCTAAGCAGATTAGATCAAGTCATGGAGGACAAGGGAATTGGAATCGGGTTAATGAAGCGTCATGGTGAAGAGTGCTTTGAAAAGCGTGCTCAAGTGTTGAGTGAAAAAACTATTATGATGTGGGGTTGCCGGTTTTGCCCATGTGTAAGTAGGTAGCATGCACTAAGTGTTTCATATTTAGGGTTAGAGAATTGATGAGGGGGTATGCCTCCTCTGTAAAAGGTGAGGAGGATGTGGCTTGGAAGCTAAGCCTTTGAGGAAAAAGGAGAGAGAAGTGGATTGCTCTTCGAGAGAGCTTTAGGTTGAGATGAGGGCACTTGTGTGGGTGCTTCTCTAGTTGCGTTGTCCTCTCAAGGGAGTGGATGTAAACATTTATCTACAAGTAGAAATCAAATCTCCATACTCATTTAAGTCTTCCTCCTCTTTGCTCAAGTGTTGATTTATTCATTTGACTTGGTTTTTGGTGTTTCCTTATCCCCTCTTGATCTTGCTTTGTGCCAACAACATGTAAGTGATGGCTATACCTTTCGGAGGTCATATCCCATCCATCTAGGTACTTATTCTTGCAAGTTCTTGGACTTGCCCGATTTCAAAGGTTGAAAGGGTGATTTCTAGGGTTTTGGTTTTTTAAAGGTTTTGGCTTTATTTTTGCTATGGTTAGTTCAGCTAAGACATGTGGAATATCATCCTTAGACATATATTGGCTTGAATCCATCCACAATCTCTTCTCAATCATGGTTTTTGGCTTAGCCCGATATTGGTACCTCTTGTGCTCAAGTCAAGAAAGGTCACAACTTTGAGTAGCTCTTCTTCGATTTCTTGTTGGATTAATTTCCTAAGGTGTTTATCTTGTTAGGTTTCAAGTTTCAAGTTATTTGGAGCCTTGGTGTGAAAGTATTGCAAGTTTTTGCTCGGTTGTAGTTGGTTTATTTCTCCTCCTGTGGATCGGATTGTACAATCTCAAGTTGGACCATCCAACTGGATGTGATTTGGTTTGGACTGTCCAAACGAAGGTCAGATCATCCAACCGGAGATTTTCATTGCAATCTCTTTTATTATCTCGTGTTTTCGTTGCAAGTATTTATGCTTTGATCTTTGTAGCTACTTGAGGGTTGGACTATTTGGTGTGCTCTATTTGGGAAATGTTTTTTTAAAAGAGGTCATGAATTTTTGTGGTGCCTATTCAAGCCTCTCTTCTAGTCACCTTCTTGGTCCTACACATATGTAACAAAAAAGCTTTCTTCTATATGCATTTTTTTTTTACAAATTATACAAATGATTTCACACGTAATACACCTTTAGAAACTATTTATTTCTAAATATTTGTGCTCTCCACTAAAACCAACCTTTAAAATGAAGATTGTGTCTGCATCATTACCTATAATTTTTAGTGAGAGAAATAGCACAAACAACTTTGAGCACTTTTCGCAAAAAAAAAACTTTTCGCACAAAAATAAAGAGAAAGTTTCTCAAGTTTTCCATCTCTTTCACTTTTCCCACTTCCACTTGTAAATTGAGCCATCGACATGAAAAGTTCATAAAATACAAAATGCACGTGTATCAATGCCATAGTAATCACACCCACACACTGACACACACATATATGTATATAGAAGCACTATCCTACACCCCCACCGTTCCCGTTGATGTATACACGGCAAACGTGGTGGATAGTAGGCGGCGGCCGCAATCAATGCGCTCATCTCCACCGGATCTTGGATGGTCTCAGGGCAGAAAAATCTGTGATGTGGTCAGGGGCTTTGTCTGTGCAAGACTAGACTAGAGCATATGTGTTACAAATAATTTTTCCATATTCGTTCAACACAAATGAATCACTATCTACTTGGTTAAATGAGATTTGCTAAGAGCCGCCAATGGATGATGTCCTTGGTTTGAATCACATGCAGGACAATCCTTTTTTCGCTTAAAAAAATGTGGGCTCCGATCGATCCGGACAAAAACAATACAAATTTTGTCCAATCAAAAACAATTACATATTTTTGTCGAAATGAATATGAATACTGATGGCGTAGTATCCATCGAATACGAATATGAATTATCCAAAAATGAAGAAGTCCAGATATTTGGAGTTCATAACCCCTTCAAGGCTTCAATGGTTCAGTCCAAGCCAACTGACCCATCATCATCAACACGCCCCCAGCCCATCATCACACAACACATCAACATAGTAGTGGTAGGGTTTCCTTTCCTCAGGTCGATCCCCAATTCCCCATTCGTTTAGGGTGAATATGAATTATTTGAAAATTAAGAAGGTCCGATATGTGGAGTTCATAATCCCTACAAGGCTTGAACGGCTCAGTCCAACCCAACCGACCCATCATCACACAACACATGAACATAGTAGCAGTTGAGTTTCCTTTCCTTAGGCCGATCCCCAATTTCCCATTTGTTCAGGGCATCAGGCACTCAGGCCGACCCCCACACGACCATGTCCTGCTCGCCGACGTCGCCCCTCATCCAGTGGTGGCCTCACCACCTCACCGATGCCGTATTTCACGAGGGGAGGCTGGAGGGTATCAGGACCATCAAAAGGAAAGCAATCACTCCTGATCTGGATAAGTATGCTCAAGCCCATTTCACGATCTTGCAACACATGACCGAAGTGTCCTCATACATCGATGAGCATAAAGACATGGTATGCCAACATAATCTAGACCAGTCAGAGGTTTGGATCACAAGAGAGCACAATCGTCGGTTCAACAAATGGTTAAAGGTGTGATTCACTGGGAGGTCATCAAGTGATGATATACTATGATGGTTCACAAAAGGGCCAAAATTTACAATTATGACATAGCAAGGATACGACATAAATGGGTACACATTTTATACGACAGCTCAGGATAGGAAGAGCACAGTCCAGAACAACGGTGTCTGCAAAGATGCATTTCACGAGCAGTTCAATACCATTGGGCCAAACATAATGAAACGTGGGTCGAGCTCCTACTATGGGTTTGTAGAGGAGATTTGGGAGCTCAACTATGTACTTTTCAAGATCCCCCTGTTTTGGTGCCATTGGGTCAAATTTCCACAGGGTGTGAAGGTCGACAAGTACGGCGTCACTACTATAGACCTCGAACGTGTCGGATACAAGGATGAACCATTCATACTCGCTAAGCAAGTTGTTCAAATTTTTTATGTAATGGACCCGGCATATAAGAACCACCACGTAGTTCTTCATGGAAAAAGAAAGATTGTCGGAGTTGAGAATGTCATGGATGAGGAAGAGTACAATCAATTTGACGAGTTGCCTCCTTTCGGAGACGGCATCAGGCTCAAGGAAGAACCCAGTGAGGAAGCTAGCTATATGCACGTCGATCATCCTGAAGGGCTATTTTTTAAAAGGAAATAGCCAAGTGGAATGATCCCACACAGTGAACACCTATTTGGAAATTGTTCCATTGTAATTAAGAAACTCAGCATGTAATTAAGAAATTGTTCCATTGTAATTGATTCAGTACTTAAAAAATTATTCCATCTGTGATTGTATATGCTTTCTTGTTTTCAGAGGGTATGGCTAGCATTTCCTAAAGCTAGCCAAAAAACAGAATACTTTTTAGCTATAGAAGGAACTATCATAGGTGGTTTTGTAGAATAAACCGTCTGTGATATGTATCACAAATGGTTCTAAAATACAACCATCTGTGATATGGTTACATATCACATACTATTTTTAAAATAGAACTGCATGTGATATGGTCAGATATCATAGACAGTTATATTACAGAACTATCACACATGATTCTGGAATATAACCGTATGTGATATAGAATATCACAGATGGTTCTTTAAGAGAACCGTCTATGATATCCCTTTATTAGTACGGCCCTACTAGGGTTTGTGCCCTTACTCCTCACTCGCCTGTCTCTCTCCCCACCCGAGCACACCCCTTTGCGCCAGTCCCCTCAACTCTTCGCCACCGATCGGGAGCCCTTCGCCGCCAGCTGGGAGCCTGTCTTCATTGTTCCCCTCCACGGCGCAGTCGGTCGTGCTCCCCCTCTCGCCGATCCCACTAACCCTCACGCTGTTTCATCCCTTGGAGGTAAGAGCTCGCCGCCGCCCTTACTCCTTGTCCTCCCTCCTCCTCTTTCGTTTGTATGGTTTAGATCTATGTTGGATTTGCTAATTAGAGAAAAATGTGTAGGATATTATGAAGTATTTTTTGTTGTGATTTGTTAGGATTCGGTCCTAGTTTGGATTTGCACAGATCGATGATTTTTTATTTATGCCATGAGTATGTGTAGGACTTGGTGTAACACCCCAGGACCCACAATACCCTGGAATGCTACTAAACCACTCTACAGCTAGCCAATAATTTCAATTATAACTTATTTCGGCAACATCTCTAAACAAGAAGTATTAAGCGGAAGCATAAACAACTAAGGGAACAAAGATAACGGTAACAAGTTCATTAATTAAACTACCTCTATCAGATTAATCAAAGAATGGTTCACAAGTCCATCCTTATTAAATAACATAATCATCCACAAATATTTAAGCGTTTAATAGAATTTCATTGACTTTATTACTACATGAGTTGATGAACCAAGTGCATTCTTGTGGTGCCGCTCTACCCATCCCATGAATGCTCAACAATCACCGAAAGGGGAAGAAACAACAAGAGTGAGATAAAAATCTCAGCAAGCAAACTGCTTTAACAGTGCTATTCAGTCTACAAACAAATACACAACATCATTAAAATATCCATATGTCCACATCCATAATGTGAATCCACATTCATTTACAAGCTAATTAAACTACAGAGATATTAAGCATCAATATCCAATCCCCATAATGATCATAATTATAGCCTCAACCATAATTACTACCAATGATAGTAAAATATTAACAATTGAATCTTGATCAATCGCTTCATATTAATCACCACTACCACTACCAATGACAATAAGGTATTAACATGTTTTACCTCATAACTTTACTATTTCTCGCATCCACAACTGCTATCAACAATTACCACAAGAGAGAAGAATCTCATGCCACAATCACAACCTCTACCATACCACAAGGGATGAACCCTATTCCACAACCACAACCACATTACACGCACTCACGAGAGACTCTCATGAGTCAATTTCACATTGCAACTATGAAGTTGCGTTTGTTTGCAAAATAACTTCACCTCAATATCTTGCATGAGTATGCAAATGATCTTTCCACAATGCAATGCATATGTATGCTATGCTCCACTGCACCTTTACCCAACAAGGTAAAGGTATGCATCGTCTTCTGGCAATGCACGATGTTGTACCGTCTGATCGCGCTAAAAGCGCGACATCCACAATGCAAATGTCATGATATGTCATGAATGATATGATAATCATAAACCACAAGAATTTAACCACGAAGGTCAACAACATACTCATCATGAATATTTCTCATAATCCACATGTGTCTCATTAAGCACCATACCATTGTGTCATAAGACCATTACCACATAACCCACACTCGATTCACCAAGATCAAAATCAATCGATCTAAAGGAACTCTACCACATAGACCACAACAAGATCATCATGAATAAAACCACAAGGAATTATCAATATGTCCACCTTGAGTTTATTTTCATATTCCGCATTTGGCTCATTAAGCAAATTACCACGATACTACCCAAACTCATCCAAACATAGCAATTGATTAATATCTTGCTACCACATTCATACTTAGAAAACATGTAACCATGGCATATCGTTCAACATTACGTCAATCATACATAGTGCAAGTAGTAAGAACCACGAGTTAAACCGTAGCACAACCGCTACATTTACTTGCCTTCCACGATGCGACGCGTTAGCCGGCAAAGATGATACTCCTAAACCTGAGGCTTCACCTCCTAAACAAGTAAAATAACTTCAATAAGGACATAATATTCCCAGCGCTACTAATCGGCATTCTACATCGCTTACTTGACGACTCAAAACGAGTTTATAAAGCTGAAACCGAAAAACAATGTTTCCTGCCATTTACTGATTCTGGACAGCAGCACGGTAAATGACATAACTCATGAACTGGAAGTCAAAAAGAGGTAAACCCAATTTCTGTAGATTCTTAACTGAATAATCTACAATACTCTAGTTGACACGATAAACCAATTCGGCCAACATATTAGGCTAACCATTGTCTGAACTTTCAGTACAGAACCTGCCTACACAATTGAACAGCAAAACTAAAATGACCATAACTTTTAATAGGTAACTCCGAATTGATCGTTCTTTATCAATCTGAAAAGCTTATCGAATTACCTACAATAACCTAGTTGGGTGAACTTTCAGATTCTACCAATTTCCATTTCATATTTTAGGAAATAACCAGACAGATTATTCTCGTCAGATTTCTGGCAGCAGATAGTAAAATGATCATAACTTTTGACTCAGACCTCGAATCGAGTGATCTTCGCGGCCACTGAAAGATAACGACAGATCCCACATAACTCTAGGAGATGGAATCTAAAATTCAGCCTCTAAATACACGAAAAACCCACGCAAGGTACTGGACAGAATTGCATCTTCTGCAGCCCAACAATTATCCAACAATTCTAATCGGTTTCGCATCTACTACGGATCAAACAGCGGGAAGGCATCTCGTTACCCTTGTAGAGCCCATGAAGATGCAGATCAAATCCACGAGGACCCTTCCTCTTCTTCTTCTTCTTCTTCCACCATGGCCAGCAGCACCGGGCTTCTTCCTCCTTCCTTCGACCGGCATCAATGGAGGGAAATCATCCGTGGAGGGGGATGGACAGCAAGGGGAGGTGCTGGACAGGAGGTGGATGGGGTGGAGGCGCAAGGGGGTGGAGGCTTGGAGGGGAGAGGAGGGGGCGGCTAGGGTTAGGAAGGGGGAGAGTGGCGCCCCCCCCTATGGCCGGCCACCAAAAGGCCCCATGGGCCTCTAGCCCAGGCCCAGGTTGTCTGCTGTTTGCAGAAAAATCCTCCAAACTTCTGATGAATCACTATTCTAATTGGTCCCTCTCTCAAAAAAATAATTATTCTCTCTCTAATATTACTCAGGAGTATTACATCTCCTCCCCGAATTCTGTTCTTCCAACTTAAGCAAATTTGGGGTATTACATTCTTCCCACCTTAAAAGGATTCGCCCTCGAATCCTACTCTACAGACCACAAAGAAAAGAACAACAAGCAAAAAGCAACCCAAACTAGGAGTACTCACGACCTCAAGAGCTCGGGGTACTTCTTTCGCAAAAGATCCTCCAGCTCCCACGAAGCCTCTCTCTCCGACTGATTCGTCCAAAGGACCTTCACATACTTGATGGTCTTATTCCTCAAGACCCGCTCCGACGTATCCAAGATACGAACTGGCCGACTCTCCACAGTGAGATCCTGCTCCACTGTGACCTGTTCCAGGTCAATCTTGTGTTCGGATCCCGCAAGTATTTCTCAAGATAGACACAAGGAAAACATTGTGCACACCACTCAATGAGTTTGGCACTCCAAACGATAAGCCAAACTACCCACCCGAGCAAACACTGGAAAAGGACCGAGGTACCGCGGGCTAAGCTTCCCGGTGGTACCAAAACGAACAATACCCTTGGTTGGAGACACCCGAAGGAGCACAAGGCTACCCACCGCAAACACCAACTCTCGGCGCCGAACATCCGCATAACTCTTTTGTCGGCCCTGAGTAGCCAACAGGTCCTGCCATTTTGGCAAAATTTCCCTCAATAACTATTAAGACCACTTTCTAAAACCATCCTCTTTCTTAAAACACTTTCCTCTTATTAGATATACTCGGGATAACACACTATACCCATTCTCAAGGATTTGATCACCAATTCCACTCACATAATTCTACTAGAAGCACAACGATATATTATACAAATATAACCCAACAATGTAAGAGTAAAGAACTCTCAAGCATCACACTAGCAACCAGCTTTCCTTCAAAGGACCACGATCCAAAACAAAAGATTCACCACAAAATATTTCTACTCATCAAGTAGACAATTGGAGAACCACACCACGTAAGCTAAGAGTGAAAAATCACTCGACAGATCAAAACAATCAATTTTTTTCTAACTGGAAAAGACTACGCCTCAACATAAGTCAACTAAATTTGCAAATGGTCTCGCCATAAACACACAAAGATAAACAAGAATCAAGAGAGCATCGCACTACTTGACATAACAATAATTTCCCAATTAACAAACACTCATTTCTTAACATCAATGAATCGCTTGGCTCCAAGATAAACATTCTATTTAAAACATATCCTTCTCAAGGATTATTCCATGGAAATAATATATTATCCATTGTATCTTAAACATCGAGATATTTAAGGCTCCCACAAAACATCACTAGACTACCACTAATAAGTCGTCATCACTCAACAAAAGGCTTCGCATCCCACAACAATTACCATGTTCTTAGAAGAAGAGGTAAGAAGAAATAAATTTCAAGATACGTAAAATGGTTGTCATCTCAATAGCCAAAAGACCAAAAGATTAACAAATAGCAAAGAGGTTGGAAAAACACAAGATAAGATCAATCAGTACCTCAAATACTTATAGTACAACTTTTCCTTTCAATAAGAAGCAATTTTTCTTTTATAACAAAGATCCCGCCAATTCCAACAAAGGATGCTTGAAGACCACAACACGAGATTCAGATGAAAAACCAAAAGATCATTCAACATGTCGCTTACTCAAAGCAACCTCGGCTATCACACAAGTCATAAGGTACAAAAGATTTCAAACCGTAAATCTCACACCCTTCATTTCAATTAGTATTATGGAATTAACAAATTCCTTTATTTTTAAAACATTCAACACCATAATCACAACTACATGCTATCGATTGAATTCACAACAAGATAAAACATTCTTTGCAAAAAAAAAAATCAGCATATCATCCCACTCCTTCATATTTTTTCCAAAAGGAACACCATAAATCACTTCATCATGTTCTTATTATCCAAATAAGATTCCAACTACTTAATCTAGTTAAACCTAGTGCATAAGCCATCATATTAAAACAAACTCTTTAACAAGTCGATATTAGAACATAACAACCTCACAAAACATGCTAGTATGAATCTCTTATTAGATTTCATACATTTATCTCATCGATGCTCAACTCTAGTTTAGCAAAAGTAATTACACTCTAGCCATTGCTGTCAATAATTGATTATTAATTTTTCATCAAGATAGCATTAATGATCCTATCTCTAATTTGCAATCTCAAAGACAAATAAAGAGCATGATTCAATACTCCACCTTATGTTAAGATATTAAAATAAAATAACTTTAAACATCAACAATACCACTTTATAAGACCAGATTCCACAAGTCAATACATCAACCTTCATCCATTTCTTTATACATATTTCAACAATTTAGCGTGGTAAAAGTTGCATAACTTTAACATTGTACATGCTCATCAAGTATGTAAAGAGAGAACATATTAAAGGTTAATCTTATTAAGGCAATATTCCAACACCTCCTTACTTGACCATCCCGAATGGTCGATTAATTACTTAAGATCAATCAATCCAATCTATCCAACAAGTTGGGAAAATTAAACAACTACAATAATCAAAACAATTGTTTTTCATATTCTTTGATAAATGCATGAGTTCTACACATGTATCGCTAAATTCTTAGCCACAAATCTTCAAGATACTACAACAGACAACATCATATTAATCGACTTCACTTCTAAAGATGATAGTAGAAATTAATGATGTACCACACTAACTTTTCGACTTGATAATTCACAATCTACCAATTATTTACATAATTGCCACCTACTACTTAAACACAACAAAACATCATAAAGGGATTTTAACACTCCTTCTAGGAGAAATCAAACTTCAAAAGTCGAAATAACTCGGAAGAAATGCATAGAGCCAATGCTTCCACAAGTTAATGAACTTCTCACATAAAGCTTTGATTCTCTCAAAATAACAAACGAAATACAAGAGTCATGTTTTCCGGCAAGAAAGATGGAACAACACGGAAAATACCAATCTCTCCAAAAGCACTGCTCACGAGCAATCAAACATCCCATCAATCGAAAGAAACAATACTTGGCCTTAAGAACAATTGGAGGCCTAGTGACACCCAACAACGCAATAAACAATAACCCGAGAGAAAATCATTAATCGCAATAGGCCAAGAATCGCCAACATCAATTCAAGGAGGATAACACTTTTCTAAGAAACTTACCCATGACATCCGCAACTAAGTTACCCGAGGTAATCGCATCAATATCCGCACCACGAATTGGGGTATAAACGCAATGCCCAATGCAACAAACCAAAACCCTACCTCTTATCATTGACTATCCTCACTCATAGCAATCATAGAAACAACACATAAACATACAAGATTATCTCATAGCATGAATAATCAATATAACATGTCAAAGCATGCATGCAATGCTTGACCCATCCCATCCTACTGCACCAAAGGTGTCAATTTAATATTTTTAATTACCACGGACCTAAAGCCCGCTCGATACTAATCAGAACACCCCAGACCCACAATACCTGGAATGCTACTAAACCACTCTCTGACTAGCCAATAATTTCAATTATAACTTATTTCGCAACATCTCTAAACAAGAAGTATTAAGCGGAAGCATAAACAACTAAGGGAACAAAGATAACGGTAACAAGTTCATTAATTAAACTACCTCTATCAGATTAATCAAAGAATGGTTCACAAGTCCATCCTTATTAAATAACATAATCATCCACAAATATTTAAGCGCTTGGCTAGAATTTCATTGACTTTATTACTACATGAGTTGATGAACCAAGTGCATTACTGTGGTGCCGCTCTACCCATCCCATGAATGCTCAACAATCACCCGAAAGGGGGGAAGAAACAACAAGAGTGAGATAAAAATCTCAGCAAGCAAACTGTTTAACAGCTATTCACTACAAACAAATACACAACATCATTAAAATATCCATATGTCCACATCCATAATGTGAATCCACATTCATTTACAAGCTAATTAAACTACTGAGATATTAAGCATCAATATCCAATCCCCATAATGATCATAATTATAGCCTCAACCATAATTACTACCAATGATAGTAAAATATTAACAATTGAATCTTGATCAACTGCTTCATATTAATCACCACTACCACTACCAATGACAATAAGGTATTAACATGTTTTACCTCATAACTTTACTATTTCTCGCATCCACAACTGCTATCAACAATTACCACAAGAGAGAAGAATCTCATGCCACAATCACAACCTCTACCATACCACAAGGGATGAACCCTATTCCACAACCACAACCACATTACACGTACCACGAGAGACTCTCATGAGTCAATTTCACATTGCAACTATGAAGTTGCGTTTGTTTGCAAAATAACTTCACCTCAATATCTTGCATGAGTATGCAAATGATCTTTCCACAATGCAATGCATATGTATGCTATGCTCCACTGCACCTTTACCCAACAAGGTAAAGGTATGCATCGTGCTACGGCAATGCACGATGTTGTACCGTCGGATCGCGCTAAAAGCGCGACATCCACAATGCAAATGTCATGATATGTCATGAATGATATGATAATCATAAACCACAAGAATTTAACCACGAAGGTCAACAACATACTCATCATGAATATTTCTCATAATCCACATGTGTCTCATTAAGCACCATACCATTGTGTCATAAGACCATTACCACATAACCCACACTCGATTCACCAAGATCAAAATCAATCGATCTAAAGGGAACTCTACCACATAGACCACAACAAGATCATCATGAATAAAACCACAAGGAATTATCAATATGTCCACCTTGAGTTTATTTTCATATTCCGCATTTGGCTCATTAAGCAAATTACCACGATACTACCCAAACTCATCCAAACATAGCAATTGATTAATATCTTGCTACCACATTCATACTTAGAAAACATGTAACCATGGCATATCGTTCAACATTACGTCAATCATACATAGTGCAAGTAGTAAGAACCACGAGTTAAACCGTAGCACAACCGCTACATTTACTTGCCTTCCACGATGCGACGTGTTAGCCGGCAAAGATGATACTCCTAAACCTGAGGCTTCACCTCCTAAACAAGTAAAATAACTTCAATAAGGACATAATATTCCCAGCGCTACTAATCGGCATTCTACATCGCTACTTGACGACTCAAAACGAGTTTATAAAGCTGAAACCGAAAAACAATGTTTCCTGCCATTTACTGATTCTGGACAGCAGCACGGTAAATGACATAACTCATGAACTGGAAGTCAAAAAGAGGTAAACCCAATTTCTGTAGATTCTTAACTGAATAATCTACAATACTCTAGTTGACACGATAAACCAATTCGGCCAACATATTAGGCTAACCATTGTCTGAACTTTCAGTACAGAACCTGCCTACACAATTGAACAGCAAAACTAAAATGATCATAACTTTTAATAGGTAACTCTGAATTGATCGTTCTTTATCAATCTGAAAAGCTTATCGAATTACCTACAATAACCTAGTTGGGTGAACTTTCAGATTCTACCAATTTCCATTTCATATTTTAGAAATAACCAGACAGATTATTCTCGTCAGATTTCTGGCAGCAGATAGTAAAATGATCATAACTTTTGACTCAGACCTCGGAATCGAGTGATCTTCGCGGCCACTGAAAGATAACGACAGATCCCACATAACTCTAGGAGATGGAATCTAAAATTCAGCCTCTAAATACACGAAAAACCCACGCAAGGTACTGGACAGAATTGCATCTTCTGCAGCCCAACAATTATCCAACAATTCTAATCGGTTTCGCATCTACTACGGATCAAACAGCGGGAAGGCATCTCGTTACCCTTGTAGAGCCCATGAAGATGCAGATCAAATCCACGAGGACCCTTCCTCTTCTTCTTCTTCTTCTCTTCCACCATGGCTGCAGCACCGGGCTTCTTCCTCCTTCCTTCGACCGGCATCAATGGAGGGGAAATCATCCGTGGAGGGGATGGACAGCAAGGGAGGTGCTGGACAGGAGGTGGATGGGGTGGAGGCGCAAGGGGTGGAGGCTTGAGGAGAGAGGAGGCGGCTAGGGTTAGGAAGGGGAGAGTGGCGCCCCATGGCCGGCCACCAAAGGCCCCATGGGCCTCTAGCCTGTGCCCAGTTGTCTGCCGCTTTGCAAAAAATCCTCCAAACTTCGATGAATCACTATTCTAATTGGTCCCTCTCTCAAAAAATAATTATTCTCTCTCTAATATTACTCAGAGTATTACATCTCCTCCCCGAATTCTGTTCTTCCAACTTAAGCAAATTTGGGGTATTACACTTGGTGCTATTATGATTCATGCTAGATGGTTCATGAACAATTTTTTTCGTTACTTGTCTACGAATTTGATTGATGAGAATGACACTGATTGCTTTTAATGGAATTTTCATCATGAATGGAATGGCGACAATACTAGAATTCTTTGAATGGGCATGTGTTCATATTGATTCCTTCTTGATTCACTGCTAGAATTTAATTACCATTGCATGGTTCTAGTTGTTCATTGTTGTTTCTCTTGTTATAGAAATCTTGGTTACTTCTAACTCATATATGGCATATAATTATTTGAAGTAGCCGGTTGGTGCATCAATTTTAATCTTGGTAATATAGAAATGACACTTCAAATGTGTCTCACAATTATAGAAATGAGGCTGTAAATATGGTAATATACAACATAAAGTATAAAGTGTTAATTATTTAATTGTGGGGGCTTGGGGCCAAGGTCTTGTTTTAATTAATTAAACTCACCGAATCAAGATTATCAAATGTTCATCTCTTCTTCATTCATGTTTCTTTTATGTTACAAAGTTTATTATGGGGAGGGCATCTATTGATTTCTTCTTATGTTGAATTGCATTACATTCCTAGTTTTAGACAAGAAAAACTTCAATCAAGAATTTTTTTTTCTTTTGCTGAAAAGTTTCCATAGATACCAAGTAAGTGAGACGGCGTCTACACAGTCTTCGCCGCCATTATCGACATCGCCGAATGCGTCTGGTGCTCCGATGAAAGGGGTACCTAAGCGAGATGGCAGAGGAATATCGAAAAGGCCTGAGGGCCGAATGGCCATCATAGAGGTCACTCCCATTGGGGTCCCTCTACATCCTAAGAAAGCAGGGGCAGCATTTAGGACCACCTACGGCATAGTTGCAAGGGAATGGATCCCCATCACCACACCAAGCTGGAAGTCTCTAACAAGAGAAGAGAAAGAGCAGCTGTGGGATGAAATTTCAAGGTCGTTTGAGATCTCGGCAGAAGTATAGGGACTCGTGCGACAATAGGCGTTCCTCGCAATGGGAAAAGCGTGGAAGACCTTCAAGAGTACGCTTGTCATGGGGTACGTGAACAAGGATCGGACACCCTTCACAAAGTATCCTTTCGTGTCGCCAGATACATGGGACGCCTTTATGTAGATGAAGACGACGGCTAAATTTCAGGAGAAAAGTGCGGCGCACAAGGCTATCCAGACAAGAAACTCACCCCCACAGACTCGGCACTGCTAGGTACGCTAGTTAAATCCCACAATGGATGAGGGAGGACGAGGAGGCAATTCGGTGGGAGGCCTCCCTGCCATTTACCGGGATCACAGACGAGCGCGCCTAAAACTGGTTAAGAGCGAGGTCATCAACCCCATCTTCGAGTGCCGTCTCTTTCATAAACTCGGCAGACGAGGAAGTGTCCCAACATTTGGTAAGATATGTCGAACTGCCTAGTTGATAATAAGTCCATAACTTCATAGGGTCTAAAATAACATGACGGCCTCTTGCAGCAAACATTAAGTACTGATAATTCCAAAGGCTCCTTCGAAGTAGTCAGGGAGAGGGATATACTATCCACAGCCCTGGGAAACAAGGAGCACCCGGGTCACACGTGAGGCCTTGGGATTTATGTACCTTGGGGGCAGGGATTCCCACACGACTCTGAGGCATATAGGAGTAGGAAGATATCCAAGGCCGAGCACGAGGAACGGTTGAAAGAGGAGATTTGTGCATAATTTCGAGGATAGATAGCATCATTGGAGGAAAAACTGGATCAAGACCTCAATCAGACGCAAGCCACCCCCGTTATTTTGGGAGCCAGTCCCCCTCAACATCGGAGTAGCTGCGCGTTCACACCACTTTCTGAACATAACGACGTCCAATTACCTATCGACGATATCCAGGTAATATATATCTCTGGAATGCTACATAGATAGACCTGTTGGACACTGTAGCTAATTGTGTATCGTTATGTAGGAGCCCACGCCATGCAACCTTAGAGTCAGACTTGTTGACTCCATTCCCGTTGAGACTGGATGGGGGATGGCGTATCCATGCCCGCTAGGGATGCTGGTGCACGGTTCCTAGCTAGGGACCGATTTCATGAAGGTCCAGGTGGACATAGAACAAGACGTTTTTAGGGCCGTCCCACTGGAGAAGCCTCCAAACGATGAGATCATGACACTAGGGGATGCCATCAACACATTCGTCCAGTGGCCCAAGAGGGACATCGCCCTGGACCCTTCTGTGCTGGCATCTACCCAACATGAACAGTTGGCCTCTCCACATGACCATCTATAGCTTGCGGCCTCTCCGACCCTCCCTTCAAGCATATCGGCTCCCATGAAGACCACACCGAGCATATACGAACAGTGTGCCCATTCATCTCCCATGAAGAATACATACCAGTGTGTCAACAAGACCAAATCGAACAACGAGATGAGGACACAATGCCCTACGGGTTTCACCGTCAAGTACACGACGGGGAATTTTCTCCACAAGCCCACTTCTTCGTGGTGTGCTTCATGACTTGTTCGATCTCTTCAACCTCGATGCCCTCAACGCCTCACTTTTAAGATGCTAGATAATGTAAGTGTGCATAATTATGATCTACATTCATGTAATATCGATAAATGCCATAACTCTTTGCTTATGTATAGACACATGACCCCAAAAGCCAAACGAAGAAAAGAACGGTCGGTTTTCACTACCCACACTTGATCTCGAGCAATGCACCAACGCGATGCATCCTACGCCGAGGATTACGTAACAACAGGATCTGCGTGCTCACAATGATAGGTAGTACATACTTGTAGCCTACAACCAGGGGTAAGTGCTTCACTCATTGCTATACTCATTGATTTGTACTTCATATGCAACACGAACTTAGTTTTAAGGACTATGGTGGCATACATGTATAGGTGGCACTGGATTCTAATTGTCATTGTACCAAAGTGGAACAAAGTAATATACCTTGATTCCCTAATCAAGTGCCAGCACGACTTCACACTTGTGCAACAATTAATCGACATGTAAACTTATTTCATCCATAAATAACTCTATTTACCCTTCATTTGCAATGGCTGAGGCTAACTTTTTTGAATCACGTAGGTCGTTCGCCGCGTACATTGCCAAAGGAGGGAGACACGTGGAAGGGAACACCACACTGTGACATGTGGCATAATTTCCGATACCCGCTAGTACACAATAATCCTATACCACACTTTGTAATAATGCCTCTCAAGCTGAACAAACCTATGTGTGTAATTCTATTTTTGTAGTGCCACCTGTAGCTACAAGGCAACGTATGTGGATTCTATGTTTGCCGCCATATGCTAGAAGTCATGGGTGGTAGGCCCAAGGATTCAGAGGTTTGTCAATCTCAAAATAATTATTTCCAACTTATCAATTAATATATATAAGTGCTTACGACATTACTCTTCCTTGCGACAGGGCATCAACATCCATTTAAGTACAGTCCAAATGAATGCACTCTCCAAAATTCAAGGACGGCTCGCCACCTTCTTCATGACAGAGGTCATTGACCCAAAAGGAGAGTTTCACGCGGCCGAGACTGAATAAAATTTTTGGTGACAAACAATGCTTTCTTATTGTATCTGTAAACATGTTGTAAAAATATTATGATAATTCATCTATAATCAATCTGTAAATTTCTTTATCTGTGATATATACGTGTATCTTTGATCGATATATGTGTATCTGTGATATATCTTTGTATTTGTGTATTTGATTGTATATGTTATCTGTAAATTCTTTTCAGAGGGCATGGCTAGCATTTTTTGAGGCTAGCTGAAAAACAAAAAAAAATCTATATATAGAGCGAACTATCATAGATAGTTTTTTGGTATAAACCGTATGTGAACGCCTACTATCATAGACAGTTCTGTGCACCAACCATCTATGATATGTAGCCCATCACAAACGGTTGGTAAACACAACCGTCTGTGATGGCCGACATATCACAGACGGTTGGTAAACACAACTGTTTGTGATTGCCGACATATCACAGATGGTTTTGTGGTCGAAGCCATCTGTGATAGTTGGTGTTCACAGACGGTTATTCATACGAACCGCTCGTGTTGTGACTTATCACAAACACTCAAAACTGCTCGTGATAATCGCCGCTATCACGAACGCAACAAATCGACGGTTCGAAACCATCTATGATGAGGGTTTAGAACCATCTGTGATGACCCTCTGTGTGGTAGTGGTTATGTCTATGATGAACTAACTAATGTAGCTTGCAAATGTTAATGTTATGTGCAGTTGCTGAAAATATGAACAATTACTGAATGTTTGTTAGTTATATGTTTTCGTTAATTTTCGGCATAGAATTTAAGGGGGTTTCTTGTCCTGAAAAATATTCATGTCTGTATTTGTTTTGATTCGTATTCGCTTCGTATTTGTATTTGACATTATTAGTATTTGTATTCAGGGTATTCGTATTTGTACCCGCATTTGGGAAAATATGAAAACAAATATGGTAGAGCATTATCCATCCGTATTGGATCCTTTTTCACCCCTAGGTGTGTGTTTGCGAGAGGAAGTTTGGCAGGTGGGAGGGAGCCATGGCGCGGGACAGTAGCAAGCCAGGTGAAGGGATATGGGTAGGCTAGCACATAATTCAAAATTCTACCACGTAAACTAGGAAGCCATGCAAGTAAGAGACCATAGATCGTTACCAATAGAAGCGCTTGCAGTGAAAGAAGAGTTGGAGCAGCCTGGTCCAACGACGAGCGGGTCAATTTAGTGGTCGTAGTCGATTGTCCAACGTCCTTGGCATCGATCGTCTCCTCCAGCAGCCTCTCACATTTGTAGCGTAGATTGTGTATCATCCTTGATTAGTGCAGCAGCAATCGGTGTGAGTTTATCAGACATCAAATGTTTTACATATACCTCACAACCCCATATCTTGAGAAAAGACAATTTAGGACACTTCTCAGTCCATATCTCATATAGTGTCTTCTCTACCGTTTTTGATGGAATCATGTTTAATGTGAAATCAACTGTTTTTAGAGCATATCCCCAGAAATATAATGGAAGATCAGATTGGCTCATGATTGACTGAACCATGTCTAACAATGTCCGGTTCCGTCGTACCGACACTCCATTCCATTGAGGCGTCCGTGAGTAAGTTGTGGAACAATTCCACATTGTTTTATATGATCACCAAACTCATGGCTCAAATATTCACCTCAACGATTTGATCGTAGAAATTTGATTGTCTTGCCAAGTTGATTCTGTATCCTTGAACTTTTCAAAAGATTCATAGTTATGTCTCATTAAGTAAATATAATCATATCTAATAAAGTCATCAGTAAAAGTTATGAAGTACTGAAAACCACCTCTGGCCAAAATGCTAATTGGTCCACATACATCCATATGTACAAGGGCCATTAAGTCATTTGCTCTCTCACCTATACCCTTGAAAGGCGCCTTTGTCATTTTGCCAAGTAAACAAGATTCACATGTTTCAAATGATTCAATATCAAATGAGTTTAGAAGATAATCTTTATGAAGCTTCATCATGTGTTTTTCATTTACATGACCTAGATGACAAGGCCAACTAAAAGTGGGATTCAAATCATTGGGTTGAAGTCTCTTAGCATTAATGTTATAGACATGCATATCATCAAGATTCAAAACATATAATCCATTCATCAATGGAGCAGGACCATAAAGCATATCATCAAAATAAATTGAACAACAATTGTTCTTTATTCTAAACTCATAGCCTTTTGCTCCTAAATATGAAGTAAAGATAATGTTCTTGCTTATGGTACAAACATAATAACAATTATTTATTCTAAAACTAATCTCGAAGGTAAATATAAAGGTAATGTGCCAACACTAATGCAACAACTCTTGCTCCATTGTCCACGCAAAGATCAATCTCGTCTCTTGCCAAATTTCTACAAATTATCAATCCCTACATCGAATTGCAAACATGATCAACTGATCCGTATCAAATACCCAAGAACATGTAGGAGAAGTCGCAAGATTAATTTCTATAACATTTATACCTGAACTAAAAGTCTTACTTCCTTTGTTCTTTTTCATCTCTTCCAAGTACTTTTTATAATTCCTCTTTTAATGCATAGTCTCATGACAATGGTAGCATTCTATATCAAGCTTAGGGCCTAGCTTGAGCTTCTTAAGCTTAGCCTAGAGACTGTCGATCTTATCTTGAGCCTTGTATGTGCCCTTTCCTTGCCCCAAGACTTACTCTTCTTGAAGCTAGTAGCCTTTTGAACCATTATCACATGATTAGAGGTTTTCTTGATGCTCTCCTCGACACTCTTAAGCATGTCATGCAGCTCGGTCATTGATTTCTCTATGATATTCATATGAAAATTCAAAATGACTGGCTCAAAGTTCGTATTGAGCGATTGGAGAATCACATCAGTAGCCAACTCTTGGCTAAGAGGAAAACCATGTTTTTCCAAACTCACAATGTGTACAATCATTTTTATCACATCAGGACTCAATGGGCTACATTTGCCTGGTCCTAAAACATGGCTTTCAGGCTCAAAATCATATTGTGCGCATCTATGGTCTCATATTGCTTCTGAAGATCAGAGTTTATGGTGGCAAGCATTAAACATTGTACATCAACTGTGTCATTACAATGCTTCTCATAAGCATTCTTTTCAATATGAGTAGCATCTGCATTTGGTTCATCGATAAGGACCTCTAGAATATATTCCTTCTTTTGTAGTTTTAGAACAATTCTCAAATTTCAAAACCAGTTAATGAAATTTGTTCCATTCAGTTTTTATTTCTCAAGAATAGATCACAAGTTAAAGCTAGGTGTGGAGGAAGTACTAGGTGCCATGATCTACAACAAACGATATGTATATGCAAAATTCAGTAGTATGTTTATGTAAAATCTTCTGTTAAACAATTTAACAAAAGATACTCCCACTATACGTTCTAAACCAATTTTCCCTCTAACTTCATATAGTGGTCTTGTAACATCCCAAGTTTCAGACTTGTGTTTCAAATGTAAGAAAATGTGTAGAAATTAAAACTTTTTCTTACATCATGTATTTCCTGTGTGTACTAAACAATTCTTGTACAAGAGTTATAGAAATACAAAGTCACAAGTCATTTGATCCAAATCTGGATCATTCAAAAACAATCTTGTCGAATCTTTTGATCATCTCCTGGAAATATTTTTCCTATGTTCTTGGGATGGTATGTGGCCCCTCTGAAAAATTTCACAATTTTTAGAAATTGTTTGAATACTTTTAGAGGGCAGTCAAACCTGTTTGACTCTAAGTCAAACCTTGAACCAGTACCTTGTAGAATTTTTGGAGAAATATGCATAGCACAAAAACCTCTGAAAATTTTACCCAAGGTCAATATCTAAGTCAGCAAGCTCCTGTAAAAATTTCAGAATTTTTGGAGTTATTTTGCTACCTCTATTAAATCCTCAAAAGTCTCTGTCTATTTAAAACCTTGAACCGGTTTCACTGTTCCTTGGGTTTGAGTCGGACTCGGGTTCGAGCCAGTAGGCTTGACCAAACCAACTAACTGCACCTGGGCTCGCCCTCAGCGCGCGATTGATATCAGCCGTTGGATCTTAATCGCCCGGCCCACGCTCGCGTGAGCATTCGGATCGCGGATGCACTATTCAATTTGGACCGTTGGATCTCGGTCCACCGCCCGCATTTACGAGCATTTGACCGTCGCGGACCCATTTAATCGCAGCCGCCTATTTTCAATCCAATAATCACCGCTTTTCTCTTACTTTCTTCCTCCTCTCGCCTCTCGCAAAAAGGCGTGCGTCAATGGCAGAAAGAGAGAGAGCGAGGGCGGTTTCGTTGCGTCACTTCGAGCTTGCTCTCGTCAACGTCTCTCTGTGGGGCATTAAATGTGCCCCAGGCTTTCGGCTCCTCCATCCCGAGTCTCACTTGCCCCCATCATTTCTTGGTCCATGGCCGTAGCATGAACCGAGCTCACCGTGAGCTCTTGTTCTTGCTCGAAACCCTAATCCTTCCTCTATATAAACCCCTCTAGGTCCTCCTGGTGTTCCTTTACACCACCCCTAGCTCTTCTCTGTGTTTGAGCTCAAAACCACTTCAAATCTTCAAACCACCATTGTTGACCCGAGAGCTCCAATGGCGATCTTGGTGTCCAGTGGTTCACCTTCAATCTTTCTTGTACCCTTTGAGCTCCTCAACTTCCTTTATATTTCCCTAACTTAATTTTGGGTTGCATTCACAGAATCACTCAATTTTAAGTTTGGAGATTTTCACCGATTTCACCCCTTTCTTCTCCAACTCCTAAGTGGTTCATTTTGCAAATACTTGTTGTTAGAGTTTCTCTGAGCTATAATGAAGATATGGTAATGAGTTGATTCCACTCATTTTGCTCAGAACCTCATTTTCTTCTTCGTCTTCCTCGGCTCTGGTGAACTTCATCGTGTTCAAGTCTTCCCCGGCCATCTTTGAAGCTCCTCTCGGTTAAGGTAGCTTCTATTTAGTCCCTAGAAGTGATGGCACTCGCTTTCGGACCGCAATGAGCATTTTGTGTTTTCATGTTTTGTCGAAATGGCCTCATTCGTGTTTTCCGGCCACGGCGTTCTAGACCTCCACCGCCGGCGAGATCATCACCATTAGGTTCGCATCGCTATTGCGAGTCCATTTTGGTGTTTTGTGGGCGCCGCCGCGACCGGAGTCGCCGGCGACAAGCCACTGTTCTCGCTCGGGGTTTTGCCGGGCGTAAACTCCCATTTTCGTCATCTAATCAGGACACAGTAAATGTTTAATCATCGCCAATCATTAGAAGTATTAATTGTGTCTTAATCTGGCCTAATGTCTCACTGACATGTGGACCCAACCCCCTGTAATCCCCTCCACTGGTGCTAATCAGTGTGTTTAGGACATCATTAATGTCTAATCATTGATTAGTTAAGTGTCGGCATTATTAGCTGTCGGAATTAACCCCTGTGCCACTGCCAGGTGGGCTCGTAAGCTTAAAACCGAAAACCAGAAGTCATTAGAGCTAATTTTGGGTTTATTTATTGCTAATCATTGTTAGCAATAAATGTGTCCGAAATTGCCTTTTTGGGTCACTGATGTGTGGGCCCTCAGTCCTTAAATCACCTCTGCATAAAATCTTTAGGACACATTAATTGCTAATCATCACTAATCATTGGTCATTAGTAATTAATTATCTGTCCTAAAATCTCCATGTGTCTCGCTGCCATGTGGACCCCGTGCACTGTGCACGTGTGTTAAAGCTTGCATGTGTGACTCGCAGTCACTGACATGCGGCCCCACATGTCAGCGCATAGATTTGAACTTCGATCTAAGTCCGCCGTCGATCTCGTGATCAACGGCCCAGATCTGGAAAACATTCGGACCATCCGGTTCCCCTCTTCATTCTGGACCGTCCATCCCACGATCTGTGGCTGAGATCGTGTGTGCAATTGGACTCTCCGATTAGAGGTGTGTTCAGAGCCGTTCATCTTTAGATCTGCGGTCGTGGTTGGCCGAGGCAACCGCACCGTCCGGTTGCATCCTTCCTCGTGAGCCGTTGGATCTTGATCCAACGGTGGGTTCCTTATAGAGATCGCGCGCGTGCGCTGTTCCCAGCGCGCGTGGGCCGTAGGATGTTAGATCGAGGGCTCTTGAGCGTCCACGTCTTTTATTTCCATTTGAGTTGGATTTCATTTCTGTAAGTATTTATTTATCAATTGAAAATTGTATCAAAACTTTAGAAACTCATAACTAATTCATTTTAAATCCTTTTTAGATGTTTTCAACTGTAATAAATTTCTGTGCCTCTGTAGTTTCATATAAAAATGCATTTGGGCATGTTTCTGTCACAGAAAAGTGTGTAACACTAATAATTTGATTTCTGCCAATTTTGAATATCCAAAAAATAGAATTTAACTTGTAAAATGCATATCTTTTCCTGTAAAACTCCAAATTGTGCAAGATCAATTTTGTTAGATTCCCCTGTTAGTGTGCTTTAATATGAAATAGGTCCTAAACATGTTTATGTTTCTGGAGATTGTAATGTGCTAGGTTTACAACTTAGAAAAATCACAAGTAATTCATTATAACTCCAAATTTAGTAAACTCAACTTTGCTGTGGTTAGGATGACATAAACTACCTACCATAAAAATTGTGAGTTCTAGATCATTATGGAAATTTTTGCCATGAACAGTACCAATAATTAATTTAGTTGATTCAAATAGGCTGAGAAAGAGTATTTTGGTTGTAACTTTTGCATCCTAGATCCAAATTGCATGATTCTTGTTCCTAAAATTGTATAAAATCATCCTCTAGCTGCTGTGTAAGTTTCATTAGATTTTAATGTCCTTTGCTGCTGGGTTTTGTTTGGTGTTCTTCGTTCTTATTGGTTTTATCGTATTTTCGCGTTAGGTTCTGAAGAATATATTGAACCTGAGAATCCTCCTCTGCAGCAAGAACAAATCCAGCAAGGCAAGCAGTTTGATCATGTTAATCCCTGTATTTTTAAGTATTTATGTTGTTTACAAATTCTATGTATGCATTGCTAGTTTGTGTTAAACTATTGTCGGTAGTTGACCTAGTAGATGCATTTCCTTAGGCAAATGATATTCCTTTACTACCATGAGCCTAGGTTATCTTGCTGTGATTTAGAGTTCGTGGATGGGCTCTTGTCACTTAGTAGTTTGTGAATTAATTGTTTAGCCATGCTTAGCTTACGGTAGAAATGGGCGGTTATCGACTTGTCGATAACCTTGATCACATAAAACTTATTATGATTTATGATTTCAGCCTTGTGCCATGTCTACTTATGAAAACTAACACTGAAAACAAAATGATTTAGACTTGGGCACAATGGTATGTTGGTGTGCTTCTGGGTGTGACTGGAATGGTGCCCGGGTCATTAAGGACCGAGTTACTCGCGCCACCGTACTGAGCATTTTGTGTACTAACCACACTAGAGGGTATGGGACCTCTCTTGACTTAGTACTTTGGCGTGTATTGACTTCGGGTCGCAGGGAGTCGCGGGAGGGATGGTGTTGGGAGCATTGTAGTGTCCGAAAGACTTCACCCGTGATGGGATTTGTTGTCTTTCGGCTTGCAATGTAAGCGTATGGGTTTCTATCCATACGAGCGGCTCGTGGTTGATACACAATATTGGAAAACGTCTCGTCGGACTTAGCCGTGCGGTATACCTTCTGGTGTGCTTTGTGGCTTAAAGGCGATGCAGGTGTGGGTACATTGGTACACCCCTGCAGGGTTAAATTTATTCGAATAGCATCGTCCTAGGTTATGGACACGCTCAGATACGCCCCGTGAGAACTAGACTACAACATTTTAAACTAAAACTTGATGGGTGGTACGAATCGGGGATTCGTGCTATGTTGTGGTGGCTATTGGGATAGTCACTTCCAGGTGGTTACTTGTATTTATTATTAATTCACTGTTATATTCATCATCAAAACAGATTTACAAACTTGCTTTTAAATGTATTACATTATTGCAAATAAAGTTGGCTTTGTGCAAAATGAGACATATAACCTCCACTTAAATAATCTTGCATGTAGCATATGAGTAGGTCTGCTATTCCACATGTCAGTCTTGCGAGTACCTTGTGTACTCATTGTTCTTGCTTAAATGTAAATTGTTGCAGAGGAAGAAGGTGAGCTCGATGGGCCTCACTTTTGTGAGTCAGTGTTGTGGTAGCTTCTGGCGACTAGCTTGGCGGCCCTGTCGGTTGCCTTGTGGGTTGTCTTTGGCTAACCTGGTCGACTTTTGTTCTTAGCCATCTTATGGCGCTTTTGCTTCCGCTGTCATTCTTGTATATTGTGCTATTTGGCCGGTCGACTCTTTTGTAATAACTTGCTTTATGTTTGTCCTTTACTAGACTTGTTAATGTATGTTGTATGGAAATGATGTGTAATTTTGTGATGATGTGCATGTGCTGCAATTCTGGGAAGCATATGTCCATCGAGGCTTAGAATGTTTAATTAGTAATGCTATAACCATTTGGAGGTTAAGTGTTACTAGTTAAATATTCCGGGTCCTCACAGGTTTCAAGATCCATATTTCACTAAGTCCTAGTGAGCTTTGGCATCACTACTAGAAACCTAGCGACGTAGGTAAGAGACCCCTTGCTAATTATATACCATGTGACTCTTGTTTGTTGGGTGCAATCAATATGCTCTGGCATCCAACACTACGCTCCAAGGCCTAAAACCATTTTGATAGCATTGTTAAGTTAAACCAATACTATGCATGTAGGGATGTCTGACACCTACCCCCGTCTTATTAAGATAGTTAATGGCACCCTACTTTGGTAGACCTACCAATTAACGATCAAAATCATAATAGGCGCAACAATTGGAAATGCATCAATTTTACATTATTCTTGAGGGATACTATTCTATCATGTCAAAATATCTAATGACAAATAACATGATCAATAGCATAACAAGAATAAAAATAAACATTCACAGAATCACATTAAACTATGAAATAGTATGACCCCCAACATGGCAATCTCCGTCACCACGCTTCCTATCCACCGAGCCATCATGCTTGATGTCACCATATTCATCTACTAAGCAATTACTCCTAAAAGCTAGTAATGAATTACATATGATAAAATAAAGCATCACATGTTGGCACACACACCGTTATACAATAATATGTAGTCCCATGGCTATAAATCAGCATGACACGCGGGACATGAAAAATTCATACATGCATCACGTACACAACGGACCATACTATTCACATCAATCCCTGCAAAAGGTGTTTGCATAGAATCCAATTATATCGGAAGATATGAACTAATAATACTATATAACGCGTCAACGATTACCTAGCATGGCGGTCCTTGGTAAATTTTTTGGGACATGAATCTAATTCACGAAATCGAGCCTAGAAAATTCATCGGATTAATCACATTAACCCGATTCTGAACCAATCTGATCAATGAGTCCATACAACTACGCATCGTGATATACCCCGATGGCAGAATTTCGACCGGTAAAGGTATCATGCAATGTGACAGTGAACAAATGCAGTTAATCATGTGGTGCCATCAGCTCATATCTCCTGCGAACCCATCCACTATCGCCGAAGCCGATTGATCCCATCAACCAGTACCTAAACAAATCCATTCGTATGAAATTATCTAAGTTACCATACTAGAATAGTAATAGATTCAATCTACTACTACCACATATCAAGTATATGTGACCAATCTAAATCATGAACTACACAAGATGGCTCTAATACCAGTGAAGAGATACAGGTAGGCTACAGTAGCGCACAATTCAAAATTCTACCATGTAAACCAGGAAGCTATGCAAGTAAGAGATCATAGATTGTTACCACTAGACACATAGTGCAGCGAAAGAAGAGTTGGAGCAGTCTAGTCCAACGTCGAGTGCGTCGATGTAGTGGTTATAGTCAATCATCCAACTTCCTCGGCACTAATTTTCTCCTCCAGTAACTTGTCATGTTCCTAACATAGATCACGGACTGTCCTCGATCAGCGTAGCAGTAATATCAGCAACACCTTTATGGTATCTACACGTCCATGCGTGGAACGTCGTACGGAGGTGTGCTAAGTGAGATATTTGTCATTCATGAACTGTTCAATACTTTCTCGATCTAGTGACGGTTAACTTCATGTGGTCGACTCTTCGACCACTTGTGGCATGGCCACGCATTTTCTATATCCAATCACATCAAGGGGCCTAGAAAATCTCTCTGTTATGCTAGGAGGGGCAAATCTCGTATATGACCGGTCATATCCGTCCTCATATTTCATAGCATACACGAAAACTACATGTATAACTACCCAGTTATGGAGTAGCATTTGGTAACCCCTAAGTGTACTATTACACATGTAGAAAATCATGTTGATATGAGGTCTAAGGATTATACATCATCATTGCTTGAGAACAATTGATGACACATAAAATCATAACAATCCTAATAGTGTCTCAAGGTGGGTCGATCCAACACCATGTTCTCTAACATGTGCTCACAATATTGATTCGATATCCCCATATCAATGACCGGTGAAACATGGTCATCAATCAATACATGTGCTGGTCGATAAGTCACTAGTGTCCCGACCAGTGACATCTGACCAGGGATCCTTTTAGAATGACATCATACAACTATAAAGAGCTTCACCAACAAGTCACATACTTATTAATCTTTATAAATGATAATTTATCCAAGAAACATAATAACATCTACTCTATAACTCATGACTGTAGACGTGATACAATCATCTCCATGATTTCCTCTATGGCATATCACCAACACTAGGTGTGTGCGTGGGAGGGTACGGGTCTGGTTGGGATGCGTTCAGTGGGTTCGAGTGTAGGTTTGGGTTGATATGTGTGTGTGTGTGTGTGTGTGTGTGTGTGTGTGTGTGTGTGTGTGTGTGTGTGTGTGTGTGTGTGTGTGTGTGTGTGCTATTCTGCACCCGAGCGTAGAATAAGTTATTCTATAGCCCACCACCTAACGTGGGTCAAATCCCACATCCCACCATGGTGAAAGGCTGGTTAAAGAAAACCCACCACCGCCCACCACCATCAACCCATGTTTCTCTATCCACCCACCCTGTGTGCTCAACGTGGCAGTAAATCTCCAATGAAGACACAGTAAAGGCATAAGGAGTGCAATAATACTAAGCATGATAGTGTATGTCCTGTAAAGCAGCAGTAAATGAACAAAAAGATCATAGTAATTCCTCGAAAAAGAAAATCGCAGTATAGTCATCTGGAGGTTGCATTAAATCTCATTTAGCGATGTAGTAAATCTATTTTAATAAACACATAGAGAGGTTTTATTAGTGAGACTTATATCATTTTGTTACTCTCGTCATCACCAAACTACCGAAAAATATCGTTCATCAATCGGAGCTGCCAATAAAAATTTATGGCTAAAACAAGAAAAGAAACATTTTAGTACTAACAAGGAGCCCATGTTTATTAGTTGGTTGGATACGTGTTTGTACTAGTTGGTCATGATGACATTAAATTCCTTTAAAAAGGTTGCAGTAAACCTCTTGTAGTGTTGTAGTAAAAGCACACGAAGGTGGTAGTAAATCTGTTGTATATGTTTATCAAAGGCACAATGATGTCACAGTAAATCTTTGTAAGGTGCAGTAAAGTCATATGGAGGTTGCAGTAAATCTCTTTGAGCGATGCAATAAATCTATTTTAGTAAATTCATAGAGGTTTTCTTGGCGAGACTTGAATCATTTTGTTACTCTCGTCGTCACCAAGCTACCAAAAATACCGTTCATGAATCGGAGATGCCAATCAAAAGTTTTGGCTAAAATAAGAAAATAAACATTTTGGTACTAACAAGGAGCCCATGTTTATTAATTGGATGTCTACATGTTTGTACTAGTTGGCTAAGATGACAGTAAATTCCTTCAAAAAAAGGTTGCAGTAAACCTCTTTTAGTGCATCAGTAGAAGCACACGGATGTGGCAGTCAATTTGTTGTACAGGATTACTAAAGGCACAATGAGGTCGCAGTAAATCTTTCTAAGGTGCAGTGAACTCATATGGTGGTTGCAGTAAATCTATTTTAGTAAACGCACAGAGAGATTTTATTGGCGAGGCTTATATAATTTTGTTACTCTCAACATTAGCAAATACCAAAAAAATACCGTTCCTGAATCGAAGTTTGCAATCAAAAGTTATGGCTAAAACAAGAAATAAACATTATAGTACTAACAAGGAGCCCATGTTTATTAGTTGGCTCGGTCCCCGTATGAAGCAGGTGCAAACTGAGGTCGCAGTAAATCTCTTGAAGTGTTGTAGTAAAAGGTTGCATGGGGCGCGTGCGGTTTTGCTGTTGGTTGTGTTGAGCTACGACCCATGATCCCCCACGCTATGATGAGGTCAAAAGTAATTGTGATAGCAATTTTACTGCCGCACATATCACCGTGTTTATTTTTTTAGGATTGTTTCATACATGCATGGCTGGATGTGCTAGTAAACTACAAGTGAAGTCCAATAAATCTTTTTGTAACAGAGCAGTAAAGTCAAGTGGAGGATGCAGTAATACTCGTTTAATAAACACACAGAGATGTTTTATTTTGTGAGACTTATATCATTATGTTACTCTCGTCGTCACCAAGCTACCGGTGAAAACCATTCCTGGATCGAAGCTTACAATAAAAAGTTTTGGATAAAATAAGAAAAGAAACATTCATGTACAAACAAGGAACATATTCTTGCTAGTTGGTTGTTACTAGTTGGCTAGGATTGTAGTAAAGTCATGTAGAGGTTGCAGTAAATATCTTTTATTATTTGTTCAGAGAGGTTTTATGTTGCGAGACTTATATCATTCTGCTAATCTCATGGTCACGAAGCTAAAAATGAAAATTGTTCGTGAATCAGAGCTTGTAACCAAAAGTTATGGCTAAACTAAGAAAAGAATAAGTTTTATTTTGCAAGACTTATATCATTCTATTACTCTCGTCGTCACAAAGTTACCAGCAAAAATCATTCATGAATCGGACCTTCCAATCAAAAGCTATGGCTAAAACAACAAAAGAAATGTTCATATACAAAATGAGAAACAAATTCTTGCTAGTTGGTTGTTACTAGTTGGCTAAGATGGCAGCAAAGTTATGTAGAGGTTGCAGTAAATCTTTTTTAGCGATGTAGTAAATATCTTTCAGTAAACGTTCATAGAAGTTTTATTTTTTAAGGCTTATATCATTCTATTTCTTTTGTCGTCACGAAGCTACTGGTGAAAATCATTCATCAATCGGAGTTTCTAATCAAAAGTTATGCCTAAAACAAGAAAAGAAATGTTCATGTACAAAACAAGAAACAGATTATTGCTAGTTGACTGTTACTAGTTGGCTAAGTTGGCAGTAAAGTCATGTAGAGGTTACAGTAAATCACTTTTAGTGATGTAGTAAATCTATTCTAGTAAATGCAGAGATAGGTTTTATTTTGTGAGACTGATATCATTATGTTACTCTCGTCGTTATGAAGCTACCAGTGAAAATCATCTATGAATCGGAGCTTCCAATCAAAAGTTATAGCTAAAACAAGAGAAGAAATGTTCATGTACAAAACAAGAAACATATTCTTGCTAGTTGGTTATTATTAGTTGGCTAAGATGGCAGTAAAGTCATGTAGAGGTTGTGGTAAATCTCTTTTAGCGATGCAGTACATCAATTTTAGTAAATATAAGGAGAGGTTTTATTTTTTTGAGACTTGTATCATTCTGTTACTCTCGTGGTCACAAAGCTACCAGTGAAAAATATTCATGAATCGAAGCTTCCAATCAAAAGTTATAGCTAAAACAAGAAAATAAACGTTCATGTACAAAACAAGAAACAAGTTATTGCTAGTTGGCTTTGTTTCTGTACGACACGGGCGTCGGGGGATCAATTTTACTGGTCATATTTGTGCTTTTGGGCTATTTTTACTACCGATTACAGGGCGGTGCATGCGGGTCTTACTGTCGGTTCCAAGAGGTCATCTGGTTGGCCGCACGAGGAGGGTTGTGGGCTGGCGCGTTAAGCGTCGCGCAGTCCATGGTGCAGCCTACGCGTAGAATAATCTATTCTACTCTCAAGCACTAAATAGCGCTACCGTATATATATACACACTATTCTCTTACTAAGTGTAGAATAACTATTCTATGCCTAGCCAGCCCACTGCACGCGACCATACGATCGGCCCATTAACTACAGTCGATGGGCCAGAAACGTCCGCTTCTGCACAGAACTCGATTCGATAGTAATTGATAGAGTGTGTGATAGTAATTTGTGTATCAGTTTTACTACCTATTTTCGGGATATGATTACTCGAGCTCATATGTCTGTCAGTAAAACACAACAGCTAGCACAATAATTGTGTAATGTTTTTTACTGCCGAATCACGTACATTTATATTCTTTCTTATCGAGACATGCTCCCACTATCTCCTACTGATGCTCGATGTCCCATTCGGCAGTAACTTGCAACGTATATTACAGTAATTACGTCAAACATGTTTCTAGCCTTATCATTATGTCACAACGGATTTTATGTGTATTTTGGGGCAAGCACTCACGATCTCCCCCTGCTCGAGATGTGAGACATCACGTTTGACAGTATCAAAATGTACGACACGTGATTTTTTGTGATAATAAGCCTACTGCTAATGACCACCAAACCCATCATATGATTTTACTACATCCGACATCTACTTTTACTTATATGAATGTTTACATTTACAAACTAGAGAATCATTCCGCACCAGTAATGCTCAACGTACAACAAAAGTTAGCTAGTGTGACAGTAAATGCTCACATACAAAGTGGTAAACTGGACAGTAGGAAGTAGTAAATGTGTATTTTTTTTTTGCGTTCTTTTAATGATATTGTATCTTTTTATTGCATAGGCAGTAGAATGAAGGAAACAATGTAGTAAATTTATATATATATATATATATATATATATATATACCAGTAACAACTGAAGATACAACTTCTTAAATATATTTCGGGGGTTGGGCCAATTAGCATGGTCGGTCGCTTTTTTTACATTGCATGATAATAAGAAGGGAAAAAGGGAAAAGAAAGAAGGCCCTAGTGGCCAAGGTAAGGAACCTATCATAGTCCTCAAGCGTTCGTAAGCTTGCTCGTGGGCTTTGCCGAGGATGGGATCAGGGAATATGTGGAGAAACTATTCCACCTGCTGCTTTGCGCTGTCGAGTCGTGCTTGGAGCCGTTTGTACCGAGGATACAGGTCGACGATGTGCCAAAGGAGGTTGTCAGCCTCTTCCACACTATCAGCAAGGTTGACCCTCGCGCTTTGCCTGTCGATGTATGTAACATCCCAAATGTGGATTCTTTTGAAGCCTTTAAAAAAAATAACCATTTGGATTTTCTTGTTTAAGTTAAAGCTTAATTTGAATTTCCAAAACTAAAATCATTTAATGTGAATAATCTAAACTTCCATTAATTTCAAAATTATTTTATTTTGGCTCCTTGAGTTCTAGAGTATTTTCTGGAATTTTCTTGGAATTTTTGAAGTTTATTTGCTATATCTTTGAGCTCGGTTTTATTTAATCCCTTTTCTAAAATTCAAAAGTCTTTTGAATTTCTGGAATTTCCTTTGGGCTCAAATCTTTCCGCCGACCCATTTTCTTCTCGTGCTCGCTTGGCCCAACTCCACAACCTAACTCGCCTCACAGCCCAGCTACTCACTGTGCCTGCCACATGTCGCGTTTGCATCCGCTCCCGCTGTCATTGCCAGTGGACCCCATCTGTAACAGCCCAAAAATCCGTAAATGCAAAAACGTGGGATTTTTAAAACTTTTTAGGTGATGGCTATTGTGCGCTTCTTGATTGCCTCTTCAAGTCTCAATTTGACTGCATCATATCTTCTTGCAGGAGTAAATAGCACCAGATCAGGGAACTCTAAGGTCTTAGAACTTAAGTTAGGGAAATACAAGTATTATGTAAACCACTTTGAGACCACTAGCCCTCCATCCTCGCGGTTTACTGTTCCCTCAACCAGCAGTGGTCAAATCGAAGCAACCAGTAGTGTGTGCGGGCGGCAGCTACCAATCGTCCATTAATAGTCGTCGCTCAAACCATCCCATCGCCTGCACTATGCTACCACTCCTTCAACAGCACCAATCACTCCTCCTTGTCGGGCTATGCCAAATGCATCATAGACTCTCGGACATCTCTGCCCCCTCGCTAATATAAATAGCGACCCCAAGCCCCTTACTACCTTTCTTCGCCATTCCAGTGCTAGTCCCACTTTCCCCCTTCTCAAGCAAACTTGAGCTCCAGTTGGGCTCGAGCGCTCACTTCGACCGGGCGTTACAACAACGCTGTCGCCTTTGCCGTTGATATCCATCGCTCTAGCAGTCGAATCGACCTCACCGGTGTGGAATACTCCAAGTTGTCCCTTCAAGACCATCTACTTGCTTCCCTGGAGCTACCCTAAAGATCAAAGCCTACCTTCTTTCCTCAAGACACTATTGTAGCGTGGAGTTTCCCTCGCTGCCGCGGACCACTGTCGCCAGCCCAGCTCTGGCTAGCTTGTACCGTCAGCTCCGTGCTGGTACGTTCTTAGTGGCCCAGATGCTCCTCCTAGTTCGATCTACCCTGTTCTTTCTCTAATGGTTCCCTAGTCCTTTCTCCTATTGTCTTTCTCTAGTTTTTCCCCTGGCTCCTTCACTGTTCGTTCGATCGTGGCAAAGCAGTCGAAGCTTTGCTTCTCTCAACCACTATGATGTAGTCGAATACTTTTCTCATTCGACTACGCACGGTTAACACTCCCACGACCTCCTCTTTTGCAAAGACCACCCTCCTTGGCCACGACCTCTCCTTTTGCAGAGACCACCCTCCTTTGCCACGACCTCCCCTTTTGTAGAGGCCACCCTCCTTGGCCATGATCTCCCTTTTGCACAGACCACCCTCCTTGGCCACGACCTCCCCTTTTGCAAAGACCACCCTCCTTGGCCACGACCTCTCCTTTTGCAAAGATCACCCTCCTTTGCCACGACCTCCCCTTTTGCAAAGACCAACCTCCTTGGTCACGACATCCCCTTTTGCAAAGACCACCCTCCTTGGCAACGACCTCTCCTTTTGCAAAGACAACCCTCCGTGGCCACGACCTCCCCTTTTGCAAAGACCACCCTCCTTGGTCACGACCTCCCTTTTTGCAAAGACCACCCTCTTTGGTCACGACCTCCCCTGGTCATAGCACCTCCATGACCTACCATGGTCATAGCACCTCCACGACCTCCCCTAGTCATAGCATCTCCATGACGACACCCAGTCGTAACCCGTTCTGACCACCTTTTGACCACTGAGCCGTGACCAGTCAGTCTTCAACTATACTGGTCTAATACTTCCAAACTACGACCTTGCATTATTTGGAGTTCATTGAATATTTGAAAATGATTTGAGTTCGTATATGCTTATTTGCCTTTTTGTTTGTCTTTATGATTATAGAAGCCGAGGCGACCGAAGAACCATCAATTGATCAGGATCCAGATCAGCAGTACCCTGAGCAAGGCGAGTCAATACTTTGATCATATTGCTCCCAGTCTTTGCAAATTATATTGCTTTAAATTATGAAATTGCATTGCTATGTTTAATACAGCTATATTGGTCTAGCTCATAGTTAATGTCTTAATAATAATGGTGTATAAACTTCCAACCCTTGAACTTGGACACTATCCTTTGTCACCCTCGACTTAATGGATTACATATTAGTTAATAAGTTTGTACCTAAGTGTCATGTTTAGCCTTGCTTAGGTACATTGTCATGTGGGCATTAAATTTCAAGACAACAATCATTCAAAACATGAAAACCGGATTTGGGCAGTCGAGGCTGGGAGCCTGGTTGGTAAGTTGGACTAAAGATTATTTTCAAAACAAAGGAAAACCTAAAAAACCGTTTTCGACTTGGGCGGCTAGAAAGAGTGGCTGGTGCCGGGGGCACGAGTGGATGTGGGTAAGTGGATGTACCGCCCAAATCACTTAAGGACCGAATCTGGTGATGACCTCTCATGTAAAAATAGTGCAACCACAAGTCTATAATGGGTACGACCTAGCTAACTAATTTGCTCGTCTCGGCATGACTTCACCATCGGGGGAATGTGGCGTGGTTAAAGGGGAAAGAAGACACAGTGAAACCACACAACGCAAGAGGGGGACTCCTGGAAGTGCTTGGCACTAGGAAGTGGAAACCTTAGCGGGTGGGGTTGCATCGAGGTTGAGCATTGCAAAGGCATTGTGGTAATCTCCCCTTGATTCACATGTCTAAGGAAACAAGTGTATATATCAAGACGATTATCTCTTGTGGGCAAAGTGTACAAACTCTGTAGAGTAAGAAAACTATCTGGATAGCCGTGCTCACGGTCAAGAGCGGTACTGAAAACTTGCCTAATATAGCTTTTAGTTTTATAAAACAATTTATGGATAGAAAGGAAAGATGGGGTGGGACCCCAGGGGTTTTGAGAAAACCTAGTCGGGGACCAGTGGTAAATACGGATAGCTTTGAGCATTGAGTGGATGGAGCTACTCAATGGTATAGGAGGTTGGACCTCGCTAGTACTTTACAAATGAAAACCCTTTGTGAAAAACAGTTGTTAAAAATGCTAAGTCTTGGATTTTCTATTATACAAACTAGTTCAAACTTAGCTTTTGCAAAGAAAAGAACTCAGGACCTCCCTTGACTAGCCCTGCATCTATACGACTGCATTGTGTGTTGGCTCGTGAGTACGGTTGTGTACTCAGGCTCGTTCAATACAATCATTTAGATCCACTCGATTAGGACCCCTACGACTACTACACGGAGACTGGACCTGATGGTGGGGAAGATGGTGAAGCTTAGACCGGGACCCCCAGTCGCTTGCCTGTGGGCAGAGTGAATGGATCCACCATGACTCATTTTGCTTTCGCTCTTGTACTAAAGTCCGTACTCTGACTTTTGTGGAACTGCCGCCTCTACGGCTCTTTTGTAAAACAGTTGGCCACAAGGCCTATTATGTAATATATTATGGGCTTATCTTGTTTATACCAAGTACTAGTTACTCCGAGCATTATTCCTACCAGCACTATTCGTAATAAGCACAGTCTACATCGAGTGTAGACGTACATCTAAGACCAGGTGTGACCTCCAAGACCTCCCAGGACCTCCCTCAAGGACCTCCCTCCAGGACCTCCCTCAGGACCTCTCTCTGAGATCTCCTTAGAACCACTCCAGGACCTCATCAGAACCACTTCAGGACCTCCTTGGGACCACTTCAGGACCTCCTTGAAACTACTCCAGGACCTCCAGGATCTCTTCAAGACCTCCCAGACCTCTTGAAGACCTCGAAGACCTCTTCGAGACCTCCTCAAGACCTCTTCAAAACCTCCTCAGGACCTCTACACGACACCCAGGACCTCCCAAGACCTCTAGGACCTCTTCAAGACCTCCCTAGATTTCCTTTTTGACCAAGTGTGGTCGTAACTATGGACCTGATCGTAGGTCTTCGTTGAGCTTTCATGGTTAGGTGAATGATCCAAGAATGTATCTGTGTGTGCTATCTACTGATCCAGGGAATGGCACAGCTTGACATAGAGGATTCCAAATTCCAAATTTGGGTTTGAAACCATCTGTCAGTGCAATCCTTTCCAGCGCCGTCTCTGGTTCGGACTCCGTCGCCATGTCCATTCCAAAGACCTCATCGCCACCTTTAAATAGTCATCGCCCCCTCGGTCTTCACATCCCCGAGCAGCTCCTTGCCTCTAGCCCTAGCCGTCGCCCTCGGAGTCATCACCAAGTCACCGAGTTACGCTACCGTCAGGGGTCCCCGTCAGTCACCGCCGCCACCGTTAGTATCGTGATGCCCTTATCTACTCCACCCTCCCCTTTGTTTCGCTAGAGCACCGCTTAAACCTAACTTCGTCAAAGACCATAGCGTCATCGCTTCCTTCTCGTCGCCGGTCGTCTCCGTCCTTTCCACCACTCGACGTCGATTCTAGTGAGCCCGCTGTCGCCTCCTTTCTCATTTGTGCCCCCTCCCTGCGTCATCCCGAACCAAGCTGTAGAGTGTAGACTTTGTCCACAGTGAGCCGAGCCGCTGCCAAGCTGGTCCCACCTGTTAGTCTCTGTTCTGTAGACCAGTGCACCGTGCGCCATGAGCCTTTTTCTGTGGACCTGGTCTATAGACCATGGGCCCACCTGTTAGTGATTAAATTCCTTTTTCTTTAGAAATTTAATTCCAGCAAAAATCGTTTTCTCTTGCTAATGTCATGCTAATGTAGTAATCTAGAATTTCCTTTTGAAAGAAAATTCTGAAATCTGAAATAATATTTTTCTCTCTTTTCTTAGATTTAAATCTTCCAAGAGCCCATTCTCCTTCATCCGAACTCCTATTCAGCCTGTTCAAGTTCCTAAATTCATTTAAAACTAAGCTCTTTCTTTTAGAGTTGGTTTTATTGTTTTTGGAGTTTATTTTTATTTTATTTTGAATTTATTTATGTTTCGTTTGTTGTCTCTTTCTCATTTAGACGACCTTTTTCAAGGAGCAAGAGCAAGATTTGAAGACCAAAGTGTGGTAGCTAAGAAAGACCAAGGCAAGTCGTAATCCTTTGATCATATCAAACCTATGTTTTCAAAATTATCTTTTTTTATATCAAATTGCATCATACTTTTATATCAACTGCATTTGGAGTAGTTAATCACCTAGTTGTCACTATACCGCCATTGATTATTTGAATACTATGAATCCTTTGTCACCAATGATCATTATTAGTTGGACATATTTGTATCACCAACATGAGTTATCATAGAGATGCTTAGTCATGCTTAGTTATACGATAGGCTCATGTCACATGATCAATAATGTTAATTTGACTAAATAAGATATGAAATTGTAGTGTGATGCCACTGTTATGCAACTGTGGTGCAATGCTACTATTGTACAAGTTGTGGTATGATGCCATTGTTATAAAATTTGTGTGCCATGGCGGGGATTATCATTGGTTTGGTTAAACAGAATGGTTTAACGCTCAAGCGAGTGATCATGTAGTAAAGGGGGTGCATTTAGCACTTTTTGGGATGAGGTAGACTCGCCTGGGTCCTTGTAAAGGATTTAATCTTGTGCACCATTGAACTGGGCCATATCATACAACCATATGTCCATTATGGGATGGACCTAGTTAATTAATTAACAATATCTCGATTTTAGTTCTATTTTTGGTGGATGTGAGTTCTGGGATGGAAGTATACTCACATGACGCAAGAGGGGGGACTATTTAGTCGTGATGACATCCAGTGTTGAAACCATAGCGGGCAAAGCTGTGTTGAGAAGGAGCTTTGTAGAGTCCTATTGATAATCACTTAGTCGCGTACCTACGGAAGTGTGTGAACGAATATTATAAGCTAATTTATGTCTTGTGGGTAAAGCTATACAACCTCTGCAGAGTTAAAACGGTTTAAACAGTTGTGTCCCCAGTTATGGACAATGCCGAGGATTTCATACAAGGGGTAGAGTTTTATAAAAATAGTTGGAAGGTGAATAGGATGTTCACTTGGTGAATGTGATGTTTACTTGGTGGATGAGATATTCGCTTGGTGGTTTGGTTGGGAAGTAGATGAGAGATTCACTGGTTGTTTCAAAGAAATCGTTTACTCTACTTAATTTTTGTCTTTTAAATTACGCTTTACAATCTACTTACCATACTTACTGTCAATACTTGCTTTCTGGAAAAGAATCATATAGCTATCCGTTTGATCAAGTCTTGCATGAATATTAATTGCATATTGTTCCCTATGACTTGCTAAGTAATTTATGTCCTCGCGACTTTAAACACTGATGCTCAGTTGAACAAGGTCAAGCTACTCAAGAGTTCTACGAGGAGGAGTTCTTCGAAGACTTCGCGAACTAGGATGTGTTCCCCACTCAATTGCATGTGGGCATGTCGAATGGCCACCTCAAGTTTCCTTTCAGCTACAAGAGTTTTATTTGTTTCTTAAGCCTTGCATGACAAGTTAAGTAAGCGTTGACCATAAGGTCCAGTTATCATTATTTATTACTATTTTTCAACCCTTTTAATTAAATCATTGAATGGATGGTATTTCATCGATGTAGGGTTGTTCTGTGCGCACCTAGTTAGGGCGTTCACCCACTTGCAGGCCGAGTATCCTGGCCACTCGTGCTCTGTAGGTACAGAGGAATGCAAGGGTGGATGTGTCATATGATAGACATGATCTCATGCAATGTAATATCCCATTTATTTAAAGAGAATATAAGTAGACTGAGATATTCCTTCTTTGCCTCGCCAAGAAACGGGGCAAAATCTTGATTCATATTGCAATGTGATTTTCACGATTAGAACGACTTCAATTAGAAAACCTCATAACTACAAAGTT
This sequence comes from Ampelocalamus luodianensis, assembly GCA_036346255.1. Lineage (NCBI taxonomy): Eukaryota > Viridiplantae > Streptophyta > Magnoliopsida > Poales > Poaceae > Ampelocalamus > Ampelocalamus luodianensis. Next base: position 41,202,284 of record CM070622.1, read on the forward strand.
GTAGATCTCTTTCCATAGTCCAATTTAGAGTCCTCATTGACCTAATTTGGAGTTCTGATGTGTGAGATATGGGGCCCACAAGGAAGGCAGCATAGAAAATAAGGGTATACAACTGTCAATTTCCAAAGCAAATTTCGCAAATGAAGATGGAGTTTTCAAAAAATATCCATAAATAGAAGGTTGAAGTACTATGAGTTAGATAAATAGAAAAATGGATCACTCAATTCCGAGTTCGGGAGAGAAAGTTATGATCTCCAAAAGGTTCGCTACACAGAAGGAAAGCGGAAAACTGACTCGAATTCAAAGTATAATATGAATCGAACTCAATGCCGATTGTTTCCAACCCTACCACATCTAAGACACGACCCTCTAGCCCCTTGGCCATTAAATAGGACCTCAAGGGTGCCCCCTGTGCTCCCCAAACCCCAACCGTCACCCCCTGCCTCCCTCACGCCAGCCCCTGCCTCCCTTGCGCCGCCGCCTATTGCCATGCCGCTAGCCCAGTTGCTAGTGCTGCTACCGAGAGGAGAAGAAAGCCAGCAGGAGGAGAGGAGAAGCAAGGAGAAAAGGAGCATGGCGAAGGAGAGGAGAAGAAGAAAAGGAAGGGAAAGAGGAGGTTTTCACGGGTTCCCATGATTTGTCATGATCATCAAGGGTAAATCCTGTTAATCCCTAAATTTTGTCATGAATTAGTCGCTGTTAAGTTTGTAGGTCGTTTTGATTAGGGGAAAGTTAGCTTTTCAGTCTGCCCTAGTTCGTCAAGGTTTGTTGCGAGAACCTTATGGGGCGATTCAGGTATCTAGGCTCGGATTCGGATGTTGGTACAATAAGATAAAAGTTAGATAATCTCATTATCTTTCTAGGAAGGTATTTACAATTAAAATCAGAGTAGTGGCGAAAAGATACAGCCTTGGGAAGGTCGCTGTCCGAATCTTGACGTGGTGCGGGCGTCGTGAAGATGGGCCAGTTTCAAATAGTATATGGCAAAATTAAAATGTGGTGACAACTTGAATAATGTAGGGAATTTTTTTTAGTTTTCATAACTAGTATTGTTCATATATTTTCAAATTTTATAATTAAAGATATAAAATTATGAAGCGGACTATCTTGACAGATTCTGGGGTGGTCTTCGGGGAATGCAACGGGGCAGAGAACGGTAGAATCAAGGGGTGGTCATAACTAGGAAGTTGTAGGTTTTTTCGTGAGGATTCTAAAAAGTATTGGATGGTTAAATTTGTGGTTCGGATGAATAAGTTATGGTTGTTTTACTACTAGGACAGCACGTAGTGTGTCCGGTAGTTTTGGATTAATTAGGTCGGTTTGGTGTAGATGTGAGATGAAGATAATTGTAAAGTCTGGGTGCTATAATGTTGCCATTTTGAGTTGTGTATTGCCATGTTTGTTCTGGGAGTGTTGCCTCAAGCGTTGTGCCACCTTTGCATCATCTGGCTCCTAGAAGCTAAAGAGGCAAGTGCTTGGTATAATGGTGAACAACTGGTGGTGGCCATTATCATGTTGGTTTATTTATCATGAGATTTATTTATATTTTGTTAAGTTAAATATTTGCCATGGTGATATTGATGGAAAGAGTTATATTGTGATATTGATGCAATTATGAGATTGATGCACCTACCATGGGGATGACATAGTGAGCCTATTTTTGTTAAATGAATTGTTGCATCATTCACTTGCATAAGGGCTAGGGCGGTGAGTACTTCCATGATTATGGCTAATCCGGCGTGCCTCATGTTAAAATCCTACAAAGGTAGGGACCCCACCCTCAAGACGGTGGGGGAGAAAAGTGTGTCACTGATGGGTGAACACTTTGCTACACCAATATCAGCTAAAAGAGATGCATAATGGCATTTGCATACATGAGAATTATATTATTGAGAGTGAGAATGAGAATGAGAATGATGAAACTTTTGATAATGCAACGATTGTTAATGAGCTTGTGTTCTTACTATTGTATCTCTTGCATCTTTGAGTCGTGGACTCACCTTTGTTTATTTTGTAGTTTTAGGTGGTCGTTGTGACATCTTGCATAGGAATGGCTAGCACACATGGGCAATCACTGCTGTCATCACTCAAATGAATTAATAGGTCATGTGAACGTTTAATTTGGTGTGATGAATAATTCCTTCTAGGACTTGATAATTATTGATTAGGCTTAGGTGATGATTATATTTGATTATTCATTCGATGGCTTGGTTTATCCTCTTTTGATTCCTATTCAAGATTACTATTTATTGTGTTGATCATTAGGCAATTCGGATGGCTTATTTATTTCATTTATTATCCCATGGATGGGATTTCATTAAATCATATACTTGCTGGAATTTAATGTAAAAGGTTATTTAAATTGGTAGTTGAGGTAATTTAGTGGCATTCCGAGCTCGATGTTTGGCCAAGGTGTTATAGTTGGTATCAGAGCTGATTTTAGGTCTGTGGTGAATAGATTAACAACTTAGGTAAACTTAGTTTGCTAAAATTTTGTAGGACTAGTAAAATTAACTAAAATTTACTAATGGTTAATTAACTTAAAACTTGACACACTGTACATGGTAGGATGGGGATGGGTCAAGCATTATATTTGTATTTCTATTATGTCACATTGCTCTATGTTATGAGATGATTCTGTATGCTTATGGTTTGATTATATATCTGATATGGGTGATGATAATGGATGTTGAGAGGTAGAGATCGTGGTTGTGGCCATCAGCATGGCCAGGTTGTACCACCACTCGTGGTACGGATGAGTGAATAGTTTTCCTCGGGTAACTTAGTTATAGATGATGGGAATGAGTTTCTTTGGGAAGGTTGTTGTTTTCCTTGAGTTGCATTTGGTTATTCTGATTACAATCACTTCCCCAAACCTGAAAACCAACCACAATTGTGCCACCTGCCCAACACTTTCCCAAAACTCCTCTTCCGGAGGGAGAAGGAGGGGCAGGAGGGAGAGGGAGGAGGGGACGAAGTACAGGAAGGCCTGGTACACATCGCTAGTTGATTCATGATGACGAATTGAAAGAGGACAACGCTGATGACAATCTCACTGGTGGGTCGGATGATAGCGATACGTGTTGAATAGCCATGTTTTACTTCTTCCACAAGTAACACATTTCTTGTCTACCTTTAGATGTGTTTCTGTGTGACATCTGCCGACTGGAACAGAGCGAGCCTTTGTCTCGCGTGCCATGTTTTGTTGTTTTATACGATCTCTCTTACTGTAAAATATCATGTGATATAACTGTGCTTGGTTTATCGGGATTACTGTGTGCGTGTACCAGTTGGTTGGTTTACTTCTTATAAGAATCGCTCTTACTTTAAACATGATTTTACTGTGTTGATCGTATTCTTTTAATGCCTTTTGACTGGCCATTAATGTAATTTTTTGGTCGGCAAAAAATGCAACAACTAGTGGCATCTTTCATCTACTCATATGTGGGAGCTCTTTTATTGTATGATGCGCATAAAATTACTAACGTTTGTTTTTGTTTGGAATTACTGTATGTGTAACAGAGTTTTACTATGTTGAGGTTTAGCGTTTACTACAATATTGTCCATACTATTTTGTTTTTATATATTTGCATGTGAAAATAGAAAAACGATACCATATAAATTGATTCCTCCTTTTAAAACATACCACTGCCACTCCAGCTCTTGATGCATCTCTTCGTCTCCCCCCCAACAACTTATAAAGATGGACATCTGCTTGCGAAGGTTGAATTCACACAAGGACCCCATCTTCCCCAACTAAAAACTCCAAACCACACACTCCACTACTCACATTGATCTCCATCCCCGCACGCTCCCAACCCAAAAACAAAAGGAAAATGCATTCAAACTCTTCTTCGGCCCTATTATACGAGCACCTCTCTGGGTGGGACCTGAGCCAGGATACGAACAATGATTATGTCCACGACCTCCTCTGTGCTCCACCCTCATGTCTACCGGAGAGCGTAGCTGCTATCATCAGCCTGTTTCATCTCCTACTCTGTCAGGCCAATTTCATGGTCTTCGATATTCGACGGGCCAACCTTGTCACCAAGATCATACTCTCAAACTACGTGGAGCATGTAGAAACATCGATCTGAAGGCTCGATGACTACATCGGCAAACAAAGCACAAGAGCCAACCTCACTGAGACCACAGAAGAGGCTAACGACCTCCTCTGGCCTATCCTCAACCTGTTTCCTCGGTACCAACAGCTCCAAGCATGACTCGACAGCGCGAAGGAGCGGGTGGAGGAGTTTCTCCATGTCTTAACTAATCCTGTCCCCGCCAAAGCCCATGAGGAGGCTTACGAACGCTTGAATGCTACAATAGGGTCCTACCTTGGCCACTAGGGCCTTCTTCTTTTACCTTTTTTTCCCTTCTTTTCTTTTTCTAATGCAATGAAAAAAATGATCGGACACGCTATCCTCCCACCCCCCAAAATATACTTAAGAAGTTCTATCTTTAGTTTTATTGATATAGATAAAAACAATTCACTTCATTATTAACTTTATTTTACTACCGACTCAAAAAGATGTGGTATAATTGAGAATGCTAAAAACAATACACACTTATTACTTTCTACAATCCATTTTACCGCTTCGTTGATGAGCTTTTACTGTCATACTGACTTTATTGTACTGCCTGTTACTTTAAAAGTAAACATTCGTATACGTTCAAGTAAAAGTAGATGTCCCATGCAGTAAATTAGATGATGTGTTTTTGTTACTATCAAACATGACATCTCACGTCTCGTGCAGGGGAGATCATGGGTCCTAGCCCCGATATACACTACAAGTCCGTTGTGACATGATGGGAAGACTGAAAAATGTGTTCAACGTAATTACTGTAATATATGTTGCAAGTTACTATCGGATGTGACATCAAGCATCGAGAAGAGAAAGTAGGAATGTGGCCTGATAAAAAAAATACAAATATATGTGACTCGGAAGTAAAAAAACATTACAAAATTACTTTGCTAGCTGTTGTGTTTTACTGTCAGATGTATGCAATCATGCAATCGTAGCCCTAAAAACTAGCAGTAAAACTGTTACACAAATTACTGTCACATACGCTATCATTTACTATCGAATCGCGTTGCGCGCGGGAGCGGACATTCCGGACCCATCAACTGTAGTTATTGGGCTAGTTGAATAAGGATTGCACGTGTGCGCATTCCACCTAAACTATCCGCGCGCGGTGGGCTAGCTGGGCGTAAAATAGTTATTCTACACGTGGCTAGAGAATAGTGTGTGTGTGTGTGTGTGTGTGTGTAGGAAAATGGTATGGTACTCTGGGGAGTATGTACTCCCACTTCTCATATACCACTTAAGTCATATGATGATACCTCTTTATCAATTTGAGCATACTCCAATAATGATTATAAGATATCCCAAAGTGAGTTCCATGAAAAATTTCATCAAAGTTTACTTTTTATAGCAAAATTTGTATATATACTTCTTTTATATATGAAAAAGGGTATAAAAATAAAGGGTTCCAATAGAAATTTTTCAATCAAGTCGCATTAGAGTATCTTATAATTGGTATTTAAGTATACTGAAAGTGATAAAGAAGTATAATATGCTCATTTAAGTGATATATTAGAAGTGGGAGTACATACTCGTAGGAGTACAAAACGAACGTCCTATATATATATACACACACACACACACTATTCTGCACATGAGCGTAGAATAAGTTATATTCTACGCCCAGGCCAGCCCACCGTGCACCGATCGAGCCGCCCCTACAGAGTGCCAAACATACCATTTTGGCACACTAACCCATGATCCCTCACGCATGACATTACACATCCAGTGCATGCTATGGCAAGGTGCGCTGGTAAAATGTAATGCAGTGGTCGAAAGTAATTGTGATAGCAATTTTACTACCGCACGTATCGTCGCGCTTATATTTTTTTATGATTGTTTCATACATGCATGGCTAGATGTGCCAGTAAACTACAAGTGGAGTCTAGTAAATCTTTTTTGTAACAGAGCAATAAAGTCATGTGGAGGATACATAAAATCTCTTTTAGTGATGCAGTAAATCTCTTTTAATAAACACACAGAGTGGTTTTGTTTTGCTAGACTTATATCATTTTGTAACTCTCGTTGTTAAGAAGCTACCGGTGAAAATTGTTCGTGAATTGAAGCACCCAATCAAAAGTTATGACTAAAACAAGAAAAGAAACATTCATGTACGTGCAAATAAGAAACATATTCTTGCTAGTTGTTGGCTAAGATAGCAATAAACGCATAGAGATATTTTTTTTGCGAGACTTATATCATTCTATTCCTTTCATCGTTAAGAAGCTACCGGTGAAAATCATTCATGAATCAGAGCTTCCAATTACAAGTTATGGCTAAAACAAAAAAAAAATATTCTTGTACAAACAAGGAAGAGATTCATGCTAGTTGGTTGTTGCTAGTTGACTAAGAAGGCAGTAAAGTCATGTAAAGATTATAATAAATATTTTTTAGTGATGCAATAAATCTCCTTTAGTAAATACTCAGAGAGGTTTTATTTTGCGAGACTTATATACCCTCATCATCATGAAGCTACCGGTGAAAATCGTTTGTGAATCGGAGCTTCCAATAAAAAATTATGGCTAAAATAGGAAAATAAACGTTCATGTACCAACAAGGAACAGATTATTGCTAGTTGGTTGTTACTAGTTGGCTAAGATGGCTCTAAAGTTATGTAAAGATTGAGGTAAATTTCTTTTAGTGATGCAGTAAATTTATTTTAGTAAACGCACATAGATGTTTTATTTTTGCGAGAATTATGTCATTCTGTTACTCTCATCGTCACGAAGCTACCGGTGAAAACCTTTCGTGAATCCAAGCGTCAAATCAAAAGTTACGGCTAAAACAAGAAAAAAGAAACATTCCAGTACTAACAAGGAACCGATTTTTGCTAGTTGGCTTGGAATGTACGACATGGGCATTGGGGCATCGATTTTACCGCTGGTATGTGAGCTCTTGGGCCATTTGTACTGCTGATTGCAACGTGGCGCATGTGGATTTTATTGTTAGTTCCAAGAGGACGTCTGGTTGGCCGCACAATGGGGGTCGTGGGCTGGCGCATGGCGCGTCGCACAGCCCATGGTTATTCTACGCTCAGGCTGAATAGCGCTATCGTGTGCGTATATATATAAAAGAACTATTCATATGTTCCACTTATGCAAAAGAGAGAGTTACGACAAAAAAAAAAAGGAGTTAATTAGAACTTACAACCCTACCATGAATCCTGTGATATCCGGTTCCAGATCGATCGGCGCTCCCATAGGCTATAGCTGTGATACGCGAGGGATCATTAGTATATTGACAATTAATAACGAGTGATATACATGTACTACGTTGATTGATCGAGAGCCTAGAGGATGCGGCCCCAAGATTCGGGCACTGGACGACAGGAAGCCCACATGAAGAATCAGTAGCCTGGGGTTTCCCCGGGGCGCTATTTGACGCATGCGCTGATGCATGCATGCACACATTCCCTTTATTTTGACTTGAACACGGACCACACCACCACACACCAATTGTTTAGTGCTGCAGACGAACAGCCTATCGGAATTCAAGGCACGGATGTAAAACTAGTACATCGAGCATGTGAGCAATTACCATGCGTGTGTAGTGGCTTCTTATGTCTGAAATCTTCGATCAGTTACTAAAAGTTAGTGAGATCGGAGGTATACAACACCTTAATTAGTCATGCGACCGGGGGGAAAACGTCGTTATTCATTGATATGGTAGGACTTAATTTAGCCTCTATAAAGGTCGGGATCCAAATCAATACTGATACGTGCAATCAAGGATCAGCAAACCGTTACGAGGAACTTCCCGCTGGCTGGCGAGAACGGTAACTTACGGAATTCTCGGTTTTTTCGGATGAAATTGGCTCGAATTTGATTGAAAATGACCGAAATTCAAAATTCAAAATTTGAATTTGCCAAACATGAACAAAACCGGCAGGGATTTTATTTCCCGGACCCCCGCCGGTAAGCAGTAACCGACGGTTACCGACCGTTTTTTTATTCCCTTACGTGCAATATCCTTGACGACGAATGTATTGCCGATTACTGACCGGTTTTTTATTCCCTTGCGTGCAATATCCTTGACGACGAATGTATTATCAGGTCTTGTTTGGATGACGAGTATTTGATCGGTACTTCAGTTCCCTGAGCCAGGGGAACGTTGCCAAGGCCGATAGACATTTTTGTCTTAGCTAGCAAGCTCAACTTGAGGGGACAAGTGTCAAGACAGCATAAGCCCACCGTCAAGGGCGAAGGCCTATTGGCCCTATTCGCCAGTTATGTGAAATCGCAGATTCTGGCAACTGGACGGAAGATAATTGTCAATTACGTGTAGGATTAACGTCCGATCACTGTTAAGACCTAATAAACTAAGCTCCCGTGACATATAAAATTATAGTCTCATAGATTAGACAAACTGAATCAACCGGGGAACACAGTCCCCAATATGCATGGGTCCATTAAATTAGGGCTCCAATCGTTAGGTCCTCTTGTCCCGCGCCAAATGTTGGCAAGGAAAAATATAGTACGAAGAAAGCGGTCAAAGATGAAAGGATAATGATAAGGTGAAGATGAAATCAACTCGGAAGCCTCTGGAATAGGGACAACCAACCGACAAGGAAAGTGCTGGACTGCTGGAGGAAACTAGAGCCAACAGGAAAGAACCTTTCGAGAAAGGAAAAGGCGGATGCCGACGAAAGCGAGTCTATATATTAATTTATACGGCTATATACATAAGACCACAATTAGAAGAAAAAAAAGTTTAATCTCTTTTACTATTGACAGTAGACTAGTTGGAATTATGAGATGATCAGTTGTGAACACTATACGACTAGTCCTACGGTTTGGACCACATCAGAAAAACTGGTCAAAGGATATGGTAATTTCTCATGCGACTAACGTGAGAACAGTTATTGGCGCATCTGTCAACTTATGATAGTTGACTAAGAGATGCACTGGCTTAAAACTCGACGAAGGCACATGTGTAAAGACAAAATATATTTTTGGCGGCATTAACTGCCACCTCTTAGATAAATATAAATATGGTAGCTCATGTACCCTGTAGCACAATCTGAATCTGAATCTCGTTCTCATCGTATTGTTGTAAAAACTCTCACTGCGACCACGAATATAAAGGTTTATGTTTCAATCGTGTTCTCATATTTTATTTCCTTGTGAGCTGGATAAGAGACCTTGAGTCTCGATCATTGACAAATGCGGAAAGGAGTCGAAGATGAAGATGGAAAGGAGAGGAGTTGGGCCAACAGGAGTCGTAGCATTGATAATATAAGCCTTGTACTGGTTGACATGCAAAAGTGCATACCCCAACCTTTACTTTTTTAGCGCATTTTACTTTTCCTTGCCCTAGGAGTAGTTTGTAGCTAGTAGATCCAATCTTTCATCTGTAATTCGACTTTGTTCATCGATCGATCGATTCGAGTTACAAATTTACCTCTCATCGACCTTTGATGGTTTGCTGAAAAATCGGCTGACACGTTGCATAGGGACACAGTGCTGTTGCATTTGGAAACTTTTCTGACGGCAACAGGTCCGTGTGAGCCCACATGTAGTGGGTCAATTTGGCTCCAACGGTTATTTCGCCCAAAGTTGTAGAAACGAATTTTCTAAAACTCAAAGTTCCAAACAACCCCTTGAGTGGCAAAAGCTCCAATGGGGTGCGGCCGCCCTTGCATGAGCTAGGTGACGGGCAACTGAGCGGAAGAATGCAAAGAAGACACGGGGCAAGGCCAAAGTGTCATTTTACGCTATAGAACATGGTCCGTGAGCGATTGCATTAATTTTCTGTTGCAAGATATATCTTTTGAGTAAATGGCACATTACACCACCTATGTTAACTTAAGTCACGAAAAACACCTAGTATAAACGATCAACATAACACCGGGTTTAATGACTTGCTAAATGTTGTACCATTTCGAGAGAAAAAAAAAAAAGAATATTGCACCATTTTCAGATGCCAAGATTTTTTGTTTATTACAACTCTTATTGGCATACAAGAGGGGATCATAATCAAAGTAAAAAGGACCCAGTTGGCACCACATTGTAGAATGATAAAAAAAATTAAAAATTAAAAAAAGTGCCCGCCATATCATCATGCCAAAACGGTCTCACGAGGGTTGTTAGGGCACCAGTACATCCCCCAATTAGGAACAACCACAGCTGTGTGATCTCTCGATATAAAACTATAGTAAAATTTTTGGATAGGGACAAGCATGGCGTGTGATAATGCCCATCACAAACGTGAAGGCAATTCAATTACGAATTTTTAATGGCCTCCATATGAATGCATCGATGAGCCAAGAAAAACTTTGACCAAGAATAAGAGCCCAAAGCATCTGCCAAATTATGTGTTGGTATTGATAGTGATGAAGAAAACGGTACATATATTGTTGGATCGTGTTAGCGACTAGAGGGGTAAATAAGAACCTGCTTATTCTCTTATGGAAATCTACTCTTTTTTCACTTTAATAACTATGTAAGGCTATGAAGATCAAGTTCTAAAAATCATAGTGGAAGAAATAAGAAGCTCAAACTTCAATCCCACATGGTAATGGGCAGTCTGACCGCTCGAGTGGCTTGACCTCTCTGAGGGGCTGTCTGACATCTCCTCAGATCGATAGAAAAATCAGCACAATTTTTAATCCATAAAATGACCTAGGTTTTGATCTACAAGCCCAAATTACTTGAGATTTTAGACACAATTCAACAAAAAGATATCAGTAACCTATTCCAATTAGCCAAGATTTCAAGAACTTCTCGATTGAGTGCAAAAAGGCTTAAAATCAGGTAAAAACCTAAACTTGATCCAAACACTTGCTCGTAGATTAAAGATGGTAAAGATAACATTGGATCAACTTCCACAAGTTCTAGCAAGCTAGATCACAGCAAAAGACCAAGACAAAACCCTAAAATACAAGAACCCAAAATCTCAAGAAAGAGAGCAAGAACAAGAGACAAATCATCTTTGCACGAATTTAATTGGATTGATATTGAGAACTTGAGAGTTTATAACCACTCTAACACGGAGGATAAAATTTCACTCATGAGTACTCAATCCCAGAATTTTTCACTCAATACATCTCTCAAACCCTAGCCTCCTCTTCTTTCCGCTTTCCCTAAATTTTCCAAATTATGGTTTCAAGGTTTAGTTATTGCAATCCTATACCAACCGTTATATAGTGGAGGTTAAGAGTTAAGAGAGAAACCCTAACCGGCACCTGTTAAGCCCATATACAAAAGAGTCTCTCACTCACACATGCATTAGAAAGCGGATAGTGATTCGACGCTTCCAAATCCGTCTCTTCATGATCTTGACCTCATCATGGACTATTCTTGACCTAATCCACTTAGTCCATCACTGCGGTTTCACACACCACGTATTGGGAAATTTACCAAAATATCCCTCTACCAACCTTTCTCGAATCCTTCACATCGAAGCATCGTTCATGCTTCGCCATCATCTATGTGGCTTCAATGACTTCTCGCTAAACCTCTCACTCGTCTAGATCCCACCGAACCGTCCTCACTTGCAAACAGGTCCAAGTCACTTGGCTCATCACATGCCTTACCATGCACTATGATCGCACCCAGCTTCCCTGGTCGTTCTGGACCTCAAAACCTCCCGATCCACCTTGTCGTTGCCCATCATGTCCACTACTCCGCAAACCTCAGTCATCTTCCTATGGCACCTTGATCATTCTAGACCTTAATGTTACCTAACCAAGTCTCGATCATCCTCGACGTTGACCGTAGTTGACTTCAAGCTTTCTTGCACAACAATAGACCAAGAAATCGATTCCAGACGTATGTTTTTCGCAACTTAGCCCACGTTAGCCAAAAATTCATCATGCAACACATATGCAATAATTTCATGACTTGACAAATTCGCAAACTTTAGCATAGCTCACTGTACACTGAACCGCTAGGGCCGGTTTGATCGCCGCCACTCGGCCAATATGACCGCTAACCAACGGTCGGTCTGACCGTGCCCCCCAGTAACAAGGCATCGGTCTGACCGTCATGGTGTGGTCGGTTAGACCTCTTCCCAAAACCATAAAACACCTCTCTCTGGATTTTTTTAATTAATCTCTATCTAGTTTCACGTCAAGTTTCTATTTTCAATGGCATCTGATTCAAACACTCCCACAAAAGCGTTTGGTGTCCATTTTCCCAAAGTTGCACCACCGGACACATGACAGCAAACCAATTTTTGTAAAACACAGAGTTAACTCCGCAAACTCTTCGACAACGATGCCAATTGTTCATCACCAGATGTAAGACCAAACCACGTGGTCTCTTCGTATATAATTCAGGAGATATACAAAATCCCACTTGATTAGAGCTGCGTCTAGTGAGTGCTTAACCTTAATGATGGGCTATTATGGTACCCCCAATTAGTAGCTACCTGGACTAACGGGGACCTTTCGTTCTATTCCTTAGACTATACCGAGAAAGGGCCTTTGCTTAAAATGCAAGTCAACTAGTCAATCCTAACCTACAGAGAAAAAGAAATTCGCAGACAAAAGCGCAGTAAACAAAGCACTGTAAATACATAGACCAGCGTATTAAAGTACAAATCGTTACCGTTTTTTTTTTACTTGACATTTTTTAAAATTTTTTGTGGTATCCAAGATGCGATTTTGACCGTTATTTTTTCTAACTTTACATTAAAATATACTAATAAAATTATAATATTAAAAAAAAACTAAAGATATAATTTTCATATAACCGATCTAAATAGTTTTAAATCTACTCGCAATCAAACCTTAGAAAGTTTGACGGCGTGGATTGCAAAAAGTAAAAGAAACGGAGAGAGTATTTTACTTTTAGCATGTACAAGTATACGTGGCTACAGTAAGATCAAAAGAATTGCAACGTTTTCATTAGAAAATCAACGTATGGTAGCTAACCATTGTTCGCCCGAGTGCACCGGACTGTCTGCCACGTAGACAAACTGTTCGGGCACGTGTCCACCGCCCCCCATCCCGGGATGCCATCAGTTCCCAATCCATTCTTCCTCGGCTACGGGCTTACGGCTCAACTCTTCTGGATATCTTATTTCGAAAAGATCAAACAGTTGAATTATTCAGTCAGAAAGTGACAGGTTAGTGTTAGTATCTATGCGACAATGCACTCCTTTACGTTCTTTTCTGTTTGATCGTTTCAATACATTTGCCAATCAGTAGATTCAGTTTCCCTAGTTCTTCAATAGTTCCACTTCCTTGCGGTATTCCGTTTTCCTTCTCCATAAATTCCTGTTTGTTGGCACAACATCGTCTAGCTATTCTTTCAGCAAATCAGATTTGAGAGAATGGCATCAATTAAGAAGTAGACAGAAGCGAAAACAAAAATGGGGAATGAGAATAAAGTTTCAGTTTGTTTCAGCGTGGCATGCATTTTTGCATAACTAATCTTGCATCTAAGAGAAGAGTTTCTAATTAAGTTTAATGCACTTTCAGAGATCAGTGCATGTGGAATGAACTGATGGCATCCCATGAATCCTCTAGCTTCCAGGGGTTATACCGAAACCTCCACACCCCTGCAGTGCTCATCGGAGCTGCGTTTGTGCTTGTTGCTCTCCTGATCTCGATCTGGCTCATACTGCAGCACCTCAGATCATACAGCAATCCTGCCGTAAGTGCGGCAGCGGGTTTACATCGAAGAACCTTGCGATCCCCTGTATCTATTATTACATGAGATATATCCTGTGTAGCCAATGTTTATAGCTTGCCATTATTAACAAATTTACCTTGCTGAAATGTCTGCAGGAACAGAAGTGGATCATTGCTGTCCTGTTTATGGTGCCTGTGTATGCCTCTGAATCTGTAAGTTGAAGCTCAAACCTGTTGAATAAGACTGCTAATTGAAGGGGCACAAGCCCATCAGTATATATGTAACAAACTATTTTTTGGGACACTGGCACACTGCTACTATAATTTTTCACTACTTGGTGACCAGAATTGGAATAGTAGAATGTTGCATGTGCTTTGCTAACTGGTTTGAAATAATGACTTACTGTCGTTTTCAAATCAAAATGTTGGCAGTGGTCAGAAAGATTAGTTATATCATAGTATCATGAAGTGTTCTTGAAAGATCATAGTGTTATGAATATTGTGTGTATATTCAAGAGGGTCCAATGGGCAATATATAGAGAGTACAAAGGGGTTGCATATATAGATAAGGAAATACATGAGTCATATTCTAACACCTCCCCCTCCCCTCAAACTCATGGTAGATCACACACACTGAGTTTGAAGAGAAAATACAAATATTGTGTCCTAATCTGTTGGTTCGTAAAGAAGTCAGTAACCTGTAACTCGGATGACACAAACTATAAAGTAAGTACTCCCTCCTGCACCTGTGAACAAGTATATGAAGCATCCACACCAATGTGCTTGGTGAGCTCATGCTTCACTGGGTCCCGGGCAATACTGATAGCATCATGTACTGTCAGACAAAAGAGTCGTAGGTCTCATCACAGGCACTCCAAAATCTGCAAGTAGTCACCTCAACCAAGTAACTTCTGCTGTCACTGCTGTCATAGCTCTCAACTCAGCCTCTGCACTCGAACGGGAAACTGCAGTCTGCTTCTTAGTCTTCCAGGCAATCAGGGAGGAGCCAAGAAAAACATACTAAGCAGAAAGAAACGATGATCAGAAGGATCACTAGCCTAGGTCGTATCGGAGTACGCCTGAAGCTGTAGTAAAGTGGAGCTAGGGAAAAACAAACGACGAGATATGGTCCCACGCAAGTAGCGAAGAACACGAAAAAGGTGACTGTAGTGAAGATGGGTAGGACGAGCCATGAACTGACTCAAGATATGAACAGCATAAGCAATATCAGGACGAGTGCTCACAAGGTACACCAAACTCCCAACAAGATGACAATATCGAGTAGGATCCTCAAGAAGATCACCATCAGTGGCACGAAGCTGAAAGGATAGCTCTATGGGAGTCTCAGCAGTGCAAGTATCAGTCAGACCAGACTGATCAAGAAGATCATGAACATACTTTTGCTGAGAGAGGTAGTAGCCCTCAGGCATAGAAGAGACATCAATCCCAAGGAACTACGTAAGAGAACTAAGATCAGTCATCAACAAATAGACACCTGAGTAGGGACTGTAGTCAAAGCAGAATAAGGCGCGTGGACGATCCAAGGGGGGGCAGGGAGGCCCTAACTCCTTGACTGGAGGACAGACCAGCATGTCAAGACCTTCTCAGCGAGATGACTTTGTTCAGCAGTTCTACCAGGCTCAACTTCAACAGCTCTCTCACAGCTAAGCAGGTTCTGTCAGTCTAGCTTAGACGTCTCCTCTAGGCACTTATTGTGTTCTGAATTCTGGTGCCTCTTTCCATATGACACCGGACTCCACATCTCTCACTTGATAGGACCTCTGTTTTCCTATCTCGATTCGGACAACGATGGTAATCCTCATGCATTAGCGATCGAGCACTCTTTTGTCCACTGGCTTTTCTGTTCTAGTTGTTTCTCATGTTCTCCAGCTCTTGCAGCTTCTCTCGGTGGGCCAGCTCACCGATCTCGGCTGTAGGGTTAGTTTTGACTCTCACACAATAGGGACGGTACTTGGGACTGGCCGTCGCCGTAGGGATCATCAGGGTCTCTACATTCTTGACCACCTCCACCTTCCGTCCACTTCAATTGCTCCTATCACCTCTGATACCATGTTATGAATATTGTGTGTATATTCAAGAGGGCCCAATAGGCAATATATATAGGGAGTACAAAAGGGTTGTCATATACAGATAAGGAAATACATAAGGAGAGTCCTATTCTAACACATAGTATCATGAATGCTCTGATCATTCTATTTTACTTGTGCAAAGATTCTTATTCTTTTTTATGTCGTAAGATTATAACATGAATTGATATCCCATTTCAGTTTTCGATTTTTTTCAGATAATTTCTGTGTGGCATTCAGAATTCTCATTTTTTTCAGATAATTTCTCTATGGCATTCAGAATTCTCTTTGGCATGTGATATATTGCGGAATTGTTATGAAGCATTTGCCCTGTATGCGTTTGGACGATACTTGGTTGCATGCCTGGGTAATCTTACTTTCTTCTATATGTCCACAGCAATGGACCCAATTAATCTTTGTGTGTAATCATTGTGAAATTGTGATAATTAATAGGGGCAAATTGCACAGCAACACTACACAGATCCTGTGAGTTGGAACATTAACATCAATGTGTCACAAACATATGTCCCAGACTTTTCAGCCTGATATTGGGTGTTATTTTTCAATTTATACATCTTTGTAAAGTTATTGAGTTAATTTTGCCTAATTAATGTGCTTATAAATTCATCTCTGCGGCCTCTTTGAGTTCACTATGTAAATTCATGTTACCTTACTCTATTAAGAATTTGAGATATTGAATGCTTAACTCCTTCAGGGGGAACGGCAGGTGTTTGGGTTGCTCGAGAACAGAAGAAGGGAAGAGCTAAGTGAGCAGTTGCTCAAGAGTCAAGTGAAGGCACAATACCATAATCGAAGTAGAGTGTGCAACTTCTTCTGGGATCCCAATGCTCTGGGAGAGAGCTTATACACAATTATAAAATTCGGCCTCGTGCAATATGTAAGCACATTTAGAAAATGTTCTCTCACTTAACACAGGTCAATAATGATATGCGTCTCCTTCCTTGACATAATTTCAGATGATTCTGAAGACATTGTGTGCTTTTTTGGCATTCATCTTGGAGCTTTTTGGAGCCTATGGAGATGGTGAATTCAAGTGGTACTATGGGTAACAGTCTCATATCTTTTTTTTTCTTTTTTGTTATCTAAAGTACAGAAACATCTGAATTCAGGAAACGAGAGATGGAAGTCAAGTGATTTGTGCAGAGTTATTTTACCCATTTAGAGAAGGTTAGGAGTCAGGACACATACTTTTAACAAATTACATTAAAAATCAGGACAAACCTTAATATAGTGACAAAATACCGGGAACCATCTATGTGCAATACAGGTACTTAAACTATGCATGGAACTATAGTACTCTTTTTCACTAAAAACATGCCATACTCTAATATGCAGATACCCTTACATTGCTGTTGTCATAAATTTCAGCCAGACATGGGCATTGTGTTGTCTGGTGAAATTTTACAATGCAACACATGAAAGGCTACAGGCAATAAGGCCACTAGCCAAGTTCGTAAGCTTCAAGGCCATTGTATTTGCCACTTGGTGGCAGGGAGTGGGAATTGCAATCATCTGCCATACTGGGATCCTGCCAAAAGAAGGCAAAGTGCAAAATGCAATACAGGACTTCCTCATTTGCATTGAGGTAAATAGGTAATCCTGTAACTTCATTGAGAACCATCTTGGTCTTCTGTTACTGCAGTAAAGCGGTATTGCTTTTCTTAGATGACTGTGGCAGCTATCGCGCATGCCTTTGTCTTCAACGTGGAGCCGTACCAGCACATTCCAGTGCTGGAGCATGGAGAGTTCACCTGTGAGGAAGTACATTGGAGGTGAATGTCGATGTCAATGATGGCAGCAATGGGACGCTGACAACCGTGGAGCAGAAAGAGGTCCATGCCGAAACTCCAGGAACTAGCATCAAAGAGAGCGTTCAGGATGTCGTTCTCGGTGGTGGCCACCATGTAAACTGCTGACATTTGGATTTCGGTGGTGGTAGAGCCTGAATTTCGGATTTCTGACAGGTGATAACTGGCTTCTTCTGTAGGTTGTCAAGGATGTGGCCTTAACCATCTCACAGGCGATTGAACCTGTAGAAAAAGGTGTCGAAACAAGCGTCGGAAAGATTCAGCAGACCTTCCATCACATCTCGCTGAAGCCAGGGGGCATGAAAGAACCTGAAGTTGAGGTGGAGGAGCACGTCACGGAGAATGCGGTGGACGGTGAACCTGTTGCGGTCGATGCGGAGGTCGAAGTCGAAAGAACGGTGCAGGATGGTGAATCTGTGGTGGTTGGCGCAGAGGTGGAAATCGAAAGAACAGAGGAAGATAATAAGAGGTAGGCATTCACTCAGGCATCATAAGCGACGCATACATTTGAATATTTGATGGCAAACTGGAAAGGACGGGTCTCCAAATTCATGTACATAGTTTATGTACTCGTCCCACTCCACTTGTGTGATAAATAGACAAATAGTCGGTTCGCTTCAATGTATTAGCTCCCATTACATCGACAGTGCATCAGATGACTGACTGATATTGACAAAGAGGTCTTTCTTGATCAAGCTATATATAAATATGCGATGCTCATCCTATACAGTAATACTATGCACATTACCGTACAACTTTACACAAGGCCACGCCAACTTGCGCCGTCAGTCCGCCCCGCCGCAGCACAGCTCGAGCAGCACTCGAAGCATCCAAGGCACGCGAGGGCAGCACAGACTTGCACCATGAGGACGGCACACTGGTCGTTCATCTTGCTGCACGCGTTGATGAAACACATGCAGCAGCAGCAGTCCGCGAGGCGGCTGCAGCAGCCGACCGCCTTATCGAATATCTCAAACCTCTCTGGTGCTTTTACGTCTCAAATCCCGTGGTCAGATTCTCCCTTGTTGCCGCTACATTACCAAAGCCGAGCGTTAAGCCATGGAGCGGTGTCGCTGATGGCTCATCTGGGCTCCTATGTTTCGTTGGTTTCTGCTTTCCCTGCTCAAATACAGCAAGCTTGATAAGATTCAAGGGGTCTGATTGCCTGTGTGATTGAAAGGGGACATTTGGTGAAACATCTGGTTGGTTCAAGAATTAATGCACTTCAACTTCTAGTCTCAACATAAAAGCTTTGGCCCATGATTCTCTAAACTTTCTTTTGAGAAAACAAACTGTTGAATAACCAAACCCAGATTTTCAAAAGGATACACTAAAACATAATCATGAAACTATAATCCTTTGTGAGAAAAATTCTACCTGTTGTGCTGGATCTATTTTTTCCTCGATGATTTGAAGTAGGACCGTTCGTGTATACTCTGAAGGAATGCTGTTTTGTATGCTTAATTTCACCACCTGTTATTTCAAACAAAGAAGTGTCAGATCAGATTTCAGAAACAATGTTATTTTAGGGGAATGGGAATTGAAACTTTAAGCTTCTGGCATGGCACACAAGATGAGTCAGGGATAAGGATAAAACACACTTTCATTTTATTATGTACAAAAAAACTTAATGTCAAACTGCAAGGCGCAAAGTGCGTAGCAACCTACATAGGGAAAGGAAGTAGCCAATATGTATGGAAAGGAGTAGTCATAAATTCATAACTATTAATGCAGTTAAGACCTAATTCCACTCTTAACAAAAACGAAACAGAAACAGATCAATGAAATAGATTATCAATATAATAGTTGCAAACTCAATAACACAATAGTAAATGAAAGGTACTCATATCAACATCTCAAAGCAACAGTACTATTAATACCTTACAATAGGCAATGGAATTTAAAAGGTATGGATATGCAATATGAAACATTAAATGAAAGGTACTCATCAACATCTCAAAGCATCAGTACTATTAATACCTTACAATAGGCAATGGAATTTAAAAGGTATGGATATGCAATATGAAACATTGTTTCTCTCTCCCTTACATTGTACATGCAATATGCTCGTTTGCATCACAGATATGTTTGTTGTTAAATATGTATATAGCTTAGAGTGTTCTTTGCATATTAACCTATCATATACATGATATATTGGCCTTTTGGCCTATTGGAATAGATTAAGTCTTATTCCAACATGGTATCAGAGCAGGGTTAGGGTTTCCCACTTCACCGCCGCCGCTGCTACCATCCCGCATCCGAAGCTCCCGCTTCTCGCCCTGCTCTGCTTCTCGGCGCGCCCAAACCTCTGCTTCTTGCCCGTGCCCGCAGCTCCCACCGCCGATCCAACTCCCTGTCGCCGGATCTAGCCGCTCGTCGCTGGATTCACCCTGACGCGACTTCTGTTCTTCATCGCCGCCCGAGCGAAGACATCGCCCGGGGCTCCCATGCGCGCTGCACGGAACTCACGCCGCCGCCGACTATCGCGCTAGCTCCTCGCCGAGAGCTCCATCCCACGCCTTCCCTGCCTCACGCCCGTGCCCGGCGACGCCCTAGTGTCGTCGCCCGGCCAACTCCGGCCAGCTCCGGCTGCCGAGCCCACGCAAGAGCTATGTGCTCTGTTTTCAATCTAGGTGGAGCCAACGGCTTCGGCCACTCACACTTCACCGATCTATATGGGCCGGTAGCCGACCGACTTCACCTCGGCTCGGCTGCGGCCTCTCTTGGCTTTGGCCGCCGGCTCTGGTCTAGTGGAGCCATCGCCGGCTTTTGCTCCGAACACGCCGCCTCCGACCGGATCGGTCAAGTCACCACTAATGGCTACTCTGGCGGCTCCTTCATCATCTGCGCATATCTCGTGACCGCGGTCTTTGCGCCTTTGTACCACCGTAGCATACCCACGCGCGCGCGCTCGGCCTCGGGCCACCGCCGCCCTAGTGTCGGGACACGCGCCGCCACCACTCTGCCTCGGACCGCGCCGCTCACCTCTCGGGCGGCGCCCTGCCTTGAGGCTGCCGCGCGACCTCGAGCGGCCGCCGCCACCGCCCCTACGTCAAGCTCTACTTGTCTGGCTCTTGCTTCTCAGTAGTCCTCGCCTCCGCCACCTCCCTCATCCGTTATCTTCTCTCGGTGATCTTAGACCCTGGTGCTTCTTTTCACATGACACCAGATTCTACTCGCCTCAGTTCTGCGAGTCCCACAGCTTTTCCTTCCATTGTTCAGACTGCAAATGATACCTCTCTTCCCGTTGCTGGCCAAGGCATCCTTTCCACTTCTTTCTTTCATGTTCCTAACGTCTCTCATGTTCTCCAGCTTACTATGCAGCTTATGTCGACTGGTCACATCACCGATCACGACTGTCGTGTTATTCTTGAGTCCAACTCTTGTTGTATCTAGGACCGTCGCATGCAGGACTGCGCTGGGATGGCCTCGGCATTGTCATTCGTAGCATCTTTGGGAGCTCCACTGGCTGCACCTTCCTTCTGTTGTCTCCACCTGCCAGTCAATCACTACACCTGCCTCTATTTTTGCTACATCATCTACTGCTTTCTTTGCTTAGTGGCACCATCGATTGGGTCATCTTTGTGGATCACGATTGTCATCTTTAGTAGGTCATGGTCTTCTTGGTTCTGTTTCTGGTGACACTTTACCTTGTACGGGTTGCAAGCTTGCTGGCATTGCGGCTCCTATCCTCTAGTGGTTCTGTCTCGGCTTTTGATCTTGTTCACTACGACGTTTAGAGTCCGGCTCCCTTCGTTTCGAAAGGGGGTCCATCGATACTATGTGATCTTTATTGATGATTATTCTCGTCATATTTGGATCTACTTCATGTCCTCTTGCAGTTAGGTTCTTTCTATTTACCAGAGGTTTGCCATCATAGTTCGCACTCAGTTTGATTTGGTCATTCGTGTTTTTTGTGTTGATTTTGCTGACAAGAAACTATCTGCTGCTTTGCGTCGCTTTCTCGCCGAGCAGGGTACTCTTCCCCATTACTCTTGTCCTGGTGCTCACGCTCATAACGGTCTCTAAGCGTAAGCATCGTCACTTGCTTGAGATAGCTCATGCTCTCATGCTTACCTCTTCTGTTCCACCTTACTTCTGGGCTGAAGTTGTCTCCACTGTTGATTTCCTCATCAACATGCAGCCTTCCACATCTCTTCAAGGTTCTCTGTAGGCGCCTCTGATCGAGGCTCAGTACTCCTTATTGTTTGGTTGCACATTCCATCTTGTGGCGCACTGGTGGTGATCGATCAATTAAGTGTGTTTTTCTTGGCTGCAGTCTTGAGCATAAGATTTATCGCTGCTACGACCCTGTTGCTCGCCGGATGAGGATCTCTCGGGATGCCACCTTTGATGAGTCCCGGCCTTACTACCCTCGCCCCTCTACTGTCAGCTTGGATTCTCTTGATGAGTCAATTCCTTTCTAACTTTTCCTGACACTCAGTTTTCCACTCCTGTTTCGCTTCTGCCTCAACCTTCTTCGCTTCCCTCTCCTCCGGCTCCACCTGTTCCCTCTCCTCCGGATTTTCCTTCTAGCTCTTTTGTTGAGTTTCTACCTTTTTCCCTGCACTACTCTAGCCGTCCTCGGCCTACTTCTCCAGTTGAGCCTCTGCCTTTGCTAGGCCTTGTTCTCAGTTCTTCTTCTCCGTCTTTGTTGGGTCCTACTCCACCTCCTCCCAAATACGATCTTTGTGATCGTCACACTGTCAAGCCTCCTGAGCGTTACGGCTTCACAGCCGCTGCTATTTCTGAGCCTATGACCTACAGTGAAGCTGCTGCTCACCATGAGTGGCAGCTCGCGATGTCTGAGGAGATTGCTTCTTTGGAGCGTACTAGCACTTGGGATCTTGTACCCTTATCTGCTCGTTACTCCTATCATGTGCAAGTGGGTGTACAAGAGCAAAACCCACTCAGATGGTTCCCTTGAGCACTACAAGGCTCGTCCTGTGGCGCGTGGTTTTCAGCAGGAGTATAGTCTTGACTACGATGAGACTTTTGCTCATATCGCTCATATGACCACTATTCGCACTCCTTGTTGTGGCCGCTGTTCGACAGTGGCCCATCTCTCAGTTGGACATTAAGAAAGCCTTTCTCCATGGCGAGCTGCGTGAGGTCTACATGCAGCCGCCCGCTGGGTATTCTGTCTTTGATGGTATGGTTTGTCGTCTTCGTCGCTCTCTCGGGCTCAAACAAGCCCCTCGTGCTTGGTTTGACCGCTTCTCTGTTGTCACTGCTGCCGGCTTCTCCGCCAGTGATCACGACCCTACCCTCTTTGTACACACCTCTCCTCGAGGTTGGACGCTCCTTCTATATGTCGATGATATGATCATCACTGGAGATGACTCGGTACATTGCCTTTGTGAAGGGGCGTCTCAATGAACAGTTCTTAATGTCTGATTTGGGTCATCTTCGTTACTTCCTTGGGATTGAGATCACTTCTACGCCCGAGAGCTACTACCTCTCCTAGGAGAAGTACATTCAGGATATCCTTACTCGCACTTCTCACTGATCAGCGTGTGATGGATACTCCTATGGAGTTTAGTGTTCACCTTCGGCCTACTGATGGTGAGCCTCTTGAGGACCCCACTCACTACTGCCATCTTGTCGGGAGCCTCATCTACCTTGGGATCACTTGACCTGACATTTCTCACCAAGTTCACATCCTAAGTCAGTTTGTCTCTGCTCCCACTCAGCTCCACTAAATTCACTTTCGTGTTCTGCAATATCTTCACAGGACCATCACCCATCGCCTTTTCTTCTCGCTCCAATTCTCTGCAGCTTCAGGCGTACTCTGATGCGACCTGGCCTAGCGATCATTCTGATTGCAGGTCTTTTTCTGCCTATTGCGCTTTTCTTGGTTCCCCTCTGATTGCCTAGAAGATTAAGAAACAGACCGTCGTTTCCGTTCAGTCTTGAGGTGAGTTGAGAGCGTAGCAGCGTTGATGACTTTCCGTTCGAGTGCTAAGACTGAGTTGAGAGTTATGGTGTCGTTGACAGCTGAGATCACCTGACTTCGGTGGCTACTTGAGGATTTTGGTGTTTCAGTTTATGCACCAACTCCTTTCTTATCAGACAGTATTGGTGCGATCAGCATTGCTCGAGATCCAGTGAAGCGTGAGCTCACCAAGCACATTGGAGTAGATGCTTCGTACATGAGATCGCAGGTGCAAAACCAAGTTATTGCTCTTCAGCATGTGCTTTCGAAGCTTCAATTAGCAGATTTCCTCACCAAGACACAGATTAGAATTCAGTATAGTTTCTACCTCTCCAACTCAGTGTTGTTGATCCACCATGAGTTTGAGGGGGATGTTAGATATGTATATAGCTTAAGATGTTTTTGGCATATTGGCCTACCCTGTACATGATATATTAGCCTTTTGGCCCATTGGAATAGATCAAGTCTAATTCCAACATTTGTAACTATTTAAGCACATGGAAATACTCTTGCCTTGTGTTTGGTCCTTTTCTCTCACATTTTATAATAATTTATTTTTCTAATCTCAACATCAAGTTCAGTTTAGGAAGTTCCCTAAACTAACCACTTCATCAAGTTCAGTTTAGGGAGTACCCTAAAATAACCACTTGAACATAGTCATCTAAAGTTAATATCCAACTCGCAAAGCTTAGTTAAGAACATCAAGCCACTAGCCGATGTGATCAAGCATTAGCCCATAACAGATTATATTACCTTTTTCTCTAGGTTCTTGTTTTCAGAAAGCCATGCTTTTGCTGTGAGAAGATCCATTTGTTGTTTTGCCAACACCTGAAATTTGAACATAAAATGGAATTATAGATCTTTTGCTTAATATGCCATGTGAAAATATCTTCATACAAACTTCAGCAATAAAAACATCAGTTTGATATTCAACACATAATTGGAGCACATGTTGGCCTCAATAAATGATCACTCAAACAGGACAATAATGAGGCTCTGTAATCTTCTAATCCAATACATGGTTCTAAATTCTGATCATTCTGCTGCCTACTGGTAGAACTTTATTTATGTCTCTGGTCCTAGGATCCAAAACGGATTTTGAAAATTTACGGAGGTGGCGGTGGCCAGTTACCAGTTTCGGTCTATTCCAGTTTGCAATTTCATTTTTTCACTTCTACATTTTTGTCAAAGCATGGTGTTTGCTTGATCTTCTATAAACATTAACATCAATACTTCATTTAAATTAGTATGAAATCACTACTATTTGGACTGGTACTCCCTCTATCTCTAAATACCTGACACTTTTGACCAAATCACGCATACCAAGAAAACTATAGTTTGAATAAAATTGGACCAAAATACCCTCCAAAAATACCACAAGCACAAAAACAAGGTATAAAGTGGAGGGTGATGGGTAGAGTTAATAGGGGTATTTTGGGAAAGTTTACCCTGGGATCAGTAAAGTGCCAAGTATTTGGGAAAGAAAATTTTGATCAAAAGTGCCAAGTATTCGGAAACGGAGGGAATATTTTTTTTCCATTGTAGGCCGGTACAACTGTTAACCAGTGGAAACCGTTTACCACCGATTTTTTTATCCTTGGTCTGGTCACTGTGCCAGGATAAGCAATGGTTCCCGCATATCAAGTAAGTTAAGTCATATTAACAAGTTACAGGTTGCATGTTTTGTTTGGTTAATTCTCATGGCATTCGATCCTTGGACAGAGGACACTTGCAGAGATGTTCCAGACAGATTTTAGTAACCTGCGGTCATTATTTCTGGTTAATCTATCTATTGCTTGGGGTCAAGAAGCCGTTTTAGATTGCATATGCAATAAACTAGGTCAGTCTTATCTACGAAAACCCTATCCTTCTCTCAAGCTCATGTTTTGTTTAGAGGTGTCTGTATTAGTGAAAACAATCAACTACCAAAGTTCCTCTCCTACCTATTAAGTTCTGTATTTTTGGTTGACTGGTGGAGGTCAATAACTCACTTATTTTTATGATCATCCCCCAACGACTTGAATTAAGGGCAATGTGAAAGTCCAATAAATAACTACAAAATTCCCTTGAAGAAAAGTACAACATAAGTATGAGAATCTTACTTTGTGAAGAGGTATATCCTTTATATGTTGGACCTTCAATCCAATCGATATTTCACTCATGTCAGCCAAGTAACCCTTGGCAGTAAGTGTCTCCGGAAGCTTGCCTTGGTATCTTCCAGATACAAATAATGGACATTTTGCTGAAATGTCTGGAATATATTCAGAATCCACCTGATTGGGGAAAAGAAGTTTGGTTTTAAGAAACATAGCTGTTCCAGCTATGCTCATATGAAATAAGAAGGATAACGGTCTTAAGTATCAACTATCCAGACCTTTTCATAGAAAGAAATGGGAAAAACCCATGGCTACTTATTTCATACGATTAAATATGAAAATTTATCAAAAATCTTGGTGTTGAGTGCTCCCAAAAGGACTACCTCAAAACACAGAAGTACTTTATGCTCTCCCTCCCTCCTCCCTCCCTTCCTCCCTGACCAGTCAGACTGTTGACTACCTCAAAACACAGAAACACTTTATGCTCTCCCTCCCTCTCCCTCTCCCTCTCCCTGTAAGGATGCTAAGATATGGAGGATCATCCACCCAGCATTTACACACTACTTATTACAAAGAGGAGGACTAACAGTACATACGAGATGTCACCACAAGAATAATAATAATAAAGATGCATGGCACGGGTTGCTTTTTCATAGCATCACTAGAAAGTGATGAGTTAACTAGAAAATAACTCACTTCAAATTCTTGAATATACTTTGAGACATCAATGGAAATATTTGTCACAATTGTGCTTGAAGCTTTGCGGAACCACTCAAGCATTCGACCCTCAATTGACCCTGGTGTAATAAATCAGAATAAAAAAATTCAGTTTTACAAATTTGACATCGGACAAAATCTTGCATATTCTAGTCCAGTCACATTCAATACACAGTTAAATTCACTGGAAAAGGATTTGATTATGGGTTTTATTTTGCCACCAAAGCTGCTGGATTTAATGAAAAAGAAACATAAGTCAAAACTTCTATTATATAAATAACCATAGAACTAATTTTGTCCAGTTAGTTGTCACGGCCAGGCCTTGGCCGTAAGTTGTAGTTGTGCTGGGTAGAGGGCGCTGGCCGATGCAGCCGGCCGGGCACCGTGATCGGTACCAGAAGGAAGCAGGCACAGGAGCAGCAGACGTCGGGATAGGGAAGAAGCAATAGGGCCGAGAGAGAGAGAACAGGAGGTAGATTGTGTTAGAGATATATATGTATATGTGTTATTCCCCATTGTTATAAGGGGTTCTTTGCATATTCACCACATGTACTTGTGTATATATACTGGCCCATTGGCCCATATTGAATACAAGCGTTATTCTCTACATGGTATCGAGGCGAACCTAGGGTTTGCCGTCGTTTCGCTTGTCCGGCGCGGCGTGCGCTCGTCGCCGCGCCACGCGCTGCGCGCGCTCGGCCTCGCGTCTTCTCGGCGCCGCTCGTCGCGTGGGTCTCTCGTCGCCGCGTCTGCGGACTCTTCGCATCGAGCGTCGCCGCCCTGTCTTCCGGCGCCGGCATCGATGCCGCCGCGCGCGCTGAGCTCTCCGTCGTGCTCGCCGGAGCCTCGTCGCCAGCGGGACTCTCCGCGCCGCCATCGAGTCTGCCGCCTCGTTCGGCGTCGCCGCCACAGCGGCGCGCCTCCGTCGCGAGCGCCGCCGCCGTCGCCTCCATCGACCGCCGCCGTGCCACCGCGCGCCGTCGCGCCGGCGAGAACTCGGCAGTCGTCGTTGTCGCCCCGAGACGCCGCGCGCGAAACCGCCGCCCGAGAAGCGCCGCCCGAGCGCGCCGCTCGCTCGCCCCGTGCCGGGAACTAGGGTTCCGTGCGCGTGTGTGTCGCGCGTGTTGAGTGGCGAACTGCTTGGCGATTATGTCGGCAACGTCGTTCTAACGCCGCCCGTTGGCGCCGCTGTTAGACCGTTGCCTTGTGTCGCCGCGCGTCGGCGCCGCCTACCAATGGTCTTTGTTTCCTCCTCGTTGCGGTGATTTTCGATGGTGTTAATTACACCGACCGTGTCTCACATCGCATCCACATGCATGGTCTTCGTCTGCAGGCGTCCTCTCGCGATGTCACTGCGCGCTTGCCTACGCCTCCGGCGAGCCTCGCTGTTGCGCGGCGCCGGCAATGAAACAAAGCTCTGCTGAACCGCTTCGCCTTCGCGATGATGAGGCTATCTCGCCTACCGGGAGGCTCGGACTTCTACAAGGATCGCCTAACGCCTACGCTCGGTGAGTACGGCGGCGGCGCTGAGTGCCGCTGTCCTCATCGCCGATATCGGCCTCGGTTCTCTTACGAGGTTGTGGGACTCCTCTTGCTTTCGGATGTGGACTCACCTTCGTCGGCGCTCTGAGCCCTCGGTCATGCTCTCTGCACGTCGGTGGTCCGCGAGCACTCTCTTCAGCGAGATGATGCTCTGTTGGCGCTTTTACGCTCGAGCTCTGGCATGCGGCGTCGGTGAACTCTCTCCGCTTTTCTTGTCGCTCTGTCGGTGTTGCCTAGGCATGCGTCTTGACACAGGTTTGTGGATCTCGAGTTCCTTACTCGCCGTCGTCGAGTTCGGCGGCGTGCCCGGCTCCTTACACGCCACCCTCGTGTCACTCTCACGAGGCTCTTCTTGAGATACGTGCGGAGAGACTACGCTGAGTGGTCTTTGGCTGCTACTACTCCCTCCGTGCTCGCCGCGCCCGCTGCTACCGGCGGCTCCGCGCGTCGACTGCTGCCTCCTCCTCCGCGCGCCGCAGTGGTGGCGGCGCCTCCATCCGGCGGTGGTCGTCCTCATTGCTCCTCTTGCAATAAGGTCGGCCACATTGAGTCGATGCTATAAGAAGCGGCGGCATCTTTCGCGCCGTTCTTCTACTAGCACGCACTGGTCTTCTACATCGGCGCTGCATCAACTTCTTGACATTTTCTCTCGGCGGCGGGAGATAGCGGACTTGGCGCTGCTTCGCCGAGTTCTCCTCGGCGAGTTCTGCGAGCTCGCTCACGACTCTTGAACGCGAGAAACCACCTTCTACGATCGGTACCTCCCGTGGATTCTTGATTACGGAGCATCTTTTCACATGACTCGATCCTTCCACTCTGTCTTTCATTACACCCTTGATTCTCCATCGGTGTTCTTACTCGATGGTACATCTCTTCTGTCTGCAGTGAGGCCTCTTAGCAACTCATCTTTTCATGTTCCTTACATTGCTTATGTTCTTCACCTTACCATGCGACTTCTTTCTGTGGGCGGTGCGATCTTGGTTGTCGGGTCATTCTCGACTCGACTCTTGTTGTGTTCGGGATCGCGCCACGGGAGCTCGGTTGGTTCGCCCTCGGCGCCTTGACTCACGGCGTCTCGGGAGCTTGGCGGCTTCACCTTCCTTCCTTTCTCTGGTGCCGCGGTCTCTCGCCACGCCGCCGCCTACCGGCTCTTTTCGGCGGTGGCATCACCGTCTTGGTCATCTGTGTGGATCTCGTGCTGCCGTCTTTGGTTCGTCGTGGTCTTAGGGTGCTATCTCGGAGATGTGTCTTTAGATTGTCGAGTGTAAGTTAGGTAAGCAGATTGACTTCCTTATCCTCATAGTGAGTCGGTGTCTCGTCCTCCTTTGATCTTGTTCATTCGGATGTTTGAGGTCCGAACTCCTTCCGTTTGAAAGGGTCATCGATATTATATCATTTTATAGATGATTTTTCATACACTTGGATATATTTTATGTCTTCTCGTAGTGAGTCTTATCTATCTATAAACAATTTGCCACTATGGTCCATACACGTTCTCCACCCCTATTCGTGTCTTTCGTGCGACTCATTGGCAAGTACCTCTCTCGTTATCTGCGCGGCTTCCTTGCGGCGAGGTGCTCTCGCTCGTTCTCTGTCACGGTGCTCATGCTCGAATGGTGTCGTGGCGCAAGCATCGTCATCTCCTTGAGGCGGCTCGTGCTGCGATGATTGTCGCCTCTATTCAACCTCACTTTTGGTAGAAATTTGTTTCCACTGCCACCCATCGTTAACATCCGGTCTCTTACGCTCTTGAGTGCGATTCTGTTGAGCATCTTTGTGGTCTTCTTCGACTACTACGCCCTTCGTGCATTTGTTTGCGTTTGCTATGTTCTCCTCGCCTCGAGCGTACCAAATTTGCTCGATCTGATGAGTGTGTCTTTACGGATCGATCTCGAGCACAAAGGATATCGGTCTTTGGGATCTGTTGGTCGACGGATGCGGATTTCTCGGGATGTGACTTTCGGCGAGTCTCGTTCCTTCTACCCACGTCCTACCTCCCTTCGATTTGGCTTCCTCTGTGGAGTCTCTGTCCTTTTGACCTTTCCGGATACACCTATATCTGTCTTGCCTCATCCGCCGATCCAGCAGAGTCTCCACATATTCCTCCTGTGGCCTCTCGCCGTTGTCGCGCTTGCTTTGTCTCCTGCGGCTCCTCGAGCTCCTCCGCTACACTCGTCTACATTCGTCGACCTCGTGTTGAGGATCTTCGGTGAGCCATCTTCTCCGATGTTCTATTTTCTCCGATGATCCATCTTCCCGATGGGTTATCTTCTCCTCGCTCGCTCTCGCGATCGCCCGGTCGATTCGGCCTCTGCCGTTTGGTTTTTAGTGCGGCTACTCTTGAGCTGTCTCCTATCGGGATCTTTGTTACTCATCACGAGTGGCGGCATGCTATGGCAGAGATTCTGCCCTCGAGCGTCTTGGTACTTGGGATCTTGTTCCTTTTCCATCTCACTCTCGTCCCATCACGTGTAAGTGGGTCTATAAGATTAAGACTCGCTCGATGGCTCTCTTGGCGCTATAAGGCGCGTCTTGTTGCTCGTGGCTTCCGGCGGGGGCATGGTCGTGACTCTGACGAGACTTTTGCTCTGTGGCTCACATGACCCTTTGTCGCGCTCTTCTTGCGGTAGCGTCACATTCGCCAGCAGTGCGTTTCTCAACTTGATGTCAAGAATGCCTTTCTTAATGGCGAGTTGCGTGAGGTCTACATGCTTCCGCCACTGGTATTCATTCTGAGGGCATGGTGCATCGTCTTCGTCGTTCTCTATGGCCTTAAGCAAGCCCTCGTGCTTGGTTTGGCGCTTCTCCTCTGTGGTCACTGCTGCGGCTTTTCACTAGTGATTATGATCTGCGCTCTTTGTCCACACTTCGTCTCGTGGTGGACTCTTCTTCTTCTCGTATGTTGATGATATGATCATTATCGGAGATGATTAGTACATTGCCTTTGTCAAGGCTCGTCTTAGTGGCGATTTCTTATGTCGGATCTTGGTCCTCTTCGTTACTTCCTTGGAATTGAGGTTACTTCCACTCCAAATGGTTTCTTTATGTCCCAAGAGAAGTATATTCGGGATCTTCTTGATCGTGCCTCTCTCATCGATCGTCTTGTTGAGACTCCATGGAGCTCAATGTTCACCTCAAACCCTCGATGGCGAGCCTCTTTACGATCCAGGCTACGCTATCGTCATCTTGTTGGGAGTCTTGTCTATCTTGCATTACTCGTCGGATATCACTTATTCGATCCACATTCGAGTCGGTTCGTATCTGCTCCCGCTCAGTCCACTCTGACCACCTTCTTCGAGTTCTCGATACCTTGGTGGGACTATCTCTCGCCGTCTTTTCTTTTCAAACTCCAACTCGTTCTGACTTGAGGCTTATTCGGATGCTACTTGGGCGGCGATCCTCGATCGCGGTCTATCTCATTTCTTGTGTTTTTCTTGGTGGTTCTCTCATTGCAGGAAGGCGAAGAAAGCAGATGCGATGTCCGTTCGAGTCACGGAGGCGAGATTACGCGCTATGGCTCTCTTGTGAGAGAGATTGCCAGCTACGGTGGTTACTTGAGGATTTTGGTGTTTGTCACTACAGACTCCTCTCTTGTCCGACGATGCAGTGCTATCGATGTGCGTGACCACGTGAAGCATGAGCTTACCAAGCATATTGGTGTTGATGCTTCCTTTATGCGGTCTTGTGTGCATGATCGGTGATTGCTCTCCGGTATGTGCCTTAGGAGCTTGGATAGCGGATTTCTTCACGAAGGCCGGACTCGAGCACGGCATGGTTTCTACCTCTCCAAACTTCGGTGTTGTTGATCCACCATGAGTTTGAGGGGGTGTTAGAGATATATATGTATATGTGTTATTCCCCATTGTTATAAGGGGTTCTTTGCATATTCACCACATGTACTTGTGTATATATCTTGGCTCATTGGCCCCATATTGAATACAAGCGTTATTCTCTCAGATTGGACAAATTTCGCTTAATCCCTTAGCGATTCAGTGGCCTTTTTATCCTCGAACAACAGGCCCCTAACAATAATATCTATCTCAAACTCTTTATCCCTAACACAAACCGAACTCTTATCTCCTAAATCAAACTTTATGTCTAATGCAATCTTATTGCAACAGAGCGTACTCCATGCCGACTAGGACTCCATGCCTCGCGCTATTGTGTTGCCTTGGTGCGGCGGCGATGCTGATCTGAATACCGTACATGACATTAGTCAATCATAATGATTTCATCCTCAGCAAGAATGACTAAATTTTCTTCATCAATTGGGATTGAAGTTTATACAGCAAGTAATCTTTTCCTTGGAAGGAAGGAACAAATATCATTATTGAGGTCATGCATCATAACGTCTGCTACTTGTACAAGTAGATAACCAAAAAGGCTGGAGTTGGATTATCAGGGAAAATTACAGCTAAGGAATGTCAAAGGAAAGTCAAAAGTCCGGGAGAAATTTTTTGGAGCATATGCAGAATTTGAATTTTCAGAAATAGTGTGTAGAACAAAATGCTGCCCAATTCCCAGGATTAAGGGGGAACATGTCAATACCTGTATCGAATGCAGCATCATAATGCCCCTTGCCAATTGATGCCAACATCCGCAAGAAATAGTGGTTGCAATATGAACCTAATATTTTTTCCCAGGGCAAATACAAACAATTAGAAAACATTCTGACTAATAAATCACAAGCATGTAAAAAAATCAAAGATTCATGTGTCCAGCTTCAGCACAGCTCAATTTTTGTGAAAGTGACTAACACGGCATGATCTTGTTTTATTCTCTATATGCTGAGAATAAAACAAGATCATGCCGTGTCAGTCACTTTCACAAAAATTGAGCTGTGCTGAACAAACTTGAGTAATTCAAAAGCATTTTCCACATAAGAATGAGCATGTAGCTTTTTTGTTAAGGTTAAATGCTAGTACTTATGTATATTAGAATTGATAAAGTTTTGCATGTGTTGGAATGCAGAACAGTAACCCATACAAGAGTACAAAATCAGCCGAGAAATTTGCTTTCAATATATAGCTAAGCTTGATCTGTTGAGTGGTACATAAGAAAAAATGGTATGAGATATTACCTAGTCCAAAAGTAGAAATCCGAGGAGACAAAGATCCTCTATTTGTGAGCTGAGTTTTCACAGTGTGGCAGATGTTCCGTTCATCCTCAACTGATCCATCAGTCACAAGAAAGATTTGTGGAAGAGCATCATGACAGTTTGACAGCAAAGCCATTGCCTTATACCGGAAAAGAGAGGGAAAATATGAGCAACAAAGTGACATCGATCATATCATAAATGTCACTGATATAATCTTCCCAATACTGTACCTCACTCAAAGGATGCATGATGTCAGTGCCACCCTGGGCGACAAAATTTAAGTTCATCCATTCGATTGCATTTTCTAATGTTTTGTCATTTACTTGCTCCAAACAGGATGAGAACGAATGAAGCTCATCATTAAATGTTATTATGTTGAAGTAATCTCCTTGCACAAGCTCAGAGAGCATTGGACATGGCATTCTTAACATTCTCAAGAGGCTTTCCTTGCATGCTTCCACTTGCATCAACAATAAACACAACTGCCTTTCTGAAGACCTATCACATAACTCAAATGAGATAAATTGCCTAAGAGAAACATTTTATGAAGCACAAAGGAGATAACAAAATAAATCTTACTTCAAGGTGAATAAATACAGATAGTACCACATAACCCCACATCACCAGAAAATTAGAACTATTTATAATTAAAAAGTGATGTTTAACATAGATACTTTCAGCAAGCTACAAGCTTTTAAGTAAATACCATTATTTTTAAGCATCAGGGGTTTTCCACACTGTCATAAATTTATTCATCTTATAATGACAATAGCCAAGTAAGAGCAACTACCTTTCTATTCTGGTTATTTCCAGGTAAAAGAAAAATGCAGAACATGTCTCTATCATCATAGTCACGCAATGTTGAGGGTTGCACAAGCACTCCACCAGACAAATCACCAGAGTAAACCTATAGACATGAAAAAAATTAGTCAATGACACTCAACTCAATTGCAAGTCTGCAGTTAGATTGAAATGGTGAGCATAAAAGTCTCCAAATCCACAGAATATTTGTTCAATAACATGTGGACGTTTGAACAGAATGAGGTTGGAAGCTTTCTCATTATAGCAAAGATTTAAGACATCAAATAAACCTGCAGTTTATCATAAATTTAATAAAAAGAGTAAATTTCACAAAACCACACTACCTTTGGCAAAACTATCACAAAACCACACTTTCAAGTGAACCAGTTTCAAGTGAGCCCGGCTTGTCAGTCCGTTGGATCGACGGCAATGCTTAAAGTGTGGTTTTGTGAAACATTTGCAAAGGAAAGTATGGTTCTCTAAAACTGATGCTTAATGTAGTTTTGTGATACTTTTGCCAAAGATAGTATGGATTTCTGAAATTTACTCTTTAAAAAAAAGGAGAGATCTTGCATCTCTTGTGAAAGACATAGATGTTCTCTTTGTTGCAGCCTGCTAATTTCTGTCATTAATGCTCAACTATACAAGTACTCGACAGCAAGCATAGCATAGCTATCATGTCATTGTTTCAAAATAAAATGATATGAAGGATGTGTATCATCCCTATACTAACTCTATATGATTCATTGAGGCCTTAAAGTTGAAGTACATGCTAAGCCAGCCTTATGCCCTCACCATAAAAGGAATTTAATGACTAAACTACAAAAGTGTCAATTTTTCATGTTCACATTTGAATAGATAACACCCATGTTGATTTCGATATTTCGATATTCTAACATATGCAGGGCCGACAAAGACAAGGAGTATGATAAGATGTTTAGAAACAGTGAAGACAAGGTGCATTTAATCAAAACTCAAAAGAAAAACCATCGGAGAATCACTTACACTATATGCAAAGGTGAAATCTTTGTTTGACCAATTCTCAACAACGGCTTCATGCAAGAATGACAATTTCTCACCTTCCCTACTTTTTTCCTGAAAAAGCAAAAGAACATCTCATGATAATCATTGTACTGCAAAGCGTCTCCAAATGGTACTTACAAAAGCAATAAATAGTTGATTACCTTCAAGGGATGGCTTGTCCCCTGCAATAAAACCTCTTTACTCACACCACTATTCACAGTCAACTGAATTTTCTCCCTTTTCATGAATACTTTTGGCAAAGGGTTCACATATTGTGGAAACCGAAAAGGAACATCAACAGAAAAATGTCCATTGTCATACAGCAACTTCTGCGACCATCTAATTGTGGCAAAAATGTCTTCTCCTCCTCCAACCTTGATGAGATAAAAGAAATTAGTTAGCAAACGAAGATATGGCTCCTGAAAGCTTGAAACCTGATAAGGTAGCAGGTTGAGACTGGTGGTAAAGGTATGTAATAAGTACCTTTGGTATTGTCAAGGAAAACAACTGGCGCTTTATAAGACCCCCACTCTCAGTTTTTGCAACCTTCACAGCACTTTGATCCTCTACATCAATTACATGAGTGTTGTACGATCTTTTCCCAACAGTAACCTCAGCGCCTAGAATTGAACCCTATTAGCCAAATTATTATTAGATTGAGACAAGCAGAAGATTGCAAAAGTGAACTGTGTTCGGATAGTATAAGCATAAGAATTGTTGCCACGTAAAATACAATAGCAGGTCAATGTTTTGCTTAATTAGATGCTCACACAATCATGACACTTATATTTCTGGAAAGGGAAGAATTTGTACTGCACGCACACTATGGTCTAGAGAAATGAGAACGATTTTCTTTAATTGTTGTAACGATCAAGTTATTGATTTTAATACATCAGAATGATAAAAAAACAAACAAATAGAAAGAAATCAAACTTGCATGCACAGCTCTCAACATTTTAGCCTTGCCTAAAGTCTTTGTCAACCCAGACCGTAATTTAAACGGAACAACAGAAATCCAACTCATTTAATAAACATGCCCATCAAAAACTAAGTTCCTAATCCACAACTTAACAGTCGATTCAATTTCCATTTCTCCAAATAACAGTTGAAATGCATTTTTGTCTAGGCAATTCACAAATGTTGTAACAGAATGAAAGGAAATATCAAGCAAATAATCCAATTTATGTCCTAACAGGAAAACAAAGTAGCATCGACTGTACCAATTAAAAGCATTTATTGGACGATTGTGCAAACACAGTTATCCCTTGCAAGTCGGGTTATCTTCCCTAATCGTATCAAATATTTATTTCTTGTTGCTCATTTCTACAATGGAAAGCAAGGAATTTGTATTCCTTGCATCCAAAACTAGGATGGAACCCACTGCCAGCACAGAGCTACGTCCAGCACGAGCAAAAAATGTCCAAATGGCATCATCCATTGTTATGAATAGCGCTTGTATAAAACGAATCACCAAACGGCTCATAGCGGTTGCGCAGATATGTCCATATCAAGCGTGCTAAACCAAACCAACCATATCCCAGTGAATCGCACCTCTATGCTAGCAACTAGAATAGCGAGGCATGAGCATCATCATCAATCCATGTCTTGTAGGTAGCATCACGGGCACGAAAAGTCTCCATGGCATTCTCAAAAATCTCGGATGCCTTTGTTCGAGTGTCTTGGAGGCATCCTTCGAGAGTCTGAGCTCGACTGCGAGCGGCGAGACGGACAAGGCAACTCGCTAGTAAGAAACTCCCAAAGCGCCGACCACGCATGTGGAGGCGTATATCTTGAAACCATCCGATAATTGAGACCATCGAAGATCACCGGGCAGCGAGGAACGGAAATAGTGCCCATTAGTAGGCAGCGCTGGACGGCGCGGCGACCAAGACAACGAAGTCTAACAGGCGGCGCTGGACAGCGCGGCGACCAAGACAACGAAGTCTAACAGGCGGCGCTGGACGACGCGGCGGTTAGAACGACATATTGATATATTTCTCTTTTTTTGGCTCCTTTAAACAACCGAACCTCTCGCTCAGCCCGTGAGCCAAAACACGCACGGGGACTAGGGTTCCCTCGTGGCGACGGCACGAGTAGCGGCGGCGGCGGCTCGATGTCGGCGCCAACAGCGATAGCGAGGCGAGCAGCGGCGGCGAGCGCGAGAGAAGAAGGCGGTGCCGGGCGATGGCGGCCGGCGCGAGATGGGCGGCAAGCACGCGAGTAGCGAGGCGCGCGCGGAGCGACGACAACGGCCGGGCGAGCTACGGATCCAGTCGGGCGGCAAGCGAAGGAGGCGGCGGTAGATCGGCGATCTGAAGATGACCACCTGGCGAAAACGAGCGGTGGCGGCCCGAAGCGGCGGCGGCAGGCGGGCGAGACAAAGGGCCAGCGCGCGCGGTGGTGGCAGAGGACATGGGATGGCGGCGCGGCAGCCGTAAAACTCTAACCCTAACCTCGCTCGATCGATGTTGCGCTTATATTCATTATGAGGCCAATGGACCAACATATATACACGTAAGTGGCATATATGCAGGTAACCCCTTTATACAA
The DNA here is from genome assembly GCA_036346255.1 of Ampelocalamus luodianensis. Taxonomy (NCBI): domain Eukaryota; kingdom Viridiplantae; phylum Streptophyta; class Magnoliopsida; order Poales; family Poaceae; genus Ampelocalamus; species Ampelocalamus luodianensis. The sequence goes on from CM070622.1 coordinate 41,239,624, forward strand.
CGGGGAAAATACACGGGCAATAATATACATCTAACATCCATAACCAATGTCCAACGAATCGTAACTCATGATTCATGACACAGAACTAGCTCTCATGTGCCGATGAGCACAAAGTAGCACCCTAGTCCAATGCAAATGATTATGTACAGCCAATTCGTGGGCCCCAACCACCTAGCTGAAATCAAATTGCCCGCAGACTACAACGCAATAATGCCTAATCATTCCAGCGCCTAACGGCAACCCAATTTAGCATAACAGCAACAAACAAATTTAATCGAACGCAAAAAGAAGAAGAAACAACAGGGGGGATCGAATCGGATGACCTGATCGCCCATGGGCACGACGACGCGGCAGTCGCAGTCGCGGCTGCGCGTGAGGCAGTGCACCCACCAGCGCGCACGCACGGTGACCTCGGCGGCTGCGCAGCCCGCGGCGCAGTCCACCCGCAGGTCGACCTCCCGCATCTGGAGCGGGATGAGCGCGGGCGGGTCGAGGCGGCCGTAGACGTGCGGCTGGTAGCTGGGCACGTCGGGGCTGTCGACCGCGCCGGGATCCACCACCACCGCGTACGCCATCGGCGCCGCGGGCAGCAGCGACGCGGCGTCCGGCTCCGCGGACCGCTCCATGGCCGCGGGCGGCCGCGGCGGAGGCGCGCCACCGGGGACGACGAGCCGCTTGGAGAGCTTGAGGCCGTCCTCCACGGCACGCGCGAAGTCCTCCTCCATGGCTGGTGCCCGGAGGAGGAGGCCGGCGGCTTAGGGATTGGGGTCTGAGGAGGCGGCGGGAGAGGAGAGGCCTCGGCGTGGCAATGGCGTTGATATGGTTGGGGATTGGAGGGGGTTAGTTTTTGGCGTGGTTCAAGTGGGGAAATGATGAGCTGCCGCTGAGCTGGGGTGGAAGACGAGGCGAGGGGGTGCGGGCGCGGGCCTGCGGGGCGGTTGGTGTGATCCCCGGGAGGTGAGAATACGCTACGGGGTGTCATGCTACGTTGTCTGTCCGATCAGCACTGTGGTGGGGGCATTTGGCTGGTCCACGCGCCGCGCGACCTTGTCAGCTCGTCTACGTCTTGTCTTTGCAGAAAAGTTTCTGGAGGAAGTCCTGTGTTGGTTAAGTCAAGCAGACCACTCGTCGGCAGAAGAAATGCTATTATTAACCTATGGACTAAACAAGTAGTTATATACATGTCGAGTACCTGAACTGAATTTCAAGCAAATATAAAAGATTCATTCTCCACTTTCGACCGCGTGTCGAAATTCGACGTCGTTAGGTTATTGGCGTCCACCGGGTTAGATCTTCGAGGTTCAACCCCTAATTTCCGGGCGAGGGTGGTAGGCTGCAAGCAGCAAGATGATGGGGGCATCACCGACGATGTCGCATGAGATGAAGAGCTACATCTGCAGCGGTGGAGAGCTGCCATTCACGCTCACGCCGGCAACAATCCAGCTAGCCTAATAGGATTAGGTGGCATGCAGTAAGAGGTGATGGGTGGCATAGTGAGTAGAGGTGCAAACGGAACAGATAATTCCCAACCGATCGAATAAATATGACTAAAATCTGAGACATTTTTCGGATATCCGGATATCTTTCCCGGATTCGGTTTTGGATCCAGTTTTCCTTTGTCAGATGTGGATTCGGATTCGGGAGGAGAATATTCGGGAATTTTGGAGCTATCCGGGAATCGATTCGGATCTATCCGAGTGACTATCCGGTGACTACCTGGATGCCCGAGCGCACCACGTCCACTCGTCCAGACTCCACTACTCCAGTCCAGAGACCAGACCACCACAACCACAAGTCCACACTCCACAGCATCCATTCATCCGATATTTTCCTATTCCCGCTCCCGCACATGCACAAAGTAGTGCTCCCTCGGTTCCTCCCGCGCGCAGCTCCCAAATCCCCTAACCTAACCCTAACCCTCATCGCCGCCGCCTCCCTTCCCCTCCCTCGCCGCCGCTGCCCAGGTGGAAGCCCAGAGACCCCCTCCCTCCGTAGCCACCTCCGTCGTCGTCGCTCTCTGCTGGAGTGCTGGCCTGCTGGACAGCGGGAGTGTTGGGTGCTACTGCTGGCTCCCAACCTGCTCCCGGCCTGAGGCTGCCGCAGCTCCCCTGCTTGCGCGCCGTCGTCAGGTAGGTGTGAGTGTGACACCGGGTCACCAGTCACCAGGTCAGTAGGTCACTCACCACCTCTCCTCGCTCACTCAATCCAGTCGGGCTGAGGCTGAGCTGAGATAAAGCTAATTGTACTCGGCTACTCGCATCTCATAGGCTCGCAGCATACCATACTGCACACTGTACCAGAGGCAAGCTAGCTCACATCGCCCTGCCCCGAGCCCTTGCTTTTTTTCTTGCTGTGCGGGTGCGGCCGCCGCCTCCTGCCGTGATCTCTTCTTCTCCAGCCGTGCGCCGAGGCTTCTCTGTGGTGAGCAAGCGTTCTCTCTTTCTTGCTGTATTTGTGTAAAACAAACCTATTATTAGTTGGAGGGGGAATGGAACGAAGATTTGGTCCATTTGTACTATTGAATGGTTCCATTTTATGTTCAGAGAGGGGTTGTGGCTGTGTAGTTTTTGATTTGGAGCTTTTTTTCAGTGTGTCATGTTAGATATCTTCTTGTTGGATGTTGGTGATTGCCTTATTGGTACTTGCAATTGTGCGCACATGTGAGGAACTGAGGACTGAGGTAGTGAGGTTAGTGTTTTGGTTTGTAGAATTGTAGGCAAGGCAGTTTGGTATGTTCTGTATGGCCGTATGGGTCACTGAAGAACTGATGATGGGTATTTGTCTATTTGGTTGTTGTCGTTGTTGGGTCACTAAAGAATTGAAAAGTTTCCAACCTTGTATTATGAAGATGAACATAGTACAGACTACTAGTAATATAGTACAGATGGATGCAGGAATGCAACTACCACAAATTTGTGCATGTAACTTTGTTTGTGTGCCTTCCAATGTTGTAATGGCCTAACGGGGAGTTTGACTTTATCTTTGAAAGAAAAGAATAGCAAGTTCTGTAATTAGAATAGCGAGTTCAGAATCGAGAAAGAACATAGTACCTTTGAAAGAAAAGAATAGCAAGTTCTGCTACCATGAATCATTTTTTTAAAAAAATTGTTGTATGGTTCATGGAGTTCTGTAATCAGCATAGTGTTACATATATGATGGAGTTGATATTGTACTTGGCTATGACTTGTCAAAAAAATGCATGTTCATGTCTAGTCATAAAACAAGGTTTTTTTTATTGTTGTTCACTTCATCACTTGTATAATTCCTATATTACATCTCATTTATTGGCTTTGTTGCTATTTGTAGAGCATTGACTATTGAGAATTTGAGATGACTACTGCAAATGGAAGTGCAAGCATTTGTGCTAGCACAGGAGCATCCTAACTGCTGCTACCACAGCGATTGGTAGTGGTATCAGCCACTCGGCGCCATCGCCATCGCTATCGAATCTTCTTTGCATTGGTGGCGTGTGAGACACCACAACCACTGGAGGTGTAGGACATGTTGAAGTAGATGAAGAGACTTGCACGGGAGAAGTTGAGCCTGCTGTTAAGAAGCAGAAGAAGTGTACCTCAAAGGTTTGGGAGTACTACTCTAAGTACTTGGTGACCGTCTAGACAAGATATGGTGGGGAGGAGAAACAAGTTTGGACAAAATGCAAGAAATGTCCTCACAAAGCTCGAGCTGAGACCTCAAGAGGAACGAAGGCATTGTGGAATCATGTGGGATTCAAGCATTCCATAAAGTAAGACCAACAACAGCTACAATTTGAGAATGATGAAGGTGGAGAAAATAGTTCTGTTCAGATTTACAGGTATGATGCTGAAGCTAGCCTGAAGAAGTTCTATTTGGCATTAGTTATGCATGAATATCCCTTTGTTATGGTTGAGCATGAGTACTTTGTTGATTTCATCAAGTCTCTGCGTCTTAGTTTTTCATTCAAGAGTCGCACAACCACTAGGAAAGAGATTTTTGAAATGTTTGGAGATGAAAAGAAGAAGTTGTATGAACAACTAAAATCTCTTTCTTGTCGATTTTCTGCAACTATGGACATGTGGACATCTAATCAAAATAAAGGTTATATGTGCATCACTATGCATTGGATTGATGATAACTGACATATGCAAAAAAGAATTGTTAAATTCATTCATGTGAAAGGGAAGCATACAGGAACTAATTTAGCAACTAAATTTATCAAGGGTGTTATGTCTTGGAACATTGAAAAGAAGTTATGTGCCCTCACTCTAGACAATGCATCATCCAATGATAAATGTGTTAGAGAAATTGTGGTGGAGCTTAATAAGCGTTCTCCCTTGATATGTGATGGTGCTTTTTTTCATGTGAGATGTTTATGTTACATACTAAACCTTGTCACTCAATATGGCTTGAAAGTAATTGCATCTTCAGTTCAGAATATTAGAGCCACTATTGTTATTGTGAAGAATTCTCCATTACAATGGGAGGAATTTCAGAAGTGCGCAGCAGAATGCGACTTAGACAATAAATCCGGTCTTCCATTGGATGTGCCTACAAGGTGGAATTCAACGTATGAAATGTTGAGCCATGCTATTTACTATAGGAGAGCTTTTGACAGGTTGTTTTTGAATAGAGGTAAATATGAGAAGTGTTCTCCGATAGATGAGGAATGGGATATGGCGGATGCACTATGCAAGTGTTTGCAGAAATTCAATGATGCTCTTGTGATATTTTCTAGAAATAAATATCCAACAAAGAAACCTATTTTGGTGGAAATTTTGTGAGATTAAAATGGCACTTGCCGAATGGTGTGAAAGTACTGATGACACTATTTCTTATATGGCAGAGGCTAGGGGTGAAAACGGATCGGAAACGGATGGATAATGGCTCTGCCATATTTGTTTTCATAATTTTTTTCCCCTGGATACGGATACGAATACCTCGGATACGAATACGGATGCGAATACGAATATGGAGCGAAACGAATACGGTCACGGATATTTTTTCGGAACATAAAACCCCCTTAAATTGCATACTATAAATTAACAAAAACATATAACTAGTTTGTTTGCTGCAAATATTCATGAATTGTTCATATTTTCAGTAACCACATATAACATTGGCACTAGCAAGAATGCAAGATGCATTAATTAGTTCATCACAAACATAACACTTAGTGTCTTAGTGTACCACATTTAGCTCATAAGTCATAACTCACAAGTCAACATACATAAAACTTAGTTCATCACATATATAAAATTTAGTTCACACTTAACTCATCACACCTAGTTCATTCATGACATATATAGTTCAATAATGCCAAGAATCAACTATATCAAGCAAAGCGGCCGCAAACATCTCGCCATGTCTTTACAAGCATCCAACTTCGTACTGGAAAATGCATGAGAAGCATTAGATGTCATCTTTTCCTTTTATTGTTATGCAAAAGATCTAGCACGGCCCTGGAAAATGCATGAGAAGCATTAGATGTCATTTTTTCCTTTTATTGTTATGCAAAAGATCTAGCAAAGATGATATGGAGATTTACCTAGTGATTGGTCATTCATCCATGTCCTCCAACACGTCCTCCTCCAAATCATCCATATCTTCGTGCTCCTGCAACTACAAGTTGTAATTCAATGAGTATCATTTATCAAGGTGACATTAAATTAAGCCAATGAGCTAGATAGTTAGGTAAAAACAAAGAAATCGTTGCCAAACTTGCAAAGCATCGCTCAATGCCCTCCATGTCCATCTCAGTGAGGATAGATCCACCAATATCTCCACCTTCATGTCAAAAGATTAATTATGCTAAAAAATTTCCTCACATACTACACATAAACCAATCAAACACAAGTGTAGAACTCAATATAACCTTTTCGAGACGTCTGCGGTCAATCTTTGGTATAGACCAAAGCTTACACGACTTCAGGATCAAGGCGACTGCGAAATGGATCGACAACACGTCTACCAGCACTAAAAGCTGACTCCGAAGCAAAAGTCGACACTTGAATAGATAAAACATCACGTGCAAGTCGGGAGAGAATAGGGGAGCTCAGGTTGCTTGAGCTTCCACCATGACAAAACATCAAATAAGATTTTGCCTTTTGTTTTCCATTCCACTAGTGGTTGTTCCATATACACTTCCAACTCAGTTTTGGTACCTTGACCTACAGCACTACTGCCATGCAAGAACCTTTCAAGATCTGCATCAAGATCATAGTCACTCTCCTCATCCTCAACCCCTTGGTCTAATGGTTGAGAATCAACTATTTGCACATTTGCAATTGATGTCTTCTTCGAAGTTACAAGTGGACTGGACACATAAGCCTAGAACAACTGGTTAATAACACTCATGAATCTATCAACTTCACCCCTACTCGAGAATAGAGAAAATTGCAAAGGGTTAGGGGCGGTTGGTGGTGACTAGGGCTAAGGAGGAGGCGGCCGGGAACCCAACGCAGGAGGATCGCTCAACGCCGCCGCCTTAGCGATGGGCGCACCGACGTGTGGCGATGCTAGCGCGGCGCGGGCGAGCGGCGAGGGTGGGATGTGCGGTCAGGCGCAGGTGGGCGTGATGCGGCAGTGGGTGACTAAGGGAGAGGCAGCCGACTGCTACTAGGGGGAGGCGACCTCAATCTCAGCCAGTGGCCTGTGGGCACCTGGGCGCGCGATAGCGCATGCGGGGCCACGGTGGCTGGCGACGTCACGGTGACTAGGGGAGGCGACCGGCATTGAGGGCTATGTCGCTTGTACGGTGGCCAGCGGCCGGAGCTTGGAGGGTTGTGGTGTTGTGCGGTGGTGCCGTGGTGGGCTGGTGGCCTAGTGGGTGATGGCGTTCAGTGAGTAAAGTTCTTACTTCTTAGTGATTAGTGAACATGATAGACTTGACTTGAAGATTGATGAATTGATGCAAATGTAATTTTAGTGTTCGATGAAAGTTTAGTGAACCTGACATTTTAGCATGTTTAGTTTAGTGTCTCTACACATGTAAGTTTCAACATGTGTAACAGTGTAGATCAAGTGTTTGATGAAATTACTAGGAGAGCTTTGGATGTACATTCTGAATTTTTGATTGAGTTATTGTTTCATGGTTTGTTTTGGACTTGTGTAGTTCATCATGCAAGTGTATGAATGCAATGCAAACGACCATTAGCTGATTAGCCAAATTGGTTTAATTGGTGGTTGTTACTTGTTTAATTTTTCTTAGATTTGCAAAAATGGAGAAGCAAACTGTTATGCTGTTGATTTCATCATAGTTGATTGTTTGTTGTTAAGAAATCAGCTTCAAACATGCATTCTCAATGTTAGAAGAAATGTTGAATTTCATGTATGCCATGATCTTGCAAAGGTTGCTCAAAAGATGGTTGAAACTGAAAAAATATAACTTTCACATTGATCTATCGCCTCATCGAGCTCACATTGATCATTCCAAGAGCAACAACATCGATACAAGAATCTTCTCAGAATAAGATTATCAACACGATTTGCGCAACAAGGTATCGATGAATGACTCAATGACTTGATGGTGCTACAATCGAGCGAGAGATATTTAGAAGCCTTGATAATAAAAGAATCATTCAACGCTTTCAATACATGAAAACTCGTAGAGTGAAATTATGTCATAATCAGATTTATTGTCTTAGTGGTATGTTTTTATTTTATTTTTAATGTTTATGAATATTCACAATCTAATATCGTATCACAAAATTTGATATTTCTTATCTACTAAACAGTACTCACATATTTATGGATATTTGGGGCACATTATCCATTAGCGAGGTACTAAATTTATTATATTATACACTTTCAATTTGTTTTCTTTCTATTTATGTATAAATTTGGCATTCTGATGGTAAAAGATCAGTAGATGTACCTTTGGTATGCTTATTTTGTACTATAGCCTCAACAATACAACCCCCCCTCTATTTTTATCCGGGATTCGCCACTATAGACGAGCTTTTATGTTACACCAAATCGAATGACCTGAATCCATCCAAGTTAGATCTAACGGTAGAGAGAAGCGTACGACGTACGGACATTAGTCACTCCCAAGGAAAAGGGTGCAAAACAGAGACCAAAAAGGCCACACGTGATGCATTTTTTAATTACTAGTTAAGCCCGCGATGCGTTGCTCTGAAACATCTCATAAGTGTAATAGTTTATCAATTAAAGTCGATATAATATATCTCAATTCCTCAAGGCGTGCGGAGCAGAGAAGAAGAGTAGAGATGGAGAGGAGGAAGTGAAGCCCATCTAGATTCAAACGATGGAAGCGGCGACAAGGGAGGGGGAGGGGGCACGCAGAGAAGAGCAGGAGAACGGAGGTGGAGGCGAGTGCGGAGAGGAGGAAGCACAGGCGGCGTCACAGGCGATGCGGGAGAGGAGTAACACGATGCGAGAATATAGTTTGCTGATAACGTGGACCATATGTCAGTAAAGAGGGACATGAGTGAGAGGGTGGAGAGGACGAATGACCACCTACTCTGATTTTTAAATAGCTTCAGGCCTCCAATCTTGTCCGACATGAGTGAAATGGTTGGGCAGTGAGACGAGAGTTTCCCCCAGCTTTTGGACAAAACGGTGGGTGTGAAATGATTGAGCACAATTTGCATGCAATTTCATTTCATGGATATACATTAACATGTACTAATGATTGTACTTGTGCTCAATACAAGGCCTGAAGAGTCTCTAAGCAACCACTAAGCTTTGCAACCTTATCCGTATGAGACTTGCATTGCAAGGGCAAGAACTGCCTGCTCAAAAGCAATGAACATAATACGCTTATTTATATCTGAGAATGCCAAGACCCAAACTTTTGTATATTCTTCATTGAAAAAGAGATAGAGAAGGGATTTACTTATCTCCTAAAGAATGCAAAATTTATTTAGTGGAGAACAAGAATTACCTTAGGGAAAATCATGTAAAAGAGATAATTACATGTAAAGAATGACCAAAAATGTTAATGATCTTGTATCAAGTCACATACAAATCTCTCCGACTTCTCCAAACTAGCTTGGCTCAACTCACAATACAACCCATTGCAAAATTCTCTCACCGAATAATCTAATCTCTTCGGTTTGTGGTTCTAAGAATACTTACGCGGCGGGTTGAAGGCCATTGTTCGAGTCGACTAAACTATCTAGTACTCTAACCACCGAGATGCAAAGAATACCGTCACATTTTGGTCCTTTGGAGTCATTCGCTCCAAAATGAAGAAAAAGACTGAACGCTTGTTACCCGCCCCATCCGAGGTCTCATTGTCGCAGAAGACGAATGCATGCAAACATGCGGCTCTATCATGTGATACATCTCATTTTCATCAAACTTGTTTTCTAACCTTGGATCAGGAAGGTCCCCAAATTCCCGATGTTCAATTGCCTGAATGAGAAGGCGCCGAGCCTGAAAATTTTCAACACGCACAAAGTTTGGGTTAAGGTAATAACAGCGGTAAACTGATCCTAGTCCAAATGATTCTATCCCATGATGAAAAATGGAAAATTGCATTGAGCAACTTTTCAATTGCTTAGTGGTAAAGTTCTGATCTAGCTTCCTTCATGACTCATCACAGCATGTCATGACTCATCACAGCATGAAGATTGCATTAAATAAGTCTCTACCCACTTTTTGTGTGCCACTCTAGAAGAACAATGTAACATCCTAGATTTCCCGAGTTTTTGAAAAATTTCAAAATTTAAAAGTAACCATTTAATTTTATTAAGTTGAAAAAGCTTAACATGAAATTTAGAAGTCAAAAACCATTTAAATTGAATTAATCAAACTTCAATTAAATTAAAATTGGTTTATTTGAGTTTTCTTGGATTTAAAAGTCAAAATTATTATTTTAAGTAATTTTTGGGTTTTTTTGGAATTTAAAAAGACTTCTCTTTTTTACCTGAAATTAAAATCTATTTTATTTGCAAAATTAAAAGCTTAATTATAGTTAAAAGTATTTTTATTAGGTTCCAAATAATTTCAAGGACTTTTGTGAATTTTCCTTGAATTTTTGGACTGCTTTAGCCATTTTCTAAAAAGGTTTTTTGTTTTCTGGTTTTTGCTTAAATCAAAATGAATTTAAAATCCTCTTTTCCTTTTGGGTCGCTTTCTCTCTCGGTCCACCCCTTTCTCCCGCGTGGCCCAAATCTCTCGACCTGCTTTCCTTTCTCGCCCCCAGCTTCAGCCGCCACCGCTCCCTCACCCGACCTCTCTCTCACTAACAAAGGTCCCACCCGCCACCACCCATGCCTCTTCTTCCCCACGCCCCTTCTTCCTCGCGCAAATCCCGCCATTGACAGGACATGGGGCTTCGTCACATCCCCTATTTTCCTCCCCTTCTTTACCCGATTTTGCGCGCATTGAAATCCTCATTTTCCGCCGAGCTAACCCATGCTGTCACTTCCCTTCTTCTCCGCGTGGAACCCCCGAAGCACGCGAGCTCCTCCACGAGAACCCACCAGCATCCTACGCGCGATCTTGCCCCCCTCTCCTCCCCGAGCTCTACTTAAGCGCGCACCCGAGAGCCCGCGAGCCCCTCTCTCTTTCCCCTCTTCTCCCCCTCGCTCTCTCACTCTCCTCCGCCCCCATTTGGAGTTCTTCGCCGCCAGTCACCGAGGGACACCGCCGCCTATAGCGCCCCCGCCGAGCCTCCTCCGTCGCCACCTCCAGCATTGCAGCATCGAGTGCCACCTCGTGCTCACCTCCCCGCCCCCTAGAGCCCCTCGCACCGCCGCCGCTTTCAACCGCTGCCCGCCACGACCTTGAGCACCACCACGTTTTTGGTCACCGCGGTCACCTGTTCACTGCCTCGCATGGAGTCTAGCGCCTTTTATTGTCACCCCGCGGCCAGACCACCGTTGTCGACGCGCCAGACCCTAGCATCGGATGACATCATCGCCTAACTTGGCCGCCCGCCAAGATCCTCGCGCCTCCTTGCCATGTGTCGCTGCGTGGCAGCCCAATCATCGCCACATCGGCACCTCGTGTGGCACTCCAGCCCTAACCCCGTATCCCAAACCTTGTAGACCAAGTCCACCATACACCTACTCTTTGACAATGGGTCCACATGTCAAAATTCAATTCTTTATTTGTTTCGCCGAAACTCCATCGCTAACGCTCGCTGATGTCATAAACTCATTTTTCTTTACAAAAATAATTCCAAAAATCAGAAAATCCCTTTTCTTCATTTTATGTGATTTTCAAACTTCCAAAGGCCATATCTTCTCCGTTCAACTCCGATTTGAGTGATTCAAATTTCTAAATTCATCTAAATTAATTATCTTTCTGTTGGTACTTATTTGGTACTTATTTGTAATTTATTTGGGATTGTTTTATTTATTTGGCTTCGTCGCTCATACGATTCCTGCGTTTGCATTTAATTCTTGGACCCGATGACCAAGCTCCTCAACTCTTCAACGAAGGCAAGTCGAGACATTTGACCATGTCATACCCACTTTATAAAACTATATTGTTTGATATAAACATGCATTGCCAGTTTTATATTAAATGGTTTCGGGAATAGTTAATTACCTAATTGCCATTATGTCTTCTTGATAAATTGTGAATGACATGTACCCTTGAATACCATAGGATGGGTAATTTTAGTTGGACATATCTTAGTACCAACTTGGGTATCGTATTTGCTTAGCCATTCTTAGCTATTCGATTGGTTTTATGATCACATACTCATATATTTAAACTTGACCTAATGAAATATGGAATTGTGCTGCGGCCACTGATGTTAAAAGTTTGTTGTGCTATGGCAAGGGTTACTATTTGGCTGAGTTGAACCCAAAAATAATTTCATACTCAAGCGAATGATCATGCAGTAAAGGTGATGCAGTAAGCACACTGGGATGAGGATGCTTCGCCTGAGTAGCCATTAAGGACTTAACTTTGTGCGCCATTGATCTGGGCCATACCATACAACCACACGTCCAGGATGGGGTGGACCTAGCTGAATAATTAGTAATGTGTTGATTCAGTTCTGTTTTGGTTATTGAATCGGCGCAAGAGTGGGCCAGGGTGGCGAATCCTTAGCGAGCAGAACTGGGTCAGGACAGAGTTTTGTAAAAGCCTTGTGATAATCACTTAGTCACACCCTTCTGAGCGTGAAATGCCTAACAAAGATAAGATGATTATCTCTTGTGGGTCAAGCTGTACCACCTCTGCAGAGTGTAAAACTATTCGAATAGCCATGCCCCTGATTATGGACAATGCCTGGTGATTTCACACGAGGGGTAGATTTTCATAAAAAAAACTGTTGGAATGGTTTGGTTGGAATGGCTGGGAAGTAAACGGGGTGTTCACTAGTTGTTGCCAAAGAAACTGATTACTTATGTATTAATATTTTAACTTGTGCTTTTCAATCTACTTATTGTATTTACTGTCAATACTGCTTTCTGCAAAATAGCCATAAAGCCATCCTTGTCAAGCTTTGCATGAATAATATGTGCATACATTTCCCTACGACTTGCTGAGTACTTTAAAGCGCCACGCTTTATGCCATTTGTTGACTAGTTATCAAGAAGAACCAAGGAACTCATAGTTCTATGAAGAGGAGTACTTTAAAGATTATGCGAATTAGGTCGCGTCCTCCACTCAATTGCCTGTGGGCATGTCGAATGGCTACCACAAGATGTTTGGTTTCCGTTGCAAGTCACCTTTTGTTGTTAAGCCTGCGTGGCCAACTTTGTAAGACTTGACCATAAGGTTCTTTTGCTAATAAGCTCTGAATCACCGATACGTCTGGCTGTTGGAGTACTGGTATCCCGATACGTATTGGGTATGGGTACGGCCCCGATACGTATCGGGAAGTATCGGAAATACTTGCCTTTTAAAAAAAATGAAATGAATTTTCGATACATGTAGATACGGCTAGATACGGGGATATAGCCCAAAACAAACGCAGCCCAACAAAAAACCCACTGTTCTAGCCCAACTGCACGGCCCATCACTATGTGCCCTAATCCTAATCCTGTCCAATGCAATGCGCCTCCAGTCGCTACGCCGGAGACCTGCCCGACGCCGCGAATACCTCCCACCCAGTGTGCCTCCAATCGTTCGAGGTTGCCGCCGCGGCGCCGCAGCCCGTAGCTCCTCCGAGCACTCCGCGCGACCGGCCGGTCCCACCCAAAGGCTCTCGGCCGTGTGGAGGTTGCCATCGCCGCGCGCATCGCCCGAGCTCTTCCGTGAACTCCCAACGACCACGGCTTTGGTGCTCCTGGTGATATGCCTCGAGGCAATCATAGAGATGATTGTATCACGCCTATGTTTATGAGTTCTTGAATAAATGTTATTCTGCTCCTTGAATGAATCGTTAGTTTTGAAGATCAACGAGTATGTGACTTGTTGGTGAAACTCTTCGACTTATATGATGTCGTTCTAAAAGTATCCCCGGTCGAATATCACTTATCGAACACAAAGGACTCTACAACCACAAGATATATTGATTGATGACCATGTTTCACCTGTCATGGATATATGAATATCGAATCAATAATATGAACACATGTTAGAGAACATGGGGTTGGATTGACCCAACTTGAGACACTATTAAGATTGTTATGATTCTATATGTCATTAGTTGGTCTCAAGCAATGATGATGTATAATCCTTAGACCTGAGATCAGCATGGTTCCTACATGTGTAATAGCACTCTTAGGGGTTGTCAAACGCTACTCAGAATCGGGTAGTTATAAAGGTAGTTTTCGCATGCTATGAAACATGCGAGGATGTGACTGGTCTGATATGGGATTTGCCCTCCTAACATAACGGAGAGATGTCTCTGGTCCTCGAAGTGGTCGGATAAAGAAAGTGCATGGCCATGCCACTAGTGGTCAAGTGTTCACCACATAAGGTTATCCGATAACTCGATCGAGAAAGTATTGAATACCCATGGATGACACATTATCTCACATGGAGTTCAAACCGATATCGTGAGGCAAAGGGAGAATACTAGAGTAAGTCGCTTAGTTCGATCGATCCGCATAAGTCGTATGGTGATACGAGCAAGTCGTAAACTAGTCGAACGAAATCACAAAGTGGTCGAAACTCGTCGTAAGGAGTTACGAATCGTCATGACCGAAAGCGAATCGTCGATAGAGATAGGACCGGTCGTAAGTGATGAGGACCTAGTCGAGATCATATTGCATTAAGGTTCGTCCGATATAATTTGTGTGTATTCGGAATCGTTATGTCCTGCTAGGGACCGCTACGACTCGTGGTCGGAAAGGGTTTCCGAGTCACAACCGATTACACATAAACCTAATGGGTCACACACTTAATAGGATGGAACAAACCAGTACGGATACGATTCGTCAAACGTGTTCGGATAGGATCCGACATGTGGCACTATATAAGAAGATGCTTGAAGCTAGTGTAGAGCGGATGGAGAGAGACACGTGAGTTGTTTCCACCGAAACCCTAGCCGCCATCTTCTTGAGAGAGCCTTCCCGTGCGACTTGGTGCTAGCACACCGGCGTACGGTTGTTCCTTCTCTGGACGTGTGGATACCGTAGAGGCGCTACTGCGGTCGCTGTTGCGCTGAGGGCGATCCGCGATCTTCACAAGGAACTTCGGAGGTTGCTGGAGGAGACGATCGACTACGAGGACGTTGGACGATCATTTAACGACCACTACATCAGCGCGTTCATCGTTGGACTAGGCTGCTCCGACTCCACTTCCGCTGCACTGCACGTCTGGTGGTAATGATCTGTGATCATTTAACTTGCTTGACATCCTGGTTTACGTGGTAGAAATTTTGAATTATTGCTAGTGTAGCCTACCCATATCCCTTCATCCCCCTCCTCCGCGCCTCTCCTCTGCATCCATCGTCCGACGGTGTCCATCCTCCGCGCCCCTTCTTTGCATCCATCACCGGCGGTGCTCCCTCCTCTCCGCTATCCAGCGGCCGGCACCTACATCTTTCCCAACGCAAGCAACCAAGTGCGTTCTCTGTCTTTCAGATCTTGCTCCATTTGGTTTTGCTTGTGAAAGCAGTAGCTAGAGATGAACTGGGAATTGACTTGTTGAGGAGAGGGAGATTGCTTTGGGATTTGCTACTACGGTAGGAATTGTCTCAGATGAACCGTTTCGTTATTTGGTTCTTTATTTCAAGGTTTTGGCCCAAACCGACACAACCGAGCCTATCCTTGTGCTTGTTTAGGAGCATACAATACCAACCATCACTGGTTTTGCATTCAACCATCATCAAATTTGCGCTGCATCCACAATGTAAAAATTCGGTTTTCACCACCGGACAAAGGACACATACATTTTCATTGCAATTGTGCACACTGCACACACATACATACATGAACAAATTTACATACATTGGTAAACCCTTGACCAAACTTACCAAGTATCGATTTTATATTTTTACTATTTTTAATATATATATATATATATATATATATATATATATATACATCAGATCGCCAGACGCTTTTTTTGGAGAAATGTGGTATCTCCGCATCCGCATCACTGCATCGTATCGCGACGGCATCATAGCTAATAAGTAATATTAATTTGTCCGCTTCATCTTTGTTTGGTTGTATGGATATGATTTCATCTATGTTACAATCGTATGAAGCTAGCTAACGATCTAGAACTAGTTCGTAATGCACAGATGGTCGTGGGTTGCATACTCGTGGTCCCGACAAATAATCAAAGTTGCCTACATTCATAAAAGCTACAAATCCTCGGATTTAGCTAACTTGGTTCTATCCAGATTGGTCAACATGCTATGGAAATGGGTCCAATGAAAGGACTAACATATTACAAAGAACAAAGAGCAATGACCTTGTAATGAAAGAACCCAAAGGTTGTTCAACTTTGGAGGGAAAGAGGTGAACTAAAGAACACATCACTGTGGTTTTAGAAGTCAGAAGACACCATACCTCGGAAATAGGCCATTTCAACTCAACATAACAAGTATATTAATCAACAGATAACAATTATCTAGTACCGTGGAACAAGAAAACAACAATCAAATCTTGAAGGACACTAAATATATCTATTAGAGTTTTTCAACCATATCTTGTCATTTATTAGAACATGTCAATCTCATGAAAGTAACAAGTAACATAGGCGAAAAATCGATCATGTGATTTGTTAGAAGATCTCAATCGATAAATATAGGTTAACAATCAAAATGTGTGCATGGGTTAGAGTTAAAGACCTAAAACCAAAGGATGCACAACAAGTTCATAATGTTTCAAAAGCTCACCCATTCAACAAGACTCTCATCTCCCAATGGCTAAGAAGCATCAATGTGTTTTCTTCCCGTAATAAGCTCCAAAAGAACAACTGCAAAGAATATACATCAAATTTTATTGCCACTTTTCGGAAAATGCATACGTTGGAGCCAAGTACCTACAAAAGATATATTACATTAGTACTCGAAGCTATCTATAGATCACAGACAACCAATGAAATTAACATAGCAAGAATGTGGCAATATTTGCGCGACATTTACCCAAATGTTCCCAAGACGTAGAGTCATGTGTATTGAATCACCGCTAACCTTGCAAGTCCAAAATCGAAACTTGGAGATTTTTAAGGTAGATAACAAATTTAAACAATAAATATGAACAGAGAATCACATCAAAATGTTGGAACTTGGAAGTCATACACCAAGTAACAAAGATAACCGAGCTTCAAGTTGTTATCTCAGAACATCCCAAATTTCAGACTTGTGTTTCAAATGTAAGAAAATGAGTAGAAATTAAAACTTTTTCTTACGCCATGTATTTCCTGTGTACTAAACAATTATTGTACAAGAGTATGGAAATACAAAGTCACAAGTCCGTTGATCCAAATCTTGATCCTCCAAAACAATCTTGTCCAATCTTGTGATCCTTCTCGGAAATATTTTTCCTAAGTTCTTGGGATGGTTTGTGACCCTCTCAAAAATTTCACAATTTTTAGAAATTGTTCAATATTTTTAGGGTCACAAACTTGTTTGACATGTAGTCAAACCCTAACCTAGCACGTTGTGTGATTTTTGAGGAAAATGCACAATGCAAAACCTCTGAAAGTTTACGCAATGTCCATCTCAATGTCAAGAAGCCATCACAAAATTTCATAAATTTTGGAGCTAGTTCTATCTCTTAAGACCCCTTCAAAATCTCAATTCAAATTAAAACTCTAAACCCGGTCCGAGTCAAACTTAGTCTCAAACCTGTGTCCGACCTCCGTGTCTTGGTCGCACCGAGCCACTTGCCGTGCCTGCCTGGCCAGTTGGGCAGGGTCCGGGCCGTTGGATTTCAAATCCAACGATCAAGGACCTCCTGTCTTTGTAAAATACCTCCCACCCGCACGACCTCCTCAGTTCTATTTTCAAAGACAACCTCGAGGACCTCCCTAGGACCTCGCTTGCACCTTTGCAAAGACCACCCGGGCGACCTCTCACTCTCCACGACCACCCCTAGCACTTGGGTGATCGTGGGCCAGCCCATCTTGAGATCTGTGGCTCGCACTCCCTAAGTGTTAGGACCTCTAATACTTAGCTCAAAATCTGAGCCCTTGATTTCAATCCAACACCACAACCTCCCGGTGGAGCTCACAATGATTTAGCCGTTGAGTTCATTTGACCGCTTTTTCCCCATTTCTCTCACCGTCAGTGGGCCTGGCATTATCAATTTTTGTGCATGGCAAGAGAGAGCAAAGCCTTGTCAACTCTAGGGTCGACAAACGGCTATGTGTCGCCAATATTAAATGTCCGCACCCTTTTGCTCAAAAGTCTCTCTCGACAACCTACTCCCATCATTTCATGTGTACTTTGCTCTGCAGCACCACGACTTTGCCATTTTTCCCACCAACTATATTTGAAGCCCAAGCATGCTATCTAAGTTTCTTTAGACACTCCTTTTCAACCCTAGCTTCTTCTTCGCTTTTGTGCTCAAAACACCGAAAGCTCTTTGCCTCCATTGTGAACTTTGTGTGATACCTCGAGTTTCGATTAGAGAGATTATTTAATCGGGTGAGGGAATTGATTAAACAAAATAAAAAGGGGTTTTGAGAACCTGGCCTCCGCCAGCTAAGACGGCCGAGTGGCTGCCCACGGTGGGCCAAGAAGGGGAGGCGCCAAGGCCCAAGCCCATGCGCCTCCCTTAACCCTAGGCCGCCACCCTTTTCCTCTCTCCCCCTCAAGCCGCCACCCTCTCTCCTCCCTTGCCGCCACCCCTCTCCACCTTCCCTCCTACCTTAGGCGCCCACCTCCTCTTGGAGCTCCCCGCTGGTGGTGTCGCCCCTGCCTTGATGCCTCCGGCTGCCGACCAACGCGAAGAGAGGAGATGTAGATCATGGCCGCCATCAAATCGAGATGGAGGAAGAGGAGGTGGGAGAAGATCGCTTTGTGGGGAATTTGATCAGCGCCATCCTGAGGGTCTCCAATGGTAACGCGATGTTTCCCGCCATTTGATTAAGATTAGATGCGAAATCGATTAAGATTGGTTGGATTAAATTATGCTGCTACAAATTCAATTCTGTCCAGTTTCTGCGCGGCTTGTTTCGTATGCTTAGAGGCAGAATTAGGATTTTGATCTCCTAGAGATATTTAGAGGATGCTCTTAGCTTTCGGTGTCCGCCAAGATCACCTCATTCCGACTTTCGAGTCAAAAGTTATGATAGATTTACTATCTGCTGTCCAGAATCCTGACGAGAAATAGCAGTCTCTGATAGGTTGATTTATGGCCTAGTTAGAGGGTGATTCAGAGGTCTTGCCCATAACAAATTTTTAAGGTGATATCACTAGATTTCAGGATTGATAAAGAACACCTCATTTGGATTTATAGATCAAAAGTTATGCACTTTTTTTGTGACTGTCCAGATTGTATGTCAGTCTGTCCAGTTTGTATGTCGCTTTATCTTTAATTTTGACCCGTGTGCCACTTTTTGTTAAAGACAATATATGAATGTCGTGCCAACTAGGTTATTGTAGATAATTTCATAACCTTTTCAGATTGTTAAAGAACGTCCAATTTGGAGTTGTACAACAAAAGTTATGGATATTTTAATTTAGCCGATATTTCTGTCTATTAATTCACCAATAGATTTGAGCCAGGCCAAATTTTATTAGAGGCAAAATCTGAACTTTTGCCCAACCAGAGTATTGTAGATATGTCAGTTAAGAATCCATGGAAATTGGTCTCACCTCATTCCGAGTTCCAGACCAATAGATATGTCAATTACCGTGCTGCTGTCCGAATTAAGTTATGTCGAAATTGTTGATTTCATTTTAAGTTTTGTATTAATGACTAGAGTCATCGTGAAGCAGTGTTTAGCATCGATTAGTAGTGTTGGGTATATTATGTCCTTATTGAAATTATTTTACTTGTTTAGGAGGTGAAGCCTCGGGTTTAGGAGTATCACCTTTGCCGACTAACGCTGTCGCATCGTGGAAGGCAAGTACATTGCCACCCTTAATGATTGTGATTGATGAATGTTTATATGGTCATGCCGTGACTTGGTATGATACG
This sequence comes from Ampelocalamus luodianensis, assembly GCA_036346255.1. NCBI lineage: Eukaryota > Viridiplantae > Streptophyta > Magnoliopsida > Poales > Poaceae > Ampelocalamus > Ampelocalamus luodianensis. The sequence goes on from CM070622.1 coordinate 41,259,078, forward strand.
AGAGAAGATGGATTGTCTATGTTCTTTCATATGTGTTGAATCCATGTTTTGTTATCATGTCTTTCAATATTCGTATTTCATTCTATGCATTCATTATGCATGTTTCATCCACTAAAGTGGATTGCAAGTCCCACCATTCCAATGTGGGCGTGTTGACATTGTCATGTCCCGCCCACGGAGTGGATTTGAAAGACCCATTAATTCCGAATGGGCATGTAAGACCCATTAACTCCAAGATGGGCAATGTTGGACACCGTATGAAACGCTCTTCATACGGAAGTGGATCCCCGCATTTTTGTTAAGATGCGGGCTTGAGTGAACACCGACGGTGTTTCACCGCTATACCAGATATGCATGTGTGCAGTCCATTCCCTTGATTTTGAGCATTCATATCATGTTTTCATTTGTAATCGCCAGATGTGATCGAACCCGATGATGAGTTTGTCTTATTCATATTGAATGATTATCTTATTGATAATCGATTTGCCGAGTCATGGACTCACTCTTGCGTTGTTTGTTTATTTTAGGTAACCCCGATGTTGGCTCTGGGAGGAGTAGACACGCACTACTTGTTCACAACATCAAATTCATGTTCAAGTCTAAATTTTAGTTCCATATTTCATTCGTTAACGATGAACTGTAATAATTAAATTATAATTGAGAAGGAAGGATACCTTCTCCACCGGATGTTGATTTATTATCTGCGTGAACCTTCTTTATTGATGTTCAAGATAAATAACTTAGAAGGTGAAGGAAGGATACTCCACCATGTCCTGCTTATCTTAATGTCGTCTTTAGTTGATATACTTGTTTCAAGTTCTTCCGCATTATGGATGTATGTTAGATGTTTTAGGTGACATCTTAGCTTCCTGATAGCTGTGGTGTTACAGCTTGGTATCGAGCGGCTTTAGGTCCGTGGTAATTAAGTTATTAAAATGACACACCGTGTACGTGAGGTGGGGTTGAAAATTGCATTGCTTCCGCAATATCTCGTTATTATGTTTCATTTTGTTGAGCAATTGTTGAATTGTTTCGCACTATCATCCTTGTTGGTAATATATGATCTGCTATGATATTCAATATCTATGAACTAATACTATGATTGTCGTGAGATGATCCTATATATTCATAATTGAGTATTTCGTGAGGCGTGATGTTATCAAATGATAAGAAGTGGAGGTCGTGGTTGTTACTCGATTCACTGTGTTACACCACCGCTCGCAGAACGTGGTTAGAGGGTAGTTACCCCAGTACCATAGTTTCGTGTTAAGCGTGAGTTGCTTTAGAAAGTTGTTCTCTTTCTTGATTTCGAATTTGGCAATTCTTGTCCTGTGGTGGTTGATGAACTTCTCCGGATTTGTGGTCCATGATAGTTATGGTTTTCCATAGATCCTCTTGGTTCTCTCAAACAAATATTGCCTTTCAACCGTTGAGTTGTTTCTACTACTTGTGATCGTTGTCAATTGGCAAGATTGATGTTTTCATGGTTACTCCTTCTTTCTCATTACAAAAGAATGACTCATTTACTCGCTTGATAGCTTGGTTAGTGAGAGTTTCCGCTATAAGTTCGCTTGCATGGGAAAGCTTTGGTTGTATGTGTTTTTTTGGATTACTTGAGCGTTGAGGTTTGAAGTCTCTCTTTGTCAAGTAAAGTGTTAGAATCCTTTTGTGGTGTCTTACCATGCTTAAATTGAGAATTTATAACTAAACGAATAAATTGTTACGATATGAGTTACCAAGTCGGGTTATTAGCATGGTGCAAATCAATTATTATTAACTACTATCCATGAAAGTGAAATTGATTAATTTGAAATGTCCTTGTATTTGATTCATGGGTATGTTAAATAAAGATCACAATATCTATTCGTAACCTATAGATCTTACATAAGAGTTAGATTTATCTATTTCCGGTATGCTAAAATTGTTGAAACTTGTATAAAGTACCGATGGGTGCCGTGTATCGACTCATGAAATCTTGTTTATAGGAAATTATGTTAGTGAATCTTTAATCATGTTTTGAAATGATTTCAACAAAGGTGAAATGTGAATCTATGTTTATATATGGTTATGTGATTGCAAATGGAATTAGTACCGTATGTATACGCGTGATTAGTACAATCATCGATTGTTAATAATCACAAGAAGGTGTTGAGCAACACCAACAGCTGAGTAGATGAATTTCGTAAGTAGTCTTTGATAGCGTGCCTTGTGATATTGTTATTGCTTAGCATAATCTTGTTATGATAAATTTGTTTCAACCTTGTGGTTCGTGTTCCTTTGGGAAGTTTTAGGATGGAGTAATAAAGTTTGACGATTCTTGGTACTAGTGTATGTTGTCGATGTTATTAAATCGTCAAAATGTGAGAATAAGGTTAATTCGTAGTAATTTGATCACCTATGGTGATATTCTCTAAATGATCAAATTTCAAGTTTTATGTTCATGATCTTTTGAGGGTTCAGCTTTTATGTAGTAAATGAAGTTTATCGAGTCACGTTATGTTGCAAAGTTATAATGGTTCTTCATGATGTAAGTGCTTGATTTTGAATACTTATTTGCTCTTATCTCGTTAAGGTTCGATATTCTCTTCTTGTGAGGCTTATGCTCAACCGTGGACTCCGCTATGTTCTCGTGAGTTCATTGCTTAATTGGTTTCTTATCTTGGTCCCATGTTCAAGTAGTGGTGGATGAGTTTTCTAGTTGGTGAAAATCGCTTCCATTTGTCTCTTCTTTTGAGAAAGAATCAACTCATTCTTTTCACGTGGTCTTTCAAGTGTTTTCTAATTGTTGTTGTGAGAATTGAAGTTAATATCGCTTAGATGAGAATATTTCAAGTTTAGCTTTCGTGATATTTTCTTTGAGCTTTTGAATCACCGGTAGCTGAAATTATTTTAAATAAATTGAAGTATTGAATTGCCTTGTTGCTTCTTAAGAGATTCATGTGATTGAATCTTAAAGGATTTTTGGTTTGAGTTGGCAACGTGAAGCTGGAATGAAAGAAAATTATATTGGTTTCCTTTAAGAGGAGAATAATCGCTTGCTTTTCATGAAATCCCGTAATTGGAAATGTTTCGAGTTTGGTGGTTGAGATTATTTGGATCTCATGTTTCTTGTGTACTTGAACCGTTTCGAGGAAATATGACATGTTGAAGAATTGTATTTGGTTCTTAATTAGTCTGTGGTTTGGACTAAAGACCTTATCTTGTTCGTTGTGGCAAAGCGATGTTAGTCAAAGAATTAATTTTAATGTTAAAGGAAAGAGTGCAGAGGAATATTTGAGAACTTGAGTCAAGTTTTGTAACGTAGTTATTTGAATTATTCATAAACTTTTGCTCTTTTCACTCAAGAGTTGTCGAGTTCCAATCGCAATGTCATTTTCTTATTGGTTGTTATTTGCTATTTCCATTTCGAGGTGATGCGTGTCCACTGTGAACTCAACTTTCGCTTTCCCGCATCTTTATTACCAGATTATTTCTTTTGGTCTCGTGCTCACCGTGAGCAAAGAACATTTTCCGTGTGGTGAAAGTTGTTCTTGTTCGCCTCTTTCTTTGAGAAAGGATCAACCGCTTTGTGTCAGAAAGTTTTACAACTCGTAGTTGTTGTTTGTTTGGTGGTGGTTAAGTGATTGTAGGGGTGAGATTTTGCTACCCACTATTGGAGGAGTAATAGAAGATGAGTTGGTTTTGACTCGATCCTCTTGGAGGAAGTTGATTCAGATGGAATGTATGGTTTCAAGTAAAATTGTTTATTGTTCGACTAAGTAGGACCTATGATATAGTGTAGTTCCGTAACTTTGGTTCATGTTGAAATGTTGGGGATTATCAAATGTATGGAAACCGTAATCAATTTTATAGAGTAACACTATTGAAAGTATCGCGATGTTGTATGAGTGATTCCGATGAGGTCAATGAGTGAGTATGTCTGAATTGTGGGGATCTTAGAGATTTAAGCCGATGATTTCATTATTTGTTATAAGAGGAATTCGTTGTAGAGGTCTTGAGGTTAAGTCCGGCTTTCCATTGTCATGTTAGACTTTTGGTCGCCCAAAGATTTGTGTGTAGAGGAGATAGAACATTGGAGTATCCCGAGTAGTGGAATGATTGTCAATAGAACCCTTCGATGTAGTTCATGAGCGGTGTACCGAGGATTCATGTGTTATTCCCGAAAGTTGGAGGTGATGAGATTGCATGGGTTTTGAGGTGCTTTGGTGCCTTCTATCAAATTAATGTCATCGCTGAATGAGTTGCCTAGAGCATCTCAAGTGGAATCAATAGAGTCTCTCCACAAAGGTGTGGATGATGTACTTCTGCTTAAGCCTAATTTGAGGATGTTAAATTAAGAGGTTTGAGCCCTGTGGTATGCGATGAATTCAATTCCAAGGTCCGAGAGAAATTTTATTCCTAAGAGAGGACTTGAGAAAAAGGATGTTTCCTTGGGTATTGAAGCGCTTATTGATACTCATTTGAGCTTTGTGTTGTTGATCGTGTCTTCAGAATGTGAGTTGGTGTTGTGTTGGCATGTTTGCTTCTTTCCAATTCTGCATAAAACAAAAGAAGTATTTGGTTTGAGCATTCAAGTGATCTCCCTTTGGCTTTCGTGGACGTTTATTCGCAATTTTTCCACTTGGAAAGTGGAAAGGTTTTCTTGATGAAATTCTAATTTCTGGATTTTACTCTTCAAGATTCGCTGGTAACGCCTAGTTGTGACGTGAATCTTTCTTAATCGCTATGTTTTGTCGGTAAAAGAGTTTGCTTAAAGAGTTTTCGATCGTGTGTTTCAAAGAAAGGAGGTGATCCTTGTTTTCAGTGAAGAGTTCAATTAAGAAGCGGAATAAGAGTTCCGTGTTCTTTGTGCTTGTCGTGTGGTTCGTATCAATGGGAAGATTAACCCTGTGTACATTGGGTTGTTTTCGCTTAGTTGGCGACGCCATGACTGCCTCGAGTCCATGCGCGAGTACGTAACGCCTTGTTTGTTCTCGTGTTGAGTGAGTACCGAGAGATCCAGAGGTTGAGATTTCGCTTGCGCCGCTGACCATCGAGTGAGATCTTACCTTCGAGTCTTGTCCAATGATTGTACCGAAATGTTGGGTTGGGGTTAGACCGACGTTGTTTCACGCCTTTGTGTTGTGGTCCTCAATCCGAGAGAGAGGCTACTTGGGAAGTTGGAGTTTCGCATGCTTGAGCATTTGCCGGTGGTTAGCGACGGCACGTGGTTACCGTCGTTAGTTCCTAGTTGTGGTTGTTCTTTCGCATAGATCGGCACTTAGATTCGAGGTCTAACTCGCTAAGGGGGTAGAATGTGATACTCGAGTTTCGATTAGAGAGATTATTTAATCGGGTGAGGGAATTGATTAAACAAAATAAAAAAGGGGTTTTCGAGAACCCGGCCTCCGCCAAAGCTAAGACGGCCGAGTGGCTGCCCACGGGTGGGCTAAGAAGGGGAGGCGCCAAGGCCCAAGCCCATGCGCCTCCCCCAACCCCAGGCCGCCACCCCTTTCTCTCTCTCCCTCAAGCCGCCACCCTCTCTCCTCCCTGCCGCCACCCCTCTCCACCTTCCCTCCTACCTTAGGCGCCTCCACCTCCTCTTGAGCTCCCCGCTGGTGGTGTCGCCCCTTGCCTTGATGCCTCCGGCTGTCGACCAACGCCAAGAGAGGAGATGTAGATCATGGGCCGCCATCAAATCGAGATGGAGGAAGAGGAGGTGGGAGAAGATCGCTTCGTGGGGAATTTGATCAGCGCCATCCTGAGGGTCTCCAATGGTAACGCGATGTTTCCCGCCATTTGATTAAGATTAGATGCGAAATCGATTAAGATTGGTTGGATTAAATTATGCTGCTACAAATTCAATTCTGTCCAGTTTCTTGCGCGGCTTGTTTCGTATGCTTAGAGGCAGAATTAGGGATTTTGATCTCCTAGAGATATTTAGAGGATGCTCTTAGCTTTCGGTGTCCGCCAAGATCACCTCATTCCGACTTTCGAGTCAAAAGTTATGATAGATTTACTATCTGCTGTCCAGAATCCTGACGAGAAATAGCAGTCTCTGTATAGGTTGATTTATGGCCTAGTTAGAGGGTGATTCAGAGGTCTTGCCCATAACAAATTTTTAAGGTGATATCACTAGATTTCAGGATTGATAAAGAACACCTCATTTGGATTTATAGATCAAAAGTTATGCACTTTTTTGTGACTGTCCAGATTGTATGTCAGTCTGTCCAGTTTGTATGTCGGGCTTATCTTTAATTTTGACCCGTGTGCCACTTTTTGTTAAAGACAATATATGAATGTCGTGCCAACTAGGTTATTGTAGATAATTTCATAACCTTTTCAGATTGTTAAAGAACGTCCAATTTGGAGTTGTACAACAAAAGTTATGGATATTTTAATTTAGCCGATATTTCTGTCTATTAATTCACCAACAGATTTGAGCCAAATAATTTTATTAGAGGCAAAATCTGAACTTTGCCCAACCAGAGTATTGTAGATATGTCAGTTAAGAATCCATGGAAATTGGTCTCACCTCATTCCGAGTTCCGACCAATAGATATGTCAATTACCGTGCTGCTGTCCAGAATTAAGTTATGTCGAAATTGTTGATTTCATTTTAAGTTTTGTATTAATGACTAGAGTCATCGTGAAGCAAAGTTTAGCATCGATTAGTAGTGTTGGGTATATTATGTCCTTATTGAAATTATTTTACTTGTTTAGGAGGTGAAGCCTCGGTTTAGAGTATCACCTTGCCGACTAACGCTGCGATCGTGGAAGGCAAGTACATTGCCACCCTTAATGATTGTGATTGATGAATGTTTATATGGTCATGCCGTGACTTGGTATGATACGAGAGAAGATGGATTGTCTATGTTCTTTCATATGTGTTGAATCCATGTTTTGTTATCATGTCTTTCAATATTCGATTTCATTCTATGCATTCATTATGCATGTTTCATCCACTAAAGTGGATTGCAAGTCCCACCATTCCAATGTGGGCGTGTTGACATTGTCATGTCCCGCCCACGGAGTGGATTTGAAAGACCCATTAATTCCGAATGGGCATGTAAGACCCATTAACTCCAAGATGGGCAATGTTGGACACCCGTATGAAACGTTCTTCATACGGAAGTGGATCCCGCATTTTTGTTAAGATGCGGGCTTGAGTGAACACCGACGGGTGTTTCATCGCTATACCTGATATGCATGTGTGCAGTCCATTCCTTGATTTTGAGCATTCATATCATGTTTTCATTTGTAATCGCCAGATGTGATCGAACCTCGATGATGAGTTTGTCTTATTCATATTGAATGATTATCTTATTGATAATCGCATTTGCCGAGTCATGGACTCACTCTTGCGTTGTTTGTTTATTTTAGGTAACCCCGATGTTGGCTCTGGGAGGAGTAGACACGCACTACTTGTTCACAACATCAAATTCATGTTCAAGTCTAAATTTTAGTTCCATATTTCATTCGTTAACGATGAACTGTAATAATTAATTATAATTGGAGAAGGAAGGATACCTTCTCCACCGGATGTTGATTTATTACGCGCAGAACCTTCTTTATTGATGTTCAAGATTAAATAACTTAGAAGGTGAAGGAAGGATACTCCACCATGTCCTGCTTATCTTAATGTCGTTTTTAGTTGATATACTTGTTTCAAGTTCTTCCGCATTATGGATGTATGTTAGATGTTTTAGGTGACATCTTGGCTTCCTGATAGCTGTGGTGTTACATTTGGAGCTCTCGCACCTCCGAGCTCCAGTGGTTCATTAATGCAATATTTGTCGTCACTTTGTCATCTTGGTCACCTCGCCTCCTAACTTGTTTTGTTTAAACCTTCACAGAGGTTGACAAATTGGGAGCCTGCTGGACCGGATTGGTCATCTTCCTCATCTCCCATGAAAGCACCACTGCCACCGAGCTCCGCGACCATTCTTGGACCTCCTTCATTCCTGTGTTAGTACTTTAGTTTTAGAAACCCGGTTCTTTAGACCTCGTTAGCTTTTCGCTTTGCCGTATTTTAGCCTCCTTCTGGCCATCTCCGGCTAGCCCTAGCTGTTGGCACCTTTAGGTTCTCCTCCCTATTTGGGACTCATCCGTATTCTTGGTTTCCGCCGACGAGGTCCACGCCGCCGCGGCAAGTCAGGAACACGCCGGTTTTGTCACCAAAACCTCCTGCTGCCATGTTCTTCGAACAACTTTAATGCTCAAATCATTGCTTATCATTTGCGCGTTAATGGTGTCTTAATCTGCGTGGAGTCACCGACGCAGTGGGCCATGGGTTTAGAATTAAAGTCCGAAGTCTTTAAGTGTTCCTGTTGGATTCATTTATTGTCAATCATTAGATGCTTTTAATTTGTCTTAGCTGCCACCTTTTGTCGTTGTCCGAGGTCCCGCGCCATTAAATCCACTCTAGGACCTCCTCTGCCAATCTTAGCCGCTCACGACCTCTCCAAGTTTAGATCCGCCTTAGGATCTTTTCCAAAAATCCTAAGTCTCTGGACCTCCCGCCAGATCTAGACCGTTAGGACCTCCTGAGATCCTAACCGCCTAGGACCTCCTCGCTCATCTTAGCCGCTCAGACCTACTCCCGAGATCTTGACCGCCTAGGACCTCCTCCTTTAGATCCGTGGCTTTAGAACCTCCCGCCTCGATCTGACCGCTTATGACCTCCCCGGGAGATCTAAGCCGCCTGCACTTCTCTCGTAAAAACCCGCTAGGACCTCCCATTGAGATCGTGACCGCTTAGGACCTCCTCGTGAGATCCTAGCCGCCAAGACCTCTCGATGTTAAGCTCACCGCTTAGGTCCTCTCTCCGCCGTATCTAGACCGTTAAGACCCCTGAGATCTTAACCGCCCGCACTCTCCCTTAGTGAGATAGCCGTAGGACCTCCTCGAGAGCTCGGGACCGCCAGATCCTCGATCCGACGGCCACGACTCCCTAGCGCGAGGAGCTCCTTCGCGCGGCGGCCGTGCCTCCGGTGGTCGGGCCGTTGGATTGATATCAACGGCTAAGACCTCCCTAGGCGCGATAAGGTCTTTGCGCCCGGTGCTCGTGTGGGTTTTGGCATTCGAGCTCGGAGCCGTGCGATCTTTGATCAACGCCCACGACCTCCCGCCGCTGGTTTTCCGAGTTAGTTTCCTGAGCTTTTATTTGCACATATTAATTGTTTTAAACTTCAAAATTGCATATCTTTTCTCTCAGAGTTCCAAATTTAACAAACTAAAGTTCTATAATTGCATCTCATAAAGTACTTTAGCTTAGTATAGGTTTTACAAAGAGTCTTTAATACTGAAATTAATCATGCCTTAGATTTATAACTTAGAAAAATCATAACTAAATCATTTTAACTCCAAATGAGGTGAGACCACTTGTGTTAACCTTAAAATGTCAGAGCCACCTATAATAAAAATTCAGCTGCATCACATCTCTAGAAATTTTTGCCAACCAAATTAATTATGTGAATAAGAATGATTGCAATTTTTCCAAATGAGCAAAATTGTTTTGATCATATCTTTTGCATTAAGAGTCCAAATCAGTTGGTTCTTGTTTCTAAATTCATTTTAAATCATGATCTTGCTGCTGTGAAATTTTCAGAGCATTTGGAGCATTTTGGTTTTAGAGTCTTTTCGCTTTCTTTGTTCTTATCGATTCTTTTTCGCTTTTTCTGTAGGTTCTGACGATTGTGCCGCCCTTGAGAGTGACCTCTCAAAGCATATTGAGCAGCAGCAGCAATGTGCAAGCAGTTTGATCATTTCCCATTTGATCCCATTACTTTTAAAGTCTAATATTTTGTTTAACCTCTATGAATGCATTGCTATTTTGATGTTAAATTGTTTAGTTAATCCTCTAGTTGCATAATCTGTAGGTAAATAAATATCCTCTACTACCCGAGCCTAGGTTATTTGTCGTGATTAGAGCTCGTTGATGAGCTCTGTCACTTAGTAGATTACGAATACATATTGCTTAGCCATGCCTAGATATCGATAGTATTAGGTGATCATCGATCGAGTCGATGGTCTTGATCACACAAATACTTATATTATTCCATTATGTTCAATCCTTGTGTTTTATTGATTTACAAATCAAAAACTCAAAACAAAACTATATCTTGACTTAGGCACAATGGTATGTTAGTGTGATCTGTTGGGTGTGAATGGAATGGTGCCTAAGTCCCTAAGGACCGAGTTACTTGTGCCATTGATCCAAGCAATTGTTGCGTGCAACCACGCGAGGGGATATGGAACCTCTCTTGACTAAGTACTTTGGGAGGTGTTAATTATGAGCTGGTCTGGGTGTGTTGAAACCGTGTGTGTGTGTTTGGGGTGTGTGAGGGGAGCATCGGCGCACTGTTAGGCTGCCTAATGTGTCCTTCTCCGTGGGTTGCGCTCTAATTAGCATCGCCCATTGAAAGCGCCTTGTTAGACTTAGCCGTGCTCGCATACCAAAGGAAGTATGCTAACCGTGGTGGTGGAAAGGCGGTTCATCGTGGTGGTACATTGGTACACCCTCGCAGGTTAAAACTATTCGAATAGCCTCGCCCTAGGTTATGGACACGCTTGGTTATTTCCCACAAGAACTAGACTACAACCTTTTAAAACTTAAAACTTGACATGGGTGGTATGAAGGGGTACTTCATGCTATTGTTGTGGTGACTATTGGGTTAGTCACTTCTGTGATGTCATCATCTACCTATTGTTATATTGGTCTCTCTTTATTTGAACAATAGAAATTAATTGCAAACTTGCTTTTAAATGTATTACCTTATTGCAAAGAAAACTTGCTTTATGTCAAAATAAGTCCAGCCTCCTCCACTTAAATAAAAGCTTGTATATAGTTGATTATAGTTCGTTATCTTACACGTCGCCTTATGAGTACAAAAACAATTTTTGTACTCAGATGCTATGCTTAATTGTTTTGTTGCAGTAAGAAGGTGAGCTCGAGGGCCTCACTTTTGTGAGATTTGTTGTATGTGTCCGAGCGATTAGCTTGGCGGTCCGGTTGGTTGCCTTGTGGGTAAAGGCACACCGATTGGCTTTTGTTTATAGCCATCTTATGGCCCTTTGCTTCCGCTGCTTATATTAGTTACTTATGTGTTATTTGGCCTCGGCCTCTCTTTGTAATAACTCTCTTTATATTAGGTATGTCTTTCGCTTGTTGCTTTTGCTTCTCTCTATGTGTATGAATGGAATTGATGCATGATTTTGTAACTGGTGTATACTGCACTCGGAAGTATACATATTCGAGGCTTGGTTTATCTGATTTGTGATGCTAGGACCAATGGATGGTTAAGCATTACAAGCCAAATAAACCGGGTCCTCACAGTTGGTATCGAGCCATTCGACCGTAGTAACTCAAGCTTGATCGTCTTTGGGATATTTTGGAAAACTTAATTTCAAAGTATCAAATGATTTATGAAAACTTAAGTAAGTTCTCGATTTTATTCCTTACCTATCTTAGTTTTCTATCTCATCTTGCTCTAATTTGAGTTTTAAAAGTTGTTCTCCTTTCCTTCTCTCAAAAGATAGTTGTATCGTTTAAATTGGGTTTTGGGAACCATTGAGTTTGGCAAATTGAAGTGTTAGCTGCCCTCTATAAGGTTTTGAAGCTTCGAAGTTGAAGATTTCGCTTAGAAGCTTGGATGCAAAATCTGACAGCGAGCGCCAATTTCCTGACAGCAAGCTCAAAGGTCCTAAATAGGGTAGAAAATGAGAGGTTAATCAACTAAAACTTGTGGGAATAAAAGAGTAGGATGTGATACTAGTTAGCTAAGTATCTAACACTATTTTTGTCGCCTTAACCTTGCTTTTGAGTAGTGTTAGACTTGAAGTAGTGTGTTGAAATTTTATCTTCTCAACCCATTGCTGCTCATTCAATACGGGTTAATGGCATCGAGAAGTTGAGATTTGGTTTGGTGTTTCCTTGCTGTTTTGGAGCCTCCTTGGAAACATTTAAAGTTTATATGCTTGTTATTTTGGCTTTCGCTTAGCTTTTCGCTCAAAGAACTTCTAGATTTGAGGGTTTTGTTGCTAACCCGATTTCCTTGCACCGTGATGGTCGGGTACTGTGAGCGGCCGTGGTCGCAGAACTGTTTGGATGAGGAGCTCCCGCCTCCGACCATGGCCGAGGTTCTTCTACAGATCGAGCGCAACTGCTCAGAGGACAGAGGGTCCTCGCTAGATGTTATTGCGCGCAACACCTCCGCTCTTGCCGTGCCTCGTGATCCGGCAAGGGGTGGACCTCGCCTGGGGCCTTGCTGAATTTCTTCGCACCCACCCCACGCTTCCGTGATCCGAGGACCCATCGACGCAGATGACTGGTCGCGCAAAGTTGAGCGAAGCTCGACGCTGCCCAAAGCCGTGACCAGACAAGGCACTCTTGCCTCCCATCACCGCAGGGGGCAGATTCTCTGGTGGGAGAACTTCTGGCCATGCAGCCCGCCACCACACCGCCTCTTGGGAGGAGTTCCGATCGCGTTCGCCGAGCTCACATCCTCGCCGCTTGATGAAGTCAAGAAGAAGGAATTTCTCGCGCCAAGCAAGGGCGTAAGTCGCTGATGGAGTACTTACGAGTTCAACCAGCTGGCTTGTTATGCTCCATCCGAGGTGGCCACCGATGAGGCCAAGCAGAGAAGTTCATGGAGGGCTTATCTCGAGGAGATGCAAGACAAGCTATCCATTGTGGACTTTGCCGACTTTCGCACCTTGGTGGACAAGGCCATTGTTGCCGAGCACAAGGCGAAGGCGCTAGGCGAGTCCCGCAAGCGCAAGTGGGAGGCCCAACGGCTCAGACAGCCGCCTTCCCGCCCTCGTGTTGGGCTCGCACTGTGGCCCGCTCTTGGCCTTACCACCGCCGAGGCCGCCGGCACCACCGCCCCGCAGCCGTGCCCAGCCACGCACCGCGAGTCACCGAGTGGCCTCGCAATCCGGCTGCCGGGGTCACTTGCTTTTCCTGCAGCCAGAAGGGGCATTATGCGAACCAATGCCCTAAGAAGACTGGAGCAGCCCCTCATCTTAATGGAGGACGCGGCATGGAGGTGGTCCTTCCTGTGATCGGTTGTTGTCCCCGCTACCCAAGGCATGGGTAGTGGCCGTGTCAACCTCATCTCCGCGAGGAGGCACAGGAGGCGCCCGACGCCGTGTTGGGTACGCTTTCTGCTAACTCTCATCCTCGCCATCGCTTTGTTTGATTCAGAGCATCTCATTCATTTGTTTCGAATTATTTGTTGTTGTTGGCGAGCTTCGCTTGCTCCTTTGTTGGTCCCGCTGCTCATTCGCTCTCCCGCCTCGGAGTTGAGAGCCGAGCTTGAGTGTCTGGATGTCCTCGTTGAGATAGAGGGAGTAGGGTTTTAGCAAACCTCATCCTCCTCCATTCAATGAGCTTAGATGTAATCGGGCATGGATTGGTTGTCTCAAAGACATGGGACAAATCGATTGTGCTCTGAGGCTCATCTACCTCACCAGCCCTTCCGCGAGTAGGTTCGCCGCCGGTCGCAAGGTACACATCTCTTCGTGCTCGGCGGCCACTCTAGATATTAGTGAAGTCCCCACAGATGTGACTTCACGATGTCTTCCCGAAGATCTCCCGGATGCCGCCACCGCGACCGAAGTTTGCCATTGAGTTGGTTCCCTGATCGCCCGATCTCAAGAGGCACTACCGGATGGCTCCAAACGAGTTGTTGGAGTTGAAGAAGCAATTGGGGAGCTTCAAGAGAAGGGTTTCATTCGCCTCTAACTCGTCTCCGTGGGTTGTCTCGCAATCTTTGTGAAGAAGAAGGACAATACTCACGCATAAAGCGTGGATTACCGCCGCTTAATGAAGTGACGGTGAAGAACAAGTATCCCTTGCCCCGCATCGACAATCTCTTCGATCAATTGACCGAGCTCGAGTCTTCTAAGATTGATTTGAGAGTGGATATCATCAAGTTCGAATCCGACCGAGGATATTCCCAAGACGCTCTTCTACTGCTATGGCTTGTACGAGTATGCCGTCATGTCATTCGGCTTAACCAATACTCCGCTTTGTTCATGAACCTCATGAATTCGGTGTTTATGGAGTATTTGGATAAGTTTGTGGTGGTCTTCATCGATGATATTCTTATCTACCCAAAACGATGAGGAACACACCGAGCATCCGAGGCTTGTGTTGGCCAAGCTTCGTGAGCATCAATCAGATGCGGTTCAGAAGTGTGCATTTTGTTGAAGGAAGTGGCCTTCTTAGGCCATGTCCTTTCAACAGAGGCGAGCCGTGATCCTAGCAAGATCGATGTGCTTTCTCGAGTCACCTCTCTGGCCACCAAGTCCGAGTTTTCTTGGTTTAGCGATATTATCGCCGCTTATCGAGAATTTCTCCAAGATAGCGGCTAATGACGGAGTTGCTCAAGAAGGACAAGAAGTTCTCGTGGTCCGCTGATTGCGCAGGAAAGTTTCCATTACTCAAGAAGCGTTGACCACCGCCTCCCGCTCTTGTTCTTCCCGATGTCCATCGGCTTCGATATCTTTTGCGACGCTTCGCCGAGGCCTCTGCAGTCCTTATGCAAGAAGGCAAGGTGGTGGCCTATGCATCAAGGCAATTGAGACCTCATGAACTCAACTATCCTACCCATGACTTGGAGTTGGCCGTGATTCATGCACTTAAGATTCGCGACATTACCTAATCAGAATCGCTGTGAAGTGTATTCGATCACAAAGCTTGAAGTATTTGTTTACCCAACCGATCCAACCTCGTGCAAAGGAGATGGTTGGAGTTGATCAAGGACTATGACATGGGTATTCACTACCATCCGGCAAGGCTAATGTCGCTATGATGCGCTTAGTCGCAAAGTGCATTACAATGCATTGTTGCTCCAAGAGCCTCACTCTCTTCCGAGGAATTTCAGCGCTCAACTTGGGTTTGGTGGAGCAGGTTCCTCGCCGCCTTGGTTGTACAAATAACCTTGGTGGATCGGATCAAGTCCGCTCAACACTGGATGTTGGAGTGAACCGCATCAAGGAAAATGTCAAGAATGGAACAACGGCGCTTCTCCGTAGATGAGCTTGGTGTTGTGCGGTTCGGCAACGCCTTGTGGTTCCAAAGGACATGGAGTTGCGGAGTTGATCCTTCGCGAAGCCCACGATTCCTCGTTATCCATTCATCCCGGCCACGAAATGTATCATGATCTCCGCAGAGATTTTGTGGACCCGAATGAAGAGGGAAGTCGCCAAGTTCGTTGTCGAACGCGACGTGTGCCGCCGTGTCAAGGCCGAACATCGCCGCCCGGCAGATCGCTTCACCCTTGCTCGCTCTCGTGGGAAGTGGGATTCGCCGATGGATTTTATCACCGCCTACCCAGTCATCGAGGGGCAATGATGCCATTTGAGTTGTCATTGATCGGTTGACGAAAGTGGCACACTTCCTCCTCGTCAAGACCAAGATTCGTGAATTCGCCACCTTGCGGAGCTCTATATCGCCGTGATCGTGAGCTTGCATGGTGTCAAGACGATCATTTCGATCGTGGTTCCATCTTCACTTCGCTCGCATAGCTTGCAAGAAGCTATGGAACTCGCTTTCATTCAAGACAACAGATCACCCTAAACCGATGGTCGACCAAAGGGTCAACCAAGTTTTAGAGGACATGCTTCGAGCGTGTGTCCTTTCCTATGGGAAGCATTGGGAGAAGTGTTTGCCATTCGCCGAGTTTTCTTACAACAACAGCTTTCAAGCCGCCTCGCATGGCACCATTCGAGGCCTTATACGGAGAAAGTGTAGAACCCCGCTGTAATCGGTCCGAGACCGTGAGAGACCTTTCTTTGGCACTGACTCGATCAATGAAGCCGAGAGTCAAGTCCAAATTGTTCGTGATCGCTGCGCACACCAATCCAGCAAAAGAGCTATGCGATCGCCGTCGTCGCGAGTTGAGTTTTGAGCCCAATGACTTTGTTTATCTCAAGGTCTCCCTTTGAAGGGCCATCAACGCTTCGCGCCAAAGGCAAGTTAGCTCTCGATATGTCGGTCCATACCGTGTTATCGAAAGAAGGAGCCGCCGCCACAAGTTGGAATTGCTCACCGCATCCGCGGTACATGATGTGTTCCATGTGTCCCACCTAAAGAAGTGCTCGTGTTCCAACCGAGGAAGCTCGTTGGAAACTCTTGATGTCCGTGAAGATTTGACTCTACCGCGAGCGCCCTGCTCGCATACTCGAGGAGGTTGAACGAAGAACGAGGAATAAGACCATCAAGTTCCTTAAGGTTCAAGTGGTCGAATCATTCCGAGGATGAAGCTACTTGGGAGCGAGAAGATCGCCTCCGTGCACTCACCCTCTTTCTTTTCCGAGTGAGACAAATCTCTGACGAGATTTTTGTAAGGGGGAGGTTTTGTAACATCCCAAATTCAGACTTGTGTTTCAAATGTAAGAAAATGAGTAGAAATTAAAACTTTTTCTTACGCCATGTATTTCCTGTGTACTAAACAATTATTGTACAAAAGTATGGAAATACAAAGTCACAAGTCTGTTGATCCAAATCTTGATCCTCCGAAAACAACCTTGTCCAATCTTGTGATCCTTCTCGGGAAATATTTTTCCTAAGTTCTTGGGATGGCTTGTGACCCTTCTGAAAAATTTCACAATTTTTAGAAATTGTTCGAATATTTTTAAGGGTCATTCAAACTTGTTTGACATGCAACAAACCCTAACCTAGCACATTGTGTGATTTTTGAGGAAAATGTACAATGCAAAACCTCGAAAGTTTACGCAATGTCCATCTCAATGTCAAGAAGCTATCACAAAATTTCATAAATTTTGGAGCTAGTTCTATCTCTTAAGACCCCTTCAAAATCTCAATTCAAATTAAAACTCTAAACCTGGTCCGAGTCAAACTTAGACTCAAACCTGTGTCCGACCTCCGTGTCTTGGTCGCACCGAGCCACTTGCCGTGTCTGCCTGGCCAAAGTTGGGCGCAGGGGAACGGGCCGCTGGATTTCAAATCCAACGATCAAGGACCTCCTGGGTCTTTGTAAAGACCTCCCACCCGCACGACCTCCTCAGTTCTATTTTCAAAGACAACCTCGAGGACCTCCCTAGGACCTCCTTTGCACCTTTGCAAAGACCACCTCGGGCGATCTCTCAGCCTCCACGACCACCCCTAGCACTTGGGTGATCGTGGGCCGCCCATCTTGAGATCTGTGGCTCGACTCCCTAAGTGTTAGGACCTCTAATACTTAGATCAAAATCTGAGCCCTTGATTTCAATCCAACACCACAACCTCCCCGGTGGAGCTCAGGCCACGATTTAGCCGTTGAGTTCATTTGACCGCTTTTTCCCATTTCTCTCACTGTCTGTGGGCTCGGCATTATCAATTTTGTGCATGGCAAGAGAGCAGTGTCTTGTCAACTCTAGGGTCGACAACGGCTATGTGTGCCAACATTAAATGTCCGCATCCCTTTTGCTCAAAAGTCTCTCTGACAACCTACTCCCATCATTTCATGTGTACTTTGGCTCAGTGCACCGACTGACTTTGCCATTTTTCCCACCAGCTATATTTGAAGCCCAAGCTTGCCACCTAAGTTTCTTTAGACACTCCTTTTCAACCCTAGCTTCTTCTTCTGCTCTTGTGCTCAAAACACCCGAAAGCTCTTTGCCTCCATTGCTGAACTTTGGAGCTCTCCGCGACCTCCGAGCCCAGCTTGTTCATTAATGCAATATTGGTCGTCACTTTGTCATCTTGGTCACCTCGCCTCCTAACTTGTTTTGTTTAAACCTTCACAAAGGTTGACAAATTGGGAGCCTGCTGGATCGGATTGGTCGCCTTCCTCATCTCCCATGAGCACCACTCGCCACCGAGCTCTGCGACCATTCTTGGACCTCCTTCATTCCTGTGTTAGTACTTTAGTTTTAGAAACCCGTTCTTTTAGACCTCGTTAGCTTTTCGCTTTGCCGTATTTTAGCCTCCTTCGGTCATCTCCGCCAGCCGCCAGGGTGCGCCTAGCCCTAGCCGTTGGCACCTTTAGGTTCTCCTCCTATTTGGGACTCATCCGTGTTCTTGGTTTCACCGACGAGGTCCACGCCGCGGCAAGTAAGTCGTGGAACACGCCGGTTTTGTCACCAAAACCTCCTGCTGGCCATGTTCTTCGAACAACTTTAATGCTCAAATCATTGCTTATCATTTGCGCGCAATGGTGTCTTAATCAGGCCGTGGAGTCACCGACGCAGGGCCATGGGTTTAGAATTAAAGTCCTAAGTCTTTAAGTGTTCCTCGTGGATTCATTTATTGTCAATCATTAGATGCTTTTAATTTGTCTTAGCTTCCACCTTTGTCGTTGTCCGAGGTCCTACGCCATTAAATCCACTCTAGACCTCCTGCTAATCTTAGCCGCTCACGACCTCTCCAAGTTTAGATCCGGCCTTAGGATCTTTCCAAAAATCCTAAGTCTCTCGGACCTCCCGCCTAGATCTAGACCGTTAGGACCTCTCGGTGAGATCCTAACCGCCTAGGACATCCTCGCTCATCTTAGCCGCTCAGACCTCCTCCCGGAGATCTTGACCGCCTAGGACCTCCTCCTTAGATCTGTGGGCTTTAGGACCTCCCCGCCTCGGATCTGGACCGCTTATGACCTCCCCGGGAGATCTAAGCCGCCCGCACTCTCTCTAGTAAAACCCGCTTAGGACCTCCCCATTGAGATCGTGGACCGCTTATGACCTCCGGTGACATCCTAGCCGCCAAGACCTCTCGCCGTTAAGCTCACTGCTTAGGTCCTCACCCGCCGCATCTAGACCGCATGACCTCCCTGAGATCTTAACCGCCCGCACTCCGCCTTAGTGAGATAGCCGAGACCTCCTCGTGAGCTCGGACCGCCAGATCTCGATCCGACGGCCACGACCTCCCTAGTGCGAGGAGCCCTTCGCGCGTGCTGTGCCTCCGGTGGTCGGGGCCGTTGGATTGGATATCAACGGCTAAGACCTCCCCTAGGCGCAATAAGGTCTTTGCGCCCTGGTGCTCGTGTGGGTTTTGGCATCTGAGCTCGGGAGCCGTGCGATCTTTGATCAACGGCCCACGACCTCCCCAGTTTTCGTTGGTTTTCCAGAGTTAGTTTCCGGGAGCTTTTATTTGCACATATTAATTGTTTTAAACTTCAAAATTGCATATCTTTTTCTCTGTAGTTCCAAATTTAACAAACTAAAGTTCTATAATTGCATCTGTTAAAGTACTTTAGCTTAGTATAGGTTTTACAGTAGTCTTTAATACTGAAATTAATCATGCCTTAGATTTATAACTTAGAAAAATCATAACTAAATCATTTTAACTCCAAATGAGGTGAGACCACTTGTGTTAACCTTAAAATGTCAGTAGCCACCTATAATAAAAATTTCAGCTGCACCACATCTCTAGAAATTTTTGCCAACCAAATTAATTATGTGAACAAGAATGTGATTGCAATTTTTCCAAATTGAGTAAAATTGTTTTGATCATATCTTTGCATTAAGAGTCCAAATCAGTTGGTTCTTATTTCTAAATTCATTTTAAATCATGATCTTGCTGCTGTGAAATTTTCAGAGCATTTGGAGCATTTTGGTTTTAGAGTCTTTTCGTTTTCTTTGTTCTTATCGATTCTTTTTCGCTCTTTCTGTAGGTTTCACGACAGTGCCCCTTGAGAGTGACCTCTGCAGCATATTGAGCAACAAAGCAATGTGCAAGCAGCTTGATCATTTCCCATTTGATCCCATTACTTTTAAAGTCTAATATTTTGTTTAACCTCTATGTATGCATTGCTATTTTGATGTTAAATTGTTTAGTTAATCCTCTAGTTGCATAATCTGTAGGTAAATAAATATCCTCTACTACCGAGCCTAGATTATTTGTCGTGATTAGAGCTCGTTGGATGAGCTCTGTCACTTAGTAGATTACGAATACATATTGCTTAGCCATACCTAGATATCGGTAGTATTAGCATCATCGACTTAGTCGATGGTCTTGATCACACAAATACTTATATTGTTCCATTATGTCCAATCCTTGTGTTTTATTGATTTACAAATCAAAAATGAAAACAAAAACTATATCTTGACTTGGGCACAATGGTATGTTGGTGTGATCTCTGGGTGTGAATGGAATAGTGCCTAAGTCCCTAAGGACCGAGTTACTTGTGCCATTGATCCAAGCAATTGTTGCGTACAACCACGCGAGGGGATATGGAACCTCTCTTGACTAAGTACTTTGGGAGGTGTTAATTATGAGCTGGTCGGTGGGTGTGTTGAAACCGTGTGTGTGTTTGGGGTGTGTGAGGGGAGCATTGGCGCACTGGGCTTAGGCTGCCTAATGTGTCCTTCTCCGTGGGTTACGCCTTAATTAGCATCGCCCATTGAAAGCGCCTTGTTAGACTTAGCCGCGCTCGCATACCAAAGGAAGTATGCTAACCGTGGTCGTGGAAAGGCGGTCATCGTGGGTACATTGATACACCCGCAGGTTAAAACTATTCGAATAGCCTCGCCCTAGGTTATGGACACGCTTGGTTATTTCCCACAAGAACTAGACTACAACCTTTAAAAACTTAAAACTTGACATGGGTGGTATGAAGGGTACTTCATGCTATTGTTGTGGTGACTATTGGGTTAGTCACTTCCGTGATGTCACATCTACCTATTGTTATATTGGTCTCTCTTTATTTGAACAATAGAAATTAATTGCAAACTTGCTTTTAAATGTATTACCTTATTGCAAAGAAAACTTGCTTTATGTCAAAATAAGTCCGAGCCTCCTCCACTTAAATAAAAGCTTGCATATAGTTAATTATAGTTCGTTATCTTACACGTCACTTGCGCAGTACAAAAACAATTTTTGTACTCGATGCTATGCTTAATTGTTTTGTTGCAGAGGAAGAAGGTGAGCTCGAGGGGCCTCACTTTTGTGAGATTTGTTGTATGTGTCCGGAGTGATTAGCTTGGCGGTCCGGTTGGTTGCCTTGTGGGTAAAGGCACACCGATTGGCTTTTGTTTATAGCCATCTTATGGCCATTTTGCTTCACTGCTTATATTAGTTACTTATGTGTTATTTGGCCTGGCCTCTCTCTTTGTAATAACTCTCTTTATATTAGGTATGTCTTTCAGTTGTTGCTTTTACTTCGGCTCTATGTGTATGAATGAAATTGATGCATGATTTTGTAACGGGGTGTGTATACTGCAATTCTGGGAAGTATACATATCTCAAGGCTTGGTTTATCTGATTTGTGATGCTAGGACCAATGGATGGTTAAGCATTACAAGCCAAATAAACCGGGGTCCTCACATTATCCAATAAATTTTTTGATGATTTAATATCTCTATGTATAATCCGAGGATGACCTGATGAATAAAAACAAGGGAATACTAAGAAAACCACCTACTTTAGGGCATTGCTGAATAAATAATTTAGCCAAAAAAAAAATACAATCTTCATGCAAGTAAGCAATTCTGTGAACCTTTAGGAGAAGACTAATCTCTGGTTGAGCCTTCTAGATTTGCAAATTAATCAACTTTGTCCATGGGTATGAATGTGTTTCGCTCGGTATATTTAGGAGTTCGCACAGAAATGGTTCCTTGAAACACTTTATGCACTTTTTGGAGAGTGGATTAGTAGCATTCCGACATATCGAGGGCAGCACTTCCACGCTGAACTTAACTCGCAAGCAAAGACAACCACGGCCATGAGAATCAAGCATGAATTCATCAATACCACTCCTAGCACTACTCATTGCGCCAAACTGAGACAAGCAAAGCCCGACTGAAGAACTAGTACTCCTGGAGAAGCCGCTCCTCAATGTCAGTGGAGTAGGTCCTCCCTGTGCCTAGCCTGACTGGTTTGGGACGCTTCTCAGAGGTGGTGTGGGACTGCTACCATGTTAGTTGATCTAGTCTCACAGGATCCGATTGTCGATCGACGAACAAGAAAGATTGTGGGAGGATAGATGACCACCAACTAAATGGCAAATGTTTACAAATTGGCAAAATCGGTTTGGTACCACAATGAAAACAACGGTTCACTTTAATACCACCGCATTCTCCTCGTTCATTTTAATACCATCGCCTTTCACTTTGTTCCACCGAATGCCACACCCATCACCTCCCTAGCTCTACTGCTACTCGCACCAAATTACCCCAAAGAAATTAGGTTTTGTGAAGGCTCTCCCCCGCAAGGCCCCTCGTCGCACTCACCTCGCCCCGTATCTCGCTCCTCTTCCCCCCTTCTCTCATTCGTCCGACTGCCTCAGGCAGCGCCCTCCTCCCTCTTGCGAACCGAAAATCTCCCCTAAAGAGCAATGTGTCGGAGTTCCTACAGGTGAGATCTCCTACCTCCATCCACCAATTTGGTTTTTTGGTTTGCATTTGCGGCAGCAAATCTAACCCTAGTTTCTTGCGTAGTGTAGGGCATGTAGTGGGAGGATTGAGGAGGCATGGATCCGTCTGGAGTTACTCATGGGTAAGCAAAGAATCTGTTTTATTTCCTTTTTTGTTGTAAGCATATTAGTCTTTAGTGATTTGGGTCTCGATGGATTTGGTTCTGCATGGATTTGGGGCTGTATGGATATGAGCCGAATGCTGTGGAGGTTCAAGCTAGAGTTGGAGAAGATGAACCCAGGTAATATTGTTGAGATAGACTGCAAGAGGGTTGGTGGTAAGGTCTACTTCAGAAGGATGTTTGTGGCCCTCAGAGCATGCATAGATGGTTTTTTTGCTAGGATGCAAGCCCTACTTAGGTGTTGACTCAACCCACCTTACCGGAAAGTACAATGGACAATTTGCGACAACCATAGGAATAGATGGGCACAACTGGATGCATCCTGTTTGCTATGCCATATTTGACAAGGAGACTTCAGATAATTTGGAATGGTTCATGATCAATCTTAAGAGAGCTATTGGTACCCCCTATGGATTAGCTATACACACAGATTCATGTAAGGGCCTCGAAGCAGCTGTACACAAAGTATTTGTTGGTGCAGAGCATAGAGAATGCTTTATACATCTAGTAAACAATTTCAGAAGAAAGTTCAAGGGCGATGTACTAAAGTATATGTGGCCTACAGCCTGGGCTTATACTCCTGAAAAGCATCAGCTATTTTTGGACATAATCGCTGAGAAGTATCCAGCTGGATATGAATTTCTTACAAATAAGCACAAAAACTTGTGGACGAGAGGTAAATTTGTAGCACACTGCAAGGTCAACTACGTAAACAACATTGCTGAAGCTTTCAATAATTGGATAAAAGACATTAAGGATTTTCCAGTATTTGATCTTATGGATAGAGTGAGGCAGATGATAATGGAAAAATTTCAGCAAGGAAAAGGGTGGCCGATAAACTACAAGGCAACATACTGCCTAGTGTCATCCTTGAGCTAAATATGAAAAGTAGAGCATTAAAGTATATTCTATCTCAAAGTGGACACATGAAGACTGAGGTGTCTGGACTTGACAGGTCCCAAAAGCCTTGGAGATATGCAGTTGATCTAGTGCAAAAGGAGTGTACTTGTAGCCAATGGAAGCTTTCTGGAAAACCTTGCACTCATGCCATAGCTCTCATATGTTCAAGGAGGATGGAGCTGGAGACATACATGCATGAGTACCACTTAGTGGATAGGTTCAAAGATGCATATGAGTTTAACATTGATCCAATTGGTGATAAGTCACAGTGGCCAAGGAAGTCCAAGGGTTTCTTCATGCTACCTCCCAAGCTAACTAGGGTTGCAGGAAGGCCGAGGAAGAAAAGGATCCAACCAAGGGATGAGTCTGGCGGCAAAAAGAACCTATCAGTGTAAGAGGTGTTTTCAGTGGGGCCACACAGAAAAGGGTTCTAGTTTAACACCACTAGATGATCCTTCTCAATATGCACCTCCCCTTGAGAGAACAAAAGGTAATCCGCTTCCCTTGTTTTTTTTCCTCTCATCCTTCATAGTATGCATGTGAGTTTGAATTATTTCCTTTCTTGACTATAGGGGAAAGAAGAAAATATCTACATGCACTCAAGATGCAAGTCCACCACTCCAGCAGGTCCCTCCTAAAGTTACATTGCAGCTGAGCACCCAAAACAGCCCTAGAGTTACAACAAGGAGGATGGCAGCTGAAGCATCAACTCCAAGGTGGTGTACTGCAGCAAGGATAGCTTAAGCCAGGGCTACTGCACAGGAATTGTCCCCAGGAATCAAAAAGAGAAAAGTGCCCTGGTGTTCTGAACTTGTATAAGTTAGCTGGTTGTGCTTTGTATGGACTAGAACATGTTTATTTCCTTGTCGATTGTTGTGATTTTGTGCTCGAACTTGTATCACCAGATTTTGAACTCGTATCTATGGAATTATGATGTGCATTGTCGCCTTCATCTCGTATGGTTGTGAAAGTTTCGTGGTCGGTTGCTCCTCGTGACTCGAGGAGGTAGTCCAGACCTCCCCGTGAGCTCCAACGTGGACCAACTGGACCGCCCAAGACCTCCCTGCTATCTCGACCATCCAGACCTCCCAGAGCTATCTCGACCATCCAGACCTCCCCAGAGGTCTTCGAGGCATCAGAGCGAGGAGGTCTTACAATTACAAACAACCAAATGTAGGAACAACTGAATTCAGATTACATTCATGCTCCACATTATTGGTTACATCATGTTCCATATTACAACTACATCATTCAATTACTTGCCTACATTGGCTGCTAGCAGCCCAACACACACACAAATGCATCAAGCATCATGTTCATTTTCTCCAAGTCACCAAGAATCTTGCTCATTCTTTCATCCAACAGAGCAATTCCTTGTACTATGTCTCCTAAAATGGCATCATCACTTCTGGTGTGTGCTTCCATTCCAACATGGCTTTTTGGTTGTATTTGCAGTGGAAGTTGTCATCTTCCATATCCTTGCCGAGCACTTAGGGCATCAAGAACTCCAATCTCCTTCAAATATTCTACATATTGGTTCTCCCACATGTAAAACTTACATGCAGAGAACCGCAGACATACATCATGCATAAGAAATCGCTTAACAAAACCAGAGTTGCAAACAAATCTTGAATCACACGGACCAAAATGGAACAAATCAGATCCAAAATTGCCTAGATCAGCACCAAAGTTGCCCAGATCGGCTCAATAATTGACAAAATCATCAACAATAACATCAAGGGAAGGAATTTTAGGCAATCAAAATCAAATCAAAAATACTTTCCAATCAAATACCACCTCATTATTTGGGCACTTGTAGTACTTTCTACGAGGTTGCACTCACAGACGAGATGTCGCGACAACCTATAGCCCGCATCACCAAAGAAAGCACAAGAGGAATATCCCCAAATCGCCCCGCCGCCTCACGACGACTCCGAGACGTGCTATGCGCCGACTTTTCTAGGGTTTAGCTTTCGGGATTGCGAGACAAGAAAAGTCGATGACAGAGAGTGGAAGCTGGGTTAGAAAAGGCAAGGTAACGACAGAGCTAGGGGAGGTGACGGGCATGGCATTCGGCAGAACGGAGTAAAAGGGCGATGGTATTAAAATGATCCGGGAGAATGCAGTGGTATTAAAGTGAACCGTTGTTTTCATTGTGGTACCAAACCGATTTTGCCTTACAAATTTGACTCTGAACTATGCATCTACTGATTTGAATCTAAACAAATATACATCCCTTGATTAGTCAGCTGCGTATGCATGTGCATCTATGCTTGCTCAATGTAATCGTAACTTCGTAAACCAAAATAGAGAAACTATACACATGTTTGCCTCAAACTTGCAAGCCAAAACACATGGATGATGGGCATGCTAGCTGTGTCATGAATGACCTCTCAAATAATGGAAAAAAGTTGCGACTAAAGCTCAAGACTAATATGTTAACAATTAGCACATAAGGATGAATTAAATGCAATAACAAGCATCATAGGTTCCAAAGGTCGGATAATTGAACTCACCATGGCTAAACCTGACATGGTAGGCCCTTGGGAATGTCACCACAAACTCACCAGGATACTGTACCAATCTAAAACACAATGCATATTAACACAAAAACAAATTAAAAAACTGGTGTATTGACAGTTTGATACCATAGGCGCTTGACAAAAAAATTGACCAATGACCATTTCAGAGATTGTACCTACAGCAGGGCACACCATAGGCTACAAGGACCTCTGGGGACATCAAAGTTGTTTTCTCCCCAAGCACAGCCAGCGATGCTGCACACACCAACAATCAGAACTCATGACACCACAAGGCCGCAACATATAGATCACAAACACAAGAAAAGACAAATACCAAGGCGGTCAAGGTTGCCTCCATAGCCATGCATGCCAAAAATACAAAAGGCATAACCCTGGTGCTCCTTAAAATTGAACTTTATGTTCCAAATTTTATGTACATGATGTTCTTTTATAGTTTAAGATGGATTCTAAGTAGGAAAAACACTATACCTATTTTAGTAATTGACGCTGTCTGGATGCCCACTCCTCCTCTACTACCCGTTTGTACTCAACAGAATCTTTGTGCTTTTCACATTCGTCGATTAGACCATCCGGAAAATCTGGAGCATCTTGAACCATAGCAGATTGCCCTAATTTTTCAGGATCATCCACCAAATCTTTTTGAGGCAAAGATCAATTCCACGACATGGCATTTGCAAAAGCATTCTTATTGGAGGCAGCAGCACATGCACAAGAGTTAGCTTGTACCTGTGCATAGTTTTCACTAGGTTGTCTCAAGCAGCCACAGCTGTGAGTAAAAGGTGGATCTACCACGTGGTGGAAGCGGCCCCACGACATCGCAAGCCCGAGCGCAAAACATTCGGCGCCAACAACAACAACGGCGGCAGGCTGGCTAGGGCATGGGAGCCAGCACAAGTGACCCTCCTTAGGGTTTCACGGTGATCCTGTATAGAACAAGGCGCACATCTAGATGCAATCACGTGGAATCGCCGAAATGCCAAAAATCAAGAACCCTAATTCTGATTGAAAATTTTAGGGAAATAAAGAAATGGGGGTAGGGGAACGATCATACGTACTCTGATTGCGACGCCGGTGGTGAGATTCAGGGGTAGAATCCTCAATCCGAGTTCTTTTCCTCTTTTTGGCGTCTCCGTTGCTCGCCCGATTTGAGAAACGGGAGAGGAGAAGAGAAGAGAGGGGATTGGGCCCGTCGGAGGAGGTGACGAGAGAGCGGTTGAGGTGGGCGAACATGAAACGACGGGAGTGGTGGGGGTAGGGCGAGATGACCTTGCAGATGCCGTAGGCGGCGCGCCTCCCGCTCCACGCGGGAGATGAAGGCGATGGGGTCGGCAAACTCTGACTCCTTGGGGCGGTACTCCTGCGCGAAGTAGACGAGCACGAGCTGGAGCTCCCACGGGGAGAGCGTGGCGAGTGGGGCGTCGTTTGCGGCAAGCTCCCGCTCGAGGTGATCGATGGTGGCGACGAGGAGCCCGCCGACGTCGGCGCCGAGACCGATCCCGACGATGGCGTCGGCAGGGGAGGGGATCAGGCGGTCGAGCCTCATGGAGCGCGGGGGCGGCAGCGGCCAGAGGAAGATGGCGGCTGGGCGTGGGTGGGGGAAGGGGAGGGGAGGGAGAGGTGGGGGAGAAGGGGCGACGTGATCGAACCGAACAAGGGTGGGGAGGAGACGAGGCGGTGGGTTATCGCGAGGAAGGAGGACAGGCGAGTCGTGACGGTTTACGAGACAACATGCGAGGGTGGTTGGGCGAGAATCTTGTGCGTGCTTGTGGTGGGTGGTGGGTGGGGAGAGAGAGGAGAGGATCAGACGAAACTGGCTTTCCACTTTAGTTCCGATCGGACGGACGACCGCAAATTCCTTCTTTTATTAAGTACAACGGGCACGGATAGCCGTCATGTTACAACCACGGTTTAGTTCTCTTCCCATTTTTCAGTAAGTAAAACGAACGGACTTGCCACACTAAATAAACTAAATAAACAGTGTAAATTCGCATTTGAAGTTTTCTTTTTGTCATGCTTGCATTTTTCTTGGTCTTATATGTACTTGTATATCCTGAGTTGATGTAAACCACCTGTTGAGTGCTCTAGATTATAATATATTATTACACGTGACATCCTTTCTACTAGTCTCTTAATTCAAGTCATACTAGTAGGGTGCCCGTGCTGCAAACGAAACCCTAAACCTTACATAAATAATATTTCGCTTTAACATATAAAGCGAATTAAGTAATTAAAAGATGGTTATACATAAATCTATGAACATCACATTGGTGCAACATATTAGAACAAGAACTTCTTACGACAATTATGGAAATAAACGGTAGTAAGATTCATCGTTTTCTCAATGGGACACTAAACTTTGGTATTCATGACATTTGACCCATTTGTAAAGAGTGATAATTGAAGTAAATTACATTAACTCTATGATTAATTATTTTCTCAATGGGAAAAAATACAACTACAAAAACTTGTGTATACATGTCGTGTACCATCTTTTTGTTCATTTACACGAATTTTATAAGATGAACTAGCACACATGATGTGTAGAGATACGATGCAGCATTCACTGTCCCCATCCTGAACTCAGCTTCATCAGGATTCTTCCTGCGCCTCCCTGTCAATTGGCAACTCCTAGATAAGTTGTGGTGCCGGAAGAAAAAGTTTTTCCAATCAGGATAATAAAACATATACAGTACAATAGGAAACATCATATTACTTAACCTAGTCACTCTATTTTATGAGACCTACTCATCCAATTCACTCATACTGTACAACTACTTAGGTTTGCTTGAATTAGCATCATGCTCATGTATAGCAGTGTATGTGTGTGTCTTACCATTACAGCCTTTGTTCCAGAGAACCTCAGAATCAATTGTGGTGAGATGTTGATCATCAAGCCTATTCCATGTCTTGATGGACTTCACCCTCGCCACTCACCGCTCATTGTCTTCTCAAATTGCACAGACACCACCCTTGCTCTCCTTGACCACCCGGCCTTCCTGTATGCATGGTAACCGAATCTACCAGCATAGCACAGCTGAATACCACTGAGAGCTTCCCACAGAAGTCATTTATTTGATCATGCCCTATAAAGGCAGCCTTCACATCTCTAGCCTCCACCATGCTGGCAAAGAACCCAGAGTTGATTGACAGTGAGCTGATACCTTCCTTCTTTACTCCTGTGAAATTGGATGCTGTAAAGCTGCTGAACTCCGGCAATGGAATGTGGAAGTACACAAGGCCAAGTGCTGGCGCCTTCTGTTTTGGATGTTCATTCATATATTTTGTCTGCATTTTATAAGTTCTGTTATTCATAACATGCAATATGTCCATAGCACCAACACAATGAACTTACCTGTATATCTGGCTATATTTAATCCGAATCCGCAAAACATTTAGAAACCAAATGTTTTGGGAAATAGAGTACCAGCGAAAAGAAATGTCATCTATTTTGAATTAGCAATGAAATTCTTAAGTCTTCATAATAATTAGCGACAACATTTTGTAGAGTTAATATGGTTCAATGGATGATTAATATATTGTTAATGATAGTATCCGCCCAACAATTTCAGGAACTTTGTAATATAAGGTAGACTTGGCTTACTTTCAAGTTTCAATTAGTCTTTTTACTCAGTTGAGTGTTTTACTGTGCTATTGCTTCTACACTGATAAGATGGCCCAAAAGAGAAAAAAGAATGATAAATGCCCAAGCAAAATCCTGATTTTCATTTGAGTATATTCTATATGTCAGAGTAATGTGCATAGAGTATATCGCCAAGACGAATTTTTTTGAAGAATATCGCTAACTTATTCACCTGGAGACTCCAAAGATGTTTGCTGGAACCAAACTTGCTGCGAAGCCTTGATCCAACCATAACCATGGATTGAGGGTACAGTAGAATAATCACCGATGTCAAGAAAATAAAGGTTGAGCACTGATTTGTTAGCCAGCAATGTTCCTTCAACCCTGTCGACTTCTAAATTATAATTTCTGCAATCATCAAGTTCTGCTCCTCCTGGATTGAATTGGGAAATGGTGTTCTTCATGCCTACAAGGTGATGCATCACACCTCACGCGACAGCATACCCTCTGGTCATGGTTCCCAATCACAACAGCCCACAGAAATTTCATGGCAATTGCTGGAGCAATTGTTGCATCCATAGACTTGGCCGCATTAGTTGCATCAGCGCCATAGATGTTATCACCTTCCCAACAAACACGGTCATGATAGATAAGATAATAAGAAAACTTAAACTAACAGCAGTGTCTGTTTCTTGATTCCCAGATGAATCTCAATAATAAGATACACCAAAATGGGGCAATTTCGGATCTGCGCTTTTAGTAACACACCAAAGAATTGCAAAGCGATCACACAGATCAGGGCTTCGGCGCATGAAATCTTGGGTCGAGGAAATCAAGAACACATAGCATCGCATATCCCAAATCTCGAGCCCAATAAAAACAAATTGCATCTTCATATCGATTTTTCCTTCGTTTCCATTCCAATCAAGGCAGCAACGTACAGTTCCGATCTAAGACAACAAGAAACGAAAATTCATCCACGAAGGAAACAAATCTTCTTGTGCTTGGCGTTGAGCTCCTTGGAGACAGAGGCCTTCTCGTTGATGGCTGAGCGGTGAATCCCCCAACCCGAACGAAAATTGCTCCCAAATCCAGGGCTAACGGCAAAAATAAACCAGGATTTCGGCTTGGGGTTGGATTCAGATTCTCTCTCGCTATTGAGATGGAAGACGTGGGGTGGAGCGGTGCGAGAGAGGATGAAGATTTGGGGGAGCGAGCGAGAGGGGAGCAGATCTTCTGCTGGAGCGCAGAGGAGTGGGCCATCTGCGGCGCGGCGGCGGTGACGAAGGGCGGGAGACCGTCGCGGCGCTTCTTCAGCAGGCTCTCCTCGCAGCGGCTCTTGCGATCTCCACCATGCTGTCCTCGCACCAGCGGCGGTCGTCCTCCGTGCCCACCGCCACCGTGTAGTGGCTACGCTGCACCTCTGCCTACTCGCTCGGCCGTAACGACATCGTCACCCTCACCTCCTCTCCCGCCGCAGCAGTCGCCGCGCCCTTCATCTCCAGACCAAGAACCCAACAAAACCAAACACGGCAACAAACAACAAACACAAAAGAAGAAAACGAAGCGAAAAAAGATCCCAAAAAATCCAATCAGATTGCAAGAACCCGAACAGGATCAAGAACCCAGATGGGGGATGGCTAATCCACGGATCGAGAGGGGGAATCGGGAGCAGGGGCGAGGTGACCGTTGGAGGGGAGGGGAGGCAACAACGAGGGGTGGGGGAGAAGGATGGAGAGGTGGCGCTAGGGGAGAGGAGCGACGGAGGAGGGAAAGGGAGGGGGTCGGGAGGAGAGAGAGGCGCGGCGCGACGGAGAGTTAGAGGGGATTGTTGGGCAGGGTAGCGTGGCGACGGGGGAGGAAGAAGGATGGGGGTGGGAGAAGTCGGGAGGGAGGAGAGAGGAGCGTGAGCGTTGAGACAGACACGGAGTGGCGTGGGAGGGACGAAGACGTGCGTGCAAATACGTGCAAACAGGAGAGAAGGGCGGAAGATTCTCCTCGCGGTATAGCTGACAACATTTTCAAAACACGTGAAACAACCCAAAAATTCGGCCAAAAGTTTTGAGTTTTTGACTTGATTTTGAATTCCTTCCCACCCGGAACTCCCATGCTATTTCCGCTTCTCGCTTGACCATTCCGCTTCTTCTACCGAAATGCCTTCTTCAAAGTCGCTACCACCCTTGTCTTCTTTTGCCCCGCATTGCATCGGTAGCCTTCACTCCCACCGCCACTCGCCGCTCCACTTCGTGCTAAGCCGTGCCAATAATCGCCACCTCCCGCGCCACCTCACCGACAAGCTTCGCATCACCATTAATGCGAGTGATAGCTCCATCCACCACGCGCCTTCACTTGCACCACGCCCATCGCCTCTCAGACCGCCGCCGCCCGCGCCGGCCTCGCCAAAGATGCACCTTCACGCCGCTGAGACCTCTCGCCATCGCAACGCCACCGCATCGCCACCTTATTTCACACTCTGCGCCGACACGCTCGTCGCCCACCTCGCCGCCATGCATCGTGCGCCGACGGCCATCGCCACCACCACCTTTCTGAACTATAAAAGCCCCTTCAATCCACGTCTTCCTCTTCATCCACACCCACTAAAAACTCACAATCACCTCTTATTCCCTCTAGCTCCGGCCATCTTCTTCAATTTGGCCACCACCCTTGAACTTCAATTTACGCCACCCTCTCACCTTTTCCCTCCTGACCCATCACAACGACCGCCTCACCACCCTGAACCTTTCCCCAACCTCTCCGCCCCTATCCTCGCCGGCACCATACTTCACCGCCACGCCACCCACAGTACACATGGCTAGACCACCTCGGTGTGCCCCAAGCCTCGCCACCACCTTCCCCAAGTCCCTCTTCACCCACCAGTGCTCACCCGCCGCCCAATTTGGCTGGAACATCACTAAATCGCCACCGCCTTCTTCCTCTGCTCCAGCCTTGCACCACCACCGCTGCCACCCCATCCCCGAGCCACCGCCACCGGGGTAAACCCAAAAATGAGTTGCGCACATCACAGTGATGCTTGTCGAGTCTCCCGGATCTGCCATTTGCCGCCGGAGGCACCGCTAGCCTCGCCGACGCCATTTTCTTCGGCTCGGGAGCACATTCTAACTCCAAGCCGTGAAGCTCAAGCCGCATCTGCGCTGGGCCTTCTGGCTTGGCCTAGTGGCTTTGAGTCCAACCACATGTTGGGCTTAGCCTAACACTATACAAAAATACTTTTCCAGGCCAGCCCATCACTGTTCACCGAAACCCGTTAGCCCACAACCCAAAATCCATCATTGTTCAATGAGACCCATTACTATTCATAAATCCTAACTCGCCATGAATAGTACAAAATTCACACTATTCATCTGTCCAGTTACTTTTCACCTAAACCCATCTTTGACATAATATGTCCATTTCGACCGTTTCGAGCACGTGAATCCCATTTTCAACTTTGTTCAACCAGATCAAGCACCCAATGAATCCTATTCGCCACACCACTTTTCTCTTTTAATTCTTTTCTGAATTTTATTTTACTTGTATGTTGGTCCCAACTCATTCCTTGTTGAGCCCGTATATTTTATTTGTATTATTTTCTTTTGCGCTAGGTTGTGACTTCGACAATCAAGCTCTGGAGAATGCTGGACACGACACAGGAGAGACAGAGAATTTTGAAGACTTTGAGCACGAAGGCAAGTTGCATTCATTTGATCATTTTGAGCCTATATTTCATGTACTTACATTATTAATTTTATTATTGTATTTAAGCCAATTAATTTATTATCACAATTATATTTTTGAATGAGATGATGAGTAGATAAATCCCATCACCCCACATATACACCCACTTATTCCTTTTTAGGATATATTCACCTTGACAAGTTTAGGTTACATAAAATGATAGCAAATATTTGGCAATGTCACACAAATCATTTCTAAATATTGATAAGGAAAATTGACTAATCGCCAATAGGTTTTTATGGAGAGTTGAGGTTGAGATCGTAAGGATGGACAACCCAATATACTTGATAAAAGTGATTTAGAGGTGAAATCAAGAGGTGGATGGCCATGAGTTGGTAATAGTCCATTGCCTTACTAGATGACAAGTAAGGACTAAAACCTTATGCCAAATAATGTACACGTAAATCGCCAACCACAAGTTTAGTTTATCCAACTTGGCTTAGTACAAAGTGCTCTTTCGATTGAATATCTACAGGATGTCAACTACTCTTGTTTGATAGAGCAACATGAATGGGGTGAGTCGGCATGGGCCGATTAGGCACTCACCGAACTACACAACGGTATGGAGCAGCTTGTCATCTGATCGCGCACTCCACTATTGGTCGGTGGTATTGACCTTGAACCTACTGGGCAGAGACTAGAAAGGTTGAGTAGTGAAAAATATATGTTATCTCGACTCAGTTGCACACTATCGTGTTGCATGTATATAGCTTGACAGTATGAGTTTGAGGTATCTTGTGGGTAAAGTTGGGCAACTCTATAGAGTAAAAGCAATGGTATTCGAATATGTCGTGCTTCCGGTTAATGATGCTATGTTCATGGGTGATTCTAATATATGAGATATAAGTAGAGTTTTACGGATGTTAAGTTGGTAACTGTAGATGTTGAAGACCCTTGATGTTATATTTATTATTGTTTTGCTACTTTAAATACTATACTACTTTCAACTCAATTATATTGCATTCCACATATACTTATTATGGTAAATGTAACATCCCAAATTTTGGGCTTGTGTTTCAAATGTAAGAAAATGAGTAGAAATTAAAACTTTTTCTTACATCATGTGTTTCTGCTTGTATTGCACAAGTATTGTACAAGACTTGTGGAAATGCAAAGTCACAAGTCTTTTGATACAAATCTGCTCTTCAAAACAATCTTGTCAAATCTTATGATCATCCTCTGATATATTTTTCCTAAGTCTCTGGTGGTATGTGACCCTCTGAAAAATTCCACAATTTTTAGAAATTGTTTGAATATTTTAGAGGCAAGTCAAACCTGCTTGACTCTCACCAAACATTAAAACAGAGCCTTGTAGAATTTTTGGAGATTTATTCGCGGCATAAAACTCTCTGAAAATTTTACACAAGGTCAATGTCTCAGTCAGCAAGCTCCTGTAAAATTTCAGAATTTTTGGAGTTATTTTGCTACCCCAAATAAATCCTCAAAAGTCTCACTTAATTAAAAACCTAAAAACCAAATTCACTATTCATTGCTTCAAGTCGCTCGAGTCCGAGCCACTTGACTTGGTTGAACCACCTAATCGCACCGAGTCGCGGTTTAAAACGCGCGCGCGATATCACCGTTGATTCAAATCGCTCTACCACGCTCATGTGAGCATTCGACTTCTCCGCTATGCTAATCATTTGGGACCGTTGATTCAATCCAACCGCCCGCATCCTTGAGAGCAATCGGACCGCCCGGCGAACTTGTTTAATCGCGACCGCCCATTTTCGATCCGACGGCCACCGCTCGCTTCTTCGTTCTTCTTCCTCCTCTCGCTTCTTCGAGCGCACGCGCGGCAATGGCGAGAGCGAGAGGCACGGGCGGCGTTGATGTGTCACTCCACGTTGCTTTTGTCAACGCCTCTGCAATGCATTTAATGCGCATGTGCTTCTCCTCCATTGTCACCATGCTCACTTGCTCCCATCATTTCGTGGTCTACAATCGCGCCATGAACCGAGCTCACCATGGGCCTCATGTTCTTGCTCAAAACCCTAATCCCTTCCTATAAATTGGCTCCTAGGTCCTCCCGGTGTTCTTTTGCACCACACCTAGCTATTCTCTCTGTGTTTGAGCTCAAGAACACCCTCACCTCAAAACACCATTGTTGGTCAGAGCTCCAATGGCGCCTTGGTGTCCAAAGTGGTTCATCCCCAACATTTCTTGCACCCTTTGAACTCCTCAACCTCCTTTATATTTCCCTAACTTGATTTTGGGTTGCATTCACAGAATCACTCAATTTTAAGTTTGGAGATTTTCGTTGGTTTCACCCCTTTCTTCTCCAAATCCTAAGTGATTCTTTTGCAATTACTTGCTTTTGGAGCCTCTTGAGCTATAATGAAGCCGTGGTAATGATGTGGTTCCACCATTTTGCCGTAACCTCATTTCCCACTTCATCTTCTTCGGCCCGTGGACTTCATCGTGTTCAAGTCTTCCCGCCATCTTTGGAGCTCCTCTCGCTAAGGTAGCTCCTATGTAGTCCCTAGAAGTCATGGCACTCGCCTTGACCGCAGCAGAGCATTTTGCTATTTTCGTGTTTTGCCGTGTCGGCCTTCATCTTTGTTTTCCGCCGCTGCCTGCACTTCCACCGCCGCGAGGTCACATCATGGGTCCGCAACACTATTGCTAACCCATTTTGATAGTTTGTGGCGCCGCCGTGACCGAGTCGCCGCGACAAGCCGCCAAAGCCACTCGGCTTTGCCACGTAAGCTCCTGCTGCCGATCATTAGGACACATTAATTACCAATCATTAGTCATAATTATGTTTAATCATTATTATCGGGCCACCACCAAGGCCCAATCTCCTTAAATCAATCTCGTTTACTCAAGACCGCTCGGCATCATTAATGCTTAATCATTGATTAATAAAAATGTCAGCACTTAACTCGCTGAAACCTTCTCTGGTCGCCGACTTCAGGGCCTAGCGTATCCGTGGCGCTGTTAAATCGCTGCGGCTGCGGACTCGTAGTCACCGACATGCGGTCCCACATGTCAAGATCCTCGCTTGAACTCCGATCATCACCCACCGCTCATTTTTAGATCTCGCGGTCTTGATCGTGAGTGCATTCGACCATCCGGCTCTCATCATCCCGACCGCCCATCTTGCGACCGCGGCCGAGATCATGTGTGCAATCGGACCTTCCTGCTAGATGTGGGTTCTAAGCCGCTCATCTTTAGATCTG
This sequence comes from Ampelocalamus luodianensis, assembly GCA_036346255.1. NCBI lineage: Eukaryota > Viridiplantae > Streptophyta > Magnoliopsida > Poales > Poaceae > Ampelocalamus > Ampelocalamus luodianensis. Next base: position 41,295,477 of record CM070622.1, read on the forward strand.
CGGTCGCGTTCACCGAGGCAACCGCACCGTCCGGCTGCATACACTGCAGGCGAGCCGTTGGATCTTGATCCAACGGTGGGTTTCTAGTGGCTTTCGCGCGGCGCTATTTTCGCGCCGCGGAGCCGTAGGATTTTAGATCAAGGGTTGGGAGTCGCCCACGCCATTTCCTTTTATTGGATTGTTCGTATTTCGTAAGCAATTGTTTATCGATCAAAATGATCTAAAAACTTTAGAAACTCATAACTAATTCATTTTAATCGCTTAGTTAATTCCAATCGAATAAATTATGTTATCACTTTAGCTCATTATAAAATGGATTTAAGCATGTTCCAAAGAGCGTAAAATTGTATGACTAGGAATAACTTGTTTCGCTATTTTGAATATTCCGTAAAATGGATAAAACGTTAGAAAATGCATATCTTGCTCTGTATATCCAAAATGAATGATTCCAACTTTGATAAATTTGTTATCAACCCAATGTTAATGTAAAAATGATGATAGGTCCAAGATTGTAATGTAAACCTTGATTAATGAGTTAGTACCTATTTTTAGCAATTAGAAAATTCGAAGACTTGTTAAATGCACAAGTAATTCTCTGTAAATGCATAATATATTTGATAAATTCTAGAAAACCCTCTGTTGGTATACTTCTCAGAAAATTAGTTTTGAACATATTTATGCTCCTGAAAGGGTATTATGCTAATTTTGCATCTTAGGAAAATCATAACTAAATCATTTTAATCCAAATGACCTGAAATTTTATATGGGTTACCTCTATACCAGTAGGTAGCTACCATAAAATTCCAGCTTCAAAATCTCTAGAAAATATTTTTGCACAGTGCTAATTATGGCCGAAAATGTGTTTTTAGGCAATATCTTTGCACCACAAATCCAAATTAGGTTTTTCCAGTTTCTATGACTAGGTATATTTGTATTCTACCTTGTGTATAAATTTCTGTCGATTTGGATAATTGTTGCTTGCTCATTGGTTTATTTGTGGCTCGCCTTATTGGTTGTTCTTGGTTCTTTTGCCTCTTCGCTAGGATTCGACATTTGCAGTAATCCCAGAACGATCCTCCGCAACCAATTGAGCAACAAAGCAAGAAGGCAAGCAGCTTGATCATGTTAATCCCAAGATTTTAAGTATTTATGTTGATTACAAATTCTATGTATGCATTGCTACTTTGTTTTAATAGTTGGCCTAGTAGATGCATTTCCTTAGCAAATGATTATCCTCTACTACCATGAGCCTAGGTTACTTGCTGTGATTTAGAGTTCGTGGATGGGCTCTTGTCACTTAGTAGTTGCGAATTAATTGCTTAGCCATGCTTAGCTTCGGTAGAAATGGGCGGTTATCGACTTGTCGATAACCTTGATCACACAAAACTTATTATGAGTTATGATTTCCACCTTGTGCCATGTCTACTTATGAAAACTAAAACTAAAAGCAAAATGATTTAGACTTGGGCACAATGGTATGTTGGTGTGATTCTGTGTGATCGAATGGTGCCTAAGTCAACAAGGACCAACATCTTGTTACACTAAACCAAGCATTTTAGCGCATAACCACACTAGAGGGTATGGGACCTCTCTTGACTTAGTACTTTGGCGGTATTGGCCCGGTCGCAGGAGGTCGCAGGAGGGATGGTGTTGGGAGACAGTGTCCGAAAGACTTCACCCGGGATGGGATTTGTTGTCTTCGCTTGCAATGTAAGCGTATGGTGTTTCTACCATACGAGCGCTCGTAGCTAATACACAATATTGGAAAGCGCCTCAGAGGACTTAGCCGTCTGCATACCTACGGAAGTGTGCTTTGGCTTAAAGGTCCAAGTGTGGGTACATTGGTACACCGCAGGGTTAAAACTATTCGAATAGCCTCGCCCTAGGTTATGGACACGCTTGGGGAGGTCTTTCAAGAGTTAGACTACAACCTTTAAATTAAAACTTGATGGGTGGTACGAATCGGGATTCGTATATGTTGTGGTGGCTATTGGGATAGTCACTTCCAGTGGTTACTTGTATGTATCTTTATTATCAAGTTATTTCAACATTAAAAACAGATTTGCAAACTTGCTTTTAAATGTATTACATTATTGCAAATAAAGTTGGCTTCATGCAAAATGAGACATACAACCTCCACCTAAACAAGCTTGCATGTAGTTATGAATAGGTCTGCTATTCCACACGCTGGCCTTATGGGTACAAAGACAATCTTTGTGCTCGATGCTATGCTTAATTGTTTTGATGCAGAGGAAGGAGGTGAGCTGAAGGGCCTCACTTTTGTGAGTCAGGTTGTGGTAGCTATGAGCGACTAGCTTGGCGTGCCTTGGCTTGCCTTGTGGGTGTATGGCTAACCTGTCGACTTTTGTTCTAGCCATCTTATGGCACTTTTGCTTCCGCTGTCATTCTTGTATATTGTTATATTTGGCCGGTCTACTCTTTTGTAATAACTTTACTTTTGTATGTCGTTGTTGACTTAGCGCTGTATGTTGTATGGAAGTGATGTGTATTTGTGATGATGTGCATATGTTGCAATTCGGGAAACATATGCCCATCGAGGCTTAGAATGTTTAATTAGTAATGCTAGAACCATTTGGAGGTTAAGTGTTACTAGTTAAATATTCCGGTCCTCACAAAGTTGGTATCGAGCCATATCGACCAGAGAAACCCCTAGCTTGGTCGCTCTAGGATACTTTGAAAACTTACTTTCAAATAGTTTACTAAAACTTAAGTAAGTTCTCGAATTTACTCTTACCTATCTTAGCTTGCTCATCTCACCTTACTCTCACTTAAGTTTTGAAAAGTTGTTCCTCTCCTTTCAAAAATTAGCCTTTATCGATTAACTTGGTTTTGGGAGAAACATGAGAGCTTGGAGGAAGGAATTTGGACAGCTAGCTAGTGGTGAGTAAATAAGGTAGGAAATGAGAGGATAATTCGACTAAAACTTGTGGGAATAAAAGGGTAAGAAGTGATATGAGATTAGCTAATGCCTATACTATATTAGGTGGTTATACCTTGATTTTTGGGCTGTTTTGAGCTGGTTTTAGTTCTGAAATTTTGGGTCTTCTCAAACGATTACTGCTCTTCCATACGGTTAGTCGTTTGTGAAGTCGATTTGGTGATTTTTGGTCTTGTACTCTGGTGGTTATTCCTGAGCCCTTTTATTGAGTTTGCATTTCTTTGCTTCTTTTATCTCGGGCTTGTAGCTAACTTATCTTAGTGAATCAGATGGTGGTGGGACACGAGCGGCCGAATCACCGGTAGTCCCGGATGAGGAGCTTCCTCCTCCACCATGGCGGAAGTCCTCATGCAAATCGAACGCAATCGCTCGAGAGACCGTAGGGTGTTGGAGGTCATCGCCAGAACACCTCCACCCTCCGTGCCTCGGATCCGAGGTGGTCACCAATCTCGTGGGGACTTATGGAGTTCCTTCGCACGCAGCCTCCCACCTTCTCCCGGCCCGAGGATCTCTTGACGCAGCATTTATTGCCGCCCGATTGAGCGAAGCTCAACGCTGCTCGCCGGAGCAGAGCGCACTTTTCGCATCCCATCGGTTGGAGGGTGCGGACTCATGGTGGGAGAACTTCTCGCCATGCAGCCGCGGACACGTGGTCTCGTGGGAGGAGTTCCGCCGCCTTTCCGTCGGGCCCATGTCCCCGCCGCTGATGAAGTCAAGAAGAAGGAGTTCCTTGCGCCAAACAGGCGCAAATCGCGGATCGAGTACCTCCATGAGTTCAACCATTTGGCGAGGTACGCCTCGCCGAGGTGGCCACCGATGAGGCCAAGGTGAGAAGTTCATGGAGGGTTTGTCTCGAGGAGCTTCAGACAAGCTCTCATCGTGGACTTCCCGACTTCCGCACCTTGGTGGACAAGGCCATCATCGCCGAGCACAAGGCGAGCGCTGGCGAGTCCCGCAGCGCAAGTGGGAGGCCCACCGGTCGCACAGCCGCCTCGCTCGCCCCGAAGTTGGGCTCGCACTGCGGGCCCGCCTTTGGCTTCACCACCGCCGAGGCCTCAAAGACACCCCACGCCCGCAGTCGTGACTCGCCAGCGGCGTCGCGACCCAACAGCAGGTGTTCTCGCAACCCCGCGCCGACGCCACCGCTTCATCGCACGACAAGGGCCACTACGCGAGTAGTTGTCCTAAGAAGATCGAGCGCCCTCGCCCAATGGAGGACGCGGCAGGGAGTGGTCACCCACCGACCGTAAGACCCGGGCTTGGGGAGCGCCGAGTCAATCATATCTCGGCCGGAGGCACAGGAGGCACCCGACGGGTGTTGGGTACGCCTTGTTAATTTGGTACCGCTACGCTTTATTTGACCGGGCCTCGCATTCGCTTATTTCGAGGTCTTTTGCCGTTGATTGTGGGCTTCACCGTGTTCCTTTGGGATTCCACCGCCGATTCGCTTCTCCGTTCGAATTGAGAGCCACCAAGTATGCCGGGATGTTCCTATCCACATCGAAGGAGTGGGATTCTGGCGAATCTTATCCTACCGACTCGGCGCTTGGATGTGATTCTTGGCATGGATTGGTTGTCCCAACACTTGGGGCAAATCGACAGCCAGAAGATTGTCTACCTCACCACCCTTCAGTGAACAGTTGGCTTTTCGCCCGCCATAGAACCCCATCTTTATGTCCTTGAAGCTGCCGATTGAGATTCGCGACGCCCCACGGTGTGTGACTTCGGATGTCTTTCCAAGATTTGCCAGGATGCCTCCTGCTCGCGATCCGAGTTTGTGATCGAGTTGCTGCCCTGCACCGCCCTATTTCTAAGAGGCCGACGCATGCCTCCTAATGAGTTGGAGGAGTCAAGAAGCACTGGGTGCGTTGCAAGGAAGGGTTTTATCCGCCCTAGCTCATCTCCTTGGGGTTGTCCAAATATCTTTGTGAAGAAGAAGGACAAGACCTTGCGCATGTGTGTTGATTACCGTCCGCTTAATGAGGTGACAGTAAAGAACAAGTATCCTTTGCCCCGTATTGATGATCTTTTCGATCAATTGACCGAGCACGAGTCTTCCAAGATTGACTTGAGATGGGCTATCATCAAGTCGATCGGTACGAGGATATCCCTAAGACGGCCTTTGCTACTCAAGCATGGTCTTTACGAGTACAACCGTCATGTCTTTTGGTTTGACCAATGCTCCCGCTTTATTCATGAATCTTATGAACTCAGATTCATGGAGTATTTGGATAGGTTCGTGGTGGTATTCATCGATGATATCCTTATCTACTCCAAGAGTGAAGAAGAGCATGCCGAGCATCTTCGCTTGTGTTGGGCAGCCGCAAACACCACCGTATGCCAAATTCAGCAAGTGCGAAGTTCGTTGAAGGAAGTGGCGTTCTTGGGCCATGTTCTTTCAAGCAGAGGTGTGGTCGTGGATCCTAGCAAGGTCGTGATGTGCTATCTTGGGGTCACCAAGTCGGTCCACTGATGTGCGGAGTTTTCTTGGTTTGGTCAGGCTACATCGCCGCTTCATCGAGAATTTCTCCAAGATTGCAAAGCCTATGACCGAATCGCCAAGAAAGACAAGAAGTTTGAGTGGTCCGCCGCTTGTGATGTGAGTTTTCAGAACTCAAGAAGCGGTTGACCTCACCAGGCTTGTTCTCCCCGATATTCACAAGAGTTTTGATATCTTTTGTGATGCTTCGCCGTGGTCTTGGTTGTGTTCTTATGCGTGAGGGCAAGGTTGTGGCCTATGCATCGCGGCGCTTGAGGCCTCATGAACTCAACTATCCTACTCATGACTTGGAGTTAGTCACGGGTCCATGCACTCAAGATTTGGCGCATTATCCGATTGGTAACCGCTATGTAGGTGTATTCACCACAAGAGCTTGAAGTACTTGTTCACCCAAATGTGATCTCAACCTCGTGCAAGGAAGATGGTTGGAATTGATCAAGGACTATGACATGGGCATTCAAGCACCATCCGGCAAGGCCAATGTCGCTATGGATGCACTCACTAAGGTGTATTGCAACATGTTGATACTCCAAGAGCAAAGACCTGCCTCATTTCGTAATTTCAATACTTTAATTTGGGTTTGACTGAGCACTACTCTTTCTACATTGGTTGTGCAACCAACCTTGGTGGACCAAATCAAGGCGCACACAGATGATGTTGGTGTGAGCGATCGCGTAACATCAAGGATGGATAGCCGCGCTTTTCAGAGGATGAGCATGGCGTTGTGTGGTTTGGGCGGCCTTGTGGTCCCTAAGGTCATGGAATTGCGATTTGATTCTCCGCTAAGCCCATGATTCTCCTTTGTCTATTCATCCCGGGCTACCAAGATGTATCAGACCTTCGCCGAGATTCGTGGACTCGCATGAAGCGCGAGATTGCCGTGTTCGCTGCCGAGCGCGACGTGTGCCGCCGTGAAGGCCGAGCATCGCCCAAAGAAGTCTTCTTCACTTCTTGCCGCGCCGTGGATGGAAGTGGATTCCGCTGGCATGGACTTCATCACCGGATTGCCCCGCCGTCCAAAGGGAATGATGCTATTTGGGTTGATCGATCGTGTTGACTAAAGTGGCACATTTCCTTCCTCGTGAAGACTCGCCAGTGGGGCCTTTAGCCGAACTTTATGTCTCGAGGATTGTGAGTCTTCACGCAAAATCAAGACGATTATTTCGATCGTGGTGCACTTTTCACCTCTCGGTTTTGGCATAGTCTGCAAGAGGCTATGGAACCCGCCTTCACTTCGCAAGCACGCTTTCATCCTCGGGATCGATGGCCGACGGAGCGAGTCAACCAAGTGTTGGAAGATATGTCTGTGCTTGTGTTCTTTCCTATGGGAAGAAGTGGAGAAATGCCTACCATTTGCCGAGTTCTCCTACAACAATAGCTTTCAAAGCTAGCCTTGGCATGGCACCATTTGAGGCTTTGTATGGGAGAAAGTGCGAACCCCGTTGAACTGGTCGAGATCGTGAGCGGCGCGCCGCCAGATTCGATCAATGAGGCCGAAAGTCGTTCGCTTGATTCGCGAGCATCCGCGCACGCCTACCGCATAAAAGAGCTATGCGCATCGTCGCCGCCGTGAGTTGAGCTTTGAGCCCAATGACTTTGTGTATCTCAAAGTCTCACCCTTGAAGGGCCACGCCATGGCATCAAGGGCGTTGGCCTCGATATGTTGGGCCTTATCGATCGCCGAGAGAGTTGAGCAGCTTGCATATAGATTGAGCCGCCACCGCACTTGAGGGGTGCATGATGTGTTCCATGTTTCACACCAAGAAGTGCCTCCGTCCCAACCGAGAAACTCCGCTGGAAGCTCTCGATGTGCGGAGAGAATTTGACTACCGCGAGCATCCTGTCAGATTCTTGAGGAATCGAACGGAGAACAAGGAACCGTGCCATCAAGTTCCTTAAGGTTCAATGGTCAAACCATTCAAGATGAAGCAACTTGGGAGCGAGAAGATCGCCTTCGTGCATTTTCCTTCTTTCTTCTCCGAGTAAACTAATCTCTGCCGAGATTCTTGTAAGGGGAGAGTTGTAACATCCCAAATTTTGGGCTTGTGTTTCAAATGTAAGAAAATGAGTAGAAATTAAAACTTTTCTTACATCATGTGTTTCTGTTTGTATTGCACAAGTATTGTACAAGACTTATGGAAATGCAAAGTCACAAGTCTTTGATACAAACTGCTCCTTCAAAAACAATCTTGTCAAATCTTATGATCATCCTCTGGATATATTTTTCCTAAGTCTCTGTGGTGGTATGTGACCCCTCTGAAAAATTCCACAATTTTAGAAATTGTTTGAATATTTTTAGAGGCAATAAACCTGCTTGACTCTCACCAAACATTAAACAGAGCCTTGTAGAATTTTGGAGATTTATTCGCGGCATAAAACTCTCTGAAAATTTTACACAAGGTCAATGTCTCAGTCAGCAAGCTCTGTAAAATTTCAGAATTTTGGAGTTATTTTGCTACCCCAAATAAATCCTCAAAAGTCTCAGCTTAATTAAAAACCTAAAAACCAAATTCACTATTCATTGGGTTCAAGTCGGCTCGAGTCCGAGCCACTTGACTTGGTTGAACCACCTAATCGCACCGAGCCGCGGTTTAAAACGCTGCGGCGATATCACCGTTGATTCAAATCGCCGCCCACGCTCATGTGAGCATTCGACCTCCGCTGGCGTTAATCATTTGGGACCGTTGATTCAATCCAACCGCCCGCATCCTGAGAGCAATCGGATCGTCCGGCGAACTTGTTTAATCGTGACCGCCCATTTTCGATCCGACGGTCACCGTCGTTTTTCTGTTTTCTTCTTCCTCCGCTTCGAGCGCACGCAATGGCAATGGCAGAGAGCGAGGGCACGGGCGGCGTTGATGTGTCACCTCCACGTTGCTTTTGTCAACGCCTCTCTCGCAATGCATTTAATGCGCATGTGCTTTCTCCTCCATTGTCACCATGCTCACTTGCTCCCATCATTTCGTGGTCTACAATCACGCCATGAACCGAGCTCACCATGGGCTCATGTTCTTGCTCGAAACCCTAATCCCTTCCTATAAATTGGCTCCTAGGTCCTCCCCGGTGTTCTTTGCACCACACCTAGCTATTCTCTCGTGTTTGAGCTCAAGAACACCCTCACCCTCAAAACACCATTGTTGGTCAGAGAGCTCCAATGGCGGCCTTGGTGTCCAAAGTGGTTCATCCCCAACATTTCTTGCACCCTTTTGAACTCCTCAACCTCCTTTATATTTCCCCTAACTTGATTTTGGGTTGCATTCACAGAATCACTCAATTTTAAGTTTGAGATTTTCGTTGGTTTCACCCCTTTCTTCTCCAAATTCTAAGTGATTCTTTTGCAATTACTTGCTTTTGGAGCCTCTTTGAGCTATAATGAAGCTGTGGTAATGATGTGGTTCCACCATTTTGCTCGTAACCTCATTTCCCACTTCATCTTCTTCGGCCCGTGGACTTCATCGTGTTCAAGTCTTCCCGCCATCTTTGGAGCTCCTCTGCTAAGGTAGCTCCTATGTAGTCCCTAGAAGTCATGGCACCGCTTCCTTGGACCGCAGCAGCATTTTGCTATTTTCGTGTTTTGCCGTGTCGGCCTTCATCTTTGTTTTCGGCTCACGGCTGCCTGCACTTCCACCACCATGCGAGGTCACATCGCTGGGTCCGCAACACTATTGCGTAACCCATTTTGATAGTTTGTGGCGCCGCCGCGACCGAGTCGCCGCCGATAAGCCGCCAAAGCCACTCGGTTTTGCCGCACGTAAGCTCCCGCTGTCGGATCATTGGACACATTAATTACCAATCATTAGTCGTTAATTATGTCTTAATCATTATTATCGCCACCACCGGTGGGCCCAATCTCCTTAAATCAATCTGCTTCACTCGCATCGCTCCGACATCATTAATGCTTAATCATTGATTAATAAAAATGTCGGCACTTAATCTCGCTTGAAACCTTCTCTCGGTCGCCGACTTGTGGCCCCAGCATCGTGCGCGTGGGTTAAATCGCTGGCGGTCGGATCGTAGTCACCGACATGCGCGTCCCACATGTCAAGATCCTCGCTTGAACTCCGATCATCACCCACCGCTCATTTTTAGATCTCGCGTCTTGATCGTGAGTGCATTCGACCATCCGCTCTCATCATCCTCGACCGCCCATCTTGCGATCCGCGCGCGAGATCATGTGTGCAATCGACCTTCCGCTAGATGTGGGTTCTAAGCCGCTCATCTTAGATCTGCGGGCGCGCGTTCACCGAGGCAACCGCACCGTCCCGCTGCATACACTGCGGCGAGCCGCTGGATCTTGATCCAACGGTGGTTTCTAGTGGCTTTACGCTAGGCGCTATTTTCGCGCGCGTGAGCCGTGAGGATTTTAGATCAAGGGTTGGGAGTCGCCCACGCCATTTCCTTTTATTGGATTGTTCAGATTTCGGTAAGCAATTGTTTATCGATCAAAATGATCTAAAACTTTAGAAACTCATAACTAATTCATTTTAATCGCTTTTAGTTAATTCCAACTGAATAAATTATGTTATCACTTTAGCTCATTATAAAATGGATTTAAGCATGTTCCAAAGAGCGTAAAATTGTATGACTAGGAATAACTTGGTTTCTGCTCATTTTGAATATTCCGTAAAATGGATAAAACGTTAGAAAATGCATATCTTGCTCTGTGTATATCCAAAATGAATGATTCCAACTTTGATAAATTTGTTATCAACCCAATGTTAATGTAAAATGATGATAGGTCCAAGATTGTAATGTAAACCTTGATTAATGAGTTAGTACCTATTTTTAGCAATTAGAAAATTCGAAGACTTGTTAAATGCACAAGTAATTCTCTGTAAATGCATAATATATTTGATAAATTCTAGAAAACCCTCTGTTGGTATACTCAGAAATTAGTTTTGAACATATTTATGCTCCCGAAAGGGTATTATGCTAATTTTGCATCTTAGGAAAATCATAACTAAATCATTTTAACTCCAAATGACCTGAAATTTTATATGGGTTACCTCTATACCAGTAGGTAGCTACCATAAAAATTCCAGCTTCAAAATCTCTCTAGAAAATATTTTTGCTACAGTGCTAATTATGGCCGAAAATGTGTTTTTAGGCAATATCTTTTGCACCACAAATCCAAATTAGGTTTTTCCAGTTTCTATGACTAGGTATATTTGTATTCTACCTTGTGTATAAATTTCACGATTTGGATAATTGTTGCTTGCTCATTGGTTTATTTGTGGCTCGCCTTATTGGTTGTTCTTGGTTCTTTTTGCCTCTTCGCTTAGGATTCGACATTTGCGGTAATCCCGAGAACGATCCTCCGCAACCAATTGAGCAACAGCAAGAAGGCAAGCAGTTTGATCATGTTAATCCCAGTATTTTAAGTATTTATGTTGATTACAAATTCTATGTATGCATTGCTACTTTGTTTTAATAGTTGGCCTAGTAGATGCATTTCCTTAGCAAATGATTATCCTCTACTACCATGAGCCTAGGTTACTTGCTGTGATTTAGAGTTCGTGGATGGGCTCTGTCACTTAGTAGTTGCAATTAATTGCTTAGCCATGCTTAGCTTCTGTAGAAATGGGCGGTTATCGACTTGTCGATAACCTTGATCACACAAAACTTATTATGAGTTATGATTTCCACCTTGTGCCATGTCTACTTATGAAAACTAAAACTAAAAGCAAAATGATTTAGACTTGGGCACAATGGTATGTTGGTGTGATTCTCGGTGTGACTGAATGGTGCCTAAGTCAACAAGGACCGAACATCTTGTTACACTAAACCAAGCATTTTAGCGTATAACCACACTAGAGGGTATGGGACCTCTCTGACTTAGTACTTTGGCGTGTATTGGCCCGGTCGCAGGAGGTCGCAGAGGGATGGTGTTGGGAGAGTAGTGTCCGAAAGACTTCACCCGGATGGGATTTGTTGTCTTTCGGCTTGCAATGTAAGCGCATGGTGTTTCTACCATACGAGCGGCTCGTAGCTAATACACAATATTGGAAAGCGCCTCAGAGGACTTAGCCGTGTTTGCATACCTACTAAGTGTGCTTTGGCTTAAAGGCGGTCTCAAGTGTGGGTACATTGGTACACCCCCGCAGGTTAAAACTATTCGAATAGCCTCGCCCTAGGTTATGGACACGCTTGGGGAGGTCTTTCAAGAGTTAGACTACAACCTTTAAATTAAAACTTGATGGGTGGTACGAATCGGGATTCGTGCTATGTTGTGGTGGCTATTGGGATAGTCACTTCCTGTGGTTACTTGTATGTATCTTTATTATCTGTTATTTCAACATTAAAACAGATTTGCAAACTTGCTTTTAAATGTATTACATTATTGCAAATAAAGTTGGCTTCATGCAAATGAGACATACAACCTCCACCTAAACAAGCTTGCATGTAGTTATGAATAGGTCTCTATTCCACACGCGCCTTTGCGGGTACAAAGACAATCTTTGTGCCTGATGCTATGCTTAGTAATGCTAGAACCACTAGCTTCACAAGAAACTGCTCTATTCATTTGATAACCTCACAAATAATTAATTAGGATTTCATGCAACTGTTGTGTATTGTTGTGCTCATACTTGCTAAACATCATTAGAAGAACCCTAGGAGGAGGCAGTGATCTTTATGATCGATAAGCCATTGGATGGTGACGACCATCGGTACTAGGTCTCAATCACGCCGAGTGTGCTCGTGTTTCTAAGTACTTTTGTGTTGTAATATATTATATTTGTGCTTGGATGCCTATGCCCATGTCCAAACTGGCTGCTAAGCCCTAACTGTTGTAATAAAAGTTTGCCTATCTTTTTCTGTAAACGTGAGCTGGCTTGTAAAGCTATTTCTTGCTTTTTCAATCAGATATCCTAGGTGGTTGTGAATACTTTAACAATTTTAGAAATGGGGTCATTACAATGTGCATCTTTTTTTATCCCTTCAAAACCTTGAAATAATACGACAACTTCTTTTGGATAGTACATTCTGTTTTGACTTCGATGACTAATTGTTTCCTCTTTTGTAATTTTCTAGATACCAAACACTTCATTATTTTTCTACAATTTAGAATAGGTTGAACCTCTAGATCATCTCAAGATCCATGCCAACACCAACTCTAATAATCCTACCCCCAGGGGCGGAATTAGAACGAAAATGACCGGGGTTCACCACTTCACCATACATATAACAACATATATAATTTTGAAGTAACAATGTACTAAATAGTAATTTATATGGTAAGTATTGTCAAAATGCATCATCCGACCAGAGATTAGGCTGAACTGGGGTGCATAACTTTTGAACCAAGGGGTGCACACATAATATATATGAGCTAATCTCAGCTATTTTTTTTGACCCGGTGTCCTGTAACACCAGGTCATCCCATGCAGTTCCGCCCCTACCTACCCTCCCTCCCGCTCTCACTAGTCACTATTAAGGGTGCAAACGGAGCGGATACGGACGGATATCGCTTACCCCGTATCCTTTTCCATATTTTTTTCTCGGATTCAGAATCGGACACGAATAGTACTGGATACGAATACAGATAGTCTCGGTCACAAATACGGAGCGAATACATGCCGAACCGAATACGGATTGTCTCGGTCACGAATAGTTATTCGGATATTGCGTGAAAACAGAAACCATATATGTCGTACAAATAAAGATCAATCAACCATACTACATGTCCAAAATGCAACTAGATTAGTAGTTTAACATGCAAATTTAAATACATCACATGATAACAGGGTAATTAACTAGTTAAGCAAGTAGTAGTAACTATTAACTAGCAAGTCGCAAGTACATGACAGATGACACTGACAGGGGCTAGTTAAGCAAGTAGTAACTACTAACTAGCAAGTAGCAAGTCACAACTCTCACATGGTCCAAAATTCAACTAGCCAATAGCCAATAGGCAATAGCCATAGCCAAATACATCACTAGTTGCACAACAAGTAACCAAGTAGTAATAGACTAATAGTAAGTGCTAAGTAAGTAAGTGGCAGATCCTTGGCCGCACAAAAGACTTGTCTAGCAGCAGCCGCCAGCCATCTCTATGACTATGAGTCTACGACCACGCATCCACGCCTCAGTCGATCTCAGCCTCGGTCATCATCTCATCCTATAAAAATAGATTTGTAGAATGTCATACTCATATCATGTCATGAAACCAACTAAAAGTGATTTTTGCTATCTTAACATCTTAGTAGTATATAATGCCCTTTTTGTGCAGATACCAATATAATAGTATATGTTGCATGGGAATAGTGAAATTAGATGCATACTCTAGAATCCAGATGGTCAAGGCAAAGAACAAGAAGAAAAATGGTCGTGAATGAGAAAGGTACTCAAACTAGATGCATACTCCAAAGAGGTAAAGCATACACAGAAACATTCATTAGCAATCAAGAAATGTAAGAACTATTCTTGGTCCTTTTCTTAGGTAATCGATGAAGTGATGGGGACAAAAATGGGCTACGGCCTCATCCGTTGTTTACTCTTCAAATTACGTGACTTTTTCACACCCCGCACTTGTGATTTTTGTGCTAGCATACGGATTTCCTTGCAGCTTGCACCATTGTATCTCAATGCTTCTTTCAGATTGCAAGTGCCGTCCTCATTGTGTATATTATTGTAATGACATTACAAGTGAAATGGTTCTCAATTGAACTTCCATTGGTTGATTCAAGTTACATATACAATGATATACGATTTTAACTAAGTTCTTTGCTATACAGTTACACCTAGCACTCTTTGATCTTTCTTTTGGATACATGTCTACCTGATCTTATAGTTTGATTAAATGAACAAGGGAAAGACAATTACTCAAGCATCAAATTAAAAACAAGTGATTCTATCAAACCTCCTCGCTCATGTTTGTAATAGCACATTGTTTATCCTCTAGCTCCAAATCCAACTCATCAATAAGTGATATTATCTTTCCTTAGAACCCAAATTTTTAAATGACACAAAGTTAGTAAACTAAAGTGAAAGTGGTATAAAGTATGAACTAAATAACTTATTATTACCTTTCCTAGATGAAATTGTCCAGTCCTTGGTACAAATTAAAGCCTCAACCACCTTGGGCTCTAGTCGACTACGAAATGGATCAACAATACGCCCACCAGCACTAAAAGCCGACTCTGAAGCAACTGTGGGTACTTGAATAGCTAACACGTCACGAGCTAGTCGTGAGAGAATAGGAAAAGTCCCTTAGTGTGTGTTCCACCATGACAATATGTCAAACTCTGCACCCTTACCAGTAGGATCAACCCACCGAATTGGTTTTTCTTTAAGGTATAGCTCCAATTCATTCATATCACAACTTGTCACAGCTGCATCCTCATACAAGAACTGTTCAATGTATTGAAGACCCAAGTCAACATTAGCATGTGGATAAGAAGGTCCTTCTGCAGAATTAGGCCACTTCACTGGCCTCCGCTGGCTCCGCCCGCGACCACCTCACCGGCCTCCGCCGGCTCCGCCCGAGGCCACCTCGCCTCCCCTCCGGCCACCTCACCCACGCCAAGGCGCTGCGCCGCCGATCCACCCCGTGGCGACCTCGCCTCCCCGCTGGCCACTTCACCGGCCCGCCGCGACATCACCGCCTCCCGCGGCCACCTCACCCGCCCCAGTGCGCGTTGGATCCCCCCGTGGTGACCTCGCCTCCCCGCCGACCACTTCACCGGCTTCCGCCGGCTCCACCCGCGACCACCTCACCGGCCTCCGCCGGCTCCACCCGAGGCCACCTCGCCTCCCCGCCGGCCTTGTTCTCCGGTCCAAGCCCGGGTAATCCTCCTGCTCTCCCGATTCTAATTTCTATTGCCGAAGCCCGAAGCCATTGATTGATTGATTTCAACAAAAATCTTGATAGTTATATGTATTGGTTAAGCTTAGATGTTCAATAATAATGTTATTCATGCCTGGATTCTTGTGTTCTGCATGTTGTGGATATGTCAGAGCTGGTGTGAGCATGCATGCAATGCGTATTTCTTGCTATGGCAAAAGTTGCTCTGGTCCCAAGAGTCTCTAACTAAGCAGAAAGAGAGAAGAGAGAATGGATTATTGCTAATTTGCTATGGCAATAGTGGATTGTTGATCATTTGCATTTGGCTGAGAAGTCTGAACCAACTGAACATGGAACGAATGAGCTTGAGCAGAACGAGGCGGCGGACTGATGGATGGATCAGGGATGCTACTAAATGCTAATGCTAGCCTAGCCATAGATTAATGTTGAGAATTATGTATGATTTAGATGGATGGCAACTCGTCATCTACATGTACTATAAGTCCCCTCAATCTCGAATCAAAGTCGCAACACATCAATATGCACTAATACATACATCGATTGAATGCAAAGAAGAACAAGTACTTGAAGTAATTATGTATTCTCACGCACTAGCTAGTCAGAGGAGTTCTTTACAACTCCATCTTTCGAGGTGTTCAATCATAATTCTAGATCTTTCTGTAGTAGTATTAGATTAGATAGATTGCGCTGATTAACATTAATTAGATTGGCTAATAGTTGCTTACTCCATTAGTTTGGCTATGCACAGATATCTTATGTATTCCTCTATTAACTTGTGCTAGATTTGTGATGGATTCTACAACTGGAAGTAGCAAAGCAAGTGTAAGCAATACATCTCCTACTTTGTTTACCACAACCACCTTCCATTGCTACAAATGTTTCGATCCAATTACTGGTTTATTGGTGCCAAGAAATGAAGTTGATTTGATCGTGAGATCGGTATTGAGGGCGACATTCCCGCTCCTAATGCGAAGAGAGCAAAGAAGTGCACTCGATGTTTGGGAGCACTATACAAAATATGAGAAAAAGAAGAAAGGATCAGATGGCAAGATGATTACAGAGTATTGGGCTAAATGCAACAAGTGCAGTATGAATCTCATAGAGAGTTCGAGAGGCACATCAGCTTTTGAATCACTTGGTCGGCAAGCACCAAGTCAAGGGAGGTCAAGCTTCTAAAATTGATGAAGAGTGAGACGACAACAAAGATCAGATCTATTAAGACTTATAGGTATGATGAGGTCGACAGCTTGAAAAATTATATTTGGCAATTATCATGCATGAATATCCCTTTAATATTGTTGAGCACGAGTACTTTGTGGAGTTTATCAAGTCATTGTGTCTTAGTTTTCCAATTAAGAGTCAGATATCGCTTAAAAGATATATTGAATATCTTTCTAGAGGAGAAGAAGAAGTTGTATGATTACTTTAAAACACTTGCATGTCGCTTTAGTACAACTATAGACATGTGGACATCAAACCAAAATAAAGGTTACATGTGCATCACTGCATTGGATAGATGACAATTGGAACATGCAGAAAGAATTGTTAAGTTTATGCATGTAGAAGGACATCATTCGGGAAGAAACTTGCGCATAGTTTCATGATAGTGTAGTGGACTAGAATCTTGATAGGAAATTGCTTGCCCTTACTTTGGATAATGCATCGCCAATGATGTATGTGCTAAGGGGTAGTACTAAAACTCAATAAGTTAGCTCCATTGATCCGTGATGGTATCTTTTTTATGTGAGATGCTTGAATCATATTTTTGAACCTTGTTACCCAAGATGGTTTGAAGCAGATTGCACCAGCTATTGCAAATATCGAAATACAATTGCAATTGTGAAGAACTCTCCATTGCAAGATGAGGAATTTATGAAGTGTGCATCAGAATGTGACTTAGATGTGACAAATGGTCTCCCCTTGGATGTTCCAATAAGGTGGAACTCCACATATCTCATGTTGAAGCAAGCTATTTACTATAGACATGCTTTTGGTAGGCTTTTCCTACGACATAGAAGCAAATATGTGAGATGTGCACTGACTACTGAAAATTGGACTATGGCAAAATCTATATCTACATGTTTGAAGAGAATTTATGAGGCTACCGAGATGTTCTTTGGCACTAAATATTCAACAACAAATCTATTTTTTAATACTTTTTGCAAGATTAAGCTTGCCATTGCAGACTGGTGTGATAGCCAGGATCCTATTATATCTTCTCGTGGCTCATTCCATGGAAATGAAGTATAATAAGTATTGGGAAAAGTCCAACATGGCTCTAGTCAGAGCATATTTTTTGATCCTAGATACAAGATAAAGCCGATACACTATTTTGCAGATAAGATTTACCATGACAATGCTCCAGCAGAAGTTGATAGATTCATGAGTGTTATTAACCAGTTGTTCCAGGCTTATGTGTCCAGTCCACTTGTAACTTCGAAGAAGACATCAACTGCAAATGTGCAAACATTTGATTCTCAACCATTAGACCAAGAGGTTGAGGATGAGGAGAGTGATGATGATCTTGATGCAGATCTTGAAAGGTTCTTGCATGGCAGTAGTGCTGTCGATCAAGGTACGAAAACTGAGTTGGAAGTATACATGGAACAACCACTAGTGGAATGAAAAACAAAAGGCAAAATCTTATTTGATGTTTTGTCATGGTGGAAGCTCAAGCAACCTGAGCTCCCTATTCTCTCCCGACTTGCACGTGATGTTTTATCTATTCAAGTATCGACTGTTGCTTTGGAGTCGCTTTAGTGCCGAGGACGTGTTGTCGATCCATTTCGCACGCTTTAATCCTCAAGTCGCAAGTTTTGGTCTGTACTCAAAGATTGGACTGTAGCGTCTCGAAAAGGTTATATTAAGTTCTACACTTGTGTTTGATTGGTTTATGTGTAATATGTGAGGAAATTTTTTAGCATAATTAATCTTTTGACATGAAGGTGGAGATATTGGTGGATCTATCCTCACTGAGATGGACATGGAGGGCATTGAGCGATGCTTTGCAAGTTTGGCAACGGTTTGCTGTTTTTTTACCTAACTATCTAGCTCATTGGCTTAATTTAATGTCACCTTGATAAATGATACTCATTGAATTACAACTTGTAGTTGCAGGAGCACGAAGATATGGATGATTTGGAGGAGGACGTGTTGGAGGACATGGATGAATGACCAATCACTAGGTAAATCTCCATATCATCTTTGCTAGATCTTTTGCATAACAATAAAAGGAAAAGATGACATCTAATGCTTCTCATGCATTTTCCAGGGCCGAAGTTGGATGCTTGTAAAGACATGGCGAGATGTCACGCCCGCGCTTGATATATTTGATTCTTGGCATTATTGAACTATATATGTCATGAATGAACTAGGTGTGATGAGTTAAGTGTGAACTAAGTTTTATATATGTGATGAACTAAGTTTTATGTATGTTGACTTGTGAGTTATGACTTATGAGCTAAATGTGATACACTAAGACACTAAGTGTTATGTTTGTGATGAACTAATTAATGCATCTTGCATTCTTGCTAGTGCCAATGTTATATGTGGTTGTCAAAAATATGAACAATTCATGAATATTTGCAAGAAACAAACTAGTTATATGTTTTGTTAATTTATGGCATGCAATTTAAGGGTTTTATGTTCCAAAAATATCCGTGACCGTATTCGCTTTCGCTCTGTATTCGCTCGATTTGTATTCGATATTATTCGCATCTCGATTCGTATTTGGGGTATTCAGATTCGTATCCGTATCCGTGATCTCAGATCCGGGAAAAATATGAAAACAAATATGGCAGAGCCATTATCTGTCTGTTTTCACCACTACTCTCGAATCTCAACGGCTACTTCCTACTGGTGGATCCAATTCCATCTGGTTGTCTCCCTTAGAACTTAGACCCTCTCTCTAATTGGGCCGATAGCCGACTAGGCCTTAAGGCTCCATGGATCCAAACAATAGCCTAAATTGTCTTCATTCTTGTTTTCTTCAACCTTCAGACCCTCCAACGACTTAATGCCGCAGAGGCTGTACTACTTGTGCCGCCCCAACTTCGTCGGTACTAGGGGTACTAGGGGTCCAATGATAGGGGGAGGGGTGCTAGAGAACCCACAGTGGACTCACCACTGCTCGCCTATGCTTTATCTCCTGGCCGCCGCTACTCACTAGAGCTTCACTGTCAAGGATGAAGAGGTTGTGGCGACAACCTCCTCGAGCACGAAGTTGCGCGACTCGGACCAATGGATCGGCATTGGAGCTTGGGATGCTGGTGGCAGAGCTTATCATGCTAGTGATCGTAGCCTGCTTCCATAGAGGAGGCACATGGAGGAAGAGGACGATCCTCAGCCGCCGTTGGCTAGTTGGAACTCCAGCTTGCCGGGGGAGGAGGAGGAACTGAACGGTGCTTCATGAGACGCTTGCAACAAATTTACAGTGAAATCTAACATCGATCTGATGAAAATGCAACAAAATTCCCCATGGTTGCAACAAGGATTAATAAATCTTGCAACAAAAGAAACATTCAATTGCAACAAAATTAATAAAGCTTGCAACAAATAAAATCAAATTACAACAATCCATGGAGACAAAAAAGTGAGCAACAAAACCATAAACTATTGCAACAAAAAATGATTCGGGTGCAACAAATCACGACCTTGACTGCAACAAAAAAGAAACTTACTACAACATTTTTTAGATTACATGTTGCAACAAATTCTAGCACTCCTTGGAACAATTGATAAAAGGCTACAACAAAAGTGAGTAAATACACACAATAAACTGCACTCGCTTTGAACTCGTAGTCATAGCGGCCTCATTCTTGGTATCACTACCTCCTCACCCCAACCGCATCGCCATCCGCCAACGCCTCGCCGCCAATTTTCTCCGACCTTGGTCCCACCAAATCTAGCACTAGCGAGGGTGGCCCTTCCTAGGATAGGAAACGGACACGAGGTAGTGTTGGGACCCAAACATGCAAATCTGACCCTCCGTGAATTATGAGCTAGTCCCATGATCAAATAGCTAGCTCACATAGTGACAACATCGATGAAAATCATATCTATACAATGAAACAGCTAAGAAATAAGTAAATTATTATTAAATAGTAACATCGGACCTTATGGTCAAAGTTTACATAGTTTGCCATGCAAGGCTTGAAATATCAATAGAACTCTTGTATGGTTAGCACGATTGTGTGGGTGGCTCACATGGATGGCGCAGTGGACCGAGAGGCAACGCTGCTCGGCCGCAAGTCAAGATGCGCACACAGAACCGACTTGGGATAGGGGCAAAGGAGCCAGGAGAAAGAAAAAAAAGAAAGAAAAGGAAGGAAGGAAAAAAAAGAAAGAAAAAGGAAAAGGAAGAAAAAAGGAAAAAGGAAAAAGGCCAGAGAAAAGAATCGATCTACTCAAGATAATGAGTAGAAACAAATTCAAATTATGAAATTTGAATTTTGAATTTGGAAAC
The DNA here is from genome assembly GCA_036346255.1 of Ampelocalamus luodianensis. Taxonomy (NCBI): domain Eukaryota; kingdom Viridiplantae; phylum Streptophyta; class Magnoliopsida; order Poales; family Poaceae; genus Ampelocalamus; species Ampelocalamus luodianensis. The sequence continues at coordinate 41,316,205 of CM070622.1, forward strand.
GAGATTTGAATTTGAATTTTGGACTTGTATATAAATAATTGTAGAAACTCTAAAAGAAATCAAACACTTTTAAAATAAATAATTAAAATTAAAATTTTACAAAAAAAAGAAATTTTGGGCAAAACAGAAAAGAAATAAACTAAACTAAAACTCCAAGAAATAGCAAAAAACTTAGGAAAATCCAAAAAAAATGAAATAAAAAATTTGAATTTAATTGAAGTTTGATTTATTCATATTAATTATTTTATTTTTTTTTAATTTCAAATTAAGCTTTAATTATTTCAAGAAAAAATTCAATTAGTTCTTTTATTTGAATTTTTTTAAAAGACTCAAAATTGGGATGTTATAGGCAAATCTCTCGCGAAGCGTGAGTTGTATTGCCTCGGGCATGAGAGAGAGAGAGAGAGAGGCGTGAAGAAATTCTAATCGGTGTTGAGGAGGATGGGTAGCAAACCAACAATGGTGAAGAAATTATATGGGAGAGGATAAGAACAAGATGTGGGAGGTTTGTGTGGTAGTTGTTGGGACATATGGGCTCCACACGTCCGACTGTTTCATGTCATATCGGACGCACGGAGGGTAGTCATACCCCTCTTCTTTTGCCTTGGTTGTAGCATGTAACCGCTATCCACAAGAAGAGGGCCGGGTTAGCTGCAGGGGCAGAGCCTGGATTAGGCCATAGGGGGCTGAGAGCTCAAGGAGAGACATGAATTTGTTATCATCTTAACATGATATAGACGCTTTAAGCTATTTACAAAAAAAATAGAAGTTTTCTTATGAGGAAAATTTTTATATCAAAAAAGCAATAGAAAACACATCATGGTCATGATAAATGATAACTTGAGTTTAGTGGAGTTTGGCGTACATGCACGCTTCACCAAGTTATAGACGGTGCGATAGAAGCTAGAGACAAGGAAGAAGTGCTTGATAAAACTCTAAACATGCAGAGAGATGAAATATCATGCACTTACACGGTACAAATTAGACTCAATACTAGCTTGAAATTTGGAAAGAAAATATAGTCTAGATACCACATAAGATAGGTTTGGCACACAAATTAACTTCTAGACTTTTAGTTTCACCTTAACTATTGTTAATCAGATAATTGAATTAGCAGGGGTTAGTCCTAGTAGAGTTCCAATGCTCCTATGTCCTAGTGGTAGGTAGTAAAAAAATCATCATAAGGTCCAGGCCCACGCCAGCCCACTTCCCTCCACCCCTGTTTAGCTGCATGCATAGTTATCAGGCATCACGAACTTTTCTCTCGGCTTGCCACAAAAAAAAAAAAATCTTACTGTATGTGATCACAAAATTAACTCTTGTCATCTCCATGAAAAAAATTAAGCGGGGTGGTTAGTGGCGGAGCGCGAGGCATGAAAAAAAAGAAGGCATGTCAGCAAGACACTGCTGAAATGAATCGGGAGCATCAGTCAGCTATCGATGGAGAACATGATGAGGAAGGCTGGAGTACTATACACATAGGTGCAAGGATGGTGCAGCAGTAAAGCTTGCATACATTCGTGATCGATCACAGAAGCTAATTTCTGAAAGAAAATGAAATTGAGTAAGGGGAAGCTGTCCATGTCAGCTGCCATCATCCGCGGGTGGACCCAGATGGACGGAGATGGATGTCAGTGGAAAGGGTCAAAGGGGCACGGCGATGTGCATGACGGAATTGGCTGGGAGTACGACCAGTTCATCCAATGACAGCGGTTGCCAGTCGCTAATTAATATTGCCCTGTACGATCCATAATTAATTACGCGTAGCCTGATGAGTCAATCCAATGACAAATTAAGGTCGCTAGTCGCTAGTGGAGCATTATCCTGCACGATCTTAATTCAATCACCGAAATGCACCAAAAAAAAAAAAAGAAGGAAATTGCTAAACAGCACTCGAGTGTTTTACGCGGAAGAGAGTACTCGTTTTTTTGGACCGTTAGATGCCGCGTGATTAGGGAGATACAGGAGCCACGGAGAAGACGAAAACAGTTGAAGCATGCAGTAAAACGGTCGGAGGATCCTACACCTTGTTTTGTTTCCCATGAAGCCATTAAATATTAAAACCGCTCGCCACTTCTTGAATACCGCACCTTTCTTTTTCCCTCCCGTGTCATCTGCAATGTCTAGAGTCTTCCTTATTTCCCATCCATTTACTGTTCATCGCTCATGCATGTGTTCATTTTCGTTCCCCATCTACACTGTGCTCATCTTTGTTTCTCTCGCCCCAAGGAGATGGAGAGAGGAAGGTGAAGGAGAGAGTAGCAGGAAGGAAGCTTGTTTATCTATTCGATCTGTGCAATAGTATTTTGCTTTTACCTCTGGAATATGCACTAGTTTTGTGATGCGAGTGAAAGAGCTACAATGTCTATAGTTCGTGCAAATGGACGAGTCTAGTGCATCTTCTTCCTCTACAACTTTACCAAGAGAGGGTTTTTCTTATCTTTTGTTTTTTACTAAGATAACTACTGGGACAAAAAGTGCAGTAATATGTACCTATAAAAAACTACAAAGGAGAAATTGCTACTGATAAACCATGTTGTTAGTAATGGTGTTTTTTATTTGGCTCCATGTATTTCTGGCAACATACAGAGAGCCATGAGGTTTCTAAAAACCAACAATGTTAAACAATTATTATTTTTGTTTCTTTCAAACAAAGCCATTTGTTTTTTGTCAGTATCTAATTTAAGAAGCACTTTTTTATACATCTATACGAACCATATTTTACAACACATACATAGTGTAAAAATATATATAACAACATGTAAAAAGAGAAAACAGTGTAGGATTTTCACACCCGTGCCAAACAAATATGTGAAACCCGACCCGTTAATTCTGTTCTATTGGGGGAGGGTGGAGGTGGGAAAAACAAACTGTGCACACGTTTGTGTTACGAGAGAGGGGGTAAGTGGGATGGAACACTCAGATTGAAATCCAACGGACACAAAATCGAGTACCCTGGAAGCAACATAGTACTCAACAGTTTGCCTAGACACTCCAAAAAAAAAAACATCACTGTAAGAAGGATGGTGTTCTCGACTCTGGAGCCGTCACAATTTACTCCACACCGCCGTGCCGTGCATGCGTGCGGGTCGCTAGCTGTTTCGGTGGACTGCCAGACTGGACGTGCGCGCTGGCCCGCAACCGCGACGGCACCTTGAGTTAATGGTCCGTCAACCTACACTACACACTCAGCTCGTCAGCTCTGCTATTCATCCGTCACATGCACAGTAGACCTATCTTGTGCACATGTTGCCCCCACACGTACACAAAGACATTTGAAGCGCAGTACCCTCTACGCCCGGCAGCAGCTCCTCTCAGCGCCCTTCCTCCACACCTGGCGTCATGCCTCGCCTCCACGCCCGGCGGCCACCCCTCTCCACGGCTCCGTAGCCCTCGCAAGTAGCGACCTCGCCCGCCGCCACCACCCGCGTGCTCTCCGTCCGCGCCCTCCCTCCACTCCCGGCGGTCGCCCCTCCCTCCGAGGCTTCGGCGGTGGCGGGGGAGAGACGCGCTCGCGAGTCGCGACCTCGCCCGCCGCTGCAATGGCTTTGCCTCCACTTTCCATTCGAGGTGATTGGGGTGTTATCTCCACAGCTGCCGGTAGATATGCTCCTTCTCTGTTGCAATCATTCCTGCAAATGGGACCTCATGGAGCTCTAGGCACTACAAAACTTCTACGACCATTCTCAGAGATTGTTGATTCACTGGAGCTGAAAATCCCTTTGTTCATAACTAGATCGACCTCTGGTGCTTTCTACTGGCAGGAGTCAAATTTGATGGTGCACTTTCTGCAGAAATGGTAAGCTATAATTTCCAACCGGTCAAATTTCATGTTCAGACTTGTTGCTATCCTCACGTTTTGCTTCACATGAAAGCTATGCAATATCAAAATGGTACCATATTACCAAAATGCAAAAAAGTGGGGTGTGTGAGCAAATTTAGGATTTTTGCCTTCCCATCCTGAAATCTAGCCATCTAGCTAGGCTGTAAGGCACTAAGGCTGGGGCACCCTAATAACAACATATGGTGAAATGGTTATGTACCTATATCTTCTTGAATTGTCATTAATCCAGGTCTGATATAAGGGATGCATGAACACAAATTGTATTAAAACCAGTGTGTGTTGTGTGAATCAAATAAATGAAATAATTTTATTGCACAATCTGTGAATATTTCTGTGGGTTCATAGATCCTGGTGGCAATTATTGCACAATCTCTGTGAATATTTCTGTGGGTTAATATATCATGGTGGCAATGGCCATCATAGGATTAGCTATGAAATGGTGGCAGTGTTGCAACTTGTAACATTTCCGCTTCCTTTCATAGGGTGCATATAACAGTTGTGCTGATGTTGGCCTGGGATATATTGTTATTGACCCTTATGTTATCAGGGACTGCATGTAAACTTGCAACAAAGTTACTGTAACATTACCCATAACAAGGATTTATATACAAAGACTAGGTTTCAGGACCTATACTAGTTACTGTCATGTGCCCCTAAACCAGTCAATGCAGTGTCTGTGTTAGTGATTGTGTTTGTACTGGATTTTAATTCTATACTTTGCTGGCATACTTTCCCAGTGGTGGATGGTAGTGACTGCTAGAGGAATCATGACATTGCCTTTGTTGTCTTATTGATAATTGGCACCATGCTCCATATATGGCACATTGATGTCTACATATTTGGCATTAGAACAATGGGATTCATTGCTTTATTATACTTCATTTTTCCATATCATTCAACCTTTACCTCTATGCATTTGACAGCTCTGCTGTCATGTTCATTAAAATTCACCTAGATAATTTAAATTTTATAATTCTGAAGTGTTCTGATCATCACTTGGTCTAATTGCAATATCAGGTTTATATGTTTGCAGAATGGTACAAACCAGGATGCTTGCTTGAGTACCCTTTGGGTGGAAGTGGAGCAATAATAGATGTCCTTGTGTGAGGTATTGAAAAATTTGACGGCAAACTTGCTCTTTGTTCTCATGTTGAAAAGATTTTAATTGAGAATGGTTGAACTGTTGGTGTCAAGCTACAAAGTGGACAAGTAAGTAGCTCTAAAGGATACTTTTTTGGCTCACTAGTTAGATAAGCCAACTGCTGTATTGGCAAGTCTGTAATGCAAAATTTGATTTGAACAGTCGTATAGACAGCTAGAGAGAACGTCTTTCTCATCTAGCTTTATTTATATTTTGCATCTTGTGGTCATATATTAAAGAAGTTTATTGACTGTCATGTTGTGCGGACATACATGTTTATATATACCACAGTTAGTTACCATGAAAGTTGATGTCATCAGGAATTAGATTCTTTAGCAAATTAAACTATGAGTAATTATTTTTTGCTATATATTCTGCCTTAGTATGATCTGTTGCTCACATCGTTCTCTGCTTCCTTCTGTAATGGGCTACACTGAAACTAGCATCTAGCTAGAGTTATATCGTTATCTGCCGAACTGAGTTCTTCTGTGATAGTGCTCTGCTGTGAGCCTGTGACTGCTAATTTGAGTTTTGATTATGAATACTGAATTATTCCTGATGATGATTTGCTTGCTTTCTGTGATATGTGTGACTCCTGAATTATGCTCTGCTGTGATTTGCTTGCTTTCTAAATTCTGTGTCATCTTTGATATACTGATATGTGATACCTGAGGATGGCAAAGAAGAAGCAAAAATAGCAGCAAAATTATCACAAGCTTCTGTGAGGAAGATCTGATAGATAACAGGTGTGCTATCTGATATATACCCTTATATATGGACTGCCTTATTTTGCCTTCTTGTCGAACTGTTGTTTATTGTCTTTTCGACAGAGAGAAGGACTTCTTACTTGTTCCATACTGCAAAGATCGTGAGATGGATATAATCCAATGGCTACCATCCTGCTTGCTAGCAAGGTATATATTCTCATCCAACTCCTATTTTTCCCTGCTTGTCATTTTGGTGAAATGAAGCATGTTTCATTTTCTTTTTTATTGACTAGATTTCAGATTCCAATATCATTGGATATGGCAGCAGACAGTAGTGGAAAAGATCATGATCTAAAGAAGAGGATGAAGTTGGATCCATATTTTACTTATGCTATCTAGGAATGCTACGCTTCATTCAAAAACATCATATATACTTTAGTGGTTGGTCTAAGAGAGAGAGAGAGAGAGAGAGAGAGAGAGAGAGAGAGAGTATGTTCCACATTCTCATTCTTAAAGATCAGATTCAATCACAATTCTGAAGTTTTTTATTCTTAACAAACTCTATGACAAATATTCAGTGTCATACAAAAGATTTTTATAGTGGTGGATGACCATATCACACAAGACACTCTGATAAAGGAGCTAAACATGACTAACCTTCCTACCCTAAAGACGCCGCCACTGTCGCTGCCCTCTAGCCACTCATTGCCTGATTTAGTTGTAGGATTTGTAGGAATTTTTTTCGGTGTGTTTGCATATTTGTATGTGGATGCTAGATTCAGTTGTAAACTTGATTCAATTCGCAACTAAGTGTCTATGTTTTTTTCTTCTGTTTTTTTTTTATATATTGACAATGTAATTCTACATTTGAAATGGCTTTACCTAAGATCTTAAACTTCTTATGAAAATATGTGATACTATATCCTCTGAATCATTATAGTTTAACTAGTGATAAAATATTTCTACATAACAAAATAAAAATGGACGTCTCTAGCTCAATCTAAATACGTCTATGAATGCGTATCTATGTTTATTGGCACGCAATAAAGCACCACTAGGGAGAGTAGAGACGATACGCAAATGCATATATGAAAGCGTCTCCAAGCTTGTAGAGACGCGATCTAAACGACTCATATCATTGTAGACGTGCTTAACAATACGTCTCTACGATCTTTGACACGATACGTGGGGGGACGCTTTACAAAAATGACTCTACGACGCTATAGGGATGATTAAAAACGTCTTTAACCCCATAAAATAGGCGTCTCTACAGGGCTTTTGTGTTGTAGTGATATGAATAATGGATTGAAAGCGTAGGTTAAAACATTAATAATAATAAGTAACAAGAGTTTCCAGAAAGTTCACACAGCTTAAACCAATTCTTTCACACAACTTCTCTTCCACATTGTTTTTATAAAATCTACCCTTCGGATAAATCACAAAGCATGTACATGATCGAGGACACTGCTATTCGAATAGTTTATTAACACTTTGCAGAGGATATACAACTTTACACACAAGAAATAACTAGTGTGGCCAACACTAATCATAACAAAACCTTTTAGAATTTTGTCTCAATAATTGACCCTCCCGATGTGCATACTATCGATAACCAAACTTCACTCAGCTTGTTGGCCTGACGCACATCGTTGAACATGGAAACGGCGAACCGTCCATAGATGCGACCCATCACAAAGGAGTCCACGCCTCCACCTATCACACAACGCTTAACCTACTTCCTGAGTAGTCAATGTCGAGACTCTGTAACTTACTAAGCTAGGCATGTCCCAAACCAGGCTTATGGTAGTACGATATGGCTCAGTTCAATGACACAAAGTTAAGTACTTAATTGACCAGGGTGAGACTGCCAATTTACTACACTAAGTCACAAATATTCACACAGCACCCTCACACACTCCACCAATTCACACAGATACCCACCAATTCACACAGAACTTCCCACTCGCCTCAGTCTAAGTATTTTCCCACCCTGTTGATTAAGTGTAACACCTGCTATCAACAGGTGACAACATACATCACACAACTTTTCACAAAGACAACCATAATCACTTAGTCAAGTATGAGTTTAACATTTTAAAATGGTATCAATGACCCGTTGCAAAGCTAAGCATACTAATCGTGTCTAACCAACCCACGTTGGTGCTATAATAAATACCAACTAGTAGTTAACCAAGCTAGGGTGACAAATAATTATGGCAATATAATTCACAAGGTGTGTATAGTCAAGTAGGTTGCGTAACTAATCCGAAAATAATAAAGCCTTTGGTAATTGAATTAACATACAATAATTTAAATCAAAGTAGTTTTGTAAAACTAGGTGCAATAAGATCAAATCACAACTTGCCTTGGAACAAGTCTTGATATTGGCTTTGGCCTTGATCTTGGGTAAATCTCCTTTCCTCGAAGGCTCAAGTATCGTCTCAACGCAATGAGACAAAAGAAGCACAAATAAATAAATAAAAAAGATCAATAATGAACTCCAACTATTATAGTAAAAATAATGTAAGGTAGGATTCAATTTGAGATGAATTTAGAAACTTGAATGGGCTCGATCGAGATCATATGGAGAAGAACTGCTCTGGAAGTTGGTCACGAGAAATTTGGGAAATAAATAAAGCGAGAGAAAACTAACAAAGGGGCCCACAAGAAAAGGATTTTGGGAATTAAAATAATTATGGAAAAGAATAAGACACTCGCAAAGTGCAGCCACGCCTATAGATTGGGTTCACTGTCTACGGTGGAGTGGGTCAATGGAACAAGGTCGACAGTGGGGTCCACATGTCGGTGGTTTCGGACATCGTGGACTAGGTCCACATGGATTGGATCTAGGGTTTCGTGCGGGTGGCGATTGACTTAGCAAATGAGACCGGCGTGGCTCACATGTGGCACTAAGGTCGATCCATGTCGACAACACGCCGCGCACCGACCGGGCGATCGATGACTACCGTGGGCTTGTGATGGTGGCGGCGAACGGCGAGCACCTTCGGCCTCACCGTGCCTCGACGAACACATCCCGTGGCTCGGATGGGGTTGGATCTACCGACAAGGGGGTCGACAACTAGGTAGGTGACGATGCAGGCTTGGGTGGACGACGCGACGAGGAGGACCTCCTCCGGGGACTTGGAGGTGAACATTGGGATCCCAGGGTCTGGGTGATGCGGACGGGCGGCGGGTGGGGACCAATGGTCCGCGGTGGTGACCAGGCGAACTTGGCGACGGCAGAGTAGAGCAGTGGCATGGGCTCGACGACGCTAGGCGGCTATGGGGCTTCTCCAACGAAGAGGATGCAAGCACCGTGATGAGGACATCAACTCTAAGGATGCAACCACTACTTCGACCCGCTGCACTGCATCCTCTACTCCAACCACATCTTCGCCGATAGGACTTTCGGTGACTGCATTGCCATATTTTCCAGTTGGACCGAGCTGCCTCTACTCATACATGCTAGGCTATGTGTACTACTTCTACTCATACGTGCTGGGCTACATCTACATGCCATGGTGCTGCATCACCAATTATTGGCCCATGGGCTTTGTAATAAATGGGCTGATTTGGCCTATATGGTCCATATGGCCCACGTGGTCACCACCCTAGGGTTTTCGATACTGTTCACGTGTGAATAGTACCAGCAGCCACCCCTTTCCTTCTCCTATACATAGTGGCCGCCACCCCATTAGTTCCTGGGGTTTTGTTGATTGAAGTTTAGCTTTGCTACTTTATTCTTTATCCTCTTGGTCAGCGAGATCAATAGCGATATTGTTTTTCAGAACTCCACTTATCAATACATTCAATTCCTATTCGCAATTTCAGATTGCTTATTTATCTTGTTCTTGTGTGCTTCTTCGGTGTATGCAGGAATCGATCTTCGTGATCAGGTCAACTGGGTATTCTTACACGGTTGATAACGACTTGTCGAGCAGTTCAGTGATTGCGTGGTTTCGAGCCTTGCGAGTTCGTAGCCAAGATCGTGAGAGTTGAGCGACTACCATCGAACGTATCCTTCTCATCAAAAGTCGAGCCAAAACCAGGACCTTCGTGGTTCATCAAGTGGTATTAGAGCTACAGTTCTTCGGTGATTTTTTTTTTCTTTCCTACAGTCCACAAAGCCACAAAAATCACAAAAAATAGGTTTAGTTCATCGTCCAAACCAATCCGTGCCTTTGCAATTTTCTTTTCAGTATTTTGCTTGTTGAATTTTTTATTACATCGTCGAGTAAGTTGCTGAATTCTAGTTTAGTTAGAGTCTAGTTCATCATTGTCTAGTTTACATATTTGTGTTCCTTTGCGTAGCTTAAATCTGTGTCGCCTTGTTTCTTGCCGCAAGATCATCGCCCTCCACAAAACCGCACCACACCACCCCCTGCCGCGCCATACAAAAAATTCTCTGTCGCGGCCTCCCCACTTCCCTGCCGCGGCATCCATCACCCATCCAAACATCACCAGCAGCACAACCCCTTGCTACGCCGCTTTCTTCCCCGCGCGCTCGCTTATTCATGCCGCGGCCACCAAAGAAGCCTATCTTCACCACCGCGGTAATCAGCGCTCCCTGCCGTCACTATCTCGGGCTGCCGCAACAATCAACCTTACTGCCGCCACTGCCTTCACGCTACCGTGTCAACAAAACCCCTTGCTACAGCAACCGTTTCATCTGCCACAGTAGTCATCCACGGGTCGTGATTTGGATTTGTTCAAGAGAAGAAAAAGGAAGGAAGAGAGAAAGAGAGTTGGTTTCGGGTTGATAAAAATAACAAAGGAGGAAAAAAAGAGAGAAAAAAACATAGAAGAAAAAAACAGAGGGAAGAAAAAAATAGAAGAAGAGAAAAATTGGTGTCCATCTTCCCGAAATTTGAAAAGGTATCAAACCTTTGCCAAATCCAGTGAAAATTAGTGGAGCCCTTCTTGATACATCCACAACCTGCCACAAACAATTTGGGCACATTTGGTCCAAGGGAGCAAAAGTAATAGCAATTTCAATTTGAGGCCGAAATGAATTCAAGTTCGTTTCCGACACACCTTCAGTAAAACGGGCATAACTTTTGCATACGGAGTCGGAATTCAACGTTCTTGGACTCATTTGAAAGCTAACGACGACGCACATCCGAAACAAATAACTAGCAAAAAGCCATTTGCCATCCACTACCCCCAAAATCGGCCATCTTCAGCCCCAAATTCGCGTCACAAGTTTTCGATTTTCTATTTTGGCAATTCTTTCTGTCCTCCCTTCGGAATTTGGGATTCGTCTAGTTGAGAAAGTTGTAGATCTCATTAAAACCTTTGAAACAAGCATATATAAGCAATATAAAACTTTGCTTTTTCATTGTTTGAGACTAGCTGTTGTTTCTGCTTAAACTAGAGGGCCATTTACATTGCACGTTTTTCAGTTTTTTGTGCTCTACATCGTGTGAACGATCTTGTGCCCTACAAAGAAATTTGAGTAAGTTGGCTAGCGTATCTCCTAGCACTTGTTGTGAGGTTTTCCATTGCTTACATCAAGTCATATCAATCTTTGCGCGTGTGTTCCTACATTTTGCTTCATAGGGTTTTGATTCGCTAGTTTTGATTAGGCTAGGATTAGCAACATTTGACTAGTACTTTGAATAAAATTTCAACTTGTATTAACTGATTTGATTATTGCTGATCCTTGCTACCATATTGAAGCCTTCCAAGCTCCACTTCCTACTAACTCAGCACATGTCGTTCCTCGCAATCGTTGGACTATTCACAGGTGAGAGTATCACGAACCAGCCACCTGTTGTATCACTTCCTTGCTGCATTGGTAAGAGCTTGTAAGAACTTGGTAAAAGCTTGAGTGTGAGCGATTGTTGCAAACTCCAGAACCTAGTAGTTCATAGGGACATATACACTATGATTTGTTATTTGCTTTGATACTAATAATGGCAGGTTCAGGGTCACAAGGGGAGAATAGCAGGCCCTACGTTAAGGACAATGCACCCCTCACACCTTGCACGAAAAACATCATGCAACACTTTTCATGCTTGCTGAATAAACATTCGGAGCGTATTGAGGGGGTTCTAGATCGCACCATCCATGATCTTGCTGCGATTGCTACACATGTGGAGTAGCTAGAGAGAGCTCCACCTCCAGCTGCCACCCCTGCTGCTGTCGGTGTTGCACAACCACGTCATAACCCATCCATTGCTCGCTCTTGGGCCGATGAGGTGGAAGAAGAAGAAATGAATAGCTACACTGCTGATACCGAAACTAATGGATTCAATGTTCACAATGATCGCAACCATCGTCGACTTCGTCACAATCGTCAAGGTAAGAGAAGAAATAAACGTGAGGTACACGACCATAATGATGCGCTTGGTAAAATTAAATTCACTATGCCGTCTTTTATCGGAAAATATGAACCCTATGCTTATCTCACATGGGAGTTGGATCAGAGAACAAAAATTTGCTTGTCATGAATTCCCTGAAGATAAGAAAGTTAGGGCTGCTACTAGTGAGTTTTCTGATTTTGCATCTATTTGGTGGAATGAATATGGTCGTACTCATCAAGACATACCTAGAACATGGAATGCTTTCAAAAGAGCAATGAGATATAGATTTGCACCTTCATATTATTCTCGTGATTTGCTTAATAAATTGCAACACTTAAGACAAGGTAGTAGTTCTGTAGAGGATTATTATCAAGAATTGCAAACTGGTTTATTGCGTTGTGGTTTAGATGAAACTGAAGATGCTAAGACGGCTAGATTTTTAGACGGTTTAAATCGAGAAATTCAGGACATACTTGATTATAAAGAATACAATTCTATCACTGTCTGCTCCATCTTACTTACAAAGTCGAAAGAGAAGTGCAGGTCGACAATCTTGCTCTAGAGGCAATTTTGGAGGATCTTTTGTGTCGGCCAAGCCAAGAACAACACATGGCACCCTCCTCGAGCCGTGCACCCCCTTCTGCTCCTACCATTCCTACGCATGTCCCTGATGCAAGCAAATCAGTAAAGGTACAAGTCTCGCCAAAAAGTGTTTTTTCCGTTGCTTCTACAGGGCGGTCTAGAGATGTACAATACCACCGTTGCAAAGGATTTGAGCACTTGATGTGCGATTGTCCAAGTCAACAAGCTTTACTTATCAAGAACAATGGTGAGTACACTTTAGCTAGCGATATTGAGGAAGAACATGTTTTGGTTGCAACTAACAATGCAGGTGATGAAACTGAGGAAGAACATATAAGCCATGAGGTATCTGACATGTACCAAAGGTTAGTTGTCCAGTGGTGCTAAGTGCTCAAATGGAGTGTGTTGAACAAAATCAACGCCACACCTTATTCCAATCGAAGTTCGTCATCAAGGAACGTTCATGTAAAGTCATCATCGATGGCGAAGTTACGACAATCTTGCTAGCACGCACATGGTTGAGAAGCTTGGCTTGACTACAACTCAACACTCTCATCCTTACTACATTCAATGGCTGAATTCTTGTGATAAGTTGAAGGTAACTAAACTTATGCGCGTATATTTTTCTATTGGATCATATCATGACTATGTTGATTGTGATGTTGTACCTATGCAAGCATGCTCGTTATTATTAGGTAGACCTTAGCAATATGATCGATATACTGAACATCATGGTAGATCTAATCATTATACTTTCACATATAAAGAAAAGAAAATCATTTTGCTTACAATGTCTCCTGCCCATATTAAAGGATGAATTAGAAAGAACCGAGAGAACAAGTCGAGAAGATAAAAGTTGATCATAAGATTATAGCTCCAAGTGAAACTAAATTGAAAGCTCTGTAATGTTAGCGACAAAACCTGATTGCATTGACATAGACAAACATGAATCTGAATGCTATACTATGATTTGCAAGGAATCTTTATGTCCATTAGCAGAACTACGTGTTTCTTTGCCTCCTGTTGCTACTAACCTTTTGCAGGAAAGTAATGATTTGAAGAATGAGATTGAGTCGAGAATGACTCAAATTCAAGAAATGGAGGATGATGAGGACATCAACTCTAAGGATGCAACCACTACTTCGATCCGCTGCACCGCATCCTCTATTCCAACCACATCTTCGCCGATAGGACTTTCGGCGACTGCATTGCCATATTTTTCAGTTGGACCGAGCTGCCTCTACTCATACATGCTGGGCTATGTGTACTGCTTCTACTCATATATGACGGGCTACATCTACATGCCATGGTTCTACATCACCAATTATTGGCCCATGGGCTTTGTAATAAATGGGCTGATTTGGCCTATATGACCCATATGGCCCACGTACTCGTCACCCTAGGGTTTTTGGCACTGTTCATGTGGCACTGTTCATGTGTGAACAGTACTCGCAGCTACCCCTTTCCTTCTCCTATACATAGTGGCCGCGCCCCATTAGTTTTTGGGGTTTTGTTGATTGAAGTTTAGCTTTGGTACTTTATGCTTTCTCCTCTTGGTCGGCGAGATCAATAGCAACATTATTCTTTAGAACCCCACTTATCAATACATTCAATTCCTATTCGCAATTTCAAATTGCTTATTTATCTTGTTCATGCGTGCTTCTTTGATGTATGCAAGAATCGATCTTCGTGGTCAGGTCAACCAGGTATTCGTGCATGGTTGATAACGACTTGTTGAGCAGTTCAGCGATTGTGTGGTTTCGAGCCTTGCGAGTTCGTAGTCAGGATCATGAGAGTTGAGCGACTACCACCGAACGTATCCTTCTCATCGAAAGATCGAGCCAAAACTAGGACCTTCGTGGTTATCACACCGGGTAGAACACGGCGAGGCGGTTCCAACGGTGGGGACAACATCGACTGGGGCTCACCAACAGCAACGACGACGCTAGGGCATGAGCTCCAAATATGGCGAAACAACAATGACTTAGGGACCCGTAGGGATACTGTAGGCTACACTAGCTAGCAATTTCAAAAATTCTACTACATAAACCGTAAAGCCATGCAAGTAAGAGATCATAGATCATTACCACAAGATGCGCGGTGCAGCAGAAGAAAAGTTAGAGCAGCTTGATCCAACGTCGAGCGCGTCAATGTAGTGGTCGTAGTCAGTCGTCCAACATCCTCGACGTCAATCGTCTCCTCCAAAGAACCTATCAAGTTCCTTGCGAGGTTGTGGATCGCCCTCGATCAGAGTAAAGCACCTCTACGGTATCCACACGTTCAGGGGTGGAACACTACACGCCAGTATGCTAGTATCAACATGCATGGTAGGGCCTTCGGGAAGATGGCAGCTAGAGTTTTGGTAGAGCAACTCTCTTACGTACCAACAACTCCATGCATCCCCTTATAAAGAGCTCATAATGGATCATATATGAACTCATTTGTTCCAACCCATTAAGTGTGTAACCTTGTAGGTTCATGCGTAATCGGTTGCGACTCGAAAACTCCTTTCTGACCAAGAGTCATTAGCGGTTCCTAGCAGGAGATAACGATTCCCGAACACACATAAATATTATATCAAATGAAACTTATGCAATATGATCTGTGACCATATCCTTATCACTTACGACCAGCTCGTGTCTCCATAAGACCAGTTTGTAACTCCCACGCCGCCACGACCGCTAGTGATCATGTTCGACAAAGATACGACCGCTCAGATCCGGTCGATCAATGACCTGCTTATGTATTCTCCTATTGCCTACGATATCTGGTTGAACTCCAGGTGAGATATTTTATCATCCATAGACTATTCAATACTTTCTCGATTAAGTGACGGATAACTTAATGTGGTTGACTCTTCGACCACTAGTGGTACGATCATGCACTTTTTTATCCGACCACATCGAGGGCCCTAGAGATCTCTCTTCTGTTATGTTAGGAGGGGCAATCCCATATCCAATTAGTCACACCTCTCCGTATGTTTTATAGCATACCCAAAAGCTACTTTTATAACTACCCAGTTACGGAGTAGCATTTGGCAATCCTTAAGTGTACTATTACACATGTAGAAAACCATGCTGATATCAAGTCTAATGATTATACATCATCATTGCTTGAGACCAACTGATGACACATAAAATCATAACAATCTCAATAGTGTCTCAAGGTGGGTCAATCTAACACCATGTTTTCTAACATATGTTCACATTATTGATTCGATATCCCCATATCCATGATCGGAAAATATGGTCATCAATCAATACATATGCTGGTCGAAATGATAAGTCACTAGTGTTCCAACTAGTGACATCTAACCCGGGGTACATTTAGAATAACATCATATAACTTAAAGAGCTTCACCAATAAGTCACATACTCATTAATCTTTATAATTGATAATTCATCTAAGGAACACATTAACATTTATTCTATAACTCATAAATATAGTCGTGATACAATCATCTCTATTATTGCCTTCAAGCGCGCACCGCACTAAACAAAGTCGACAGGCAGGCGACATGAGCTCGAGTTCGCTCGAGACGAAGAATAGGGCACAGCCCACACGCCGGCATGCGCTGTAGTCGAGGACTTGTAGCGGACACAAATGCAGATTGGGTGGGGCTTGCGCACGGCGAGGGCGAGCATGACGAGAGAGAAAAAGAGAGGTGGGCCACAGAAAAATATTCGGCTCACCTGCCTTCCGGTATTTTTAAATGTATTTCCAATTTTAGAAAATATGAAAAAATAGAAAAGGCCAAGAAAAATAGCAAATGAACTTGGCAAATTCCCAGAAAAATCTAGAAAATACTTCCAAGCACAAGGGACTCAAATAAAATAGTTTTAGGAACAATTATGTTTGGATTATTCACATTAAATCATTTTGATTTCTGAAACATCCAATTAAGCTTATTAAATTTAAATAAAATTGGTAAAAATTATCAAGGGGCTAAACTACACAAAAGGATTTTGAAAACTCAAAAATTGGGATGTTACAACGGGAGAGGAGGAGGTGGCGGCGGTGGGAGGCATGCATGGTGGAAGTGGCGGCCAGGATATCAGGTGTTGTGATTAGATCAGGAAGATGACACCTGGTTGCCTAGGCCTAAGAGCTCGCGAGGTCGGCAACCAAATAGGGTCCTACCTAGCTCCCGACAGCGTCCTGGCTAGGCAAGTTAGTCCAGGACGGGAACCAAACACGCCCTATGTCCAAGTTGTCTATATTGCCTGTGGACGTCCACCGTTCGCTTCCTCTATGTCTTCTCAGTGATAGGGCCATGAAGTTGTGCAAGCGAGGACGAATTCCCAAAGCTCACACAACTAGGATTTGAGTTGAAGCGAAAGAGCGGCAAATACCACATCCAACCGTTAGAATTGAGCCTATGAGTGTTAGGCCCATTGATAACTAAAAATTCCAAAGCATGCTATAGTTTAGTCCCAAGAAATATAAAAGGTGAAGTACTTGACACTCCTCAAAACGTGTGACACATGGCATGGGAGGGCATGAGGACTATAGCTAAACACACACATGTACAAACGACACGCGTATTCGCACATTTTCGCGTGAAAATTGTATGATTTGTGACTTGCATGGCTCCTAGCGCATTAAACTAACCTTTTATTTTGCTGAATCATGCTATTATCTCTCTCTTAATTATGTTTGAATGCAATTTCAATTTTCTATTTTAATTCAGTTTAATGTGTTAGTTGTGTCATTTCCAATGGGAGTAATTGTCGTGTCCTTAGAAGGACATGGAGACGTCCAGAATCACACACTGAATTCCTCCCTTCCAATTCTTCAACATTTCTTCTCTGGTGATCTATGTTGGAGGGCTGAACTGCCAAATCTCACCGACCTTTCTTCTCAGTATGCACCGGAAAGGAGGGAGAGCGGCTATCTCGAGTCGTTATCACAGGGAGTACCTATACAGGGCAACAAAAAGGTTTCTGGGTAATGTGACCCCACGACCACTCGTCTTCTTCCTCGACGTCGATTACTTTCATGTTCGCATGTTTCTACATTGCTTCCATTTTCTTCATCAACCCCATTGTAAGTCTTGCGTGTGACCGGTCGACTTTGTTATTATTCTGTTCTTGCATATATTTCGAGGGCGGCACAACACCGGGCAGCACATTGGATTTTTGTTGGGACTTGGGAGGTTGAAGAAGTGGGGAGGTGGAGAGATGGAGGCGTGGGGAGGTGGAGAGATGCCTACAATGAGATTTTGTGGTGTTATATAAAATGTCTTGAGAAGCGTCTTTACATATAAGGTGTTTCTCGGCGTAGAAACAAACATAAAAGCGTCAAAACAAAAGCATTTTTACATGATAGTTTTGTTGTAGTGTATTCAGTTGCAACTTTCCTTTTTGCAAAATAACCATATATGCTATATCATTTGGAATAAGCCATCATCTATAATTCCATTCTATAGTACAACTTGCTGAGTATTAGATGTGCTCATTTTTGCTATAATCATCATTCAGATGAAGGATTGAAGGAGTCAACATTGCTCTGGAGGAGGAGTTCTACGACGAGGTTGATCGTTAGGTCTTATTCCTAGTCCGTTGCCTATGTTAAGTGATGAGTTTCGCTGAAGTTGCTTTTGGCTCCTCTGTCCCACTGACCGCCGTTGCATCTGCTGGTGGCTGACACTGCCCAAGCTGTTGTGTTGCTTCTTTGTCATGGCTGACGTACGATAAAAAAACTGATGTCATCTACTGCTGCTTGTGTGCTGTTACAGGAGAGAAGGGACAAGGGGGTGGGAAGTAGAAAAGAAGAGAGGAAGGGATCTGTGCTGCTGTTGCTGCTACCCCTGTCCCTAACCTTGTCGTCGTGCACTGCCGAGCATTGTTGCTGCCCTCGCTATTGCAGCCAGGGCGGAGCCTGGCCTCTCATGATTTTTTTTACTACCTTTTGTTAAGTATGTAGCAGCATTGGAATTTTACTAGAACTAAGTCTTTACTAATTCAATTTATGTGATTAAGTAACAATTAAGATGAAACTAAAAGACTAAGAGTTAATTTGTGCGCATGAATCTATCTTATGTAGCATCTAGATTCTATTTTGTTCGTAAATTTTCAAGCTAGTATTGAGTCTAATTCGTACTGTACAAGTACATGATATTTCATCCCCCTGTATGGCTGCATGTTTAGAGTTTGATCATACACTTCTTCCTCGTATCTGGCTTCTGTCACATCTTTCATGGCACCATGCAGCGTGTATGTGCACCAAACTCAAGTTATCATCCATCATGATCATTATTTATTTTCTATTGCTTTTTCATATAAAAAGTTTCCTTCTATGAAAACTTCAATTTTTTTATAAGGAAAATTTGAGAATTTGCCACTCCTAATCACCTTGATTTAGGATTTGACACCTTTTAAGTTTCTTCTTGAATAGGAGTGGTAAATGTGTCTTTTCACAGTGGATTTTGGTGAAAAATAAAACAAAAATACTAGAATACGCTTAGGTGTGAAATCATAGGTATTTAGTGCTTAGGAGTGGCAAAATATCAAGAAAAAACTTAAAAGTGGCAAATACTAAATCAAGGAGCTAGGAGTGACAAATCCTGAATTTCCCCTTTCATAAATAGCTTAAATTGGACGATAACAAATCCATGCCTCTCCTCGAGTTATCGCCCCTCTATGGTCTAATACTAGCTTCGCCCCTGATTGCGGCTGCTTCCCAAGCTGTTGAGCGTTGTTGCTTTAGGTGCTACCACTGCTGCCCCAAGTTGCCGTCGCTTCCCTTTTCGCTGCCACTGTTGCTGGTTGTTGTGCATCGATGCATGCATGCACGTAGGCATGTGTGTTGCGCTGCGGTATGCTCTACTGCTGCTAGCAAATGCATCTCAGACCGGGAAAAAGGAGGACAGGGAAGAAAGAAAAGGAGGAGGAGAGAAGGAACGAAGAAGAAAGGAAGGTAGTCGTTGACCTCGCCGTTGTCCGGTTCGACGTTCAAAATCCTAGGGTAACGATACAAACCCTATTACATTGGTAGTTCGTCGTTTAGATGTTGTTTATGGTGGTTAATATATGGTAAAAGTTGCGAGTAGTGTGGTTAATCGTCACCGAAACAATAATAGTTAGATCAAATTCGTGGACAGTGATTGTAGAGCCGTTTTGGGTATGTTAATGGGATATGAGAATTTGATCTACTAGATAGTTGTAGATAATTATTTTAGCTTCCCATAGAGTACTGGACCATCGGTTTTGGATGAATAGATTGAAAGATATGGCACTGGGAATCCATGAATTGGTCGTCAGTACTTGTAGCAGTTGTGTAATTTTGAAAATTAAAATTAGTAGATGGACAAATTAAATTATGGTAATAGCTAGAAAGATATATATAATTTCCTGCAGTTTCCAGAAAGACGAAATTATGAAACATGTTGCCCTGTAACGTGATAGATTAGCCTTCATGCTTGGAAACAGGGGTTTAGATGGTTGAAATAGGAATATGTTGGAAATGTTATGTATATTCCAGAATATATATATATATATATATATATATATATATATATATATATATATATATATATATACGTTTGGAGTACAAAATTGAAAGTTATAATCGTTTGATCACCGGTACAGTGTGAGGTTATCTGGTAGAGAGGGAATAGTTTTGTCGAGTTTGTGTGCCGGAGTGTTGATGATTTATTTACCATGCATGTACTGTTGAAGTGTGGTTTTGAGGTTTGGGTAATGGTTTGTTCAAGAGTTGGTGTTGCTTCGAGGGTGGTGTCGGCTACGCATCGTCCCGTTTCTCTTGGTTAAAAGGTAAGTGCATGGTAGAACGATAGACGATTTTTTGTTCCTGCTACTTGATTTTTATAATTTGCTCACCATGCTATATTTATGATTATTCTTGTGCATTATTATGTTGTATGACGATCAAAAAATGATATTGATGGTTACACGGTAATGATGGAATATGGTAAATTATTATTAGGAAACATTGCACCACTTGCATTCTCATCATGAAAGAAGTGCATTTGAGCCAGTTCAGAGTGCATAAGCTAGGTCGGTGAGAAAGTTATATGACTAGTCCGGAGCGCTCTTGAGAAAGACATACTTCGGTAGACACCTCCACGAGGTAGAGGGACCTCCATGAGATCGAGGGATTGAGAGGGTGGTACATCGACGGGTGTCCACTCAGCATACCGGTATAGGTTATGAGATGTGCAACATGAGCATGTAGTATAGACAAGCATTGCAATGATGAAAGAAAGATATGATGATATTACAAATGGAAAATATTATATATCATGGTGTTTACGGTTTTGTTACGTACATATTGAGTCTTGTAATCACTCTTGCTTCATTGTTGTTTTAAGGGCTTTATTATTGTTTTTAGGTGACCATTGATAGCGACATGCATGGGATGGGAGTAACACATACATAACGTGTGCAAGCAACCATTAATTTATCACCATCAGTTACCTCATTTAAATCTTAGAGAACTAGCTCATTTATTTGGGATTTAGTTAGTGAAACTTTTGATGCTTCATGGTAGTTGCGTGGAACATGAATGGTACTAGTGCGTATGGCAATGATGAGATATTGATGCTTTTATGATAATAGTTGATTTGGTAGAGTCGTTGATAGTCAATGCTCACGGGCACATGGTCCTGAGCATTCTTAGGAGTGAGGTTCCAAGCGATGTGTGGATGTTTAACTTTGTTCATGTTTTATAGTTTTACCTGTTGTAGGAAATTTTGTTGCAGGACTTGATTAGAGAGGTGTCACTGAGAATTGATAGTAATAATGGTTCAGATTCAGAGTGAAAGGTATAGTGCTGACATTTTGGGCTCTCTATCGGGCCGAGGTGTTACAAGGAATGACCAAGACCGTATCAGGCGACTGTACCACCCTCTAGTGGGATCGTCGCGTTTTAATGGATCACGATCCGTGAAGGCTCCAAGGGGGTATTCGGCTTCCTAGTGGCCGAACCCCTTCATAGTGCTGAAACCCTAAGATCGGCTATTTAAATAGGTTGATTGCATCTACATAAAGGAAGGAGAAGAGAGGAAACCACCACATCGTCCATCATGTCCAGAACACCATTTTCATCATATTTCCCACCATAGTTCATCTTCCATTCATTTGTCCTTGTAATCATTCTTCCATTGGTATAATCGGAACATCGACAACATGTTTATTAATATATCTTTGTTACTTTCATATTGTTGCCATTATGTTCTTCATTATTCATCTATTGTTTTTTGTGTTATCATTTTCACTAGTTCTCTTTTCCTCCCCCTTTCCTTCCTTTCTTTTTGTTTTTTCCTCCCCTGCTCCCTCTGGTTTGTATTTGTTTTTTTGTGTACTTTTGTTCTTTGCCTTTAATTGATCTTGGCAGTAGGGCTTTTACCTACTGTGTACCATCAACAAAAAATACTAGGACTTGATGGGCCCCGATACTCCATAGGTTGGCCCAAGGAAAGGTAGCAACAGGTGGTGCATGGAAGATTGACTAGAAGTCAATGACAATGAAAGCGACAAAGATTGGCTTTTAGATGCAATTCACTTGAGGAAGCACGACATAACCATGGTACCTAATGCGTTGGTCTGGTTGTACGTCGGTTGGTCCACACGGTAATTCCTTAATTGTGAGCGTGATGTGTTGTAGCCCCCACGTGAGCTGGACAATTGATTATCCTATATGGCGTTTGTTTTAAGGGAGATGCATATAGGATGTGTTGCCTACATGAACACATGACTATCACAATGGTTTTGATTTATTAGATCATTATTATTATCATTCCCGAGATTTACTAATGTTGCAGGTGATCCTAATACTCTAGGCCCTATCTTCTATCATACAAATCACAACCTCTTTAATATTAGAATTATTATTGCCATAGTTCTTTATTATTCTCATCACAATTACCTCTTCATTATTATTTTAGTTGTAGTTAAATTAATAGTTGTTTAAAGGTAATAGAATGATCCACATGTCCACGAGGGATCAATATAAACCTTGGAATACTTTGAGAGAAATTGCTGCAAATGGCACCATGTACTTTTGGGTCATCAGTCACCAACCAAACAACACACCCTAGGCCTGTATGGCTAGACAAAAACAATCAAAATTCTGAGCTATCTACATTCATCATATTTTGCCAGGTATGGAGCAGGGCGGCAGCCAAACAAGCCCGTACTCCCTCCAGTTTGGTCGTTTTTTCTTCGAGAATGTTTGGACCCTGACATCCAATTGAATTGCTAGCTCTAGACACTGCGTGGCTTGACTTTATTCACTCATCCAATCCTTAATCCACTCTTCTAGATCTAATCAACTCCATTCCGGTCTAAGTCGTCTCCAGCCAGCCCACCACCATTCACCTCTGCATGCAGCACCTCTCCCGTCCCCCATCTTACCACATTTTCCATGCTCCACTTGCCTCTCCCATGCTTCTTCCCCAAGTCTGGCGGCGGCGCATCAAGGCTCTCCGGTGACATATGCTCAAGGGTGGGGGAGCAACGCACTAGAGATCATCTGTGGTGGTGAGCCTCTACCTCCTTAGGCTTTACTACCTCCATCCTCCTGCTCCTCCTTGGCCTCTTCCTGTGAAAGGTGAGGAGACAGTGTCACGAGTAGGGATGGCAACGGGGCCATTCCCCTGCGGGGAGTGGTTGAACAGTCCCGTCCCCAAGAGAAGGAAAAATCCCCATTCCTTGTCCCCATCCTCAAGTTCTATTCTCCTTGTTCCCACCCCATCAGTTATCGGGCCCCCCACGGGGACTCAGACTCAAAAATTCGGCTAGTTACTACTAATAAGAAGAAAAGGAGGCACTGCCATTTCCTCTTGTTTCAGTCGGTACCTGGAGTGTATTGCAAAGAATATGGAACCAGTCCCAAGCCTCCCAATTAATTTACAGCTGAAGAACAATGATTCCTTAAAGATTTAAATAGAATCATGTATGGCTGAGCACAGAATCATGGATTGTGTCCCAACTCCCAAGCAAACAAGCAAGCAAACCCTTAAAGATTTAAACAGTGCATAACTTGCAAGTTCCAAGCACAACACATACACACCAAATAGAGACATACACCAATACACAGTTACTCAGTTCATATGAGCAAATAGACATACCCACACACCAAATAGAGACTCACACATAGACAATACTTTAGCCTCTCATAGCACCACAAATCATTACAATAACAGTTCATATGAGCAAATAGATTAAGAATAGAACAATTCGAGCACTTGACCATTGTAGAAGGAATTCCACATTTCCACTTGAGCATTTGACCATTGTAGAAGGAACAACTCATAGTATCATCTTCTACACAAGACAGAAAATAGTTAAGCATTTGAAATATAAGCACATTACTTGAAATTGCTATTTATTTTCTAAGTACTCCACTTGTGTTCTTCTTGAATGTCTTGAAGGCAAGTCCAAAAGCTAGAAGGTGCTCCTTTTCATCATCTCAGAAGATACAAAATGTAACCATTATTTTCTTTTGTTAACAATCGACAATATAAGTATGAACTATGCTATACACATACCTTTATATTTGTTTTGAAGCCAATCTTGTGAGCACATTAATGCCTCCAACATGTCAGAAGTGAGGCGGCTGCGACGCTCGCTAATAATTCTCCCACTTGTGCTAAATGCAGACTCTTGAGCAACTAGGCTTACTGGAATAGCAAAGATGTTCCGTGCTACCATCTTCAAAGTAGGATAACGTGTCCCAGCAACCTTCCACCAATCCAATACATCAAAATTTTCTATTGTATTTTGAACATAGTCATCCTCCAAGTGACGATCTAACTCGGATTTGCATCTAAGAGATTCTGGCATTTTCTTAGCAACACGTGCATTAAAGATTGACATAACAGTAGGAGCTTCAATTACAAACAGTGGGACTGATGATTCTATATTATCTTCTTCATTAGCTACTCGATATTCATCTATCAAATTACATAATGAGGTAGTGACTTGTTGAACATGGTTCTCACACTCTTCAGTACAAATACCAAGTAGCATTTAATAGAAAACCAACAACATTTCAGACTTAAATCGAGGATCAAGAAGTGTAGCTATGTAACACATTGGCTATTCAGAAGCCAAGATGTTACCTAAAGGACTAACATACAATAACAGTGCGGAATCATTTCAAACAATAGACAACTAATCTGGAATAAAGATCAACATCTAATGGAACAAATGTAGAAATTTAATCTGAATTCATCGACGACTCACATTCTCTAAATATCCAAGTATATTGAGTCAATTAAGATATTCCTATCAATAATCTAATCAAGGATCACATATAGTTATTGAATCAATCATAAACATAAAGAAGGATAACATACTCCATTTATTACAATCCAATACTTAACGAATGAACGGAAAGAACAAGTTCATATGATTAATAGTGAACAAGATGAAGTGAAAGAAAGAATGTGAAGTGAATGATGTGATCCACGTGACTAAGCCCTCCCATGCATACCATCTTCAATGGTTACCTAAAACAAATAAACACGGCAAGAATGAGTCCACAACTCAGAAAGTACAATAAATAAAGCGAACCATGTTGAACATGAATATATCAATCACGAAATAGAATACGAATGTAGAAATGTGAATAAGAACATAACATCACATAATAGAATGCGAAGGTAGAATGGATGAAATCGTATGAATGGGTGAAATGCATGAACTCCACTTCTACTTATACCAAGATAGCCGTGACACGCCCGTCGTTGTTCACTTAGACCCGAATTAACAAAATGCGATCCAAGGCCCGTATGAAGAACGTTTCATACGGGGATCCAAATCGCCACATTAGAATGGTTGGTCTTACGTGCCCATACCGAATTGATGGATCTTTAATTCCACTCCCGTGGATGAAACATGAACAATGAATGAATGGAATGAATTATGAATAAAGAAAGTCATCATCTCATTAAACATGGATTAACGAACTTGAAAAGAACATGAAGCATTGAATCTACTTATGGATAATAAAAATAACAAGATGAACAACAATCACTCAAGATTCTCCAACAATAATAATCACAAGGTACTTGCCTATGTTGGAATGATGGGACTTCACTACCCACTTCCGTGGTGAACACGAAAGAATGAATGAATATTTTGAATGTAAACATAGTATCGAAGAATCAAGGTATATCATTTATGAATGAAAATAATAAATACCAAAATTTCCCATTGCTTAATCATCAATCAAGTGGAACAAGCAACAAATAAGACAATTCAATTGTACTTGCCTTTCGAACTGCGATGTGTTAGGAGGTAAGGACGAAGCCACTAATCTCGAATTCACTCCTCCTACACAAATTAATTACTTGAATAAGAAACAACATGAATAGGACGCTACTCGAAACGCTTAATCGCATCAACCTCAACCCAAGGTTCACATGGTCATTCTACCCAATTAACCCGACAGACTAACAGGACGACAAACTAGACAACAGTACAAAACAAAGCATAACTTTTGATCTGAGACTTGAAACGGAGTGAGCTCAGATCCTATGGAAAGATAACAAAAATATCTACATTAAACTAGTTGGGTGAATTCTTTAATTCGGCCAAAATATAAGGCTAACAATTAGATGAAACTCTATTGTAGAATCTGCCTAGCAGAAAAAGACTGCAGAAAAAAAATGATCATAACTTTTATTCTACAAATCCAATTAGAGTGTTATTTATTAATCCTAAAAGCTAATGAGATTATCTACAAAAATTGTTTTGGGCAACACTTCTGATTCAGCCTCTAACTTTGTCATATTTTAATAAATACAGTGACTATTAATTCTTGTTAGACTTTCAGGACAGCAGCAAAGAAATCATCATAACGTTTAAAACGTAACTCGGAATTGAGTGATCTTTGCACCCACTGAAAGCTAAGAACGAATCCCACATAACTCTAGGAGATGCGATCTTCAAATTCGTAACCTAAACACATGAAAATCGTCACGCAAGGTACTACACAGAATTGATCTAATTGCTGGAGGAAACCGATCTACTAAACGTAATCGAATTGGCATCTAATACAACCTAAATAGCGAGGGGATTCCAACGTTACCCTTGAAGAACCACAGAACGTTGCCGATCAATCCCCCGCGAAGGAGATCTTCCTCCCTCTCCCTTGTTCTGCCTTTCTTTCTCCTTCCCTTGCGAAGACCGACAGCAGGGAGGAGGTAGTCGGCCTTGGGTAGTAGCAAGGAGGAGGAAGGGGCGCCATGGAGGGGCTGGTTAGGATGCGAAGGGGCAGCCAGGAAAGAATGGGGGAGAGGGGGCTATTGTAGCACGCATCAGAAGCGCGACGCCATCAGAATTACAAATAGCGGCTAGGGTTTCCCCCTACTTTTATTGGTGGCCGGCCCGCTCATGGGCCTCCTGGGCCAAGGCCCGAGGCCCAGGTTGCTGAAGAACTGCAGAAACCCCTTTTTCTTTTGTTTAATTTTATTTTTGAACGATTTCTTCTATAGAATTAAATAGGGTATTACATTCTACCCCCTTAATAGGATTCGACCCCGAATCGACACATCGATCTACGCGAAAGAAAACTACGTTTGGAATTTTTAACAATGATAAACACGTACCCATTGCGAACAAATCTGAATATTGGTCGCGCAAGCGAGACTCCAACTCCCATGTGGTCTCTCTCACGGAATGATGAGACCAAAGCACTTTGACATATTTCAACGTCTTGTTCCTCAGAACTCGCTCTGATTCTTCCAGAATATGCACTGGCCGGGATTCGAAAGTAAGATCCTTCTCAATATTCAATGACTCTAACGGAACCTCAAAACTCCGGATCTCCCAGTAGTACTCACTCAGCACAGAACATACCAAACGATGTGTACTCCGCATGTGGACCCAAGACAGTCCTAGTGATACGCCATTTTCCAAAATCTCCGCAACTATCGGAAACAACCGATGTACCTTGGGCCAACTTCCCCTTTGGTACAAAAGCACATAACATGCACAACACACATGGAACTCTTGTCCCGTTTCTCAATCGATTTCTTCATCTTAACACGAAGCACCTCCTTTAACCAAGAACACAACAAAACTCGCTTTGAACAACCCTTTTTATAAACATAATCCAATTGAAAATAATGAATTCTCATAACAACCACGAAATGGCAACTTGACACCAAAGGGTCAAATTCAAAAGCGAAGATTCATCATGAAACCCCTTCCGCTTTCCAATTAGGCAGTTTACAATTAAACACAACATAAACCAAAAGAGAAACCACTCAAATACCTAAATCAAATACTTTCTTTTTTTCTGAACCGATAAGAACCACACATGCCAATCATAAAGTCAAACTCAATTTACGAATGACCTTTGTCATAAACACACAGTGCCAATAAGCAAGAGAGTGTTTCATTACTAGAGGAAACTTTTTTTTTCTCAATTTCTCTTTTAGGAATAGAATTTTTCTTAACTTATGGAATTCCAATCATCACATAACACACTAACTTATTTCTCTTAAATTGGCAATCTCAAAGCCATGCTCAAATTGAATACATCATCCACACCTTTATAGAGAGGCTCTATTGACTCCACAAAACATACTCTAACCAACTCCTATACCGATGGAATTACTTTGACAGAGGACTATCAAAGCATCTCAAAATAGATCTCACCCGCAATCACATCCTCAATCCTTTAAGAATATGTGAGAACCCCAATTTATTTGGCTTGTAATGCTTAACCAACCACCTGGTCCTAGCATCACAAATCAAATAAACTAAGTCTCGAGATATGTATACTTCCTGAAAGCAAAGATACACACCTCACAACAAAATTATGCATCAACTCCATTCCAAACATAGAGTCCAAACATTACACTACTAAACAGAAAGTAACAACAGAAGAGTTATTACAGACAATGGCCGACTGGCCACAAGATACAAAAATAACTGAAAGAAGACAGCGGAAGCAAAAGTGCCATAAGATGGCTATAAACAAAGCCAATCAGTGTGCCTTCAACCCACAAGGCATCTGACCGGACCGCCAAGCCTAGTCGCCCAACACGGCGCGGCAAGACAACTCACAGAAGTGAGGCCCTTGGGGCTCACCTTCTTCCTCTGCAACAAAAACATTAAGCAAAGCATCTGAGTACAAAGATTGTCTTTGTACCCGCAAGACTGACGTGTGAACTAGCAGACCTATTCATATGCTACATGCAGGCTTATCTGGTGGAGGCCATATGTTTCATTTGCACAAAGCCAGATTTGTTTGCAATAATGTAATACAGTTCGAAAGCAAATTTGCAATTCATTTTTAATGTTGAAATAACAGTAAAGGTAATAATAACAAAAGAGTAAAGATAAACAACCTAGAAGTGACTATCCCAAAAGTCACCACAACAATAGCACGAATCCCAGATTCGTACCACCCGTCAAGTTTTAGTTAAAAGGTTGTAGTCTAACTCTTGAAAAGCTTACCCAAGCGTGTCCATCACCTAGGACGAGGCTATTCGAATAGTTTTAACCCGCAGGTGTACCATCGCACCCACACTTGCATCGCCTTTAAGCCAAAGCACACTACCGGTATGCCGCACACTAAGTCCTACGAGACTTTTTCCAATCTTGTGTATTAACTACGAGCCGCTCGTATGGATAGAAATCCATACGCTTACATGGTAAAGCCGAAAAGACAACTACCTTTGCGGGGTAAAGCTTTTCGGACAACTACCATGCTCCCAACACCATCCCTCCTGCGACCTCCTGCGACCCGGAGCTAATACACGCCAAAGTACTAGGTCAAGAGAGGTCCCATATACTCTAGTGTGGTTAGCACGCCGAAATGCTGGATAACAGGTACTCACAAGATGTTCGGTCCTTAATTGACCCGGGCACCTTTCCAGTCACACCCAACAGATCACACCAAACTTACCATTGTGCCCAAGTCTAAATCATTTTTATTTTGTTTTCATTTTTAGATTTGTAAATAACAAGGCATAAGAACAATAATAATTTCATGTGATCAAGATTATCGACTAAGTCGATACTCGCCCAAGTCTACCGGAAGCTAAGCATGGCTAAGCATCTGAACACGTAAACTACTAAGTGATAAGAGTTCATCCAACGAACTCTAATCACAGCAAGTAACCTAGGCTCAGGTAGTAGAGATCAATATTTCACCTACAGGATATGCAACACGGATTTAACTAATCAATTTAACACAAATTAAGCAATGCATACATACAAATTGAAACAAAATATTAGATTTTAAAATACCGATTAACATGATCAAACCGCTTGCCCGCGTGTCGCTGCTCAATAAGCTCAACTCATTGCAGAGGATCGCTCGTGGTTACCGCAAATGTCGAAGCCTAACGATTGAACAAATAACATCGAATAAGAACGAATAGCACCGCAAAACTCAAACATTCAAATACAAACACAAATTCATACACGTAAGCTAGACCATCACAAAAGGAATAACAAAATAGTCACTATGAGAGATGTTTCAAATTAGACATGCTTTCATGTGATAGATCTACCCACTCACTTATTTACCAAGTTAACCACAAAATCAATCCTCTTATATGTTTTAATCTTTCGATGCACTTTGATGGTGATTGTGTGCACATCTATTAACTAAGCATCGAATAACACAATAGAAGTAACTAGCTATTCTAATGCCACCATTATCGATATGACTTCATTTAGGCCTACAATGTGCTTCAAGAAGACAATTACTATCTCATCAATCAACTAATAGACGCTAAGACATTTTCTAATTAAGTTTGGGTTTGAATAACATTTCAGCTACTACACACCTAAGCATCATACCAACATATTGTAAGGTTATCAAAATTCAGCATGCTACTACTCCAAATCTTACTATCTTGATAAATCAAAAGTACAGAGACAACACTAGTTCAACTACATCTTCCTTAATCATACAAGCCACAAGAAATGAAACCTATAAATATTAACTAAACGACTTCATTCATGCTAACCCCAACTACTAGGGAACCATCAAGCACTAACATAATTTGAAAAGCAAGCCAATCTACCAAGTTCATGAATCGACAACAGAGGAAACACAATATGACAACAGAGAAAACATACAGGACTATCAACTACTTGCTTCTAACCTCAAACCCAAAACTTGATCATACAAGAGCTTGAACTAATGAACAATCACAAACATGTTTAACAACTAATAAACAGGTTTTAAGGAGTGGCCCCTGATGATGCTGAAACAACAGAGGGCAAACCGAAGAACAGAGGAGCTCGGCGCGCGCTGGACTGAAGTCGCCGCCGCGAAGGAGTGGCGCGCGAAAGCCGTATGACGCCAAAATGGGTTGTTGGAGAACTGGCAAGCCAAGGTGGTCTCGAGGCACGGAGATGCACTGAGGCGCCAAGGGCGACGGAGCTCGCGCGGCATGGGGTGACAAGCGATCGCACGCAGAGGAAGACGATGAAAACTAGTGCGCGCATGAGCATCGGTGAGGCTCCGTGAACTCACCGGGAAATTGCCGATGACGGAGGGTAGCCGAGTGGCCCGGCGACGAGAGCTGCGCGGCGCAAGGCGGTCAACGACGACAGAGCCCGAGGTGAACGAGAGGACGTGGAGTGAGCGGAGAAGGAAGGTGGAGTCCAGCGATGCTCACCGAGCGAAGAATCGAGCCGAGCTCACCGGAGAAGACGCGCGGCGAAGAGGCGGTTTCGCCGACTTGGAGAAGAAGGGAGCGCGCGCTCCACAAAGGACGAGACTCGAATTTCTTGAGGGGTTCGCTTCACGGTGCTAGGCACACCGTGACGCCATCGGCGATGACCGAGATCACCGGAGCGCTGAACGCTAAGCGGCGCGCGATGCTCGGCTCTCGAGCTCCGCGGAAGTGGACAAAGGCGGAGAAAGAAACCGAGAAAGAAGAGTGCTCGATCGCTAAGAAGGGGAAGACGGAGGCGCGAGGTGGAGGCGGTAGGCGGTGAAAAGACCGTGAGGCGAGGTGGCGCGCATGCGGGCGCGGCCGGTGAGAGAGCGCGCAGCGGCGGCGCGGAGCCGGGCGCAGCGACGCGGCGGGAGGACTCGCAGTGGGGCCGCGCGTCGCCGAAAGAAACGAGCGACTCGGCGAGGCGGTTGAGCCGCACTGAAGCAAACGACGCGGTCGGGCTTGGCTCGTGCTCGGTCGGACGCGGTTGGGTTCAGCGAAACGATTGGTTCGGTTGGGGTTCAAGTCGGGCTCGGTTCGAGCCCGATGAACGATGAATACCGATTTGGAGTTTTAAAAGGCTGAGAGAG
Organism: Ampelocalamus luodianensis; assembly: GCA_036346255.1. NCBI lineage: Eukaryota > Viridiplantae > Streptophyta > Magnoliopsida > Poales > Poaceae > Ampelocalamus > Ampelocalamus luodianensis. Next base: position 41,348,032 of record CM070622.1, read on the forward strand.
TTTGGAGAATTTTTAGAGGTAGTTCCTGAGCTCCAAAATTCCGAAATTTTATGGTAGCTACTAGGGACAGAGAACAACATTGCATAAATTTTACAGAACTTTTATGCACTACATTGTTCTGAAGAAAATCACAAGCTGCTGACCTAGGGTTTGACCAGAAATTCAAACTAGTTTGACTCGCCATTTGAAATAGCAAATAAAATCTAAAAATTGTGAAATAATTCAGGAGGTAGATAGGATGATCAAGATGATAGGAAAATTATTTGCAGAGGATGATCACAAGTTTGAAGGCTAGGAATTTGCTGACAACAATTTCCAATCACAAGAATTAAATTCAAAAAAAAATGGAAATTGCTAGGGAAAATTTGGAAAACTTCCAAATGATTTGATGAGACAGCAAAAGTTTTTATTTCTCCTCAAAATTTTACATTTGAAACATAAACCCTAACTTAGGGCTGTTACAAATAACAACTCAGAAATCACAACATATACACTCTCATGTATTACATCAGAAGGGTGCTATCAATGATCATCTCACTATTCGGAATTCACCCTTATTCTACTTGCTCTACACATTATCATTGGGCGACCAAAGTCCTAGCATAAGTATGCGGAGCCCAATTTTAACCTCTAAGACTCCCTCAATGAACGTCTAATGAAAATGATAGGGAAATCACTAGATTCGATGACTAAAATCCCCACATTATAACCATACTCAATCATTAGTGTCAAAAGATAGATATATTCTTGACCAAATTATTATTTGAAAGATTCTAACTCCAAGAGGGTTACTCATTATAACTAAGTCATACCTGACATCAACTCAACATTTCCTACCATCTCTATAGTTGTCATCACGATTAGATTTCTCACAATTATATCATTATTAAACTACACCATCCCAATTCTTCCACACAACCGTGTAAGGTACCCAATCATGGTACTCTAAAAAAACTGACCAAGATTTCCCATACTTTCGATAATTCTAATGTTCCACCCAAAGTGAACAAAAGACTTTGGATCACCAATCACTATAGGTTCTATTAATTGCATCAATGCAATTAGTTCAGTCTTAAAGACAAACATCCTATATAACAGAGATTCTCTCCAAGAGTCGTACACGAAACCAATTCATCCTCTAATGCTCTTCTAATAACTTACAATCCAAGGTCTCACAACGACAAATACTAGACATCTCGAAAGCCTCTTGTGAATCTAATAGGTTGAATCTTTCTCAATGTAAGAGACAAATGAAACAATTTTCACCAATTATAAAATATTTACCACTTGCAGAAACACAGACCAAGGGAAATAATAAATTAGGCAATGAACTCGATAACATAAGAGAAGACCACACTTGGGGACATATGCCTCACAAGAGAATATCAATCCTTAATGAGATAGAAACAAACGAGCATTCAGATCAAATTACTTAAATCACTTAAGAACCAACAGAACTTTGCAACATGTCGCTTTTGATAAGGACATCAACCCTAAGGATGCAACCACAACTTCAACACGCTGCACTCGCTGCTCTACTTCAATCACATCTTTACCAATTGCAATTTCAACCATCGCAGCGCCATATTCACCAGCTTGGACCGAGCTATGTCTACATGCCATGGTTCTACATCTACATGCCATGGTGCTATGTCTACATGCCATGGTGCTACTCCACGTGCCAAGCAAGAGTTCAAGTTGGATACGTTTTGAAATCCAATTCGGCCTTCGGAGACAGCACTAACTTCAAACATGCATAATTTTCACATACGAGTCCGCTTGAGGTCCATGAGTACTGATCGAAAGCTTATTTTGTCCTCTTTCCAACGGATCTGGCCTCACCTTCAAATTATTTTTGTATACTTCACAATTGCCAAAAGAAGGTGTTGTGTCACCTATTTAGGCCAATTTGGGCCTTGTAATCCTTGGGCCCATCTCCCTAGCCGCCCCCCTCTTGGGAAGCACTATTCATGATGGTACTGTTCACCCAACAGCACTATATGAATAGTACCACCCCTTAGTTGTTTAGCTATGTGAGGCTCCCCCTCTCCTATTTAAGGAGGCTTCACCTCTTTAGTTTTTTTTTGTTGGTTTTTCTTTGAGATTATTCTCAAGATAGCAGCTGTCAGTCACGCTTGAGGAACTCCAACTTTGTGAGCTTAAACATTTATCCGCAATACAATTTTAGATTGCATCTTCTACTCTCTCGCTTGTGTTCTCGATTCGCTGCAGAGATAGCCTTCTTGGCGAGGTCAACCACGCTCGCACGCGGTTGATAACCAACGATCGGTGGTATAGTGATTGTGAGGTGTTCGATCCGTCGGTCGAGCATTTGGATCATCAACGCCGTGTTCTCCACAATCGACGTATCAATACCTTTCAAAGATCGCTACACTCACATCGTGTGGTATCGAGCGAAGGTTGCCCGTTAGGTAATCATAGTTTTTCCTTTTAGATTAGTTATCGCTCATCGCCCTAAAATTCAGAAAATTAGCCCCACAAAAATATTTTTTTCGTCGTGTTCTTCCGCTTGTCCTATTACCCATTGAGCCATTGTAATTTTTATTTTGGTATTTTGCTTGTTGAATTTTTGGTTGCATCGTCGTGTCTAGTTGCTGAATTCTAGTTTAGTTGGAGTCTAGTACGTCATTGTCTAGTTGCATCTCGTGTTTCCTTCGCATTGCTTGATCGTTCTTTTAGGGTTCTTAGTTTTGTATCTAGAACAGAAAATTCGTGGGTTAGAACTCCTCTAGTCCGCACCAAAAATAGTATTCGTTTCCGCTTCATCTAATCCAAATTGCTTGCTAGAGTTCAAACCGATTTCACCACGATATTGAGAGGATTGCCATGATATTTTCGGGGAATTGGTGTTCGAGTCCAGATCCACCCTTTGCTATTATTTGTGACTTGCGCAAACCCTAGGGCCGCCAAATATTAGAAAGAGAAAGAGGAAGCTGCATAGAACAAAAGCCGCGGTAAAAAGAAAAAAGAAAAATACAAAAAAAAGTGCGTGAAAATTGGTGGAGACCTTCTACATATAACCACAAGCTTCCACAAAAAATTTCAGTAAGTTTGGCCCACGGGTTTGAAAGATATAGTAGTTTCAAATTTGAACCCGAGACGGTTTCGAGTCCGAGTAGGATTCTGTTTCCGAGACACCTTCAGTAAAACGGGAATAACTTTTGCATACGGTGTCCGCTTTTGACGTTCTTGTGCTCGTTTCGAAGCTAACGACGAGGTACATCCTTTCCACCTAAGCCACTTTACCACCTAAGCCACTAGTCTCTCCAGGGCCCCAAAATCGGCCATCTTCGCCCCGAATTCGCCGCAAGTTTTCGGTTTCGTGTTTTCCATTTATTTCGGTCTTCCCTTCAGAATTTGGAGTTTGCCTCAACTGCAAAGTTGTAGATATCGTCGAAACCTTTCAAACGAGTATATATAAGCCATATAAAACTTTGCATTTTCATCGTTGAGACTAACTGTTGTTTCGCTCAATCTAGATGGTTGTTCGCTTTTTACCGATATTGCTGTTTTGTGCTCTACATCGAGCGAATAATCTTGTGCCCTTAGAAAGAAGTTTGAGTAGTTGGCTAGCGCCTCCTAGCACTTGTTGTGAGGCTCTCTTTGCTTACATCAAGTCACATTGATCGTTACGTGTGTGTACATACACTTCTCCGCATAGGGCTTTGATTAGCTAGTCGTGATTAGGCTAGGATCAAGAACTTTGATGAGTACTTTGAACAATCTTTCAACTTGCATTTACTGATTTGATTATTGTTGATCCTTGCTACCATATTGTGCAACCCGAGCTCCACCTACTCTTGATAAGAACAGCTCCCCTCTTGCAATCGTACCCACTCTCGACACGGTATCATGAACCAGCCACCGCTTGTACCACCTGCTGCGTTGATAAGAACACTTGTAAGAGTGTGGTAAGACGCTTGAGAGTGTGTGTTTACACCATCCATCACTTAGTAGTTGATAGGGATAATACTTTTGTGTTGTCTTTTGTTTTCTACTAACAATGGTAGGGTCATATGGTTCTACGCATGCTAGGCTGGTCAATGACCCCGCAGGTGTTGACCAAGGATCTGAGCGAGACAAGGAACAATATGGTGCTAAAATTTCAGATACGTATACAGTGACGCATGAACTTAGTGCACAAATAGAGCGTGCTGAGTAGAATCAACGCCACCATCTGTTCCAAACAAAGTTTATCATCAAAGAGCGTGCATGTCGTGTGATCATTGATGGAGGAAGTTGTAACAATTTGGCTAGCATGGACATGGTTGAGAAGCTTGCATTGACCACACAACAAAGCACCTCGCCCATATTACATTCAAGGGTTCAACAATTGTGGTAAGTCAAGGTAACTCACACTGTGAGAGTACATTTTTCTATAGGTTCTTATCATGATTATACTGATTGTGATGTAGTACCTATGCAAGCATGTTCTTTATTGTTAGGTAGACCTTGGCAATATGATAGAGACACGGTGCATCATGGTAGAGCCAATAAGTATACTTTCATGTTTAAAAAAGAAAATCACTTTGTCGCCCATGTCTCCAAGCTATTTTCAAGGATGAATTAGAGAGAACTAATAGAGAAAATGTGAGTAGCAAAAGTGAACATAAGATTGTAGCTAAAGAACTCGTGCACCCGAAGAAGAAAGAACCTAGTGCTTGGAAAGATGAAACTAAATTGACAGCTCTGTTATGTTAGCAACAAAATCGATTGCATTGATATAGAAAACATGAATCAATGTTATACTATGATTTGTAAAGAATCTTTATGTCCATTAGAAGAACAACGTGTTTCTTTGCCTCTGTTGCTACTAATCTTTTGCAGAAAGTGATGATTTGAAGAATACAATTGAGTTGAGGACGACTCAAATTCAAGAAAGAGAGGATGATGAGAACATCAACCCTAAGGATGCAACCACAACTTCAACATGTCGCACTCACGCTTTACTTCAACCACATCTTTACCAATTGGACTTTAGCCACCGCAGCTGCTATATTCACCGCTTGGACCGAGCCACGCCTACATGCCATGGTGCTACTTCTACATGCCATGGTGCTACGTCTACATGCCATGGTGCTACTCCACGTGCCAAGTAAGAGTTCAAGCTAGATACGTTTTGGAATCCAATTCGGCCTCCGGAGACAACACTAACTTCAAACATGCATAACTTTCACACACGGAGTCCGTTTAAGGTCCACGAGTACTCGATCGAAAGATTATTTTGTCCTCTTTCCAACGGATTAGGCCTCACCTCCAAATTCTTTCTGTTCGTGTCACAATTGCCAAAAGAAGGTGTTGTGTCACCTGTTTAGGCCAATTTGGGCCTTGTAATCCTTGGGCCCATCTCCCTAGCCGTCCCCCTTCTTGGGCTGCACTATTCATGGCGGTACTGTTCACGTGAAGAGTACTATGTGAATAGTACCACCCCTCAGTTGTTTAGCTATGTGAGGCTCCCTCTCTCCTATTTAAGGAGGCCTCACCCCCTTTAGTTTTTCTTGGGTTTTTCTTTGAGATTATTCTCAGATAGCAGCCGCCACTCGTCGATTTGAGGAACCCCAACTTTGTGAGCTTAAACATTTATCCGCAATACAATTTTAGATTGCATCTTCTACTCTCTTGCTTGTGTTCCCGATTTGCTTGCAGGAGATAGCCTTCTTAGCAAGGTCAACCGCGTCAAGACGCTTGATAACCAACTGAGCAGTGGTATAGTGATTGCGAGGGGTTCGATATGTTCGGTTGGAGCCTTTGGATCATCAACGCCATGTTATCCACAATCGACGATCGCACCTTTCGGAAGATCGGGCCATACTCACATCGCCTTTACTCGACAACCACCAATTACCACATAAATCTTGAACACCAAGGGATCATGAATGCAACTTTTGAAATATTTTCATTTAAGAGATATCACGAGAAGCGATCGAAACCCTTGCTCTATAGAAGAACCAACATCAATAAATCTTCCAAAAGAAATATAACAAATCATGTCATACCATTTCCATCATCATGTAAGATGCTAATAACAATTCATTCTAGAAAAGAAACCTAGTGCGAAAGCCACAAAGTTGAAACAAATCTCTTTTAACAAGCTCACACTAATACAAGGCAATCTCATAAAGTACACTAGTTTAAGTCACTTGCAGATTTTGCCCATTTAACCCGTGATCGACGCTCAACACCAATTTAGCACACACCAAAAGCACTCTAACCATTACTACTAACAACCGATGATTATCTAATCATGGAAGCATTCATAGTACTACCTTTGTTCGAAATTAAAATGAAATATCTTTAAACATCAACAATGGAATATTTTTATGACAAGGTTTTGTAAGTCAATACAACAACCTTCATCTATTTCTTCATACATATATCAGCAATTTAGCCTTTGAACAAATTCATCGGTATCCAAATAGAAGATCGAGTCAATATATGCTAAGGCAATAGCCCAACGAGTCCGTAATTAATTATCTCGAATGGTTAGATTAAAAACATAAGACCAAATAATCCAATTTACTCAGCAAGTTTAGCAATTTAACCAATTGAAATGGTCAAACAAATTCATTATTGCTTCACACTCCCAAATAACTCCATCGCCCAAACATGTATAGACAAAATCTTATTCAAAAATTTTCAAGAACTACTATAGGACAACTTGAAATTAACTAACTTCACTTTTGGAGACATTAGTTAAGAAACCAAGATATTAACCTCTTAGTTAAGTGTGACAACACAACCTAAAAAGGGTTTCAACATCCTCTTTCTTAAAAGAGGGCATTAAACTTCAACTCTCAAATTAATCCAAATGGAATACGCAAGATCAACGTCCCACACAATAAAGAACTTCTAAAAGAAATCTTCCACGCCCAAATACCGAGCTAACCAATGAGTTACATTTTCCAATGTGGTAAAACAGAACTTCGTGAAAAGATAAATCTTGCAATATAACTACGCTCACATGGAGCGAATTATCACAATAGTCGAAAGAACAATATTTGTTTCAAAGAACGATTAGAGACCCATTGAGCTTGCCCACTTCATTATAACCCCATTCAAAATAAATTCATCTATCGCAAGAAACTACCACCAGAAACCGATACAAGCTCAAAAAGATAACAACTTCATCAAAGAACTCATGCTCAACACATAATCGTGGAACGGGGTAAGTACTTCAATATTTTCGTATTCACGAACATGGTGTAGCCTAGTAAAACCTGGGATAACAACCACGATCTCAACTTCTCAACGTCCGTTACTAATACACATAACCAATATAATCAATTATGAATATAAGGTCATCTCATAGTAATCATAGAATAAATTCATAGATATAGAAGATCATAGCAGATCATAGATTAACAACAAGAATGATAGTATGTAGCAATTCAAGAACAGTTCAACATGATGAAACATACCACTATAAATGTGGATGCAATAGATTACCCAAACCCCACTTATTGTACACAGTGTGTCAATTTAATTTTCAATTATCATGGACCTAAAGCCCGCCTCGATACCAATCAGAACGCTCGGCTATTTGGAAGCCAAGATGTTACCTAAAGGACTAACATACAACAACAGTGCATAATCATTTCAAACAATAGACAATTAATCTCGAATAAAGATTAACATCTAATGGAACAAATGTAGAAATTTAATCTGAATTCATCGATGACTCACATTCTCTAAATATCCAAGTATATTGAGTCAATTAAGATATTCCTATCAATAATCTAATCAAGGATCACATGCAGTTATTGAATTAATCATAAACATAAAGAAGGATAACATACTCCATTTATTACAATCTAATACTTAACGAATGATCGAAAAAAAAACAAGTTCATATGGTTGATAGTGAACAAAGTGAAGTGAAAGAAAGAATGTGAAGTGAATGATGTGATCCACGTGACTAAGCCCTCCCATGCATGTCGCCTTCAATGGTTACCTAAAACAAATAAACACGCAAGAATGAGTCCACGACTCAAAAGTAGAATGTAATAAAGCGAACCATGCTGAACATGAATATATCAATCACGGAATAGAATACGAATGTAGAACGGATGAATAAGAATATAGCATCACATAATAGAATGCAAAGGTAGAATGGATGAAATCATATGAATGGGTGAAATGCATGAACTCCACTTCTGCTTATACCGGTATAGCCAGTGACATGTTCGTCGGTGTTCACTTAGGCCCGCATTTAACAAAATACGGGGATCCAAGGCCCGTATGAACCATTGCTTAATCATCAATCAAGTGGAATAAACAATAAACAAGACAATTCAATTGTACTTGCCTTTCGAACTGCGATGCGTTAGGAGGTAAGGACAAAGCCACTAATCTTGAATTCACTCTCCTACACAAATTAATTACTTAATTAAGAAACAACGTGAATAGGACGCTAATCGAAACACTTAATCGCATCAACCTCAACCCAAGGTTCACATGGTTATTCTACCCAATTAACCCGGCGCACTAACAGACGACAAACTAGACATCGTATTAAACAAATCATAACTTTTGATCCGAGACTCAAACGGAGTGAGCTCGATCCTATGGAAATATAACGAAAATATCCACATTAAACTAGTTGGGTGAATTCTTTAATTCGCCAAAATATAAGACTAACAATTAGATGAAAGTCTATTGCGAATCTACCTAGTAGAAAAAGACAGAGTAAAGAAATGATCATAACTTTTTCTACAAATCCAATTAGAGTGTTCTTTATCAATCCTGAAAGCTAATGAGATTATCTACAAAAATCGTTTTTGGCAACACTTCGATTCAGCCTCTAACTTTATCATATTTTAATAAATACAATAATCAAGTAATTCTTGTCGATTTTTAGGACAAGAAGAAAGCATTCATCATAACTTTTAAACCGTAACTCGCATTGAGTGATCTTTGCCATCGAAAACTAAGAACGAACCCCACATAATATAGGAGATGGGATCTTCAAATTCGTAACCTAAACACATGAAAATCTTCACGCAAGGTACTACACAGAATTGATCTAATTGTTGGAGGAAACCGATCTACTAAACGTAATCAAATTGGCATCTAATACAACCTAAATAAAGGGGAATCCAACGTTACCCTTGAAGAACCACGTAACGTTGTTTATCAATCCCGCGAAGAAGATCTTCCTCCTCTCCTTGTTCTCGCTTTCTTTCTCCTTCCTTGCGAAGACCGGGCAGGAGGAGGTAGTCGGCCTTGGGTAGTAGCAAGGAGGAGGAAGGGGCGCCATGGAGGGCCTGGTTAGGATGCGAAGGGGCAGCCAGGAAAGAATGTGGGAGAGGGGGCTACTGTAGCATGCACTGTAGTGGCGATGCTACCAGAGCTACAAAGCGGGCTAGGTTTTCCTCGCTTATTGGTGGTCGCCCTCATGGGCCTCCGGCCAAGGCCTAAGGCCCAGTTATCAAGAACCGCAAAACCCCTTTTCTTTTGTTTAATTCTCTTTGAACGATTTCTTCCGTAGAATTAAATAGGGTATTACAAGCTATGCCCATTAGTCCTTTAGTGTCGACCAATACTTATCAAACTTTTGATTCATGCTCACTATCATATTTTCTATAGTTAGGTTGCCACAAGTTGACCATCGCCTCATTTACATTTTAATTTCACAAATTTTGGGAAATAAATATTAGGAGTAACATATTGAGTTCCGTAAAATATTTCATGATATCAAAGAACAACCGTAGCCTCTCAACAATGTCAGAGCAAATGACCATTCTGCATCACTAGGAGCACAAATATATTGTTTCTCAACACGCCGCATGATAAAAAAAGATTTATAGGGTAAAGTAACACTAAGCATAATGATGGTAGAGTTCCATCTAGTTTTGTCATCAAGAGCTAACTTTTAGTTATTTTAACTTTCACAAACTTAGCAATTTCCTCAAATTTCTCCACTATCTTTGGTGTAGCATCCAAAAGCTACACTTTCACGAATGTGTTCAATCATAGATGCATCACTTCCAAGCCATCCTTCACAATCAAGTTGAGAATGTGTGCACAACAATGCATGTGAAGCATCGCACTTTCACCATAAGCTTACTCGGCCTAATCTTCTTCACTAACAAATCAATTATCTTATCATTTGTAGAGCAATTATCAAGAGTCATAGTAGATAGCCTCTTATCAAGATTCCAAGCAACCAAGGATTCAAGAAGTTCATCAAGAATAACTTCTTAAGTATGTGGAGTGAGACATAAATTGACCTACGAAATTCTAAAAGTTAGAACAATAAGAATGAAAGTTCATGAGCAACAGAACGAAAGTTGGACAACACTACAACAACAAGAAATTACCTTATGAAAATATGCTAAGCTTCCATAAGTCGTCGATAAAATGGGCAAGTGATAGCCATGTATCCTTTATTTTGGTTGTCGATGTCCACATATCACTAGTGGTAGCAACTCTTGATCGATTTCCCACCATGTACTCAATAGCCTTCTTCTTTCCTTCTTTGTATTGGTCCACAATGTCCTTCCTAGCAATTGATAAATGACAATCGTGCATTGGAATACATAGCAAATTGAGAAATCACAATTGACAAATAATAATTTAAACATTTCATACCTAATAGTATTCCTTGACACCATCTTGAATAGGTGTCAAGTGCGCTAACAAATCTTTGAAAACCAACATGGTCAACCATACATAAGCGATACTGTAACACCATCATGACCGCAAGCTCCTTTCTAGCAACCTCTTGATCAAACGTAGTTCTCCATCGACACTTTTCCTTGCTCTTTAGAACTAAACCTCAAAGAAGATTGAGAAATGACTTCTTGTTTGCTGCCATTTTGCTCTTCCTATATGGGTATACCTTCAAATGGTCGTGAAGATGCTTAGTTCCATGTTTCGTTCTCCTCCTCAAACAATGATTACATTTTGCCTTGATTCGACCCATGACTTTCACTCTCTTGAACTCCTTCCAAACAACCAAAGTCAACTTTCTCTTTGAGCCAATAGTGCCATCTTCGCTTTCATCATCGAAAATTTCAATCTCCTCCTCATTCCTATCCACATCCACCGGTCACTACTATAGAAAAGTTCATTACAAACGGTTTCGTGAGCCGTATAAGTTTATGGGTCAAGAATGAAATGAGGTCATCATGCACGATTTTTGAACTGTCGTGATGCAGACTATCATAGACGGTTATTAGTCCTAAGGAACCGTCTCGTGATATTCTTTGTATTGCTAAATATATTTTTGTTTATTGGCTAGCCTCGAAAATGCTAGCCATACCTCTCAAACAAGCGAAACACAACAAGTACATGTATACATCCAATTCACATTCATTTCGAAATAAGCACATCCAATTCACATTCATTTCGAAACAAGCACATCCATTTCACAAATCAATTAACTCAAATTAATGAAATAAAATTAACCATTCATGAACAAATACACACATGTACCATTAAGTTGGACCAATCGTCTTATCCCAATCAAGTTCAATCTACATTGTGGAACGCCCCATCTCGGTTTTATGACCTCACGCAACAAGAAGGCCACAAACCGTGCTTGAATGAAGTTGAGCTCTTGATCGTTGTAGTAATGGTCGCAACTCGTAGCTATGAAGATTAAAGTCGTGCATATATATAAATTGATAAGTATGAAATAATTATTGTAAGATTGACAAACATGAGGATCATTGGTCATTGATGAATGGACGAGTAGTTGCATGTTGTGGCAAACATAGTATCTCATGATGTTGCCCGACGGCTACTAGTGGTACTGCAAAAATAGAATTGGTTAGTTCAAGAGGTTTTATTACTAAGTGCTATATAGGATTAATATGTACTAGTGAATACCGAAATTTAGATCGTGTTGTAGGATCCTCCCTGGATACCCTCCGTACAAAGTACACGATTAATGACCTACGTGGTTCCAAAAGTTAGCCTTAGCCATTGTAAAGGAAGGAAAGACTACACTAGAGTTATCTATGAAGGAAATATATTTACTGCCGATTAATTGTCGGACAATTGTGAAGTCATTTTGGCCCTCTCAGGGAATCAAGGTATATTACCTTGTTTCATTTTGGTATAATCACAATTAGAATCCAGTGCAACCTATATAGGTATGTCGCCATGGTCATTAAACCATATTCGTGTTGCTTATAAAGTACAAATCAATAAGTATAGTCACTAGTGCAGCATTTACTTCTGGTTGTAGGGCAAAAGTATGTATTCCTTGTTGTAGTGAGCTAGCAATGCCTTTGTCGTGTAACTCTCAACGAAGGATCCATTCTCCTTGATGCTTTGCATGGAGACCAAGTGTGGGTCGATGAAACCTACCGGTGATTTTGTTGATTCGGCTTTAGAAATAATGTATCTATATATATACATAAAAACAAGGAGTTACATATAACATTTATCGGTATTACATGAATGTAGACCGTGATTGTACACACTTACAAAGTTCAGCATCGCATGAGTGAGACATCGAGGGCGCCGAGGTTGAAGAGTAGGAACAAGTCATCGAAGGTCACCATGAAGACAAAGTCTTGAACCTTGTGGTGAAGATGATGTGGTATGAACTTAACGTTGACACACATGCGCATTGTCCATCCGTCTTGTTGGCTTGTTCCATGTACCATTCATGCAACTGCAAGCAATTCCTAGGGTTTGGAGGAGCTCCGCCATCTTGACCAACGGCTCACCTTGCATGAATTTTCGGGCAACGGCAAGAGGGGATATCATCGCTTCTTCGATTTGCCCTGCCACTCGCTTTTAGAGGTCAACTTCACGGACCCAACCAGCACGATGTGTAGATGCATTCGCGGCAGATAGCTCCGTGAGACTTAGCATCGCAGACTTTCCCATGAAGTTGACACCGCAGTAGGTAACTCGTGCAAGTAGCTCCGTGCAGATGGCTCGTGGACTTGGCATCGCTGCAAGTCTCTCCTGTGAAGTTGACACCTGCAAGTAGCTCCAAGCAGATGTCCATCTTGGGCCACCGGATGAATGTTCCAATGGCTTACCTAGAGTTACGACCTTCGTCGCTTGGGGCATTTGCACCGGGATGACTCGAAATTGGCATGAACACCATCCACATTCATTTTTGTGAAACCCGATGCTAGATTTATACCGCAACAAGGCCCTAGCACCGATGGATACGCCACCCCATGCAAGGTCTGTAGGCAACGGAGGCATATCTCACTTGGAGCTTGCACTTTGTAGCCACCTACATAACAATATAAAATTAGCTACCCAAAGAGCTCTATAAATAGATCGAGCATTCCAGTAGATAATAATTACTAATAGGATGTCATCGATAGGAAATCGTTGTCACTTTCTCGAGCGGTTGGACACGCAGCTACTGGGTTGGTGTCGAACCCGGAGCGAAGGATCCCGACTGTGTTTATACACTAGTCCAGATTTCTAGTGTACACAAACAAACAAAAGTGATAGCAAAATCATATCACACACTTTATTAATAATAATTTCTGAGTTTATTACAAAAGGCCTCGAGGCGAATAGAAAAGAGATAACACAATGAAATAAATAGTGGTAGACTACACGACTTGCCACAGTAATCGTCTGGGGCGAGCTCTATTCGCCCGCATCCTCACCGTCCCGATAGAGGTCTTCCTAATAAAGATTATTCAGCAAGAGTAAGCACAACTTCTGTGCTTGCAAGTTACACCCAATATTGAAAGTTTATGCATGCATAAGGTAAACAAAGGATAATGGCAGGGTTATTTTGCATAAACAACATTTTTTAGGTTAAATACCAATAATAATTTCTAAGGCCAGTTTTTATACTATAACTAAAATCAATGAATAAAATGACAATGAATAGTGGATAACCTCCATTAAATGAATGGTGAAGGATACCCTCCTATCACTTGGCTAACCGTCCAATTTTTACCATAGGATTACCCATCCTAAAATCATCTGTGGAAACCATTTTATAAACCAAAAACAAGTCTAACTTAGAGTGGCTTTGCTAGCATATCCATGACCGCGGATGCGGCTATTCGAATAGTTTCTACTCCGAGAGTTTGTGCAGTTTTACCCACACGAGATAATATGCTTTTAATGTCTACAGAGCACGCTCCAAAGGCGTGTGACTAAGCAATTATTGTAACATTGTAACATCCTCATTTTCAACTTGTGTTCCAAATGTAAGAAAATGAGTAGAAATTAAAACTTTTTCTTACATCTTGTAATTCCAGTATGTTGGGAAATTCTTGTAAAAAGAATTATGGAAATACAAGCCTTTCCAAAAATCCTCTTGTCAAATCTTGTGATCATGCTCTGAACTATTTTTCCTAAGTGCTAGGGTTGATATGTGACCCTCTCAAAATTGCACAATTTTTAGAAATTGTTAGAATATTTTTATGGTCAGTCAAACTTGTTTGACATGCACCAAACCCTAGCTCAGACATTGTATAATTTTTGGAGGAAAATGTACAACACAAAAACCTCTGGAAATTTTATACAAGGTCCATCTCAAGGTTAGCAAGCTACTCAAAATTTCATAAAATTTGGAGTTGGTTTGCTACCTCAAATAAATCCCAAGTCTCAACTTTAATTTCAAACTCAAACCGATTCACTGTTTCTGCGCACTGCAGTCCGCTCGTGCCAACCGGCTCGGTCAAACCAATTAAAAGCACCAGCCCACGCCTGCAACCTCGCCACCCAGTAGCTCTTGGATCTCAATCCAACCCGCTAGACCTCCTCATGTTCTATTTGCAAAGACAACCCTCGAGGACCTCCCTAGGACCTTCTTTGCATCTTTTGCAAAGACCACCTCAAGGCCCTCTCGACTCCCGACCACCCCTAGCACTTGGGTGATCGTGGGTCGCTCATCTTTGGATCTGGGCTCCGACTTCCCTAAGTGTTAGGACCTCTAATCCTTATTTAAAACTGAGCCCTTAGATTCTCATCCAACTGCTCAGACCTCCCTAGTTGGAGCTCAGATCGATTTTAGCCGTTGAGTTCTTTGATGTGTCCTCCCCGGTTCTCTGCTGACCGAGGGGCCGGTCCTTATCAAATTTTGTGCGATGGCGCAGAGGGAGCAAAGGCCTTGTCAACTCTTGGGCCGACAACGGCTATGTGCCGCTAACATTAATTGTGTGGCCCCTTTTGCTCCAAAAGTCTCTCGACACCTACTCCCATCATTTCGAGTGTCCTAGCTTGTTGAAACCATGGACACGCTCTTGTTCTTCCTCTCCTGCTATATATTGAGCCCGAGCTTCCCTTAAGCTTCTTTGGATCCATTCTTGCACCTCTAGTTTCTTTCTACTCTTGTGCTCAAAACACCGAAAGCCTCTCTCACCATTGTTGACCTTGGAGCTCCTGAAGCACCTCCGAGCTCCAGCTGGTTCAATATTGCAATATTGGTCGTCTTTTGTTCTCTTGGTCATCTCAAGCCTCCTAACTTGTTTTGTTTAACCTTCACAGAGGTTGACGCTTGGGGGATTGTTTTCGTGGTCGGAGTGTCGTCTTCCTCATCTTCTCATGAGCACCACTCACACCGGTTCTTACGACCATCCCCGACCTCCTTCATTCCCTGTGTTAGTACTTTAGTGTTGGAAACCCGGCCGTTGGACCCTCGTAGCTTTTCGCTTTGCCGTATTTTTGTCTCTTTCGGTCATCTTCTGCCAGCCAGCCTGGTAGGATGCGCCAGCCCTAGCTTTTGGTACCTTTAGGTTCTTCTCACTATTTGGAACCCACTGAGCCTTGGTTCTCGCCACGAGGCCCCATCGCCGCTGGTGAGCTAAAAACCGAACTCATGTTTTTGTCATGCCTTACTCTGACAAGTGTTGTAGCCTTATGATTAGCATTTAAGTTGTCCTTGGGCCCAATCATTAGAGTTTAATGTTGTTCTTGTTTCGGCAAGCCGTGGGTGTCATTAAGTCCCGTGACCTCCCAAGTTCTTCATGCCGCCTAGGATCACCCCGAGTTAGATCTAAACCGTCGATCCTTTTTCTGCTTAAGCCTAAGTCCTAGAACCTCCTTGTTGTGGTCGAGCTGCTCATGAGCTCTTCAATTGATCTTGACCATTAGATCTCCTTGTATAAGTCTCTAGCCGCCAGACCTCCCCACAAATCCCGGCCGCTAAATACCTCAATAGATTAAATCCCACTGTTAGGATCACCTCCACCTTGGGGTCCTCTTTGCAAAGACCTCCTTGAGGTCCTCTCATGCGAAAAGACCACCCCGATCGTGTTATCTAAACCACCTCTCTGACCACCCCGAGGTCCTCTTTGCAAAGACCACCGGTCTTTTGTAAAGAGAACCTTCAAAACTACCTTTAGGGTCCTCTTTGCAAAAGACCACCTTGGGTCCTTTTGAAGAAGCCGCAGACCTCCACCTGGTCTAGACCGTTAGGACCTCCTCGGTGAGATCCTAGCCGCCCGCACTCCCTCCGCTCGACTGACCGCTCAGACCTCCCATAGAGATCTCGAACCGCCCGCACTTCTCTCTCTAAACACCGCTTGCAAGACCTCCCGTGGAGATCGTGACCGTAGGACCTCCTGGAGATCCTAGCCGCCAAGACCTCTCGCCGTAAGCTTATCGCCGACCTCCTTCGCTAGATCTTGACCGCTAAGACCTCCTCGTGAGATCTTAGCCGCCCGCACTTCTCCTCTAGAGTTTACCTTAGGACCTTCGTGGAGCTCGGGACCACCGGATCCCGATCCGACGGCCACGATCTCCCTAGTGCGCGAGGAGCCCTTCGCGCAGCCGGCCTTCGCAAGGCGTGGGGGCCGTGGATTCGAGCATCAACGGTTAGGACCTCCTCTCTGTGCGCGGCCGGTTTGCATGCACTGCGCTGCTCGGAGCCGCTGGATCTCGCATCCACGCTCCGACCTCTCCTTTTTCGCGCGGTCACCGATCACCCGAGAGCATAACTATTTCATTTCAACTCTTTTGAGAAATTGTTGTGTTAGCTTTGTAGTAGAATGAACTTTAAATTGAGTATGATTTTGAACTCTTTTCTCAGAGAGTAAAATAGTATAAACTATGTTAACTTGTTTCAACCTAAAATGTAGTCTAGAATTCATTGAAATTTGTAAAATGCATAACTAATTCTCTGTAAATCCTTTTGAGTAAATCCAATTATGTTGGCTTCTCTAATATTAAACTTGTTGTTAAAATTGACTTTAGGTATATTACTATTTTCAGCAAGAGTTCATATGCAATTTAGTTTTGTTCATTTTTATAACTTGAAAAATCATAACTAAATCATTTTAACTCTAAATGAGATGAATCCAATTGGGTTGTTCATCTTATGAGGTGCTTGTTCTATCATAAAAATTTCAGCTGCACCACCTTTCTAGAAATTTTTGCCAAACAATTTAATTATGATGAACAGTAACATATTGCAATTTTTCCAACTGAGCAAACTTGTTTTGATCATAACTTTTGCATTAAGAGTCCAAATCAGTTGGTTCTTGTTTCTAAATTTGTTATAAATCATGCCCTTGCTGCTGTAAAATTTTCAGAACATTTGAATCAAGTTGGTTTTAGAGTCTTTTTCGCTTTTCTTTGTTCTTATCGGTTCTTTTTCGCTCTTTCTGTGTAGGTTCCGACGACAGTGCCATCCTTGAGAGTGATCCTCTGCAAGATAGTGAGCAACAGCAGCTGTGCAAACAGCTTTGATCTTTCCCACTTAATCCCATTACTTTAAAGTCTAATACTTTGTTTAACTTGTATGTATGCATTGCTATTTTGTTGTTAAATTGATTAGTTAATCCTCTAGTTGCATAATCTGTAGGTAAATAATTCTCCTCTACTACCGAGCCTAGGTTATTTGTCGTGATTAGAGTTTGTTGGATGAACTCTTATCACTTAGTAGACTACTTAATAAATATTGCTTAGCCATGCCTAGTTGTTTCGTAGTATTAAGCATCATCGACTTAGTCGATGATCTTGATCACACTAATGTTACTATTATTCCATTATGTCCAACCTTGTGTTTTACTAATTTGCAAATCAAAACCTAAAACAAAAATTATATCTTGACTTGGGCACAATGGTATGTTGGTGTGATCTGTTGGGTGTGATTGAATGGTGTCTAAGTCCCCAAGGACCGAGTTACTTGTGTCACTAAGCCAAGCGCTTAATGCGCAATAACCACACGAGGGGATATAGGTAATACCCTAATATCAATTTGAGAGAATATATTATTCGGGAAGAGAAATTTATTGAATTTTCAAGTGCAATATAGTTTAGAGCGAGATTTCTCTTAACAGGAAAGTATCCATTAGTGATTATGTAATATGCTGTTTAACATTAGAGAATTAATTGAAATGAGAAAGGTATTTAACAAGAATTAAAAAGAGAAATCAGTTTTTTAGAGGAGAATTAATCTTGGGCTTTCGGCCCACGTTGTTTGGCCCAAGTGGGAAGTTGGTTTAAGAAGGGGCCAACCAAACCCTAGGTCTTTTTTATCAGAGCACGCAGCCAGCAGACTCGCCCCGTAGCAACCCTCCTCCCTTTGCCGCCATGCCTCCATGTCGCCCTTTTGTCGCTTCTTGCACACGTCTTCTGGAGGAAGAAGAAGGAGAGAAAGGAGGAGAAGAAGGGAATCTTCTTCTTGATTCAACCAGCGTTTCCCAAGGTTCTACAAGGGTAACGAGAGGCGCTTCTTGCTGTCTAAGTTGTATTAGATGCGAATTCGATTGGTTTGATTGATTGAATTGCTGCCGCTACAAATTCAATTCTGTCCAGTTTTTTGCGCGGCTTGTTTCTGTGTGTTTAGAGGCAGAATTAGGGATTTTGATCTCCTAGAGTTATTTAGGTAATGTTCTTAGCTTTCGGTGGCGCCAAGATCACTTGATTCCGACTTTCGAGTCAAAAGTTATGATAGATTTAATATCTGCTGTCCAGAATTTGACGAGAATTACCTTTTGTTGTCTTTAAAATAGGTGTTTGTTAATGGACGAATCAGGTTTCATCCCAACTAGGTTAGTGTAGATAATTTCATAACCTTTTAAGATTGTTAAAGAACGCTCAATTCGGAGTTGTAGATTAAAAGTTATGGATGTTTTAATCTTGCTATCTTAACTGTTCTGACAGATTCTGTACTGCTATTTTCAATTACCTGTTAGCATATTAATTTGGTCGATTTGGCTTACCTTGTCAACTGGAGTATTGTAGATTTGCTGCAGTTAAGAATCCATAGAAATTGGTCTCACCTCATTCCGAGTTCCAGATCAATAGATATGATATTTACCGCTCTACTCGTCCAGTTTCGGGTTGTGCCTGAGTAGTCTGCTTTCAGTTAGAGCTAACTAGTTAATTGTGGATTGTCGGGAAGGCATTGTAGAACGTTAATGGAAGCGCTATGTTATATGTTGTATTCATTTCTGAGTACTTACTCAGAGGCGTGAGAGGCTTCGTTTAGGGACATCTTCTTTACCTCACCGCAAGGTCACGGGAAGGCAAGTAAATGTAGCTTGTGGTACTTGCTTAACTCGTTATTCTTACTACTTGCAATATACATGTTTTTCATAACTTGAAGTTATATGCCATGGTTGCATGTTTTATGAATGAGGTCGTGGTAGCAAATTAATATTCATTTTTGCCATGCGCTGGAAGAGTTGTTGGTAGTCATGTGGTAATTTGCTTAATGAGCTAAATGCGGAATATGAAAATAAACTCAAGGTGGACATATTGATAATTCCTTGTGGTTATATTCATGATGATCATGTTGTGGTCTATGTGGTAGAGTTCCATTTAGATCGATTGATTTTGATCTTGGTGAATCGGGTGTGGTTATGTGGTAATGGACTTATGACACAATGGTATTGTGCTTAATGAGACACATGTGATTATGAGAAAATACTCATGATGAGTATGTTGTTGACCTTCGTGGTTAAATTCTTGTGGTTTATGATTATCATATCATTCATGACATATCATGACATTTGTATTGTGGATGTCGCCGCTTATAGCCGCGATCGCAGATCGCACAACATCGTGAATTGCCAGAGCACGATGCATACTTTTACCTTGTTGGGTAAAGGTGCAAGTGGAGCATAGCATACATATGCATTACATTGTGGAAAGATCATTTGCATAATTATGCAAGATATTGTGGTGAAGTTATATTACAAACAACAGCAACTTTATAGTTGTAATGTGGAATTGGCTCATGAGAGTCACTTGTGTAAGGAAAGTGGCTATGGTCGTGGTTTGGGGTTCATCCTTTGTGGTATGGTAGTGGTTGTGATTGTGGCATGAGATTCTACTCTTGTGGTAATTGTTGATAGTAGTTGTGGATGCAGAAATAGTAGTTATGAGGTAAAACATGTTAATACTTTATTGTCATTGGTAGTGGTGAATAATATGAAGCAAATTGATCAAGATTCAATTGTTAATATTTTACTATCATTGGTAGTAAATATGGTTGAGGCTATAATCGTGATCATTATGGGAATTGGATATTGATGCTTAATATCTTTGTAGTTTAATTAACTTGTAATGAATGTGGATGCACATTATGATGTGGACATGTGGATACTGTGAATGATGTTGTATATTTGTTTGTAGTCCTAATAGCTCATAAACAGCTTTGTTTGTCGAGATTTTATTCTCACCCTTGTTTTTCCCCTGTTGTGATTGTTGAGCATTCATGGTTGGGTAGAGCGGCACCACCATAATGCACTTGGTTCATCAACTCATGTTGTAATTAAGTCGATGAAATTCTAGTCAAATGCTTAGCTATTCGTGGGTGAATATTTTATTTAATAATGATGGACTTGTAACTATTCCTTTGATTAACTGCTAGAGGTTGTTTTAACTATTGAACTTGTTACCGCTATCTTTGTTCCTTAATTGTTTATGCTTCCGCTTATTGCTTCATGTCTAGAAATTGTTGCCGAACAAATTATCTTGAAATTTCTCAAGCTAAATGAGTGGTTTAGTAGCATTCCTGGTAATGTGGGTCCCGGGTGTTACATTGGTATCGAGCGACTTCTTTAGGTCCGTGGTAATTAAAAATATTAAATTGACACACCGGGTGCAGAGGATGGGATGGGTCAAGCGTTGCATTCATGCTTTGATATGTTTTATTGATTATTCATGCTATGAGATAATCTTGTACGCTTATGTGTTGTTTTCTACATCGCTATGAGTGAGGATAGTCAATGATAAGAGGTAGAGTTTGTGTCGTTGCCTTGGGCATTGCAGTCTTATACCTGCTCGGGTATCGGATATTGATGCAGCATCTGCAACCTAGTTGCGGATGTCATGGGTAAGTTTCTTAGAAAAGTGTTATCCTCCTTGAATTGATGTTGGCCTATTCTGGCCTATTGCGCTAATGATTTTCTTTAGCATTGCTTATTGCAGCTGTTGGGTGTCAATAGGCCTCCAATTGTTCTTGAGACCAAGTATTGTTTCTTTTTCTCGATTGATGGTTGTTTGATCGCCGTGAGCAGTGCTTTGAGAGACTGGTATTTTCCGTGTTGTTCCATCTTTCTTGCCGGAAAACATGACTCTTGTATTTCGCTTGATATTTTGAGAGGGAATGAAAGCTTTATGTGGGAAGTTCATTAATTTGTGGAAGCATTGGCTCTATGCATTTGTTTTGAAGTTTGATTTCTCTGTGAAGGGAGTGTTAAAACCCATTTGTGATGTTTTGTTGTGTTTAAGTAGTAGGTGGGAAATTATGTAAATAATTGATAGATTGTGAATTATCAAGTTGAGAAAGTTAGCATGTGGTACATTATTAATTTCTACTAACATCCTTAGAAGTGAAGTTGATTAATATGATGTTGTCCTGTTGTAGTTTCTGAAGATTTGTGGCTAAGAATTTAGCGATACATGTAGAACTCATGCATTTATTAAGGAATATGAAAAACAATTGTTTTGACTATTGTAGTTGTTTAATTTTCCCAACTTGTTGGATAGATTGATTGATCGATCTTATAATTAATCGACCATTCGTGATGGTCAAGTAAGGAGGTGTTGGAATATTGCCTTAATAAGATTAACCTTTAATATGTTCTCTCTTACATACTTGATGAGCATGTACAACTATTAAATTTATGTAACTTTTACCATGCTAAATTGTTGAAACATGTATACAGTAAATGGATGAAGGTTGATGTATTGACTTGTGGAATCTTGTCTTATAAAGTCGTTATTATTGATGTTTAAAGTTATTTTACTTTAATATCTTAACATAAGGTGGAGTATTGAATCAGTGCTCTTTATTGTCTTTGTGATTGCAAATTAGAGATAGGATCATTAATGCTATCTTGATGAAAAATTAATAATCAATTATTGACAGAATGGCTAGAGTGTAATTACTTTTTCTAAACTAGAGTTGAGCATCGATGAGAGATAAATGTATGAAATCTAATAAGAGATTCATACTAGCATGTTTTGTGAGGTTGCTATGTTCTAATATCATCTTGTTAAAGAGTTTGTTTTAATATGATGGCTTATGCACTAGGTTTAACTAGATTAAGTAGTTGGAATCTTATTTGGATAATAAGAACATGATGAAGTGATTTATGGTGTTCCTTTTGGAAAATATGAAGGAGTGAGGTGATATGATGATTTTTTTGCAAAGAATGTTTTATCTTGTTGTGAATACAATCGATAGCATGTAGTTGTGATTATGGTGTTGAATGTTTTAAAAATAAAGGAATTTGTTAATTCCATAATACTAATTGAATTGAAGGGTGTGAGATTTATGGTTGGAATCTTTTGGACCTTATGACTTGTGTGATAGCCGAGGTTGCTTTGAGTAAGCGATATGTTGAATGATCTTTTGGTTTTTATCCAATCTCGTGTTGTGGTTTCCAAGCATCCTTTGTTGGAATTGGCGGGATCTGTTATAAAAGAAAAAATGTTTCTTATTGAAAGAAAAAGTTGTACTATAAGTATTTGAGGTCATGATGATCTATCTTGTGTTTTCCAACCTCAATGCTATCTATTTTTTTCCTTGGTCTTTGGCTACTGTGAATGATAGCAATTTTCGTATCTTGGAACTTATTTCTTCTTACTCTTCTTCTAAGAACATGGTAATTATTGTGGGTTGCGAAGACTTTTGTTGCGTGATGACAACTTAATAGTGGTAGTGTAGTGATGTTTTTGGGGAGCCTTAAATATCACAATATTTAAGATATAATGGATGATATATTATTTTCTTGGATTAATCCTTGGGAAGGGTATGTTTTAAATAGAATATTTATCTTAGAGCCAAGCGATTTATTGATGTTAAGAAATGAGTGTTTGTTAATTGTGGTATAGTAGGGTGTTCACCGAGGTTTTCCCTATCTTATATGGGAAGTTGGTTGTAAGAACTTGGAAGTGAGTTTGGGCTTCACCTTCGTTATGCTAGAATTTGTTTCTAGAGGCCCAGTGTCTCTGTGTTGGAATAGTGGATCGAGTGGAATCCAAATAGTGCGATGATCGGATAGCATCCTTGAGGTGCGAATTGAGTATGTGTGGGTGTGATTTGAATCCGAGTTGTTATCCTTAAGGGACTGAAGTGCGTTAGGAATTATTGTCAAAATGATTCGTTGGTCTTGGTTTTGGCTAGAGTATGATTTGCGGGGCAGAGAGTCTATCTACAATGGTGTAGATGATGTACTCAATTGAGCTAATTGTTGAGGTGGCCAACTTGAGATAAATGAGTTGGTGTGTTGGGCAATGATTTGAAAATCCTTGGTTCAAGGAAGTTAAATTATTAAAAGAAATGAATTGGGAAATTATTGTCATGTCAAGTAGTTAGATGTTCTCTTGATTCTTGTTTATCTTTGTGTGTTTATGGCGAGACCATTTGCAAATTGAGTTGACTTATGTTGAGGCATAGTCTTTTCCAGTTAGGAAAAGAAATTGTTTGTTTTGGTCCGTCGAGTGATTTTTACTCTTAGCTTATGTGGTGTGGTTCTCCAATTGTCTACTTGACGAGTAGAAATATTTTGTGGTGAATCCTTTGATTTGGATCGTGGTCCTTTGAAGTAAAGTCGATTGCTAGTGTGATGCTTGAGAGTTCTTTACTCTTCTTGCTGGGTTCTATTTGCGAAAGATACCGTTGTGCTTCTAGTAGAATGATGTGAGTGGAATTTCCTTCGATTCCCTTCTAATGAGCGTGCGGAATTTCCGGTTGAGTGTTATGAGACATCGTTGTATGACTTTTTGTGGTGGTCTCAACATCCGGTGTGAGGCCTCTTGGGAGTTGGGGTTTCGATGCGTGAACGTTACCCGGTTTTGTTCGCTACGGTATTTGTTTACCGTTGTTAGTTGTTAGTTCTGGTTGTTCTTTCGCATGTGATGTGTGAGGATTCGGTCGAACTCGCTTTAAGGGTAGAATGTAATACCGAATATCAATTTGAGAGAATATATTATTCGGGAAGAGAAATTTATTGAATTTTCAAGTGCAATATAGTTTAGAGCGAGATTTCTCTTAACAGGAAAGTATCCATTAGTGATTATGTAATATGTCATTAACATTAGAGAATTAATTGAAATGAGAAAGGTATTTAACAGAATTAAAAGAGAAATCAGTTTTTAGAGGAGAATTAATCTTGGGCTTTGCCCACGTTGTTTGGCCCAAGTGGGAAGTTGGTTTAAGAAGGGCCAACCAAACCCTAGGTCTTTTTCTGTAGCACGCAGCTACGTACCGCGCCCGTAGCAACCCTCCTCCCTTGCTGCCATGCCCTCCATGTCGCCCCTTTGCTGCTCCTTGCTACTGGTCTTGGGAGGAAGAAGAAGGAGAGAAAGGAGGAGAAGAAGGAATCTTCTTCTTGGATTCAACCAGCGTTTCCCAAGGTTCTACAAGGGTAACGAGGCGTTCTTTGCTGTCTAAGTTGTATTAGATGCGAATTCGATTGGTTTGATTGGATTGAATTGCTGCCGCTACAAATTCAATTCTGTCCAGTTTTTTGCGCGGCTTGTTTCGTGTGTTTAGAGGCAGAATTAGGGATTTTGATCTCCTAGAGTTATTTAGGTAATGTTCTTAGCTTTCGGTGGCCGCCAAGATCACTTGATTCCGACTTTCGAGTCAAAAGTTATGATAGATTTAATATCTGCTGTCCAGAATTCTGACGAGAATTACCTTTTAAGTTGTCTTTTAAAATAGGTGTTTGTTAATGGACGAATCAGGGTTTCATCCCAACTAGGTTAGTGTAGATAATTTCATAACCTTTTAAGATTGTTAAAGAACGCTCAATTCGGAGTTGTAGATTAAAAGTTATGGATGTTTTAATCTTGCTATCTTAACTGTTCGGACAGATTCTGTACTGCTATTTTCAATTACCTGTTAGCATATTAATTTGGTCGATTTGGCTTACCTTGTCAACTAGAGTATTGTAGATTTGTCAGTTAAGAATCCATAGAAATTGGTCTCACCTCATTCCGAGTTCCAGATTAATAGATATGATATTTACCGTTCTACTGTCCAGTTTCGGGTTGTGCCTGAGTAGTCTGTTTTCAGGTTAGAGCTAACTAGTTAATTGTGGATTGTCGGGAAGGCATTGTAGAACGTTAATGGAAGCGCTATGTTATATGTTGTATTCATTTCGAGTACTTACTTCTGTAGGCAGAGAGGCTTCGGTTTAGGGACATCTTCTTTACCTACCGCAGCTTCCGGAAGGCAAGTAAATGTAGCGGTTATGCTACGGTTTAACTCGTTATTCTTACTACTTGCAATATACATGTTTTTCATAACTTGAAGTTATATGCCATGGTTGCATGTTTTATGAATGAGGTCGTGGTAGCAAATTAATATTCATTTTTGCCATGCGTTGGAAGAGTTGTTGGTAGTCATGTGGTAATTTGCTTAATGAGCCAAATGCGGAATATGAAAATAAACTCAAGGTGGACATATTGATAATTCCTTGTGGTTATATTCATGATGATCATGTTGTGGTCTATGTGGTAGAGTTCCATTTAGATCGATTGATTTTGATCTTGGTGAATCGGGTGTGGGTTATGTGGTAATGGA
This sequence comes from Ampelocalamus luodianensis, assembly GCA_036346255.1. Taxonomy (NCBI): domain Eukaryota; kingdom Viridiplantae; phylum Streptophyta; class Magnoliopsida; order Poales; family Poaceae; genus Ampelocalamus; species Ampelocalamus luodianensis. Next base: position 41,373,986 of record CM070622.1, read on the forward strand.
CTTATGACACAATGATATTGTGCTTAATGAGACACATGTGGATTATGAGAAAATACTCATGATGAGTATGTTGTTGACCTTCGTGGTTAAATTCTTGTGGTTTATGATTATCATATCATTCATGACATATCATGACATTTGCATTGTGGATGTCGCCGCTTATAGCCGCGACCGTACCGGTACAACATCGTGCATTGCCGTAGCACGATGCATACTTTTACCTTGTTGGGTAAAGGTGCAGTGGAGCATAGCATACATATGCATTACATTGTGGAAAGATCATTTGCATAATTATGCAAGATATTGTGGTGAAGTTATATTACAAACAACAGCAACTTTATAGTTGTAATGTGGAATTGGCTCATGAGAGTCACTTGTGGTGTAAGGAAAGTGGCTATGGTCGTGGTTTGGGGTTCATCCCTTGTGGTATGGTAGTGGTTGTGATTGTGGCATGAGATTCTACTCTCTTGTGGTAATTGTTGATAGTAGTTGTGGATGCGAGAAATAGTAAAGTTATGAGGTAAAACATGTTAATACTTTATTGTCATTGGTAGTGGTAGTGGTGAATAATATGAAGCAGTTGATCAAGATTCAATTGTTAATATTTTACTATCATTGGTAGTAAATATGGTTGAAGCTATATGTAACACCCACTCAACATTGAGCCTAGAATGCTACTAAAATTAAATTAAACTACGCTAAACTAAGACCAATTACAAAATCTCGACAAAACCTCCTTTGTATAGTCGCCTATACCGAGGTTCCAACAATTGATCAAGGCATTTATCAATAAAATCATAATCGAGTTCATTCAAGCGTGTAGAATAATATCTTAAACATAACCAAAACTTTCTATTCTCATTATTACGTTAACCTAAACTCAAATTATCCATAGCTTCTAAGTAAACATAACATTTAACAATAATTTCATAATCCAATTCACTCATGCATAAGAGATAATCATATGAATGTAATCAAATTAACACTATTCTCACAACCATAATCGAATCATAAAACAACCATGGGTATTTCTCAGATCTATTTATTCTTATATGAAGCTAAATGACAATTGCTTTAATGTTATGAGGTAGTGCGTGCTTTCCAATTCATCTACTCCCTCCGCATGCTGCCTCTTGCCAATTGTACCTAAAACACATCAAAGCAAGAGTGAGCCCAAAGACTCAGAAGTACCAACAAGGCTAAGCAAGTTAACATTCATAGCATCAATAATCCAAGATAAACAATGCACCGAGTAAAGCCTTCATGCTCATGTGAATGCAACCAATGCAATGCACCTTTTAACTTTATCTCTTTTCGCATTTTACCGTAATGCGGGTATACAACCGTCATTGTATTTCTGCTCGTGCTCTCCGCAGGGACCAAAGCCTATACACCACATGTATAGGGACCTTTGCCCATCATCCAATGATGGGGACTCTTTGCTCATAGCCCACATTGCACCAATGGGGACCTCAAGCCCGCAATACATGACGGGACTCAACGAATGCATGCTTGGTCACCACGTGACCAAGCTTCAAGATGATCTCAATATGCACATGCACAACATCTATTCATCATCAATATACCCAAGACAATAACAATGACATAAATAGAGCATAATCATACTTGGAGCATTCACCAATCTCAATATAAACATCATGCCAGCAACCTTACTTCGCTATCATATATCAAAAAAACATGCATGTATGACCAAGTCTTCAACACGATTGGAACATGCAATTGCTCTTTGCCCACGTCTTTCATATACACGAATTTAACATGTACATAACAACATGTATGATTTAGCAACGCTCAAGGGAAACATTAACCATAGCTTGCATTCATCAAGATAAAAGGAAAGCTCATTACGCTAACATTCGTGCAAGGCTACAACAAGCAATCACCACAATCATATCATACAACCGAAAATACGCTATGACCCGAATACTTGCCTCAACCGTGCGAAAACGGCAGACGCGAAGTGGGTGCTGCCCTTGGGATCTCGCTACCACCTGGACAAGAAGATAAACCCAAACTAAGAATAACATACTGGACCAAAATCATACATCACATTACAATCGAAATCGCTAATCTTCTTATCACGTCTAGTTTTTTTCTAATTTCTAGCGATCGGTCACTGCGGACAGCAGACTTCAAAAATTCATAACTTTCTGCTCAGGAGTCCAAATAGGATGATCTTGGACAATCTGAAAAGGTAATTGAAATGTCTAAATAAACTTAGTTAATATCGATTTAACCGACATCCGAAAATTAGACAACTAGAAAACGACCCCAAAACAACAAATCGCGGGTTACCTTGCAAAACGAAAAGAGGCACGCGGGGATGGCGACCACCATGCTTCCACATGGATCCCTTCTTCTCCTCTTCTTCCCTTCTCTTCTTCCCCTTCTTTCTCTTCTTTTCTCCTTCTTCTTCCTCCTTGGCCGGCGCAGGAGCTCCTACTCCACCTTGGACAGCAAAGAATGGAGGTGATGGGGAGATGGAGAGCGCAAGGGAGGGAGGAAGGGAGGTGGAGAGGTGGGGAGGTGGGGAGAGGGAGAGGGGCGGCCGGTTGAGAGTGGGAGGAAAAGGGGAGGAGGGGAAGGGGCTAGGGTTTGCGGAGGAAGCCCCCTGGCCAGCCACCCTCATGGGCCTTGGCCCAGCCCAAGTGCCGCAAAATTGCTCTTTCCCTCTAAAACTTTGCTGCACCGACAACATACCAATTAGTCCTTCCGACGTTCCGTTTGATCGTTCCCGATTAATCGATCTCTCCCGAAATAAAATTAATCTTCTCGATTCAAACCTTAACTCACTTGGATATTACACTATAATCGTGATCATTATGGGAATTGGATATTGATGCTTAATATCTTTGTAGTTTAATTAACTTGTAATGAATGTGGATGCACATTATGGATGTGGACATGTGGATCTTGTAATGATGTTGTATATTTGTTTGTAGTCCAATAGCTGCATTAAGCAGTTTGCTTGCGAGATTTTATTCTCACCCTTGTTTTTCCCCTACAGGTGATTGTTGAGCATTCATGGGTTGGGTAGAGCGGCACCACAATAATGCACTTGGTTCATCAACTCATGTCTGTAATAAAGTCGATGAAATTCTAGTCAAATGCTTAGCTATTCGTGGGTGAATATTTTATTTAATAATGATGGACTTGTAACTATTCCTTTGATTAATCTCCTAGAGGTTGTTTTAACTATTGAACTTGTTACCGTTATCTTTGTTCCCTTAATTGTTTATGCTTCCGCTTATTGCTTCATGTCTAGAAATTGTTGCCAGAACAAATTATCTTGAAATTTCTGGCTAGCTGAGTGGTTTAGTAGCATTCCAGGGTAATGTGGGTCCTGGGGTGTTACATATGGGACCTCTCTTGGCTAAGTACTTTGGAAGGTGTTAATTAGGAGCTGTTTGGTGGGTGTTTTGTGTGTGGTGTTTGGAGGGGAGCATTAGCAGACCGGTTAGGCTGTCTAATGTGTCCTTCTCCCGTGGGTTGCGGCTCTTAATTAGCATCATCCATTGGAAAATGTCTTGTTAGACTTAGTCGTGCCTGCATACCAAAGGTAGTATGCTAACCGTGGCTGGTGGAAAGGCGGTCTATCGTGTGGGTACATTGGTACACCCCTGCAGGGTTAAAACTATTCGAATAGCCTCGTCCTAGGTTATGGACATTGCTTGGTAAGGTCGTGCAAGAACTAGACTACAACCTTTTAAAAACTTAAAACTTGACATGGGTGGTATGAAGGGGTACTTCATGCTATTGTTGTGGTGACTATTGGGTTAGTCACTTCCAGGACGTTGTTGTCATCTATCTATTGTATAATTGTCATTCTGTTATTTGAACAATAAAAATTAATTGCAAACTTGCTTTTAATGTATTACCTTATTGCAAATAAAACTTGCTTTATACCTAAAATAAGTCGAGCCTCCTCCACTTAAATAAAGCTTGCATGTAGTTAATTATAGTTACATTATCTTACACGTCAGTCTTGCAGTACAAAAACAATTTTGTACTCCCGATGTTATCTTAATTGTTTTGTTGCGGTGGAAGAAGGTGAGCGAAGGGGCCTCACTTTTGTGAGATATGTTGTGGCGTGTCCGAACGATTAGCTTGGCGGTCCGGTTGGTTGCCTTGTGGGTAAAGGCACACCGATTGGCTTTTGTTTATCGTCATCTTATGGCCCTTTGCTTCCATTGTTTACCTATTAGTTGTATGTCATTTCATTCGCGGCCTCTTGTTTGTAATAACTCTTTATATTATGTATGTATTTTGAGCTTGTGTTGTGCTTCTGTTCTATGTGAATGAATGAGATTGATGCATCATTTTGTAGCGAGGTGTGTATACTGCATTTTTGGGAAGTATACATATCTCGAGGCTTGGTTTATTTGATTTGTAATGTTAGGACCAAGTGGATGGTTAAGCATTACAAGCCAAATAAACCGGGGTCCTCACAAACATCCCAAAGTGTTGTTACCAAAATAAAATAAATAAAATTATTATTTTGCTGGTTTTTCTGAAAGTCTGCAAGAGTTTGATTGCCTTACTTGAATTTCTGAAGTTTTAAAAGCCAAAATTTAAATTTATTTGAAGTTCTTGAAGTTTCAGTTGGTTTGATCTGAAAAATAAAATTTAAATTAATTTCTAGAATTTTCTGAGTTTTTAAAAGGTTTTTCCTAAATATTTCAAAGCCAAAATAATTTATTTGCAAAAAGTATAGCCAACTTTAAGTTGGAAATATTTTAGTTAAATCCAAAATGCCTCAGGGAATTTTTGTGAATTTTCCCTAAATTTTTGGATTTAATTTGCTATTTTCTAAAAGCCAGAAGGAATTAACTGATTATTTAAATTATCAAAACCATTTAAATTCGGAAAAACCTAATGGGTCGAATTCCCCTTGGCCCATCTTTATTCATCGCATGTGCCAGCCCTTTTGGGCCCATTGGCCCGCCCGCTCCCCACCTTCCCTCTCTCTCTCACCCTAGCCGCCCCACCTCCGGTCTCTCCGCCTCCCGCCGCGTGGGCTCGCCGAATCTCTTTCTTCCCACCCTTCTTCCCCGCGAAGACGCGCCCGCACCTCCACCATTAGCGCCAAATGGAGCTCCCCGATTTCGCGTCTTCCTCCCCTATTCTCTCCCTAGAATCGTGAGCATTAAAACCCCCGCATTCCGCCTTCCCCAAATCCGGCATTCTCCCCTTCATTTCCGGCCGTTATTGGCCAAATCTCCGCCGGTGACCAGCGCGACCTTCTTGCGCCTTACGCCGCCTCAGCCTCGCCCTCGACCTATTTAAAGGCGCCCCTGCTGCGCCTCCTTCCACCGAACCAGAAGCTGCCACCCACTTCCACCCTCTTCCTCTCTGAGGCGCGATCGACATTCCTCACCGCCGCCGCGTCGAGTTTTTCTTCGATTCCGCAAGGTTAGGAACTCCCGGCCTCCCGGCGACACCAACGGCGCCGCTACCACCTACCGCCTACACCGCCCCTATTTACCGGAGGACCACGGAGCCGCCGCGAACGAGCTCGAACCGCCGCTTTCGCTCACCGCCGCCCACCTCGTCATGCTCCTCGGTCGTAAGGTAGTGCACCAAGCTCACCTTCGCGCCCTCTCTCTACTAGTACCCCTCGCTGCCGATGGAAGGCGGCCGTTCGCCGGCGCCATAGGGCCCCGAGCCACGCCGCGTTGACGCCGACTTTGCGGCCATGTGGCGCCAACTCGGTAGCCAGTTAGCACCACGCCCGCGACGCATGTGACCACGCCGAGCCCATGTGGCGGCCACGCCACTCATGTGACCTGCACCTTGTGCTATGCCGGGTCCATCATGGACTATTGACCAACCGTGGCGTGGTCCATTGACCACAGGCCCCACACGTTAGCGACTTCGGCGATTTTGGGTTTTAAAACAATTCGCCGAAAATCATTTTCACGAGGGCTGACATCACCTTGCACAATAATTAGAATTTCCTTTAGAAAATAATTCAAGAAATTCAATAAAATTTGATTTTACGGTTTATTTAGATTTAGAACTTCCTGGTTCGTTCTCCTCATCTGAACTCCGATTTCGTCGATTCAAATTCTAAATTCATATAAAATCAAGATCTAGCCATCTGAGCCAAAATTATTTAATTTTGGTTCATTTGACCAATAATTCCTTTAAACCCTAATTCATTATTTCATGTAAAATCAAACTTCTAAAATTCATATCTTTTGCATCCAAACTCCGATTTGGGTGATTCAAGTTGCAAAATTTGTATAAAATTATTACCTAGCTAGCTAATCCAAAATATTTCTATTTGGAATTAATTTGATCTGTCTTCTTGAATCTATTTGAATTTGGTTTGAATTTGGCATATTTTATGATTAGATTTCGTGACTTGGAGAATCGATTTGACGCCGATTGAAGAGCAAAATAAGAGGATTGATTTTGATCTGTATGATCATCGTGATCGTACACTTGGACTACTGAAGATAGTACTTGTGAGTACTAGGTGACTGTTAAGAAAAACAACGTCACCTCAACACGGACATACATTAGGATGATCTGTTAAGAAAAACAACGTCACCTCATCAAGCAAGGCAAGTTATACCCTTGATCATATTGATCCCACTATTTCAAATTATTTATATTATGTTTTAAATTATTCTGCATGCATATGTTAATACAATTATTTTAATTCCTGTTTTAATTTCCTAGTTATTCCAATTTTCCTTGTATGGCCAATTTGAATATTGAGCGTGAATACCTTGTTACCATTGGAAAAATAATACTAAAATAATCATATGCTTAGCCATGCCGATAGACCAAACTGTTTATTTTGGGAATTTCACGAGAAATCAATTGTTGTTTAGATGGTATCCATGACATCGGAATGTTATGGAAGTTTATGACTTTGAAAAAGGAAATAAATGAAAATAGTTTGGACTTGGGCATAATGGATGTTTGGTGGGTGCATGTTTATGCACGGGCTCAATCGGGTATGGTTGAGGCCCGTGGGTTTTGATGGAAAGTTGCCCAGGTCAGTTAAGGACCGGTCTTCGGGTGTATGATGCTAAGCCATACCGTACCACCACATGTCCCTAGTATGGGTCGGGACCGGTGACTAATTTGCAAAGTTCCATTGCAGTCGACCCAAGCATTGCGGTGGGTTGTCTTTCATGACTATGTTCCCCACCGCACAAGAGGGGCTTCAAAGTTGTAGCCAAAGGAAGCGAAACCTTAGTGAGGGTAGATGCGGTGGAATGGCGCTGTAAAGGCCTTGACACATGCTCTAGGCGCTTACCTAAGGTAGTGAGCGATGGTATCGACGGATATCGAATAAACTAGAGAAGTCGTGTCTTCGGGTAAAGCTGTACAACCTCTGCGAGTGTAAAACTATTGAATAGCCATGTCCACGGTCATGGACATGCTAAGCGAATCTGCTCAAAGTTAGACTTTGGTTTTGTTTGAAAAGACTTCTTCAACCGGTTTATCCAAATGGGATTTGGGTAGGAAGCCATGTGATAGGAGGGTATCCTTCACCATTCATGTGTGAATGTTATCTGACTATAAATCTGAGAATTTACAAAAACGATTTGTAGTTATAAAATAACTGCTTTAGAACTTAGTACAAGTATTTAAAGAAAATGCTGCTTTATGCAAATCAACCCATAAGCCATCCTTGTTACATCCATATATGCATGTCATTCTGTTACTTGACGGGTGTAACTTGCGAGCACGGAAGTTGTGCTCATACTTACTTTATGCAAACAAAATTTCAGAGGAGAAGGACTTTGCTACCGATGTGGACCTCGACGACTAGGCCGCTTCCCCAGTCGATTGCCTGTGGCAGATTAACTGGACCCTACTACATCTTCGTCTTCCGCTGTGTTTATTTTATTGTAGGCCTGTAAGCCTCCTTTGTAATCAACTCTGTTGTTTATTTATAAAATTGTGATATGATTTTGTTACCATAATTGTTTACTGTGTGAACTAGCTACTGATCATGGGACTAGTTCGAAATGCCTGAGGATCCGAGATATTAATCCGGTTCGACAATTATCATGAGGTGTTACAATGCAATGCCTTAATGTATTTACGCCGCTAAGGTTTCGCTACCATTGAACTAACCATCCTCCAAGCCCCTCTTGCGCGATTGGAACTAATGTCTAACCGCGCCACACATACAACATGGCATAAATATCACTAAGATGCCACAAATTATTTAGCCAAATCTGTCCCATTGCGGACATGTGGTGGTGCGGTGAGGCGTAGTAAAATACGCTCAAAGACCGATCCTTAACTGACTTGGGCGTCTTTCCATTAAAACCCTGGGCCATAATCCTAACTAGATTAGGCCCGTGCATGAACCTGCACCCACCATCCATCCATTCCCCCAAGTCCAAACCCATTTTATTTTATTTGGGTGAAAACCTCTTTATAAGCCTTAGTGGTAAAACAATACCACAAAAAAAAACAAATTGAAATCAAGTTGTTAAAGATTTGGCTAAACCTTCCCAAATTTATAAATATGATCTAAGCATGGCTAAGCATATGACAAATTTTACCTAAGGGTGTCAGGGTATTCATATTTAATAATCAAATTGGCCATACCATGGAAGTTGGAATAACTATATACAAAAATAGGGCATTCTGACATTTATATAAACATATGCATGCAATAGTAATTTAAAAACAGGAATTAAATAATTTAAAATGCTGGGAACAATATGATCAATAGTGTAGCTTGCCTTCATTGAAGTCTTGAAATTCTAAATCGTCAGAAGGATCTAACTATCCGGAGTCGTCGATGTCTATACGCGAAAATACGACAAATTAACTCTAAATTCAAATAAATTCAAAAACTCAGCTCAAAATAACTTCAAATTGAAATATTTTGGTTAAAATATCTACATCATGATTTTAGACAAATTTTGCAACTTGAACCACCCAATTTGGAGTTCAGATGCAAAAGATATGAATTTTTGAAGTTTTAACCTAAATCTAGAATTTAATTGAATTTCTCGAATTAATTTTCTCTGGAAAATCAATTTATTGCATAATCTTGGCCGCCAAAAAGAATTTCAGATTTTTAAAGGAATTAAAATAATTCTTGACATGCGGGCCCCACGTGTCATAGACACTGTCCATGTGGACCAAGTCCACGGGTGGATCGGCGTGCGGGGTTGCGTGGCTTGCCACGCCAGCAGCCACGTGACAGCCACATGGCGGCCACGCACACGTAAACGCCGAGGTGGCGCCAGCGTGGTGCGTGCGTGGCGGCCACGTGGGCACGAGGCGGCGGCCTCGGTGGCGGTCTCGCCGGCTCCACGCCAGCGGCGAAGCTAAATGGTGGTGCGCAAAATGTAGAGAGATCGGTGCGAACTTGTGGGTTACCAAAAGCTGCGCGGAGCGGGCGGGAAGGTCGTCGGCGAGTTTGGCGGCGGCGGCGCGGTCGTCGATGAAGAAGATGATCCGAGGTCCTCCCGGCGAAGTGGGTGGCGGCGGCGGCCGCGCACGCGAGGCGATGATGATGGTGCCGCCGGCGGGGGCGGAGGCTCGGTGGCGCCGGAATCGAGAAGAAGCTCGCGATCGCCGGTGATGAAACTTAAACTTGGAGCGCTACGGGCGGGAGGCGGCGGTGGATGGTGGCTACGAGTTGTGGAGGTCGAGGCGGTCGGCACCTATTTATAGGGCTCGGGCGCGGCAGAGGCGGCGTGTACCGCAAGAAGGTCCGTCACGGTGACCTCGGCGGATTCTACGGGATTTGGGGCGCGGTTGGAAGGTGATGGCCGTGTCGAGGCGAGGAGGATCAAGGGTTTAAATCGCACGTCGATCTTGGAGATGCGGCCGATTCGCTTCGGTTTGAAGGTCGAATCGACATCCATGGCGGAATCGCGGGGAAGAAGAAGGAAAGTGGAGGAAGAAGAAAGGAAAGGAGGAAGACGGCGGTGGCACGTCCGATTTTGATCGGACGGTCGAAATAGATGGCGAAACGGTAAGTTGGGGTTGGAGTGCGCTTGGATTTTGATCTAGCGGTTGAAATAGATCGCGGGTGCGGGGAGTGTTTAAGTGCTAGGTCTTATGGAGCCGTCGATCTAGATCTAACGGTCACCGTTGAGTGGGGCGTTCGGACCTTCCGAATGCATCATGGAGTTACGGCGTTGGATTTTAATCCAACGCCGAGATGTGTCGATGCGGGCGTGCGGCCGAGAGAGAAGGAGAGGTGACGGTGGGCCGATGTCGCCGAGAGGGAAGAGAGGCGCGGCTACCGATCGGTGCGGCGCGCGCGCGAAAATTGGTGCAGGTCGCGTGGGTTTGGCCCATTGATCGCTTGGAGATTTCCTTTTGATTTCTGATTTAAATAATTGCTGGTAATTCCATTAGGTTTAGAATATAGCAAATTAAGTCCAAAAATTCTGAGAAAATTCACAGAAATTCTCTGGAGTATTTGGGACTTAAATAAAATATTTCCAACTATTATTTGGTAATATATTTTGCAAATAAATTTGTTTAGCTTTAATTTGATTAAGTAAAAGCTTTTGAAAATTCCACAAAAAACCACAAAAATAAATAAACTTTATTTTCAACTGAAATATGAAATTTGGACTGTAGGATCGTTGATGACAATCAGAGGGGGGGTGAATGATTGTAATCCCTGGTGAAAGCTTTTTCTCAAAATCCTGTAAGTTTTATGAATAGTCTAACCCGCCAAAATAATAATAAAACAAAGAACACACTAAAAACAATAATAAAGAATTGTTTTTTCTCTCCTAGTACTATACTAATCAATGCATGTAGCTTTTGCCTATCGTGTGAAGCAACATTGATTGCTTTAGTTACTGTGCATGAGAAGGAACCAAAGGAATCGAGACCAAGCAATAAAAGTAACACGTCGCTTTCAATCTCTATGTATCTCTCTCCTAAAATTGTAGGCTGCTGCTTGATTCTTGAGGCGAACAGAACCAGAGACGCCGCGAGGCGAGGAGAGAGGCAAACACACGATGCTCCAATCAAGAAAACAAAACAATGTCGTCGCTCGCTAATCACGAGGCTTTCTTAATTTTTGGAGATCACGCCTGCTAGCAAAGAAAACACAGTCGCCAACTACAACCGCCGCCAACCAGTGCGAGAGCCGACGCATACACATGAGAAAATCCCCATTAATGCGCACAGCAAAAGCATGAACCAAAACCAACAGCCGCCAAGACTCAACCGCGCAGACCGCCGGCCTGTGTCCTTGCACACCCAACAAAAACCTCAGGAGCCGCCGCGAAAAACCCTGCACAACGCGCGAAACAATCGCATGCAAGCCGCCCTAAGCTTGTTTCTTTGTTTTACGCTATCTCCTCACCATGCATCATGGATCTAACATATATATATATATATATATATATATATATATATATATATATATATATATATATATATATATATATATATATATATAACCCTAATCACTTAACCCCACGTCACGCCCATTAGACTTAGGGCCCAATACATGGGCTTAACACTGGTCACAATTTTTAGACACCCTAAAATTGTCACGTGTCGTAGCCTCGGACTACACATCAGTAGCTCCACCACACATCATCGGCTTTGACCTCACGCGCTCCAACTCGAGCCCGGCCGTCTCCTCCGGCACCCTTGACCCTTCGGACCATGACTTTGCACTGTCATCTCCCGGTCACCGCCAGTAGACCACGATCGCCTCGAGTTACCCCGCACATGCAAAGACCAAAACACATCTTTTCGGCACAAGTTCTTTTCAACTTGACCGACATAAGTCCACACACGCACCACGCCAAATAATATCGATACCAATATTGTCAATTATTCATCAACTAAAATATCATAGACCTAGCCACATGGTCTAACAATCTCCCCCTTGATGAATACATTGACAACACCTCAAGATAGCATAATGAGTAATAGAAAAATGCAAAAACTTCAAAACAGATATAAGTGAAGAACTGAAGCCGAAAAGCCAAAAAGCCAGAAAAGCTCCCCCTCAACATAAGGAGCTGAAAAACTCCCCCTCAACACAAGGCTCCCCCTCAACATAAGGAGCTGAAAAACTCCCCCTCAACACAAGGGAAGCAAAGCAAATTTCTCTTATTTTTCTCCCCCTTTGGCAATGTAATCATCAAGAACTTCAAAGAAAGAATAATTCCAAAAAGGAGCAAGGAGAGTAAGAATCAAGAAGCTTTGTAGATTATCCAAGTCACTTATGATTTAGTAAATTAACCAAGTCATCTTTTGAGTAGAGCTCTTTGGATCATATAAAATCATATACCATATAGCAAAGTCAAGACAAGTCTTTTAGAATGATTAAGCAATTTAAATTTATGACAGACATCTCAACAATGACTAAGCAGTTATAAACACCACAAAGAGATATCATCATGAAAAGTTAAAGCCTATGAAAGGAGGCAAACTTTAAATCTAGATGAGCTATCAGTCTTATGTAACAACCTATTGCTCCACTTTCAATTCTTCTTTGCATGTGGCATGCTTGCGGCATACTTCTTTTCAAGGGTGGCATGCTTGAAGCATACTTCTTTTCGTTGGAGCACTTTTGTGTGTTTTTTTTTTCTTTTGAATACATAGACATGTATGGTATGCTTGAAGCATACATCATTTCAATTTTTTTTTTCATTTTTTTTTATTATAACATGCCAAATTGAGTGAGCATAATAGGATTGTAATGAGAGACATACTTGCTTCAAATCCAAGATTTAAAATAAGAATCACAAACAAGCTCATCCTTTTCGATGAACATCACAAAGTGATAACAATAATCAATCGAGTCAAAGTTTTCAGCCATGTCATGCTTTAGTTCTAATATAGCAAATTAATTATAACCAGTCAAGAACACAGCTACACAGCACATGAATAAATATGATAAAGAAGGCTCTACAACTCATTTGATTTCAATGGCTTGGACTTGAAGAATTGTTTGACAAGTATAATAAACAAAGCTTCTGAATTGTTAAACCAAAAGCTCCCCCTCACAATAAACCCATAAGATGCAACACACCCAACTCACTTTGCAAAAGAGCAAATCAAAATTCAAACTTAACAAGGTGTAGAGCAACATCACCTTTTCCACATGGTCTCTCAGAAAGTGAAATCTCTTGGAAGCCATCAAAGAAAGTGAAGAACCATCAGGTGTTCCAATCAAGTAATGACGTAAAAGACTGGAACCAAATCAAGCTCATGTTCTCGGTCTCGTCATTTGTTCTTACATCACATCACGAAACATCGGTCTCACGATGCGGGGTTAGTGAAATAAGATTTAGGAATCGATCTTGAGATACACGATGAGCAGTGCGACAAAACTAGAACAAGAACCACGTGCGTGTGTGCGATCGAGCGTGAATTATGAGAATTAAATCCCAAACCAAGTACATGAAGGAGGTTTAAAACCATCATGAAAATCCTCTAAAAATCTAGCTTTGAATTAGTTCTAGGAGCGGCAAAAGTGAATGCACGTTTTTGTTTTAATGCATTCAATCTTTCATTTTCTCTTTCTTGGCTTTTCAAAGCAAAAAGCTGAACAGATGACTCTCTCTACCACAATGAGTGCAATGATACTTGTCTTGATGAGAAGTTGTAGTTTTCCTTTTAGAATATTCTCTTTGGTAGATGGATCCTTTGCAATACCAAAGTGATTTAAAATAATTTGTTTAGGTTGATTTTACTTCAAATTTTCGAGTTCAAGAAGCTTAACAATCTTAGGAGGATTATTCTTGGCATACTCAACAAAATTAAATCCTAGACCTTGACTTTTAACACTCACTTTTGATTTGTCTAGAATCATGTTCAAATTTTCTTGCCAAAGAGAATCTCTCTAAAGTGTCCTTAAGATACTCATTTTCTTTAGCTAGACTAGGACAAGTCAGGCATTTGTGATTCATTCACAGATTTTCTTAGAAGCACTAGACCGAGCCAATCTTTCTTTTGACAAACTCATTTAGTTGTCTAGTCAAAGCTTCTATCTCTATTGTAAGTTTAGGACAGTTAGAGCAAGAAGCTATCTCATGATAAAGCAATCGTTGAATTGTTTCTGAGACGTATTGAGTCTAGCTTCTAGCAATTCACACTTAGAGCGAGTTTTAGTTTGAGCATTTGACATACTTGACTCTAAACAAGTAGAACTAGACTTGAGTTTTTCAATTTCATCATATGCAAGTTTTAACTTTTCATCACAGGAGTCATGTGCTAGTCTTAACTCATCAAATTTAGTATGTATTGACCTAGCAGTCTCTAATTCAGAAAATAAAACTTGACAAGACTCACAAGATTCATCATCAGGAATAGAAGCTCTAAGTTGATTAATTTCAGAAGTTAGGCTTTCAACAAGACTATTATTTTCTCTCAGTTTCTTTTTTGTCTTTTTTAATTCAATAGCAAGTTTAATTAAACCATCTTCAAGCTCATCATATGATGGTCTTACCTCATCGAGATCCTTTGTCATCGCCGTCGTTGTTGTCGTTTCTTGCCATGAAGCACATGCCCGTAAAGTCGTTGTTCTTCTTTTTCCCTTTAGAATCATCGCTGCGTAAATCGATGTCGCCGCAACTCTCATATTCCACATCACTCAAATCAAGATGCTCAATAGCCGATATGATCTTTTCAATAAGCTTGCGACGGAAATTGCCACCCTTGGTGTTATTGTTCTTGGATGGCGACGACGGTAATTCTTGTCTTCCTTGATCACCTTCCCTTGAGCTTAGGACACTCGACTTAATGTGACTGGCTCGCCACACTCATAGCACGTGATCGAGCGAGAGACGCCACCTCGCTTCTTCATCCTCATGTTGTTGAGTGTCTTGTATGCCGTGAGAGATCAATACCAAGTCTTCTTCAGGGAGCTGTTCGAACTGTTCATCTGAAAAAGAAGATAAAGCAGACAAAGGAAAAGAACTCGACGAAACAGCCTGCATGGGGTTAGTTACAAGAGCTAAAGATGAAGATTTATCAATCTTAGATGGCAAAGCTTCCATCTCATAAGTTTTCAATCTAGAAAAGAGATCATCCATGGTTAAAGTATCTAGATCGATAGTTTGATTGATAGTCGTGACAACCATCAACCACTCAGAACCTAAAGATCTCAAAATTTTAGTTGCATTATCTTCATCAGTAGGAATAACATCAACGCCACGCAAATTACTTAATATCTTTTCAAAGCGAGCAAAAAGATCATCAATAGATTCACCAGGCTTCATAGCAAAATCAGAATATTCTTTTTGATAAAGATTTTTACGCACTTTCTTAATTTTAGTGGTTCCCTCATGATAATCGCAAAGAGTCTTCCATATTAAGTGGGCAGAATTAATATGAGCTACGATCAAATTCTTTGCAGAAATCCTTGAAACAACAAATTCTGAGCTTGGGCATTTAAATCAACATCAGTTTTATTTAGATCAGTAACAATAACAGGAACCACATAAGGTCTAGAAACTTTATTCCACACATCACTACCTTGAGCCTCAATATAAGCTTGCATACGACACTTCCAAAAAGCAAAATCAGTACCATCTAGCATGGGAGGACGATTCACATACCTCTCTGACGCCATAGCAACCTCGCTCTGATACCACTTGTAGGATCGTTAATGACAATCAGAGGGGGGTGAATGATTGTAATCCACAGGTGGCTTTTTCTCAAAATCTGTAAGTTTTATGAATAGTCTAACTTTGCCAAAATAATAATAAAACAAAGAACACACTAAAAACAATAATAAAGAATTGTTTTTCTCTCCTAGTACTATACTAATCAATGCATGTAAGCTTTTGCCTATACGTGTGAAGCAACATTGATTGCTTTAGTTACTGTGCATGAGAAGGAACCAAAGGAATCGAGACCAAGCAATAAAAGTAACACGTCGCTTTCAATCTCTATGTATCTCTCTCTAAAAATTGTAGTCTTGCTTGATTCTTGAGGCGAACGCGAACCAGAGACGCGCGAGACGAGGAGAGAGGCAAACACACAGATGCTCCAATCAAGAAAACAAAACAATGTCGTCCGCCACGCTAATCACGAGGCTTTCTTAATTTTTGGAGATCACGCCGCTGCAAAGAAAACACAGCGCCAACTACAACGCCAACAACGGTCACGAGCCGACGCATACACATGAGAAAATCCCCATTAATGCGCCTGGCAAAGCATGAACCAAAACCAACGACCGCCAAGACTCAACGCGCGGACCGCGGCCTCTGTCATTGCACACCCAACAAAAACCTCGTGAGCCGCGGAAAAACCTCACTGTCAATCGCGAAACAATCGCATGCAAGCGTAGGCCTAAGCTTGTTTCTTTGTTTTACGCTATCTCCTCGCCATGAGACCACATCTAACATATATATATATATATATATATATATATATATATATATATATATAACCTAATCACTTAACCCCACGTCGGCCCATTAGACTTAGGGCCCAATACATGGGCTTAACACTGGTCACAATTTTTAGACACCTAAAAATTGTCACGTGTCGTAGCCTCCGGACTACACATCCGTAGCTCCACCACACATCATCGGCTTTGACCTCACGCGCTCCAACTCGAGCCCGACAGTCTCCTCGGCACCCTTGACCCTTGGACCATGACTTTGCACCAAGTCATCTCCTCGGTCACCGTAGTAGACCACGATCGCCTCGAGGTTACCCCGCATGCAAAGACCAAAACACATCTTTTCCAGCACAAGTTCTTTTCAACTTGACCGACATAAGTCCACACACGCACCACGCCAAATAATATCAATACCCAATATTGTCAATTATTCATCAACTAAAATATCATAGACCTAGCCACATGGTCTAACATGGATATTCTGGTTGGGAGGCTAGCTAGCATAGTAGTGGCGGGGGCTTGCAACTGATTTTCCCTAAGCCTTTTCTCAATGCTCTCTATCTGCCATCGCATCTCATCTCTAAGGGCATCAATAATCTCCTCTCTGAGGATTCACGCATCTCCTCTCGTAGTCGTGGATTGCACTCGACTATGGTTCTCTTCCTACCCTGGTACGTTTCGGAGTCATCTGAGAATCCATGTTTTCATGGAACATAAAGACCAAGGCCTCTCGTGCGACCCGGGTTCTCCTTGTTTCCTAGGGCCACAGAGAGTATATCTCTCTCCCTAACAGCCTGGAATGAGACGTGGGAGGATTCAACACTCAGCGCTTCCTGCAAGAGTCTGACATGTTATTTCACTTCCTATGAAGTTATGGAGTAATTACAAATTAGGTGGTTTGATATCTTATGAGGCACTAGGACACTTCATCGTCTGCGGGGAAAGGAGATGGACTCTGAAGACACGGTAGATGACCTCGCTCTAATCCAGTTTCGGGCGCGCTCATCAGGGATCTAGGCAAAAGGCGGGGAGGCCTCCCATAGGCTTGCCTACTCGTCCTCATTCCTCCATTGCGGGATTTTACCTGCATACCCAGCGGTGCCGAGTCTGTGGGGTGCGTGTTTTTTGCTTGGAAGGCCCTGTGCGCCGCACTTTCACTCCTAGAATCATCAATCGTCTTCTTCTCCACAAAGTCTTACCAGTACTCCTCCACGAACGGATACTTCTAGAACGGCGTCAGACCCTTCTCCACGTATTGCTTGATAAGCGTGCTCTTGAAGTTCTTCCACGCTTTTCACACCGCTAGCAATGCGTGTTGTCGCCCGGAGGCCTGGTGTTCTTTCAGGATCTCGAACGATCGAAAAATTTCCATCACCCGCGCACCTTTACGATCTTTGGTCAATTCCTTCCACGAATCATAGGTGATCTTAACCCTTTCTGTAACTATTCCAACCATTCTCGGAATGCGGACATTTGCTCGAGGAGGATTGAGAGGATTCAGGCGCATCGGCGTTCGTGATGGTAAATTGGCCTCGGGCATTTTCAATATTCCTCTTCTAACGCGCTTGGATTTTTGGAGGGCGGCGCATGAGGCGCATGAGGCAACGATGACGGAGAATGAGCGGACGACATCTTCACAAGAAATAGAATTTCGACATGCATGAACATATTATCATAAGATTCTAAAATAGTGCTTTACTTATCTCAAGCGGGATCTTCAAACAAAAGACAACATATAATACTTTCGCGAATAGGAGATCAAAGCAAAATGATCAACAAAACAACACTCATAGTCAGCCAACAAAAATGAAGGTTCAACCAATTAACCAACCGAAAGTAGCAGACTAAATGCTAAAGATCAATCAAGAGTATGAAGTATTCTAATTAGAGCTCAAGTTCAAACCCAATTATCAAAACAATTTCAGTACAAGACTATTATCATCAGAGAGCATTCATCTCAAGCCTATCACACCACATTGCAATATATTCTAGTAGTAGTATCAGAACAAATACAATATGAATCACTGACTAGAACATATCAAATGCAAAGGGGGTAATTAAATTGAAATGATGTGATACTCACAAAGCATATGGCAGTCAAAGCCACTAAGCAATCTGAGCAATGTAGATATTCAGCATGGATTCATTTTTAAAGGTGATTTTAGATCTGGGCTGACACAATCAACCTGATTTCCACCCCTATTAAGCACAACTTTTTTGTTAAGTTCTGACCAAAAATTCCTAAAACAAGTACAACACCTCATATTACTCAGTGTTTGAACCAGATAACAACATAATTACCATGAGTCCATGAGGACTATGACGACATGACAGATTATTGATAGCAAGAGTGAGGGGAAGGGGCATTGGGGTCAGCAACTCGACATCGGTTACCTTTGGGCGTCGAGGAGAAGGACGGCGAGGAGCACCGAGCGGCGGGCGGCATCGAAGGGGAGGTGCGCCAGGCTCAAGGGAGGAGGAGGCAACACGTGCTTGGGGAAGGGGAGGAGGTGGACTCCAGGAGGAGGTACTCCAGGCTCGGGGGAGGAGGGGCACCTAGTTCAGGGAGGCGGCGGCTCATGCTCGGGGAGGAGGTGCGCCGGGCTTGAGGAGGAGGCGGCGACGGGCTCGGGGAAGGAGGGGTGTTAGAGAAACTTAATCATTTGAGTGAAGGGCACGGGCAAACCCTAGAGTCTGAATATAAATAGGGTTGAACATCACATACGGTTTGTAGATAAAATCGTCTGTGCTAGCTGATGTATCACAGACGGTTTGTCCTAAGGAATCGTCTATAATATTCTTTTGTATTGCTAAATCTATTTCTGTTTATTAGCCAGCCTCGAGAAATGCTAGCCATGCCCGCTGAAATAAGCAGAAATACAACAAGTACATATATACATCTAATTCATATTTATTTCATAAACAAGCACATCCATTTCACAAATCAATTAACTCAAATGAACTAAAATTAACCATTCATGAACAAATACACATATGTACCATTAAGTTCAATCTTATTCCAATCAAGTTCAATTAATCTAGATTGTGGAACTCCCCATCTGACACATTCTCATATACATAAATACAAATTCAGAACATATGACACATAAACATTTTATTCATCATTTCACTTGCTTATTTCCTTTAAAAATTAGCCCTTCATGATGATCGACACGTATGTAGCTAGTTTTGTCACGTTGTTCTTCCTCGACCCTTATGCCATTTCCGAAAGAGGCAACCCATCAAATTGATTATATTCTTTCTCACTTACTACATTCTCAACTCCGACAATCCTCCTTTTTCCATGATGAATTATGCACCACTTCTTATTTTCTTGGTCGAGTATATAGAAAACTTGAACAACTTAGTTAGCGAGTATGAATAGTTCGTCTTTATATCTGACATGTTCGAGGTTCACGGTAGTGATGCCGTACTTGTCGACCTTCATCTGTGGGAGATAGACCCAACGACACTGAGGAGGAAGGTTGTACATACTGAGTCACGGGCCAAGTGCTATGTCGGCTGCTCATGTTACCGAAAGGATTCATTCCATCTATACTCAATCCAAACCTTATATTCCTCGGTTCCGCATCGAAGTCTACAAAACTCCTATCGATGTTTCTCCACTGCGCAAAATCAGTAGGGTGTCTAGCTTTCCATCCTTTTTACGCTCCTCCGAGTGCCAACGCAGTAGTTTTGCCTCATTTGGGTTTGCAAAAAACTGTTTCAAATGAAGAATTACAGGAAGATATCACGCCACCTTAGCAGGAGGTCTTTTCTTCACCTCGATTCCCTTGCCGCCATCTGATTTATTCTTATGCTTGTATCGAGATGCATTGTACACGGACATACATGCATGTTTGTGTACTCTTTACGGTAGAGGATACAGTCGTTCGGACATACATGTATTCTTTCTACTTCCATTCCTAATGGGCAAAGAACTTTCTTGGCTTTGTAGGTGGTTTTGGGCAACTCGTTTCCATTTGAAAGCATGTTCGCTAAGAGACCTAACAGTGCCATAAAACACTTATCGGACAAACCGTTGCTTGTCTTCAATTTCAGCAGATTCAAGCATGGATGACAACCTTGTGTGTTCCGCTGCGACTTAGGAACAAAGGTTTCTCATAGTCCTCCATCAAGCCCTCGAATTTACCAAACTCTCTCACTATAGTTTCATACGCATCGTGATATCGATTGATTGTCATTGTGCGACCTATCTGAATCGGAACCACAATCAACATCATCTGGCGACATATTGTTGACTTCGCGCGATGTCGTTATTACTACCTTCCCGCATAATCTGCTCTTCACCGTGACTAGTCTAACATGTATACCCTTTTAGAAACCCCTTGAATCAAGTATGCTTGATCTGCGCTCAGTTCTTAAACATTTTGATTCTCGCATGATCAATGTATGGACAATACATATATTCTACCCCCTTATTCAACATATCCTCCTCGGAAGCTCTTGTAAAAGTAGACACGCCATTAATGTACTCTTCACTCACACAGTTCTCAGTGTACATCTAGTTCCGGTCTAACTACGCTACGCATATAACAATTTAGTGTTAAATATTGAATTAATTAATTAGTATACTATATATATATGATCAAAAGTATCTATATGTAGCAAGAATTAATTAAATTAAATTAAGTAGAAATAGACTATGAATTGGCTAAACCCTAAACCATGCTAGATGTAAATAATCTTCTCTCTACATCAAGTTAGATCTAAACCATCTTCAATTCTCCCCTTTACCAAGCTAGATCTAGAATATAATACAATTAGGAACAAATTACTAACCATAGATAGTCAAGAACAAATAGATCTACAATCACCCTTCCTTTAAAAGAGTGAACTAATAGAGAGAAGGTGTTTGGATAAGAACAGTGAGTTAATAAGAAAAATTCCTTTAAGAGAATGTAAGAATAGAGAAGGTGTTTGGATTAGGAAAGTGGGCTAATACCATGCTAGATGTAAGTAATCTTCCCACCTCCTCCGCGGTCTCGTTTCACCAAATCGCCTCAAAACCCCACCTCTTCAAAGCAGCAGTCTGTGAGAACAGATCTGGAATTTAAGACAGATCTGTGAGGGTTGGGTCTGTAATAAGTGAAATTATCACAGACGGATTTTCATACAAACCGTCTGTATTGAGTTAAGCAAAAACCGTCTGTGATATTTAGTAATATCACAGATGGTTTTCAATATGAACCATTTGTGATATTACCTCTTCACATGCAATTTTTAGCACAACCAGTAATACAGACGGTTTTTATACCAAAACCGTCTGTGATTGTATTAAATTTTGATGGTTTTGGTAAACCGTCTATGATGAGGCATCCAATATTAGCCTTTTTATAGTAGTAGGTGCTTCTGAGTCATTAATAGACTCAGGAGCAGACTCTCGCTTTGAGGACGGTGTGGCTCTCAAGGATGATAGTGTTAGAGCTAGGCCTTGGCTACTACTTTCGGTACGAGGGGTCGACATTATAAATCTGGATATGTTAAGAGATTAAGCATTAGTCAACCTTATATATCTGGATATGTATGCTCAACCACAAGCCATCAATCTACATTCTACCAGCATTCTATTAATCTACCAGAAGTATCTGGATATGTATGCTCAACCACAAGTCCACAAGTCATATTAATCTACTAGAAGTATCTCGATATGTATCTAAGCTCATATATTGATATGTATCTAAGCTCATATACCAGAAGTAGAATCTAAGCTCAAATACTGATATACAACCTACCAATAGAAGTATATGGATATGTATCTAAGCTCATATACTAGAAGTAGAATCTAAGCTCATATACTGATATACAACCTACCAATAGAAGTATATGGATATGTATCTAAGCTCATATATTGATATACAACCAACAGAAGTATCTAAGCCATCAATCTACATTCTACCAGCAATCCATCAATCTACCAGAAGTATCTAAGCCATCAATCTAACAATAGAAGTATCTAAGCCAACAATCTAGATATGAGTGGATGAGTGGTTGACTAACCGGAGGAGGAAGAGACTGTCATCGCGTCGGCTGTTGGGAAGGAGAAGGTCGGCGCCGACTGTTGTGGAGGAGGACTAGAGGAGGTCGACGTCGGCGTCGGCTCTAGGCTGTTGGGGAGGAGGCCGACGCCGGATGTTGGGCGGACGAGCTCGAGGGACCGCATTTGGCGGCATGGCAGTGGTACCGAGGAGCGGCGGGATGCGGAGTTGCCGGATGCGTAGAGTAAGCGGGGCGAGGAGGAACTACCGGATGCAAGAGCAGCGGGGCGAGGGAGGAGCTGCTGGATTCGGAGTAACGGGATTGAGGAGGACCGAGGGCGGCAATGAGCAACGGGGGATGTGGAATTGCCGATTGCGAATGGGGAATTGGGGATTTGGGGCAGCGGTTGGGAATGGGAAGGTGAAGGGGATGGAGAAGGCACCGAATGGGATGTCATATCTTTGCTAGGGTTACGACTTATGAGTCCTAGTTACGGAGAAGGGAGTCACGCCCACGGGGCTGTGCGATGATGGGCTAGTGGCTCACATGTCATTGGATTATCGGGGCCATGCGGGTAGCGATGATGGGGAGTAGGGAATGGCCACGCCCCGCTTCACCCGATGGAGAATTGTATTTTCATATTAGCATCCTGTTGGGAAGAAATAGTCCTAACCCGATCCCTAATAGATGAATTCCTGTCGGGAATGGGAATGGACCCATTACCATCCCTAGTCATGAGGCTCTAGGTGGCGCCGAAGCCACCATGCTTACCGCCCTCACGAGATCCAACCACACGTCATGCGGATCTAGGGCGGATAACAAGTCGGCTCGGCTCGGCTCGGCTCGTTAAGATAACGAGCGAAAATCGAGCTCACTCGGCTCGGTAAAAACTCGAACTCACTTCGTTAGGCTCGTTAATGAATTGACATCCAAAATTAATAAAACATCCATGCAAATGACTAAACATCCATGCAAATCAATAAAAAAACATCCATGCAAATCACAAATTCATAATATCACTTGAATGAACTACTAGTGACTAGTCCATGCAGATCAAAAAAATGTCTTCTTGTGAATTGCGATCAATAATATCAAAGTCCATAATATCAGTCATAACATCCATGCAGATCACAATTGACAAGTTCATAATACCACAATATCATATCCATGCAGATCAATAAAGTTCATAACATCCGTGCAGATCTATAAAGTTCATAACATCCGTGCAGATCTCAAGTTCATAACATCAACATAAGCACTTAAGCATAATACTATAAATCAATATTCAATACAACACATCAACATTAACCTTTGCCAGCAAACTTGGTAATATGCACATTTTATTTAAAAGAAGTACTTACACCTGTACAAAATATAAGTTCCTGAATGTTATAACATAATCTCATAGGCACTTCTTAGTTCTTATGCACTTGGTACTATATGAAGAAAATATAAACCAACTAAGGTACAACCTCATTATGTACAAGTTTAGGATGCAAAGTTGATCAATCATCAGAGGTGACATGTTAATGTAGATTTGGTCTCCAAGCCAAGGTAGTCAGAGTCGAGATCCTGAGTTGGATCGATTTGCCTTTGGTAGGATCGAAATCGTAGTATCGAATCGTAGAATCAACGATTCTACGGAATTATAAAAATACACATATTTAAAATATATACTATAAGTTTGCATGATTCTTATATGGTTTACCACTTGCATGTTCCTTAAAAAGTAGCTAGACATACTCCAGGAATAAAAATAGCTTATCGTTATCAAGCTCAAGATTGCTCATGCCATTATATAGATATTTATACTAGCACGATACAATATTTTGCATGCTCCTTGTTTATTTATAGTTTCATTCTCAGAAATTAATATTAATAAATTTTGCTCTAAAACAAAATATCAGCGAAGCCTAGCCTCTAAAAAAAATTGCAAAATTTTTTTTTTGCCCTAAGTCTCTACGAATAGGATCGACAGTGCGATTTAGATCAATAGGCTATCGTGGGTTCATAGAATCGTAAGACTCGAAGAGTAGGATCGCGATTCTAACTACCTTGCTCCCAGTGAAGCAAAACTCACTCAATGTCATGGATCAACGATCTCAACACATCCAGCTCAAGCTAACAGGTTCACAATATTTCTGATTTGCCCCGTCCTATAAATTTGTGCTAAACTACTTGCGATACTGTAGTTGACTCCTATACAGGCATATCACAATTCACAACATATATCAGCCAATGAAATGGCGATACTCTCATACCCAAAACAAGAAAAATTCACCGTTCAATGAGCTTCTCAGTGCCTTCGGACTCTGGCGGCGGACGGGGGACGAGGAGGAGGGCGGGTTGGATGCGCGGTTCAGAGGAGCGGGGTGGAGGAGTGGGCGGCAGAGGCGGGAGAGCTCTGGCTGCTGGGGGAGCACGTGGGAGGAGGAAATCCCGGCGCGGAGGAGGAGGGGGAGAGGCGTCAGGGGCTTGCAGTGGTGGTGGAGGAGGAGCAAGGTGGAGGCGGAGCGGGCGACCGGGACCGGAGCAGGAGGTGGAGGTGGAGGTGGAGGAAGCGGGGATCTGGGGTGGGGTGGGAGGCGGGGCCGTGCCGGGAGGTGGAGGAAGCAGAGGCTAGGACTAGAGCGGGAGGTGGCGGCGCAGAAGCCGACACTGGAGCAGGAGGTGGAGGAATCGGGAGGACGGGATCGGACTAGGAGGTGGAGGAATCGGAGGCCGGGTTGGGACCGGAGGTGGAGCAGGAGGTGGAGCGCGGGGACCGGGCCGAGCGGGAGGTGGAGCCGTGAGGGTAGGTGGGCGGCCGTGCGGCGAATCAGGGAAGGAAGGCCAAGCCGCCAAGCAAAGCATTACGTTTAGGGACGTAGGGTTGCACTTGCACATCACTACATCTAACATCAGTGGGCCGGGCTGGCGAGCTAAACGAGTTACCGGGTAACTCGCGAGCCAGCTCGGCTCGGCTCGTTAAGGTAACGAGCTAAATAGCCACTCGGCTCGACTCGCTCGTTAAGGGACCGAGTTCGAGTCGAGTCGAGCCGAGTCATGCGAGCCGAGCGGCTCGCGAGTTTTGAGCTTTTTCCACCCCTATCCAGATCCTCCAACCCGTAAGGAGACGTATTACTATCCTGTGCACACGTGGGCGGCATATAGTATAATTCAGGGTTTCAGGTGCATCAGATATTCAGATTGTTTGCTTATACCGACCAGCCTAGGCAGTTTTTGTTACTGGTTTTACAGGCGTGAAGACTCTAAGGTCATCTTTAGGATGCAAGATATTCCAATCTTTTCCTGTCTGGAAACTGCAATGTTTCCGTAAAATTGTTGTCAAATATCCTCCTGTTCTAAACAGGACGCTAACCGTGTGATCCATGTGAATTTAAGTGCTTATTGCATGAAACAAATTGAGGATCACTTTGGAACAATTACATGTAGCTATTCTATTGCAATTCTTTTGAGAGAAATGAACTAAAATGGAGCAACAAGCCAACAACATTTTTTAAGTAGGATATATATATACACACATACATATACACACACCCGTACTCACACGAACACACTATATACATTTCCGTGCATACGAAAATAGAGCAAGCTTGAAATGAAACTCGCGTGTCATTACCTCTTGATCTTTTCTATTGACATCCCAATTCCCGATACTTGATATAGTCCTCTCTCTCTCTCTATGTATATCCTTTTGATTTTTCACATAGAAAAGTGTGAAAAAAAAATTATTTGCGGTACCCTTAATTTCTAGTCTCGCTCCATGCCTACATACATGCAGCACAAGTGAGCACAACTGAGTCTAAAAGACCCTACCTTTTCTCTTGTTCCACTCGAGTTTGCATTGTTGATCATATTGTTTGCACGACTTCTCTTTGCATGTTTCTGGTGTGTGTAAAGGCATTGTCAACGATTTAGTAGTCAATCCTACAAAGCAAGCTAGGAGAGAGACACAGAATTCAAGACTATGCAAAGGAGACAGGGTGTTTAAACATGTTTAGGCCTCTTTGTTAAAGGATAATAACCTTACCCTAGTGTGTAATTGTATTGCCAAGTGTTTACAATGAGGGTGCTCTCACTTGTCGGGATGAGCAGGGTGTGTGTACAGGAGTACTTTTGTGTAGATTTGTTCGTCTTGACACCAATTCGTCATCTTTTATAGTTTTCGAATGGGTGACAGCTGGTAGCATGCGTACAGGTGCCCATTGGTTTGGACTTTGGAGCGGTTGATGTCAGGAAGAGCGCCCACGAGTAGTAACCATCGGTTGTTGCTGTCAGTGACTTCCATTGATGTTCTTTTCCACGTACTTTGGTTCATAAGAAACTATACACTAGATGGTTATAAGGGTCCATGAAAGGCCCTGTGGACCCTATATCGATGTGTCCGAACGGGGGATCCGGGCGGAGGGTTTTCGACAGAGCTTGCTTGTACATCTTCAAGTTAAATATCAAATAGCGCTCGTAGATTATATTTAATTTATAGGATATTAAATCACCGTTAGTTATTAAATTACCTATCTATCGGTTCATGGACTCTCTAGGAATATGGTTATGTCACGTATATGGGTACATGTACTGTTATTAATACATTCATCAAATGAAAACTTTCAAAATTTAAACTATCCTCCCATCTCCTAATCATTGAAAATCCCTTGTACGAATTTTGGGGCGTTTTTGAGGGCTAAGATAGTGCGTGTACCCACATATACACGTGGTTTTGCATTTTTCATTCTATAGCCGGAAAAATGTAATTAAAACTCTGAATCTTTTACGAGTAACTTTCCTCTACAAAGAAATATCTCACAATCTTCTAGGGAAAATAAAAAGACCTGAGCTTGATACGTCAACTTCACTCACGAATTTATTATCAGACTGGCTTTGCAATATTTAAACCACTAGATATTTACTGGGAATGAAACATGGACATTATAATGCGTAAGCAAGTAGCAATGATGATCAAACCCAACAAAACTTGTATCCGTCGCATTAACCAATCAAACTTATATCCTTCGTATAATAAATAATAGAAGAATTACACCGCTGCCCGCGTTGACGTATGTTCCAGGATCGTTCCGTGTATGCGTGGCATGGACTCCGAGTCCACATCGTGTAGGGACACGCTGACGTGGACCCATCCAATGAGCGTCCACTTCAATGACTTCGAAGCTGCAGCGCAAGCACAGAGAGGCTGTTCTACTTGCATTGATGGGATTCCGGAACACCAACACCGAAAGGGATCCAGATCATCTGTATTACATCGCAGGTCTTTGTGTGAACGATGTTTTAAGAGGATAAACATTGTTCGACGCGATACTATAGCAAAAGCAGAAAAAACACTCAATGCAGAGGATTGCAATCCAAAGATTATATTCCGCCGTGGAATGATGACTCGGATTTGCAAGCTTTGACAAGATTCTTTGGGCGCCTCGGCAAGTTATTTTCTACGCGGAATGGAGCATCGCTAGAGTAAGCCAAGCCATAAAATCGCGCGTGCATCATGATCAACAAGCTCTGTACTCTTCTTTTCTTCTGAAGGAAGATCAGCAAGCTCTGTATGAATAGCAGGGATTTGTTTGTAGCCTCAATTTTGCGCGACAAGTCGAAATATCTGGAGATTGAATCCGAATGTGTCAGAAATTTGTATATATATTAACTTGACTAATTGAAGGAGTCAAGGATCCTTTTCCTTCCTCTACAAAACCATCTTATTCACTCGATCACATCACGGAGGATAAGCGCGTCTACCTACACCCCCAATCCTTTTCAATTACTAACAAAGATAGTATGAGTAGCATAGGCACAGGGACACGCATCGAACTGAACCCTGCAGATATATGTTCACAGTTCACTAAATAGTTGCTGAAATCTGTCTTTGGAAGAGAGAGAAAGAAGGGCTGCAGCCAGACGAGGTGTTATTTAGGGCTTGAGCAATGCAATCACCTCGTTTGGCTCCCTGGAATTGAATTTGATCCATGCAATTGGATTGAAAATCCTGTTCGACTAGTATTGAATTTTGATTCGGGCCAATTCAAATTCAAAATTTTCTGTTCGGGTGACTGTTGGAATTGAGATTTTTTCTTGAACAGCATTGGAAAAATAACTTCATCAGCAGAAATATTTTCGGTAGCAAATCCTCTACATTTAGAGTAGCGACTCATCAATTTTCCCGTGAAAAAATCAACCTAAGAACTACCAATCTCTCGCGCGCATTCCCTACTCTAGTGCCAACAAACGTCAATCCACTAGAGGTTCGATCGAAACTGGACTCGCTGCATCAGTGGAAACTCAAGAAGCAGAAGCAGAAGCAGAAGCAGCAGATTTGTTCAGAATTTGGGGGCGTTTGGATGAGGAGAATTTCTTTTGGGGTCCCATTATTCATGACTTCCCTCTTTCGAGATGCACGAGAAAAGCGGAGAATGGAGACAAGGCGCGATCGACGCTTGCAAGGCTGCATTTCAAGAGCCTCTAGGAGCTCAGAATTATTTCCCTTAATTAGTTAATTTCCACCTCCATTTTTGTACACACGGGACCTTACTACAAAAGGAAACAAGGCAAAAAAGAAAAAGAAAAAAAAGGAAAGGACTAGAGAATAGCATCTAAGCACAAGCTAAGAGCTAAGATTCTTCCTTCCTTTGGGAAAGGACACCATGACTCTTGTCACTCCACGAGCGCCGCGAAGCAGCTTCCCGTGCGCGCGAGCGCAATCCGCTGCCGCCACCAGCAGAGGCGGACGCCTCGGACACGTCGACAACGCCGGAGGCACCGCCGCGCCTGGGGCTGCTCGGCGTGGACCGCACCCTCCTGGATGGCGGAGGCGGCGAGCCGAGGCGGCGCAGGAGCAGCACGCGCACGGCGGCGATGAGGTCCCCGGCGTTCTCCTCCGGGGAGGGAGGCGCCGAGGCGCGGCGGGCGCGGCAGACGGCGGAGTGGCGGTCGAGCGCCTCCCCCGGCGAGATGGGCGGCGAAG
The DNA here is from genome assembly GCA_036346255.1 of Ampelocalamus luodianensis. Classification (NCBI taxonomy): domain Eukaryota; kingdom Viridiplantae; phylum Streptophyta; class Magnoliopsida; order Poales; family Poaceae; genus Ampelocalamus; species Ampelocalamus luodianensis. The sequence goes on from CM070622.1 coordinate 41,403,307, forward strand.
CGCGGCCGAGCTCCTCCCCAACAGCGTCGCCGCAGAGGCCGCAGATCCACTTCCCACCGTACCGTGCGCGCACGCCAGCGATGTACGGCGCCGTGCACTCCTCTGTGAAGCCGCAGCACTCGCACGCCGCCACCACCGCCTCCTCCCCACCCCCGATCTCCCCTGCCTCCATGAGCTTCTGTCGTCTCGTCTCCTCTGCTCTACTTAGCGGATCCACGAGGTTACAGGACCCGGACCCGTACCCGGTAAGGGCTCCTCGTCGCCGCCGGTGGCCACCGGCGCCGGCGACGCTGCCATTTGTGCGCGTCTTTCTGTGTGTGCGCGGCTGTGAATTGTGCGGGCCTGTCTTATATGGAAAACCTCCTCTGTCCCTCTGTGGGCTGGGTTGGTGGTGGTGAGGTGGGGCCACGCGGCGGCAATGATGGAGTGGGCCCAGTTGGTAAATTTTGCAGGGGTGGGGACGCCACGTCGGACCGTGAGGATAGACTCGCATTGGATGCGGCAGGCCAGGGGAGCATTGGCCACGCCAGCTGTTTTGCCATGTCGTCACCTGTGCTTTGCTCACTTGGTTGACTGTGGAGACCGGGGACTTTGGGATAGACCACGTGGCGAGAAAGGCACACAGAGATGGAATTTTTAAAATGATTTTTATTCGGAATTACAAAAATAATACCACTTAATTTTTATATAAATAATCTGTGTGCCATGACGTGAGTGCGACACATGTGCTATTCGATCGATGGAATGACGATTTCCCCGTCCGAGACGGTGTCGCTTAATGGATTGGCAATATGACCCTAGTCACACAACCGTATGGCGACTAGATTACACTGGACCCAAGTCGCTGTAGTATGGCGACTTAGCGTGGCTTTATAGCGTGCGCGGTAGAGCGATCGTCATTCTAGTGAAGCGGCCGAGCGAGCGCAAAGAAAAGAAAGAGAGAGAGGCGGAGAGGAAAAAGAGGAGAGGAGGAAGAAGAAGAAGAAGAAGAAAAGAGGTTATTTGCTTCGCATCGACGAACATGAGGGTGAGTTTGTAGTATTATCTTGTACAAGTATATTTTTGAAACCACGGTAGATTAGCAATCAACGTCATGTGTGGTGATATATTATTAGCAAATATTTAGAGATAGCATGATTAATTAGTAACTATTGTAGGATAGCAAGCAACATCATATGTAGTAACATATTGTTAGCACATGTTTAGGGATATAATGATTAAAACAATTAGTTTAGTAGTTTTTATAGAGGAAAAATTAGTCAATGAAAATAAATTTAATTGTGCTATTCTCGTGCTGCGCTAATTTCGTTCGGCCTGATGAATGATAACGTGTTATTTTTGTATTATAAAAACATGTCGATAACAGTGCATTCGCAAATGCTAGTTTATGGAATGTTAAATATATGTATTTATTTGCATAATAAAAATGATAACATTTACTTTATAATTTTGGTTGGATTAAGGAATTATGAAATACTAAGACAAAAACACGGATACATGGTTAGAACGTAGGATTCTCAAATATGTGAAATTTTCAATTTTTTCCGTAAAGCTTCACCCATTACAAATATGTATGGTAATGACGATATTTTTAATATTTTGCAATGCGTAGCAAACAAGATCAGTGTTAACGTAATATAACCTTTTGTAGGAAAAATTACTTGTTTACCACTTGGGTTTCATAAAATTGTATATGTATTAGCACTGTGTTTGAGCATAGTGTTTATATTTTATTTGCCATTGGAATATAATTTAAATGATCAATAATATTAATGCTTTTTAATTTCTTAATTCGCAGGTATGGCTCACGACCCTGGTGGTTCGGACTAGCATTTCGGCCTGCTGGACTGGTTGGTCGATGCGTAGTACCATGCGAGCTGTCGTGTCCCGCATCCGGGTTGCGGGGACGACGCGGCTGACTTGGTGGTGGTTAAACGCGAATACCCGACGGACTTGAGACTAGACCCACGCAGGTAGAGAGGTTTGTCATGGTACATGCCACTTGTTTTGTGTCATATGCCCGCTATGTAGTTACTTCTTTGTGTTTTGCGGTGGCCGTCTTGGCCTTCTACCTTTCGCACGATGGTGGAGGCCACCAAGAGGCGGCGCTGCGGTCAGGGCAGCGGGAGGTCCAGTCGGTCGGGCGATCCACGACGGTTCCCATTCGGCCGGTCACTCTTGGCAGCCCTAGTGGGCCGCGGCGGCGAGACGCACACCTTTCACCTCCCATTCGGAGATGGCCCCTACTGCGAGATGTCGCGATCTTTGCCGACACGCTTATCGTCGGGCAGCGCATTCACCGGGCGCTTTGTGAATCGGCGCGACACCTTGCTAGCGAGTTTCAGGCGTTCTTGGGGCGAGGCGCGCCGCCGTGCCGACTTCTGGGCGGCAGCGGCATGGCCCGCCTCGTGGTGGCTTTCGCGATTCGATGCGTATGGTACATATTTTCCATTTTAGAGATGCACAATCCTAGCCGTATGACGGACGTACTAATTATTCGTTTGTGCGTAGGTCGAGCGGATGTCACTTCACCGCTATAGAACCGCTCTGACTAAGTTGGCTCCACTATAAATACAATGATGCTCGGCCAGAACTCCACAACACTACCTATATAAGATTGACAAGGAGAAGGAATGGGAGAAAATCCGCAAACTCTTGAAGGACTGGGTGTCTCCACGAGACCGATGCTCGTCATCATGCATTTAGTCAATGACCTTACACGCAACAAACTTTTCCAAGCTTGCGATCTAAAGAGGCTTCCTCGTAGTCGCCCAACAGTGCAGGTTGAGTCGCGCCTCCTATGCGGTGAGCGCCCTCGGGAAGGACCCCATGGGGTGGCGCCACCCTTTGCTAGTGTCGGGATGTGCAAGTGCGTCAAATGAATTGACGAGTGGACCATTGGGCGGCGCTATTGGTGCTGCGCAAACTATGACGCGGACTACCCGACCACGGGTTTGACACGAGAGCTACATGCACCGGTAATGAAATCGTATTTTAGTGCACACTACTATTTTTTCCCATTCACGCGTACCCGTCTCTCTTCCCATCGTAGTCTCCGCGCGCCTATCGACTTGACCGGTGAATCAACGACAAGATCCACCCATACGACATGTGGATGCTTCGAGAGCGAAGGGTGGGCGAGGAGGACTACGAGGACCATGAAAGGCGTCTCGCATAGCTGCGGTGAGAAGGATAGTAGGGCGGCGGGATAAGGCTGCGCGAGGCGCAGAGCATGAGCATACCGGCGATGAGGGCCTAGAGGGAGCGGAAGAGGGCCATTGTGGCGAGCTAAGGCGATGAGTACAACACCGAACTAGGCGCAAGGGCAAATAGCCACGTTCATGCGATGGTTCGACCCTCTTCATCCACATGTCCCATGTATTTCTATTTCCTAAAGGCATCGTGTTCTGTCCTTTCTTCGTTAGCTTGCGTGCCATGTAACCCTCCTTGTTGGATCAAGCTGTCATGTTATTATCGTTCGTCATTTCTCCAAAGTTCTCCGTGTATAAATTTCCTGGTACATCGTAATATCACTTACCTTCGTACTTACGACTCAATACTATCTTAATCGTTCTAATAAAATTCTTCAGAAAATTAGCGTACTACAACGATATACGACGATCATAAAATGTTATTGCGAGTCTGACAAATTTCGTATCTTTGATATTATACGAAAATAACAAACTAACCAATCAACCTTAACACTATAATTTTCTTTTCTAAAAAAAGACCAATATACAACCAGATTTGCTAAATGTAATACATGTGAAATGTGATATACATTATAACACAATTATTCCAATCGGATCTGGTGAATAGTAAGTTATGATCTAAAATCGCCTAGTGGTTAGGCAACTAGTACAGTCGCTCGGTGGTTGGGCGACAAGTATAAAGTTGCGGATCCATTAAGCGACAATGCTAAATCGCTTCTCCATTCAGCGAATCTCACTTGTGTCGCAGGCTAGTTGGGCGACTATACCAATTCACTCAACCGTACGGCGACACAGGGTTATTTATGTAAAAAAAAATTAAGTAGTATTATTTTTGTAATTCCGAATAAAAAAATTATTTCAAAAAAAAAATCCACAGAGATGAGATGTAGGGGTAAGAAAAAAGGATGCGGCTAATGTCGGAAGCTGCTCTGACCGTTAGATATTTATAACCTGAAGCGATATGAACCGTTGGGTGTCCTCCCTCGGTGGCGTAACACACTGTTGGACGGGCAACAAAAAAAGACCCGTTGGTGCAGTAATAAAAAGCAAGCCTCACACAGCAATGGCAGCCTCCCCGCAACTCTTCCTCACGTGCGGTGCAACATCATCCTTCGTGATGCAACAAAAAAATAACTACGGTGCAACAAAAAAATAACAGCCCTGAAATCAAACAAAATCCCCTTTGCAACAAAAAAAAAAAAACCACCAACATAATGCAACAAAGTGCACTGCTCATCGCAACAAAATAATAAAACCGGTGCAAAAAATCAACATATTTATGCAACAACCCAACTCGCACGGTAATTAATTTATTCATGAACTAATTATTCAAAGCTTCAGGAGGAGATCTGGGACAGATTTGGTTCTCCAGTGGGTTTCTCCTATGGTCAAGGTCTCAGAGAATTCTTTTTGGCTGACTCTTTTAGGAGATCTCGATTTTGTTTGACGGAGAATTGGGTAAGCTTTCTTCTACAATCTTGCCTTGGTGGCAATGCTCCTGCTTTTAAAGTAGTTCAACTTTGTTCTTCCGGTTTCAAATTCTCAGTTGCTTCTAAAGTGATTGGTTTGTTCATCTACAACCTTAAGAGTTTTTTATCCTCGGACTTTGCGGTTTTCTTCTCTCTTTGGGGTAATGGGGGCCCAAATTGGATTCATGAGTTTGATCTCTGGAAGGATGAACAAGCTCGGGAATGGACTTTTGTTGGGAAAAAGAACAAGCCTTCTTATTAGGGTTGGAAAAATAGCTCTAGGCTCGCGAGCCTGCTCGAGCTCGTAGCTCGTGATTTTTGAGCGAGCCGAGCCAGTTCGGCTCGATGAAAAAGACGAGCCAAGCCTGAGCCGTTCGCGAGCCATTTGGCTTGAGCCCAGGGCGGCAGGCGGCGCGAGGAGGCGCAAGCTCAACCTGCCGAACGTGCGGCGTGGGGAAGCTCGAGCGGCCCATGAAGGCCCAGTCCTACGTGGGGGTACCACCCTGAGAGAGCGGCCCTCGAAGCTTTGCCCTAGACTACCCGATCTCCTTCATGACTTCCTCCAGTCCCGAATCCCTGATCCCCTTCGTGGCTTCCTCCCTTACCCGATCCCTTTCCTCAGTTCCTCTCCCCATCCACCCCGCGCCACCGCCCGTGACCCGTCCACTCGGCGCCACCGCCTGTCCACCCGGTGCCACGGTCCCATGCTGTGCTCCTCAGGCGGCCGCCCCTCTGACTTGCTCATACGCCACCGTCAACCGCCCCTCTCCACTCGCCTCGTGCTTTGTACCCCATCCGCCGGCCTCTCCATCCGTCGCCACCCGTCCTCCTCTTATGCCCCATCCTCGCCTCGGACCCCCCCCTCCTCGCTCCGGTCCTCCATGCTAGTCTGGATGGGGAGGAGGCGCGGCGACATGGTGGTCAGTGTGAATCCGTGAGTTCGGCGCCATGAAGATCGGCCACGATGCGTGAAAGAGCGCGTCGACAACGGCGGTGTCTTTGTCGCCGAAACGCGGCGGTGCGCTACAACATCGAGATCCACGCCGCTAATAAGCTCGCGGCAAGCACCGAGGCTCGCTCAACACCAAGCTCCGCTGCTGTGAGCCTACGGTGGATGTGCCATGCGGTGTGCGGATGGAGTCAAGCTCGCAAGCCGCTCGAGCTTGAACATGGCCGGCCGAGCCGAGCTTCTTGTTCAAGAGCCAAAATGAGCCTGACTCGAGCCGGCTTGGCTCGGCTCGTTTCCACCCCTACTTCCTATGCTCAAGTTGTCAAACAACAGGCAGATAAGCAGATTTTGAGGGGAGTTCATTCTAAACCTGGCATTCCTTTCAAAGCTGTGAATTCGATTTACGTAAAACATTTGGTGTCCATGCAGATGTTCACAGATGGTCAATAAGCCTGGAACTTCACATTTTTGGTCAGGATTAATGAAAATCAAAGATCAATTTTTTTGTTTTGGTTCATTTCAGATTAAAAATGGAATGCAAACTAGGTTTTGGGCAAATATTTGGTTAGGAGACTCCCCACTGAAAAATCAATATCTACGCCTTTATAATGTGGTGAGAAGAAAGGATGATACAGTGACGAATATTCTGAGAACAGCACCATTAAATATTTCTTTCCGAAGACCTCTTATTGGGCCTAAGCTTCACGCGTGGAATGAGTTAATTTTGAGAATTGCTAATTTACATCTGATCTCTCAAAAAGATGTTTTCAGGTGGAATTTGAATAAGTCCGGACTTTTTTCAGTACAATCTTTCTATGTGGCACTAATTGGAAGTTCTCAAGCACCCATTAGGAACTTTTTTTGGATGATTAAAATTCCATTAAAAGTGAAAATATTCCTTTGGTATCTCAAAAGAGGGGTAGTTTTAACTAAAGATAATCTACTCAAAAGAAATTGGAGAGGAAGCAAAAAGTGTTATTTTTGTATTAACGAGGAAACAATTCACCATATTTTTATTGAATGCCCCTTTGCACGTCTTGCATGGTGGGCTGTTCAATGTGCATTTAATTTATCTCCTCCTGTGAGTATAGTAAACATGTTTGGGAATTTGTTAACCGGTATTCCAAAAAATTTAAAGTCACAACTCCTAGTGGGAGCTAGTGCCTTATGTTGGTCTATCTGGTTATGTCGGAATGAAGTCATTTTTGACAAAAAGAATGTCACTAATCCTTTGCAGGTTATTTTGTTGAGTGAGCACTGGCTGAGGGCTTGGGAAAATTTGCAGAAACCGTCCCAAAAGGAGGCTATGCTGGCCGGAAGCGACAGGCTGGAGGTAGTGGCGAAGCAAATTTTAAGCAGTCATGGGTGACAGTTTAGTCATAGGATTTGTAATAGTTGAAGTTACTTTTCAGTCATTGTTTGCTTGTAAGGTTTCAAGCCACCTTTAACAATTTTGGCTACTTCGGTGCTTTAAACTTATTAATAAATAGGCTGTATGCATCCTTGATGCAGAGATCGGAAGAGTTTTTTCTCTTCTATTATCTAAAAAGATGTTCCAGTGCATCAGGCTTTTAATCGTCTGCACACTTCTATCCAGAATCCTGTCGTCCATTCAGGGAAGAAAAAACGGTTTTTGATCGGTTAGTTTTTCTTGGTCATCAATACGACGACCTATTCTTAATAGAACCGATCTGATTTTCTTTCCCGAGAATTTCAGTTTTTTATCGTCTTTCTGCAGAAGATGTGGCGCAATTGCCTCCGGTTCAAAATTCGATTCATTTGGGCCAAGTCTTGAAGGCAAAATCTTCAGGTCCACCGAGGGTGATAATTTAGCTACGCAGCCCAATACTGTAGTTAATGGGCCCAAATGTGTCAGATGCCTCTCCCAGGACACTCCAAATTCTCTTGCACAAATAAAATCTGATGTCATTTATGTAGGAGATTCGGACATATTACTAAATACTACCACGATAATCATGGCAAAAGGATTTATTCTAAAATTGCCGTTTTCAGGGCAAGTCAAAAACAGCAATTGGCCAGACAAGTGTTACCAAAATTGGTTTCAGCAAAATAGCTTTGGAATGCAAAATCAAGCAGCGGGCCCCAATTTTTTTTCCATTTCCTAAGGGACTGTGGTATCCATTTCTCTGGATTACCATCCACTAACGCTTCGTCTTCCCCGAGGCAAGAACATGGTTCTCTACAAGCAGATGAAGTTGTAGTTCTGCTAGGTTCTCCTGCTTCTGCTCTTGATCGCGCTCTCATTCCCTACTCTCCAATGGAGAACTTTCAAGCTGATCCTCGTCCTCTCCTTCCGCGAGGCTATGAGCTGCAACGAGTGGATGGTCGCCATGGAAGAATTCGAGTAGTCAGGGGGAGAGTGCCACTAAGGAATGAGGACATCGCCGTCGTCACCATTTCTCGGGTGCCCCATGGACAGGTACCCTCTCAAAATATTGATGGTGTCCTTCGTGATTTCATCACTGGAGCTTAAGAGATTCCGAGTCAGGGATGTTCAGCCTTGCCCTCTAGGGACTGTGTATGTTCTTTTCAATAGTGTGCATGATAGAGATGCTTTAATCTATTCTAGTCCGCACCGGTTTGAGGATGTTGAAATTCGCTTTGTAAAGCACACTGAGGGGTTAGATTGGAAAGGAGCCAACTTTAACAGAGATTGGAAAGTGGGCCATCGCGTGCTGTGGGTATAGATAGGGGCCGCCTGTCTGTTCTGCAGTGAAAATGAATATGTTTCCAATCTCTTCGTTGATTGTATAGTGGCAAAACAGGTTCGGTTGGAAGTGTCTGAACTAGTCGGTAGGAAAGTTGGTGAGAACTTTGAATCTATAGCTAAATGATGGAATTGCTACAAAAGTCATGTAGTACTGTATATGATTACCACTGCTGTGTTATTTGGTGCCTCTGGAAAGAGAGAAACGATACATGTTTTTAGAATAAAATGTGGCTTGGAGCCTTGGATTGCAGGAATTTGGAAGAGAGTCGCATGGACTTTAAAGAACTGGAAGCTGCTCTGCCAGGGTACATGGTCGCAGAGAATGGATCATTATGTCTGATTGCTGAACTGCAAAGTGAAGGAGCCGATGCGCCTGCAATGGAGGTGATTCCTGGGAGGATACGGAGGATTCTGTCAAGATGCAACCTGACGCTTGAAGAGGAGAAGAAATCTGAAGAATGGCTGTTTAATGATGGAAGGAAAATGTAATAGGATAGTCAAGTGATCAGGGCCGGTGTGGCCGGGTTGATCTTAAACAACATGTATGAACGTAAAATGTTTGTGTGCAGAACCGTGAACAGCGTTATCGCTGAAATTTTGGTTACCTAATAAATGGAATCAGGGTGAATCCTCTGTTTCTAAAAAATTAGAGAGTTGATGATGAGAACATGACCCTATGGATACAACCATATTTATTATGCTTACTATCCCAATTACAAGAGCTCGTACACTTTATTTAAATTATCAGTGATCTCATTTTTAGGAATGCTTTTATATTATATAAACTATATGATGCTACCTAATGATGAAAATGTATATTTGTGCAGCACCACATCACTTAGTGTCCAAAACAAGCAAAAGTTCAAGTTGGACACGTTTTGAAATCTAATTCGGCCTCTGGAGACAGCTCTGACTTTAAACGTGCATAACTTTCACATACAGATTCCGTTTGAGATCAACGAGTACTTGATTGAAAGCTTATCTTGTTCTTTTTCAAACGGATCTGGCCTCATCTCAAAAATCCATATGTGTGTGCCGCGATCGTAAAAAAAAGATGCTGCGTCACCTGTTTGAGCCTAATTGGGCCTTGTAATGCTTGGATCCAAAGGGAAGGTGCCTCCTTTCTTGGCCCATACTGTTCATGGTCATATTGTTCATGTGAACAGTATCATAAATAGTACCATCCCCTATCTCTTAGTTATGTGCGGCTTCCCTTTCCCTATTTAAGGAGCCCACACCTCTCGAGTTTTCGGGGATTTTGTTGAGTTAAAAGTTAACTACAATGCAACTTTGTGTATTAGTTTGCGTCGACTAGACTAATTATAATACCACTTCAGAATCCCAATTTATCAAGTATTTCAATCTTATTTGCAATTTCAGATTGTGTTTTATCTTATTCTGGCGTGCTTCTTCGGTGTATGCAAGAATTGATCTTCGTGATCAGGTCATCCGGGTATTCGTGCACAGTTGATAACGACATGTCAAACAGTTCAGCGATTGCGTGGTTTCGAGCCTTACGAGTTCGTAGCCAGGATCGTGAGAGTTGAGCGACTTCTACTGAACTTATCTTCTCATCGAAAGATCGGACTAAAAATCAGGATCTCCGTGTTTCATCAAGTGGTATCAGAGCTACAGTTGATCGGTGAGAATTTCCAGTTTTATAGTAGTAGATTCGTTTTTCATACCTAGAGTCCAGAAAATTGCCTAAAAAATTATTGCACCTATCATCCATACCGAACCCCTTTGAGCCATTGTAATTTTCTTTTCGTATTTTGCTTATTGAATCATTGGTTGCATCGTCGTGTCTAGTTGCGATCTTTAGTTCTAGTTATTGTCTAGTTGGTCGTTGTCTAGATTGCTTCTCGTATTTTTCTTCGTGTTACTTGATCGTTCTTTTAGGGTTCTTAGTTTTTGCATCTAAAACAGAAAATCCGTGGGTTAAAACTCCTCTAATCCGCACAAAAAATAGAAAATTCGTACTATTGTTAATCCGAAAAAAAACCAAGAGTCCAGAAAATTGCCCCACAAAAAGTTTTAGATCTTAGTTTTTCCGCTGTCCAAACCACTTTGTCCTTTCGCAATTTTGTTTTCAGTTTTCGTGTTGTTGAGTTCGAGTCCATCGTCGGTGTCTTTGTTGCTGGTCTAGTCATCGTGATCTAGTTTCTAGCGTCAAGTCTTTGCTATTTTGGTCATCGTGTATCTCGGCTTGTCCTTTGTTGCATCCGTTGCAATTAGGGTTTGTCTGCTATAACCGAGTTTGAGTCACCACCTCCATCCGACCACTTACTCGTGACACCATCCCCATCCGACAACCTACTCGAGCCAACACCCCCAACCGACCACCTCCTCGTGTTCGACTACCTAGTCGGATTCGACCACCTACTCGATACGACCACCTCCTCGAATTCGACTCCCAGTCGGTTCGACCATCTACTCGTTTCCGCCCTGACATCCTACTCGGAGTCTATCTGTTTTTGGTTGCTCCCGGACGCCCACACACTCATCATATCGTGCCCGACCCAACAAAGACCGAGAAGAAACTCCATAGCCGAAACAGAGATAGCCAAAGTTCAGAGAGAGAGAGAGTATCTTTTTATTACCTTTATACCCCTGCTCTCCGAAAAAAGTTTGTGACCTATATATATCCCTAGGCCCGAAAAAGGGTTTTAAAGAGTTGTGAATCAAGGTCAGTGGCGCAAAAAAAAAGGAAGGAACCCTAGGTTGGGTTTCGTCAGTCAAAAAAAGAAGAAGAAAGAATCAAAAAAAAAAAGAAAAGAAAAAGAGAATAAAAAAAGAGAAGGGACCACCCTAGTTGGCTCACGACCACCCTCAGTTGGTCTACGACAACCCACCGGTGCTCCACGACCACCCACTGGAGATATCGGTTGCTTTGCAAATTTTGTTCCTTTGTGCTTGTATCTACCCTATCTTTCGGCTTGCTTGAGCTAGTGCTAGGAGCGCGATTGGGCCAGCAACTGTGACGAGTACTGTGGACTTTGATTTAGCTTTGCTAATCTGATTTCATTATTGCTATTCCTTTCTACTAAACATTGCTTGTCCGAGCTCCACATACTTTTGGCCCTCAGATTTGGATCCTCACTTTCACCTCACTTGATCATACATCCCACCTTCTCCGATCATACCACTTGCTGCAATTTGGTAAGAAATTCATAAGAGCTTGGTAAGACGCTATAGAGTGTGTGATTCCACCTTCCACCACCTAGTAGTTGGTAGGGATAATATATTTGTGTTGTCTTTTATCTCGTACTAACCATGGCGGTGAGGAATTGGATGCAAGAGTGCGTTTTGAGGCGAGCTTACAAGGGTGTTGGATGAGCACCATCATGCTATTAATGGCGACATCGAAAGGAAGTTTGCGGAGACAAATGCAACACTATAACGACTTAATGCTAGTATTGCAACACTCAATGCACGTATTGATGGTTTGGCCAATCAACCACCGAACAATGGTCGTGTGGATCCTCAAGGTGCAGCCCATGACCATGAGATCGACAACGATAATGAGATGCGCCACCACGATGCCTTGGATGCACGACAACGGAACCGATTGAACTTCAACCGTCAAGGTATGAGAGGTAATAACTTTTGCACCATAATACACGTGATAATGATGATCCGTATGCTAAAGTCAAGTTCACTATACCATCTTTTGTGGGTGCTTATGATGTTAAAGTATATCTAGATTGGGAGATGACGGTAGAACATAAATTTAATGCTCACTTAGTTCTGAAGTGCATAGAGTTAGGCAAGCCACAAGTGAATTTACAAACTTTGCCATCATTTGGTGGAGTAGAGTATGCAATGATGGATTAGCGCCAACTACATGGGATGCTTTAAAGGTTGCTATGCATATGATTTATTCCACCCTCTTTTAAGCGGGACTTGCGTAAGAAATTGCGAGTGCTTAAACCAAGGTAATAGATCCGTAGAAGAATATTATCGGGAGCTACAAATTAGTATGTTGCGTTGTGATATTATTGAGGACGAAGAGGCTGCTATGGCACGTTTTTATGGAGGACTAACACGTGAAATTCGGACATAGTTAATTATAAAGAATATGATAGTGTTCCTATATTGTTCCACCTTGCATGTTTGGCGAGAAAAGGAATTGCGGGACGGCAGAGGCCAAGGAACAATTTTGGAAGCACGTCTACACCAAGATCAACATCGGGGCAAGTTAAAACAGTCCCACCTTCACTACATCTGCTGCCCCTCCTCGAGTAGGGCGCGTTTAGCAGCACCTCCGACACCAACACATGCACCCGAGGTAAACAAATCTACTAGTGTGCAAGCCCTAGCCAAGAGTTCTTCTTCGGTTGCTTCCACAGATCGTACGACTGGGATTATTTGCCATCGTTGTAAGGGAATGGGCCATGTCATGAGGGACTGCCCAAGTCAGCGAGCCTACCTCGCCACCGAAGACGGAGGTTATGTAAGTGCTAGTGATATTGAGGATGAGTATGTGCTTGCAACTAACATTGCAGGTAGAGGAGACGAGACAGATAGTGATGCTGATGATGTACAAGAACACGTAGCTGCTGTTGATACAGGGACTCATGCGAGCCTTGTTGCGCGAGTCTTTGGCGCACAAGTGGAGAGAGTAGAGCAAAATTAGCGGCACAACTTGTTCCAATCCATTCCTCGTGAAGGAGAGAGCCTGCGAGTCATCATTGATGGAGGGAGTTGCAACAACCTTGCAAGCTCCGACATGGTCGAGAAGCTTGGCTTGACCACACAACCACACCCACATCCCTACTACATCCAATGGTTCAATTCGTGTGGTAAGTTAAAGGTAAACAAAGTTGTGAGAGTGCAATTTTCAGCTGGTAATTACAAAGATAGCACCGACTTTGATGTAGTGCCTATGCAAGTATGCTCGTTGTTGCTCGGTAGGCCTTGGATATATGATAATGATGTTTTGCACCATGGTAGAGCTAATACCTACTCGTTCTCACATAGGGGTAAGAAGATTAAGTTGTTGCCTTTGACACCCGCTGAAATTGTGAAAGATGAAGTAGAGCGTGCTAGAAATGAAAGAAACACCAATGAATATGATTCTAAAAATCAGCAAGTAGTGAAACATGTTTTCCCACCTAAAAGGGAGAAAGTGGCACCTAGTTCCAAGGCCGAAGGAATTAAATTGAAAGGGTGTGTTATGCTTGCCACTAAATCTGAGCTTGCTGAAATTTGTGATAGTGAGCTGCCTTGCTATGCTTTGATATGCAAAGATGCTTTATTTTCACTTGAAGATATATCTAGCTCTTTGCCTCCTGCTGTTGCTAACCTTTTGCAGGAGTATGTGGATGTATTTCCAGCTAAGATACCCCTGGGATTGCCACCTATTCGGGGGATAGAATATCAAATTGACTTGATCCCGGGAGTGACTTTGCCAAACCGTGCTGCATATAGGACCAATCCAGAGGAGACTAAGGAAATTCAGCGACAAGTCCAAGATCTTTTGGACCGTGGTACGTCATTTGAAAGCCTTAGTCCTTGTGTTGTTCCTGTTCTTTTGGTTCCTAAGAAAGATGGAACTTGGCGTATGTGTGTTGATTGTAGAGCCATTAATAATATTACCATAAGGTATCGACATCCTATTCCTAGGCTAGACGACATGCTTGATGAGTTGAGTGGCTCTATTATTTTCACAAAGATTGATTTGCGAAGTGGCTTCCACCAGATTAGAATGAAATTGGGAGATGAATGGAAAACTGCTTTTAAAACTAAGTTCGGACTATATGAGTGGTTAGTAATGCCTTTTGGTCTAACTAATGCACCTAGTACTTTTATGCGATTAATGAACGAGGTTTTACGTCTTTTCATTGGAAAATTTGTGGTGGTTTATTTTGATGATATCTTGATTTATAGCAAGTCACATGAGCTACACTTGAATCATATACGTGCTGTTTTTAATGCCTCGAGAGATGCACGTTTGTTTGGTAACCTCGAAAAGTGCACCTTTTGCACTGATCGAGTTGCGTTTCTTGGTTATGTTGTGACACCACAGGGCATTGAGGTGGATGAGGCAAAGCTGCGACCATCCAAAGTGGCCGACGCCTACCATCGTGTCACAGTGCGGAGCTTCCATGGACTTGCTGGATTCTATCGACGTTTTGTGCAGGATTTAAGCACCATTGTCGCACCATTGAATGAATTGACAAAGAAAGGAGTGCCTTTCCAATGGGGACCTGCGCAAGAGAGGGCATTCCACTTATTGAAAGAGAAGCTCACCCAAGCACCCCTACTCCAACTCCCTGATTTTGGTAAGACTTTTGAGATTGAATGTGATGCTAGCGGGATTGGGATAGGTGGTGTATTGATTCATAAACCAATTGCATATTTCAGCGAGAAACTAAATGGGCCTAGTCTGAATTATTCTACCTATGATAAAGAATTGTATGCTTTAGTTCGTGTGCTTCAAATTTGGCAACATTATCTATGGCCTAAAGAATTTGTAATACATTCAGATCATGAATCGCTAAAACATATTAGAAGTCAAGCTAAACTAAATAAACGACATGTCAAATGGGTAGAATTTATTGAGTCGTTTCCATATATCATAAAGCATAAGAAAGGTAAGGACAATGTGATTGCTGATGCGCTTTCTAGACGTTATACTATGTTATCTCAACTTGACCATAAGATTTTTGGTTTAGAGGCCATTAAGGAGTTATATGCTACTGATTTGGACTTTAAGGAAGTACTTGAACATTGTAAAGGAGGGAAAACATGGAATAAATATATGATAATTGATGGTTTGATCTATCGTGCTAACAAGCTATGCATTCCAGCTAGTTCCGTTCGTCTTTTGTTATTGCAGAAGGCGCATGGAGGAGGCTTGATGGCGCATTTTGGAGCAAAGAAGACAGAAGATGTGCTGGCCGCCCACTTCTTTTGGCCAAAGATGAGGCGCGATGTTGAGCGCTACGTGGCTCGCTGCACTACATGCAACAAAGCTAAGTCCCGTCTCAATCCACATGGACTTTATATGCCTCTTCCTATTCCTAGCGCCCCTTGGGAGGATATTTCTATGGATTTATATGCCTCTTCCTATTCCTAGCACCCCCTTTACTACATGATCATTCCCCCTAAGTATGAAACTATTTTGTTTAACCTGGACCAATAACATCCCCTACCATGGCACAACAAATTTTAATAACAGTGGCTACCCGCCAAGATTCCATTTCTCATTAAGTCAAATTGATGTAATTACTGATCATGTGAGTATAATACCATCGTACAACTAAGCATAACTACATCACCCATGTTGGTATTTCAATTATGTCCAACTAATAACAACCCAACCTATGGTGTCAAAGGATATATAGCATTTACAATAATCAAGGTGACATAATGTCAATTAGGTAATTAGCTACTCTTGGGAACAGTTGATATAAAAGTAACATGCATGTTGATATAAATCAATATGCTTTTGCAATACTAGCTTTAATATGATCACAAGACTATGACTTGCCTTCGTCGAAGGTTGAGGTTACTCCTACAGACGGGTCCAAACTGGCTTCGGCAGCGTCAGATTCTATACGCGCAAAACGAGAGAAATAAATAACAATAAATCCAAATAAAATACATAGAATATCAAATTAGTACTATTAGAGAGATTATGAATTTAGATGAATTTAGGTAGAAGAATCAACTAATTCGGAGTTCGTATAAAGGAGAACGAGCATTCGAAAGTTTATCGGATTGGAAAAATCTGGAAAAAGAGAAGGAGAGGAATATTCTTTCGGCTGAAATTAAAATATACACAAAGATTGACATGTGGGGTTTACCTATCAGGGGGACAAAGATAGGAGGAAAGAAGAGGATGACATGTGGGACCCGATTGTAAGTGAGAGAGAAAGAGAGGAACAGAGAGGGAGAAACAGAGGATGTGCCGGTGGCTCGAGCATGCGGTGATGCCGACGAACAGCAGCGCGGGTGGCGCGGCGGATGGGAAAAATGGGTCGCTGGGGTCTCGGAATGTTGATGAACTGGTGGCGGCACGGCTGCTGCTTGATTATTCTGGTTCAACAAATTGACTAAGGAAGTGACAGTCTGATTCTGTTGAGTCATCATATTGTTCATGCTCTGCATCATCACATTCATGAGTTGAGTCCAAGTTGTTAGAAATTGTCCCATATTTGGATTTGTGGCTCCAGGTACTGGTGACTACCCACTAGCATTGACATCGACATTCTCAGGTCGAGTACGACTTGCTGTGTTGCGATTGTCAACCATCTACGACAATTGTCTATAGGTTCAATAGATAAGAGAGAAAAACACAATAGGTAAGAGGGAAAAACACAATAGACGAAAAAGAAAAGAGGAAAAGACAGAAACATCTAATTAGGTAAAATAAATTATACCCAAAGACAAACGACAAAGGAGACAAGTAAAATGCTACAAAAGAACAAGACAAATAAACTCTTCAAATTAAAACCTTAGTGTGGCTTCAACATAATGCTTGACAGCAAAACTGCAGCTATCACTTACACTCAAGCAAATAAAACCTAAAGCAATAGCGATCTAACAACGCTACTAAAAACTCTAATTTGACAGCTCCCACTCTGGACTAGACAACGAAAACTCTTTAAACTCCAGCTCCGAATCGCTGTAGAACACCCACGAATTGCAAACTACTGGTGGAGACTCTAGACGAACAGCTGGAACAAAGTGATGAAGATACTCCTTACGATTGCTGGTGATTCGACGCCTTTCCTTTGGACTAGGTGGAGTAGGTGACGGCAACTAATTCTCCCAACTCTTCTTCTGGTTCAAGAACAATTGGCACACACGCTACTTGCATCACATACTTCTGAATCAACTTGGACAAACTGATCTTGTGCAACTTGCAAATCCTTCTAATAGCTTTATGGGTAACTCTAATTACTAACAAGTCATCAAGCTCGTTGTGACTCTTCATACTATGATGATGAATTTGACACCTAATCCTCAAGATAAAGTACACACTCATCTTGAATCCAATGTTGTCGACGATCAAGTCACCGATCTTATGAAATAAAATAAGAAAATTGGCTAAGAATTCCTGGAAGGGAATGGAGTTACTCTTTATTGCAATGAACTGGCTATTACAATGATGCCTTAGGCAAGGCGACAGACTCGCCCTAATTACACTGAGTATATTGTTTGCTACACTTTGGTTTGCTTCAATTGTCTTCAGATAGAATACAATTGCCTTTTGATCCTCCTTTGCTGTTTGTCATCCACCTTTAAATAATTGGCGAAGAGGTGGCAATTAATCTTAGAGAAGACACCTCTTGGAAGTGACACGTTTGGTCGGGAGATAGTTCTGATCGGTGAAATGCTAACCGATCGCGATTGGTGTTAGCAGAGGCGAAATAACGTGATCTGATTATTATCAATGACTTAGGACTATAAGCGTCATGTGGTTTGGGGTGATAAGACACATGTCTCATTCTTCACACGGAGGAATGTATTTGGAATCAGTCCAAGTATGAGTTTAAAGACTCTTCGACGATCGTGCAGTCGAGCAATGGGTACATGGCCCTTTGACTAGGTTACTCACGAGTAACCTCTAGAATTCTAACGACCACGGTGGGTCGTTAGCCACAAGGTTTACGACTACAAAGGTCGTGTGGCTTTTAATTAAATGTAAAACCAATATTTAGGAATTTAATCCTCGTCAAATCTTGTGCCCATTCACTTTCTCTTCCTTAGTGAAATAAGTTGGACACCTACTTGTTCCCAAGCTCTGCAACAAACACTGAAGAACTTCAGGCCAATCTCCTTTTTGATCATGGAACACTCGAGCCATCTAAAGAAATTAAAAAGGCAAGATGGTCAAATTAAGACTACAAAGCAAAATTCAGCAAGGACAAGAGACAAGATCTCCAGAACAAGATGAGAAAAGGATAAGAATAGAATAGACTGAGATGAGAAAAGAACAACTACTCAAGCAAATTAGTTGATTTGATTTAAAAAATAAGTTTTGAAGCTTTTGACTAAGACGACCATGCTAACTACGGTTGCGTTCTGCAGTCAATATGACTCTTATACCACCTCTGTCGGGACCCGAATTTACACATCTGAAACCCTCTGTGTATTCTGAACTAGTCTCAGATCAATAGCTAGCTCACACAGTAAAACATCGATGAAATACCATTCATTTATCGATTTAACTAAAAATATCTTAAAATAACAAATAGTAATAATAATCGGACCTTGTGATCAATGTTTACTTAACTTGCCATGCAGGGAAAAAGAAACAAAATAAATAAACTCTTGCGATGGAGCGGAAACATGGAAAGGCCAATCAACATGCCCACTGACAATCGAGTGAAGAACGCATCCTAATTTGCAAAGCCTTCAAAGAACTCCTCTTCGTAGAACTCTTGAGCAGCTTGACTTTGTTCAACTAAGCAACAAATTTTGAGACGTGAGTTCATAAAGTACTTAACAAGTCGTAAGGACCAGTATGCAATCAATATTCATGCAAGGCTTTATCAAAGGAATAGTAGTAAGGTTCTTTTGCGGAAAGCGGGTATTGACGGTAAAAATATTAAATAGATTGAAATGTGTAATTTAAAAGAATAATAAATAAGTAAACAGTTGCTTTGAAATAACCAGTAAACCTCCCGTTCGCTTTCCAACCAAACCTCCAAGTGAACATCACATTCACTAAGTGAATCTCCCATTCACCTTACAACACATTTTCATAAAAACTCTATCATGTGAAATCCCCGAGCATTGTTCATAACCGGGAACATGGCTGTTTAAACAGTTTTATCTCTACAAAGGTTGTATAGCTTTACCCACAAGAGGTAAATCAACTTATAATGTCTGTTCATACACTTCCGTAGGTCCGCGACTAAGTGATTATCACAAGGCCTTTACAAAGCTCCTTCCCAACCCTGCTCTGTCTGCTAAGGTTTCAACACTAGATATCATCACGACCAGACAGGGGCACCCTCTTGCGCCATTGTGAATATCCATCCTGGAATTCACGCTTCCAAAAATCGAACTAGAGCTGAAACATTGCTAATTATTTAGGCAAGTCCACCCCGTACTGGACATGTGGTTGTATGATATGGTCTAGTTCAATGGCGCACAAGATTAAGTCCTTGACAATTCACCCAGGCGAGACTACCTCATCCAAGAACAATGTGCTTCCCGCAACCCCTTTACTGCACGATCACTCGCCTAAGCATAAAATATTTTGTTCAACCAAACCAATGACAATCCTTGCCATGACACACAATTTTATAATAGCGACATCGCACCACAATTGGTACAACAATGATATCACACTATAGTTGCACAACAAGTGGCATCGCACTACGCTCCATATATCATTAAGTCAAATTATCAATATTGAACATGTGATCATGAGCCCATTGTAACTAAGCATGACTAAGCATCTCTAAGAAAACCCATGTTGGCGAGACAAATGTGTCCAACTAATAATGACCATCCTATGATGACAAATGATTCATAGTATTCAAATAATCAATGAAGGTATAATGACAAATAGCACTACAAGAAATCTGCTAAACTATGACAAAATTTCTATGACAACTAGGTAAATCGTCATTATCTGCCCATATTCTATGACGTTTTTCGGCAGCAGCGTCATAAAGAACATCCCAGGGTTGGGACCCTACTTGTAGTGACGGAAAATGTCAAAATCGTCACTAACTCCCAAACCTCAAATTGTCATAAACAGGGTGTTTGGCATTGTGATGCCATTGCTTTGTCATAGTTACACAGGTGACAATCTCATATCGTCATAATCCTCTTGGAGTTTTTTTTGGATAAAGTTACACAGGTGACAAACTGGTTTGTTGCCACTATGGACGCACAGAAGTGGGACCCACATGTCAGAAAGTGGTGCAAAATGTAATGTGGCACGCGCAAATAAAAACCAGCTCCCAGGCTTCGAACTGGGGACCTGTTGCATCGCAAGCTGCTGCAACACCACTGCACCATCGAGAGGAATTCGTTGGAATCGTATGTGAATATCTAGATAAGCTATTACATGCGAGGCAGGGACTTACAAAGAAAAACCAGTAGCACGGTGGCGGCCACAGTGTTTGAACGGCTGAGCAAAGGGGACGGCTGCGACTCCCGCCGGCAACTGCTGCGACTCCCGCCGATGAGGGTTGCTCGTCCCATGCTCGTTGCGCCACTGCCATGCTCCGTGGCATGGCCACAGTTGCTACGGCGATCGGCTGCCACACAGGCTGACACCCAGATCTGGCCAGACATTGGCCATTCTCAATTGTAGTCTTCAATTGAAGGTAAGGATACCCTCCATTCTCCTTTTGTTGCTTCTTAGTGGCTCAGGTTTGGTTGAATAATAGTGCTATTGTAGATTTTGTGCGTTTTTAGCTGGTCCATGGTTTAACTTGAGTATATGCCACTGAATTACCAATTTGAGAGTTTAGAATACACTTAATTTTACAAGTTGTTCGGTCATTGCAAAATATTTATGTTTTGTGAAGTTGAACAGTATGAAGATGTGAACAGCATGGACAATAATTTTGATTAAGGTTTACTTGTTTGAATGGCTGATAGATGGGCAATAATTTTGATTAATTTGTACTTGTTTGAATGTCGGACAGATGGACAGATCTTCGATTAAATGCAGACAGTTTAGCACTACACATATCAATGGGGTGAAAGAGTTCATGCAATTTGTTAGTGCCCGATTTGATGAGAATGCTGAAATACTTTGCCCATGTCGTGTATGTTTGAATCGGGCTCATAGACCTCAAGGAGTTATGGATGATCACATATATATTCATGGGATGTCAAGCACATACAATAGGTGGATCTATCATGGAGAACCATTGGATGATGGAATTCATGAAAATGCACCGCATGAGAATGAACCATTCGATACTATAGAACATGATGTTAAAGAGGATGTTGGTTTGAACGAGGACGATGACGATGATGATAGAATTCTAGATATGGTAGAGGAGTTATACACAGCTGAAGAACAAGGTGGACGGAATTCAATGTTTGGAAGTGTAATAGCAGAGTTGCAATGCCAGCTTTATCCTGGATATGCTCATTTTTTAAGATTTACATTTGTTGTGAAGTTACTTCATATCAAGTCATTCTATCGAATCAGTAATGTTGCATTCACTGCATTGCTGAAGCTATTGTCTTCAGCGTTCTCAGTTTGCTTTCTTCCCACATGTTACAATGAAGGAAAGAACTTTATCCGTGCATTAGGACTTGGATATGATTCAATCCATGTTTGCAAGAATAATTGTGTCTTATTTCGAAAGGAGTATGCCAACAATGATGAGTGCCCAGTATGTGGTGAATCTAGATAGAAAGATGCAGAAGGAAGAAAGCAGATTCCTGTGAAGGTATTGCGGCATTTTCGATTGATTCCAAGGTTGAAGATGATGTTTGCTTCAAAAAATACAGTGGAGGAGGCACAATGGCACAAGTTGAAGCGGCAACCTGTGGACAATGAACTCATCCATCTTGCTGATGGTGAGGCATGGAAAGACTTCGACAGAAAATATGGGTAGTTTGCAAAAGATGCAAGGAACATGAGACTTGGCCTTGCTATAGATGGTTTCAATCTATTTGGCAACATGAGCTCCTTCTATAGCATGTGGCCAGTATTTGTCGTGCCTTACAACGGGCCACCCTGGGTATGTATGGAAAAGTCCAACTTCATGATGGCCCTACTGATCCTAGGTCCAAAATGTCTAGGAAAGAATCTTGATGTGTTCTTGGAGCCTCTCATTGAAGAGTTGCTGGAGCTTTGGAAGGGTGTCCGTACTTATGATGCATGTAGTGCTAGTATGTTTGATCTACATGCTGCAATTTTATGGTGCATTCATGATTATCCAGCATTGGCCACCTTGTCAAGACGAATCACAAAAGGTTATTATGCATGTGTGCGTTGTGACAAAGATCCCTGCTCAAAGAAATTAAGGCACAAGATATGTTACATTGGCCATTGTCGTTTCCTTCTAAGGGATCATCCGTGGAGAAAAAGGAAAGAATCTAATGGTGAGAATGAAACCCGTGCGAAGCCTTGGGAACTTAGTATAGAGGAGCTGCTACAGCAACTGGACAATGTAAGAGATGTTAGACCAGGAAAGCATCTGCAAAGCGGTAATAAGAGAAAGCGGCAAGTCGATGGTCAAGTTTACACTCGAAGAGTTTGTTTTTTTGACTTGCCATATTGGTCGAGTCTGAAGCTGCGGCACAATCTTGATGTAATGCGCATTGAAAAAAAATATATGTGACAACCTACTTGGTACATTTCTCAACATTGATGGGAAGACAAAGGACACAGTCAGTGCTAGGCTAGATTTGGAAGACATGGGCATAAGATCTTTTTTACACTTGCAGTATGAAGGAGATTCATACAGTATCCCTAAAGCCCCATATGAAATGAAAAAAAAGACCAAAAGCGTATTTTTTTGAATTTATAAGAGAGGTGAAATTTCCAGATGGATATGCTTCTAACTTAGCAAAATGTATTAGTGCGGATGGATACAAGGTGCTAGGATTAAAAACTCATGATTGTCATATTCTTCTACAAAGAATTTTACCTACTGCCCTACGAGGAATCATGAGTAAGGAGATATATGAAGCAGTTGCTGAATTGGGAAATTTCTTTCAGCAGTTATGTTGCAAAACTCTAAAGCTAGATGTTCTGCATAAATTGAAAGTTCAAATCCCAATCATTTTGTGCAAGCTTGAGAAAATTTTCCACCAGCTTTCTTTGATGTTATGGTGCACTTGGCTGTTCATTTACCTGATGAAGCAATCCTAAGAGGCCTAGTGCAATATGGCTAGATATACCTAGTGGAAAGAAGGCTATGTACACTGAAGCATTTTGTGAGAATAGGGCTAGACCTGAAGGATCCATTGCAGAAGCATATGTTGCTAATGAGTGTTTATCTTTTTGCTCAAGGTACTTGAATAATGTGGAGACACGATTCAATTAAGAGGGCAGGAATAGAGAGCATGTTGACTTAAAAGAAGGTGACCTCTCTGTTTTTCAACATGGTGTTGATTTAATTGGAGCCTCAAGGATGACATATCTTGAAGGTGATTATGACAAGATGGTTTGGTATGTGCTCAACAATTGTCCTGAGGTTCAGCCATTTATGGAGTATGTGATCCCTTCTAACACTTTTGACTTTTGTTTCAGATATAATATATTATTTATCTCTAATTTCTGAAGCCACTATGCAGGTTATGCAGACAAGAGTTAGAGAAAGAAGGTAGTCATGATGTGGAAAAAAGTCTAGAGCATGAATTTGCCACATGGTTTAAGAAGCATGTGAGTTTTCTTTGCAATTTTGGATGGAACTCTGATCAGGTGTATAGGTTATCATCATGCTGACCTTTTTGTTGTCCAGATGGCAAGACCGCGTTATGTGGAAGGAGTAGAGGTCAGTGATGACCTATATTCATTGGCATGCCAACTAGATATGCGAGTGAGATTATATTCAGCATGTATTGTTGATGGTGTTCGATATCACACGATTGACCATGAAAAAAATAGAAAGACTCAGAACAGTGGAGTCATGGTTCAGGGTACACATAATGGTTAGCATATTGATTTTTATGGTTGTTTGCAAGACATTATCGAGTTGCAGTATAACTCAAGCCAAGACGTCCGTCGAACAGTTGTTTTATTTCGTTGTGGCTGGTTTGATCTTGATGACAAGAAGACAAGATTGAAAGATGATGGATATTTCAAAAGCATCAACACTGCAAGTTACTGGTACAAAGGAGATCCTTTTATTTTAGCCGCACAATCAACAAAGGTATTTTACTTGCAGGACACAAAGTTTGGTGGAGACTGGAGAGTTGTTCAAAAGTTTGAGCATAGGCATTTGTGGAGTGTCACCGAAGCAGAAACTGAGAAGGAACTTACATACCAAGATGATGACTGTACACAATGTCCAGTACAAGAAAATGAACCTATTTCTAAAAATTTACATGCTGATGATGGAGAGTGTCATACTGTCCCTGCTAGTGTCGTTCAAAAATACTCGCAACCAAGTGGATGATGTCAATTACGAGTCTGATGAAGACGACGAAACTTACATGCAATACTGCAATGATAATGAAGATCGTGTAGTTCCTGAGATAGATAGCGATGAGGAGTAGTTTGTGATCTGTTAGTTTGTTGTAATGTGGACATAGATATGTAAGATTGATGTTAATTTGACACTTTGTTGTATTTTCTAATGTTAATTTCATCACAACAATTCTACTTGTGAGTCTAGATTCCATGTTTGTGAATCAAGTGAACATTGCACTTGTGAATCCATACACAACATTTCAAAATGTAGCATTTTGAATCCATACACAACAATGTACATTTCAGAATTCATATTTCAGATTTCACAATTCACATTTTAGATTTCAGAATTTCAGACAACATTTCATCCATACTTTACATAAGACTACATCTTACACATTATAAATTGCTAGGAGAGTGGCCAAACTACACCTTACATTACAAAAGATAAACTCAGTTGCCAATCCTGCCAATACAAATTCCTACCAGCAAGCAAAAAAGTGCAATAACAAGCATTTTGAACTTTTCATCTGTAGCAGTAGAATTCCTGATTGATTTGTTGATCTAATCCAATGGGGTATTCATCATAGCTAGATGGTCCAATACATGTTGGTCGACTTGGAAAACGACTTTCTTCCCACTGCTCAACTTCACAGTACAATCCTCCCTTCTCTCCTGTTCCACGAGAACCATCCCACTCAAATGCCTCATGTACTGGTCTCTCCACATGAAAGTGTCGCACCTGCCCGAATACATCTGGACCAAACAAAAGCAGCCAGTTTCATCATCACAATTCCTCAAGTGCCACCGCCCGACAATACAAAAAACCAACAAAATCACGAGAAAAGGGAGTATCTTACACCGTTGTTTCTAGGGCATTTGTAGTACTCTCTTCCTCTATTCTTTGAACTCCCGGAGATGGCCCAGATCATCTTCGCGTGGCACTTGGGGCATGGCATGAGAGGTAGGCCACTGCTAGGCACCGTCGCTATTGCGGAGCACTCGGAGTACGCCTCCGCACGATCCTTCTTCTTCTCCATGGCTCTCAAGGGCGGCGATGCTTCAGGTCGCTGGTTTCGGGGAGTGGAGGGCCAAACCCTAGAATCGATTTGGGGGAGTGCAGGCCCAATCCCTAGAATTGATTTGGGGAGGGGAGCACTGGTGGGAACGCGAAGGAGTTGCACGGACAACAATGGGAGGCAGCGAGCCTAAACGAACAGTTCTGGCTGATGGGTGGGATAGCCTTGGCAGAGGCTCAAGATCTAACCGTTCGATCTTGATCAGACGATCCAAATTGCTGTGAACGTTCGGACCCCCGAACGGCCAAACTCCATCGGGCCATTCAAAATAAATCGGACGGCTCACACTGCTGGTGACGTTCGGACCGCCGAACAACCAAGCTTCATCGGACCGTCCAAGCACGATCAGACGGTGGTTAACGAAGGGGCTGAGTGGATGCGCGCGGAGATAGGCAAGACAAAGGCTGACAGGTGGGGATCACATGTCAGTGGAAGGCGGCGGCGCGCGCACGGTGCTGGGCTGCACAGTGCTAGGCCGGGTTAGAAAAGGGTTGGGTTTCGGCCCAAGCTATTATCTGAGATTTTAAATAGGTTTTCTTTTTTTAGAAAATAGCAAAAATTAAAATAAGCAATAGAAAATAGCAAATGAACTCAGAAAAATTCTAGAAAAATTTAGAAAATATATCTGAGCACATAGAATCCAAATAAAATAGTTTTGACAATGGTTCAAGTTGGAATTATTGACTACTTATAGGGATTAACTTGATCAACACACAGGACTTGAAACTAAACCTAGGCCATTGTTTCATGAAAATTGTTGTGTCCTAATGAAAGTAGCAAGACCACATTCGGATCATAGCTTAGAGGATGCTACGATTATTATAAAAACAATGAGGGAGAAAAATAAAAGAGGTTACTATGCTCGGGCTCGATCTTGGCCAGCGTGGGGTCATCGCCGGGGACGCCGCCGGTGGGCGATCGCCTGGAGGGTAGTGGACGCCTGGTGTGCGAGCTGATGGAGGAGTCGTCGGGATCCATCCAAGGCCTCCGCCGCCACGGCCATGGCCGCCACTACCTTGATCCATCGCCCTAACCCTAGTGGGTGGAGGGGGTGGCGGTGTCGGGCTGCGGTAGAGGGGAGAGGACAGCGGCGAGAGGGGGACGAACGGCGGCGAGAGGAGGACTGCTGAATTTTTGGTTCTATGGCGCGGGAGGAGGCAAATTTGGGCGCTACGACGCGGCTGCCTTGTATGTACAATACCGTCATTAGTATCAGTGCCGGTTCATGATTACCAGCAGACACTGAATTATCAGAGCCAGTGTGAGGACCCGGAATATTTAACTAGTAACACTTAACCTCCAAATGGTTCTAGCATTACTAATTAAACATTCTAAGCCTCGATGGACATATGCTTCCCAGAATTGCAACATATGCACATCATCACAAAATTACACATCATTTCCATACACCATACATCACTAAGTTCAACAATGACATACATAAAGTAAAGTTATTACAAAAGAGCCGACCGCCAAATAGAACAATATACAAGAAAGACAATGAAGCAAAAGGTGCCATAAGATGGCTAGAACAAAAGTCGACCGGTTAGCCAACATAACGCACAAGGCAACCGACCGGGCCGCCAAGCTAGTCGCCCCGCAAGCTACCACAACAAAGCTCACAAAAGTGAGGCCCCTCGAGCTCACCTTCTTCCTCTGCAACAAATACATTTGAGCAAGATAACTGAGTACACAAAGGTACTCGCAAGACTGACGTGTGGAATAGCAGACCTATTCATATCTACATGCAAGCTTATTTAGGTGGAGGTTGTATGTCTCATTTTGCATAAAACCAACTTTATTTGCAATAATGTAATACATTTAAAGGCAAGTTTGCAAATCTGTTTTGTTGTCAAAATTACGGCGAAATAAAGATACATACAAGTAACCACATGGAAGTGACTATCCCAATAGTCACCACAACATAGCACGAATCCCCGATTCGTACCACCCATCAAGTTTTAATTAAAAGGTTGTAGTCTAGTTCTCACAGGGCGTATCCGAGCGTGTCCATAACCTAGGACGAGGCTATTCGAATAGTTTTAACCCTGCAGGGGTGTACCAATGTACCCACACTTCAGACCGCCTTTAAGCCACAAAGCACACTACCGAAGGTATGCCGGCACGGCTAAGTCCTACGAGACATTTCCAATCTTGTGCATTAACTACGAGCCGCTCGTATGGATAGAAACCCATACGCTTACATTGCAAGCCGAAAGACAACAAATCCCATCACGGGTGAAGTCTTTCGGACACTACAATGCTCCCAACACCATCCCTCCTGCGACTCCCTGCGACTCAAAGCCAACACACTCCAAAGTACTAAGTCAAGAGAGGTCTCATACCCTCTAGTGTGGTTAGCACGCAAAAATGCTCAGTACGGTGGCGCAAGTAACTCGGTCCTTAATGACCCGGGCACCATTCCAGTCACACCCAAAAGCACACCAACATACCATTGTGCCCAAGTCTAAATCCTTTTGTTTTTAGGTTTTAGTTTTCATAAATAGACATGGCACAAGGTGGAAATCATAATCATAATAAGTTTTACGTGATCAAGGTTATCGACAAGTCGATAACCGCCCATTTCTACCGGAAGCTAAGCATGGCTAAACAATTAATTCGTAAGCTACTAAGTGACAAGAGCTCATCCACGAACTCTAATTACAGCAATAACCTATGCTCATGGTAGTAGAGAATAATCATTTGTCTAAGGAAATGCATCTACTAGGTCAACTATTAACACAAAGTAGCAATGCATACATAGAATTTGAAATCAACATAAATACTTAAAATACTGGGATTAACATGATCAAACTGCTTGCCTTACTGGATTTGTTCTTGCTGCAGAGGGGAGTGCTCAGGTTCAATAAATTCTTCGGAACCTAACGCGAAAAGGCGATAAAAACCGATAAGAACGAAGAACACCAAAAGGAACTCAACAGCAAAGAACATCCAAATCCCATGAAATTTCTACAGCAGCTAGAGGTTGATTTTAGACAATTTGAGAAACAAGAATCACTTCATTTGGACTTAGCATGAAAAAGTTATGGCTAATCTAAGTTCTCTCAGCCTGAAAAATCATAATTAAATTAATTTCAGTTACTGTTCATGACAAAAATTTCTAGAATGATCTGGAACTTGAAAATTTTATGGTGGGTAGATATGGTTATCCTAACAACAGCAAAACTGAGTTTGCACAATTTGGAGTTGAAATGAATTAGTTATTATTTTTCTAAGTTCTAAAACTAGTGAATCATTAATTTCAGTGGCAATGATCATATGAAGACCTATTCTATACTACAGTGCAGTCTTAGTGGGTTTTAACAAAACTTAGTTTGCTCAGTTTGGAGTTACAGGGAATAAGTTATGCATTTTATAAATTTTCAATGAATTTCTAAACAACCATTTCATATTAAACAAGTTCTTGCAGTTTCTATCATTTTCTCCTACATAACAGTGCCTAAATCCATTCTCAGATTAAAGTTCATACTATAACAAAGCTACAGCAACTGGAATCATTCAAAAAGAAGCTAAAATGACAAAGATAAACACTTTTGAAATTTGAAACATTAAAAGACTTAGAAAATTTGAGCTCTCGGGAGGTCCAAATGAACTGAAGGAAAAAGGAGAGGTCGTGGGCCGTTGATCTTGCATCGCAGGGCCACAGACCTCGAAGCACAGCGCACGGGAAGACCTCCTCCCGCACTTGGGAGGTCCGGACCGTCGAGATTGGATCCAACGATCACGACCAGTGCATGCACAGCGCACGCAAGGAGGTCCACGCGCCTAACAGAGGTCGTGACCGTCAGATCGAGATCTGGCGGTCCCGAGCACTAGGGGAGGTCCTAAGGGTAAACCTACGGAGGGAGGTCTGGACGGCTAAGATCTCACGGAGGAGGTCTTCAACGGTCTAGATCTCCAGAGGGAGGTCTTTAACGGACACGATCAAGTGAGGAGGTCTGGCGATCAAGATCAAACGAGGAGGTCTGATGGTGGGATTCAACCGAGGAGGTCTTGGGCGGCCAAGATCTACTCGGGATGTCCTAAGTGACGAGGTTTTAACGGGAGGAGATTTGGGCGGCTCGAGATAAGGCCTAGGAGGTCTGAGCGGTCCGGATCGCCACGGAGGAGGTCCCGAGACTAAGGATTTTGCAAAGGAGATCTAACGCTCGAGATCTAACTCCGGGAGGTCGTGGCGGCTAGGATTGAGCCTAAGAGGTGCAGCGGGGTTTTCTTTGTAAAAGGCCGGGGTGGCTTTTACAAAGAGGACCAGAGGTGGTCTTTGCAAGCCGACCGAGGAGGTCTTTTGCAAAGAGGACCTCGGTGGAGGTCGAGGGTGGTTTTGGCAAAATGACCAAGAGGAGGTCCTTTTGCGCGTGATGGTCCTAGCGGCTAGGATTTAACCGGGTGGTCCTAGGCGGTTAGGATCAACCCTAGGGGAGGTCACGGCACTAAGAGTTTTCGCGGACCAGGATCTAACGGCTAAGAGCTAATCCTAGGAGGTCTTTTAACGGCGGAGAACGCTCTAGGAGGTCTTGGGACTTAGAAATTTACACGAAAAACCCTCTACGGTACAGATCTGACTTGGGGGTGGTCTTAAACGGCTGGGATCAAACTAGGGGGAGGTCCTGAGGAGGGAGGTCTTTGCGGTCGTGCGAGAAGAGGTCCGACGGCTAAGATTAACCACAGAGGTCTTTAACGGTCAAAACATCACTGGGAGGTCGAGCGGGGAGGTCTGGGCGGGGTTTTGCCGTACGACAACAGGAGGAGGAGGCCCACTCGCAGCGAGAGGCTCCTCAAAGATTCCGACACCAATCATTGCTCTTGGGACTATCCGAACCTTACGCGACAAAAGCCCGAGTGCTAACACAAGCTCACCACCGGCGATGGGGACCTCGCCGACGCCGACCAAGGGTACCATAACACTCACAATAACGCCGCGGACCTACTAGGGACACTCTCGACGGCGGTGACGGCCTTGAACGCCGGCGAGCCAGAGATAGGCTAGGAGACTAAATACGACAAAATGAAAAGCTAACGAGGTTCAAAATGACCGGGTTTCCAACACTAAGCACTAACCTGGGAACGAAGGAGGTCTAAGAAAGGTCGCAGGAGCTCCGTTGACGGTGGTGCTCACCGGAGTTGGGGAAGACGACCAGCACGGCTCCAAAAACAAGCTCCCCGAATTGTCCACCTCTGTGAAGGTTAAACAAAACAAGTTAGGGAGACTTGAGTTGACCAAGAGAGCAAAGTGACAGCCAAAAAGGCAATAAAGAACCACTAGAGCTCGGAGGTCTTCAAGGAGCTTCAAAGTCAACAATGGAGGCAGGGAGGTGGTGTTCTTGGGTGCTTGAGCTTGGGGCTCACACTCACAACTGAGGGAGTTCAAGCAGCAACCAAGAGTGGGAAGGAAGAGGAAAAAGGAGGTCTCAGGCTATACATAGCATGGGAGCTTAGCAATGGCGTGGGCAAAGCCTCACGTGAACAAAGTCCATGCCCTGCCATGGACTTGCTTGATTTGACAAGGCAGCAGGGATGACTTCTTTTAGGGCAAAGCTCTGCCGCAATAAATGCATGGCAGAAAGAGACGTTGGGAAGGACCAAAAAGTGACAGCACCCTGCTCCCAACTGCTCTGACCCTGACACACGCACGGGCGCGTGAGAATCATGACGACTAGATCTCCAAGAGGTCGTGAGGGAGAAGAACAGGGCCGAGGGGGAGGTCCTGGACGATCCCGATTTGCAATCAGGGTGGTCCTGGACGTCCCAGATCACCCGAGCGAGGAGGTCCGAGCGCGCGGGAGGTCGAGGGAGGTCGTGACCATTGGATGGAGATCAAGGGCTGGACCACCCCGAGGCGCCGAGATCGAGGGGAGTGCGGGCGGCCGGATGGAGATCCAACGGCCCACAAGGAACGAGCTCGAGGAGGTTGAGTGGACTGGGTCCAACCGTGTCGGTTGAGTTAGGCTCGGGCTCGAGCCCGAGTCTGACTCAAACCAGATTCGATTTTTCTGGTTTTTGAGAAGGGCTGACATTTGGAGAATTGTTTGAGGTAGCAAACCAACTCCAAAAATTATGAAATTTTACAGGAGCTTGCTAGCTGATTTAATGACCTTGTGTAAATTTTACAGAGGTTTTTGTGCTATACATTTTCCTCCAAAATTTCCACAAGGTGCTGGTCCCCAGTTTGACCAGAATTTGATTTGGGTTTGACTGACCTCCAAAATACTCAAACAATTCCCGAAAATTGCGAAACTTTTTAGAGGGATCACATATCAACCCAAGAATTTAGGAAAAATATTTCCAGGAGATTATCACAAGATGGAACAAGAATGTTTTTGAAGGATCAAGATTTGGATCAAAGACTTGTGACTATGCATTTCCATATCTTCTTGTACAATACTTGTTCAGTACAAATAGGAAATACATGATGTAAGAAAAAGTTTTAATTTCTACTCATTTTCTTACATTTGAAACACAAGCCCAAAATTGGGATGTTACAACTCTCCCCCCCTTACAAGAATCTCGACCCGAGATTCCGTTTACTTGGAGAAGAAGGATGGATAATCTGCACGAAGGCGATCTTCCCGCTCCCAAGTTGCCTCATCCTCAGAATGGTTTGACCACTGAACCTTAAGGAACTTGATGACCCGGTTCCTTGTTCTCCGTTCAGATTCCTCAAGAATGCGAACAGGATGCTCGCGGTAGGTCAAATTCTCTTGCACATCGAGAACCTCCAACGGAGTTTCCTCAGTAGGGACACGGAGGCACTTCTTCAGGTGTGACACATGGAACACATCATGCACACCCTCAAGTGCGGTGGCGGCTCAACACGTATGCCACAGCCCCAACTCTCTCGACGATGCGATATGGCCCAACATAGCGAGGAGCCAACTTGCCCTTGATGCCAAAACGCTGATGGCCCTTCAAGGGTGAGACTTTGAGATACACAAAGTCATTGGGCTCAAAACTCAACTCACGACGACGACGATCTGCATAGCTCTTACGCTGGGTGGGCGTGCGCGACGCTCGCGAATCAACTGGACCTGGCTTTCGGCCTCATTAATCGACTCTGGGCCGAAAAACTGCCGCTCCCCAGTTTCTGACCAGTTCAACGGGGTTCTGCACCTTTTCCCATATAAGGCCTCAAACGGTGCCATACCAAGACTGGCCTGATAGCTGCTGTTGTAGGAGAACTCAGCAAATGGTAGGCACTTCTCCCACTTCTTCCCATAGGAAAGAACACAGGCACGGAGCATATCTTCCAACACTTGGTTGACTCGCTCCGTCTGGCCATCAGTCTGAGGATGGTACGCTGAACTGAAAGAAAGACGTGTGCCCATAGCCTCTTGCAATTTATGCCAGAAACGAGAGGTGAAAAGAGAACCACGATCTGACACAATCGTTCGTGGCACACCATGCAGGCACACAATGCGGGATATATACAAGTCTGCCAACTGACTCACATCAATCTTTGCCCGCACTGGAAGAAAATGGGTCACCTTCGTCAACCAATCAATGATGACCCACAAGGCATCCTTCCTAGAAGAAGTACGGGGCAACCCGGTGATGAAGTCCATGCCAGCGAATCCCACTTCCACTCGCACGGCAAAGGCTGAAGAAGGCTGCGGGGCGATGCTCGGCCTTCACACGACGGCACACGTCGCGCTCGACAACGAACACGCAATCTCGCGCTTCATTCGGGTCCACGAATCTCGGCGAAGGTCTGATACATCTTGGTAGCCCGG
The DNA here is from genome assembly GCA_036346255.1 of Ampelocalamus luodianensis. NCBI lineage: Eukaryota > Viridiplantae > Streptophyta > Magnoliopsida > Poales > Poaceae > Ampelocalamus > Ampelocalamus luodianensis. The sequence goes on from CM070622.1 coordinate 41,436,570, forward strand.
GATGGATGGACAAAGGAGAATCATGGGCTTCGCGGAGAATCAATTCCGCAACTCCATGACCTTAGGAACTACAAGACGCGCCCAAACCATACAACGTCATGCTCATCCTCTAAAAGCACTTGGCTATCCATCCTTGATGTTACGCTTGATCGGCTCACACCAACATCATGCTGCTGCGCGCCTTGATTTGGTCCACCAAGGTTGGTTGCACAACCAAGGTAGCGAGAGAACTGTGCTCGATCAAACCCAAATTGAGGCGCTGAAACTCTGAAATAAGGGTAGGTCGCTCTTGGAGCATCAACAAGTTTTAATACACCTTCCGATGAGTGCATCCGCATAGCGACATTGGCCTTGCCGGATGATCTTGGATGCCCATATCATAATCTTTTATCAACTCCAACCATCTTCTTTGCCTGAGGTTCAGATCTGGCTGAGTGAACAAGTACTTCAAGCTCTTGTGGTCAGAATACACCTCACAACGGTTACCAATCGGATAATGCCGCCAAATCTTGAGTGCATGAACCACAGCAGCTAACTCCAAGTCGTGAGTAGGATAGTTGAGTTCATGAGGCCTCAACTGCCTCGATGCATAGGCCACTACCTTGCCCGCCTGCATAAGAACACAACCAAGACCCTGACGAGAAGCATCACAATAGATATCAAAACTCTTGTGAATATCAGGGAGAACAAGCACTGGGGCTGAAGTCAACCGCTTCTTGAGTTCCTGAAAACTCACATCACAAGCAGTAGACCACTCAAACTTCTTGTCTTTCTTGAGCAATTCGGTCATAGGCTTCGCAATCTTGGAGAGATTATCGATAAAGCGGCGATAGTAGCCAGCCAAACCAAGAAAACTCCGCACATCGGTGACCGACTTGGGCTGACCCCAAGATAGTACATCACTGACCTTGCTAGGGTCCACAGCCACACCCCCCTGCTGAAAGAACATGGCCTAAGAATGCCACTTCCTTCAACCAGAACTCACACTTGCTGAATTTGGCATACAACTGGTGCTCACGCAGCTTGCCCAACACAAGCTTAAGATGCTCAGCATGCTCTTCTTCATTCTTGGAGTAGATAAGGATATCGTCGATGAATACCACCACAAACCTATCCAAATACTCCATGAATACCGAGTTCATAAGGTTCATGAATAAAGCAGGAGCATTAGTCAAACCAAAAGACATGACGGTGTACTCGTAAAGACCATAACGAGTAGCTAAGGCCGTCTTAGGAATATCCTCGGTCCTGATCCTGACTTGATGATAGCCCAATCTCAAGTCAATCTTGGAGAAGACACGCGCTCCGGTCAACTGATCGAAAAGATCATCAATACGGGGCAAAGGATACTTGTTCTTCACCGTCACTTCATTAAGCGGATGGTAATCAACACACATGCGCAAGGTCTTGTCCTTCTTCTTCACAAAAATAACTGGACAGCCCCAAGGGGATGAGCTAGGACGAATGAAACCCTTCTCTTGCAGCTCACCTAGTTGCTTCTTCAGCTCCTCCAACTCATTAGGAGGCATACGATACGGCCTCTTTGAAATAGGGGTGGTACCGGGCAGCAACTCTATCACGAACTCCAGGTCTCGAACGGGAGGCATCCCAGGCAAATCTTCAGGAAAGACATCCGCGAAGTCACATACAGTGGGGACATCGCGAATCTCCAAAGCTGGCTTTGCTTCAAGGGCATAAAGGTGGGGTTCTCGCAACTGCGGTGAAAACCCAACCTGTTCACCTGAAGGGCTGGTGAGGTAGACAACCTTCCTGGCACAATCGATTTGCCCCAAGTGTTGGGACAACCAATCCATGCCAAGAATCACATCCAAGCGCGCCGAATCGAGTAGGATAAGACTCGCCAAGAATCCCACTCCTTCGATGTGGATAGGAACGTCCCAACACTTGGTTAGCTCTCATTTCGAACACGGAGAGCGAATAGCGGTGGAACCCCAAAGGAACACAGTGGAGACCACTATCAACAGCAAACGACCTCGAAATAAAAGAATGCGAAGCTCCAGAGTCAAATAAAACTATAGCAGGACGCAAATTGACAAGAAGCGTACCCAACACCACGTCGGGCGCCTCCTGTGCCTCCTCAGCCGAGATGTGGTTGACTCGGCCGCTCCCCAACCCGGGGTCTTCGGTCGGTGGTGACCACTCCCTTGCCGCGTCCTCCATTAGGGCGAGGGCGCTCGATCTTCTTAGGGCAACTACTCGCGTAGTGACCCTTGTTGTGGCAGTAGAAGCAGGTGACGTCGGCCGCGGGGTTACCGTGAGCAACCTGCTGCTGAATTGCAGGCGCACGTGACTGAATCACGGCTTGCGGAGGACGTGGAGCTGGTGCCGAAGGCCTCGGCGGTGGTGAAGCCAAAGAACGGGCCACCGTGCGAGCCCAACTCGGGGGCGAACGAGGCGGCTGTGTAGACATTGGGCCTCCCACTTGCACTTGCGGGACTCGCCGCGCTCTCGCCTTGTGCTCGCGGCGATGGCCTTGTCCACCAAGGTGCGGAAGTCGGGAAATCCACAATAGAGAGCTTGTCTGCAGCTCCTCGGACAAGCCCTCCATGAACTTCTCTGCTTGGCCTCATCGGTGGCCACCTCGGCGAGAGCGTACCTCGCGAGATGGTTGAACTCGTGGAGGTACTCGATCCGCAATTTGCGCCCTGTTTGAGTGCAAGGAACTCCTTCTTTTCACTTCATCGGTAGGCGGGAACATAGGCCCGACGGAATGCCGACTGAACTCCTCCCACGAGACCACGTGTCCGTGGGTGCATGGCGAGAAGTTCTCCCACCATGAGAGTGCCGCACCCTCCGGTGATGAGATGCGAAAAGTGCCGCTCCTGCTCCGGCATCGAGCAGCGTTGAGCTTCCGCTCAACTAGACGCAGCCGATCGTCTGCGTCCAAGGATCCTCGGGCCGGGAGAAGGTGGGAGGCTGCGTGCGAAGGAACTCCGCAAGTCCCCACGAGGCGGTGACCACCTCCGGATCCAGAGGCACGGAGAGGAGTGGAGGTGTTCCTCGCGATAACCTCCAACACCCTACGGTCCTCCGAACGATTGCGTTCGATCTGCATGAGGACTTCCGCCATGGTCAGAGGAGGGGGAAGCTCCTCATCGGGACTACCCGGCTGGTTCCGACCTCTACGTGTCCCTCCTGCCATCCTGTTTTACTAAGACAAGTTAGCTACCAGCCCAACATCAAAAGACAAAGAAATCCAAACTCAATTAAAAAGGGCTCAAGAATAACCACCAAGGAGCACAAGACCATAAGTCACCAAATCAACTCCCAAAGCGACTAACCCGTATGGAAGAGCAGTAATCGTTTGAGAAGACCCAAAATTTCAGAACTAAAATCTAGCTCAAAACAGCCCAAAATCAAGGTGTAACCATCTAATAGAGTATAGGCATTTAGCTAATTTTATATCACTTCTTACCCTTTTATTCCCACAAGTTTTAATTGAATTGACCTCTCATTTCCTACCTCCTATACTAATTACTAGCTAGCTGTCCAAATTTCCTTTCTCCAAGCTCTCATGGTTCTCCCAAAACCAACTTAACCGATAAATAGCTAGCTTTTGAAAGGAAGAGAGGAACAACTTTTCCAAAACTTGATCAAGAGTAAGGTGAGATGAGCAAACTAAGACAGGTAAGGAGTAAAATCAGAGAACTTACTTAAGTTTTGTAAGCCTATTGAAAGTAAGTTTTCAAAATATCCTAGAGGCGACCAAGCTAGGGGTTTCTACGGTCAGTATGGCTCTGATACCAACTTTGTGAGGACCCGGAATATTTAACTAGTAACACTTAACCTCCAAATGGTTCTAGCATTACTAATTAAACATTCTAAGCCTCGATGGACATATGCTTCCCAGAATTGCAACATATGCACATCATCACAAAATTACACATCATTTCCATACACCATACATCACTAAGTTCAACAATGACATACATAAAGTAAAGTTATTACAAAAGAGCCGACCGGCCAAATAGAACAATATACAAGAAAGACAGCGGAAGCAAAAGGTGCCATAAGATGGCTAGAACAAAAGTCGACCGGTTAGCCAACATAACGCACAAGGCAACCGACCGGGCCGCCAAGCTAGTCGCCCCGCAAGCTACCACAACAAAGCTCACAAAAGTGAGGCCCCTCGAGCTCACCTTCTTCCTCTGCAACAAATACATTTGAGCAAGATAACTGAGTACACAAAGGTACTCGCAAGACTGACGTGTGAAATAGCAGACCTATTCATATCTACATGCAAGCTTATTTAGGTGGAGGTTGTATGTCTCATTTTGCATAAAACCAACTTTATTTGCAATAATGTAATACATTTAAAGGCAAGTTTGCAAATCTGTTTTGTTGTCAAAATTACGGCGAAATAAAGATACATACAAGTAACCACATGGAAGTGACTATCCCAATAGTCACCACAACATATACACGAATCCCGATTCGTACCACCCATCAAGTTTTAATTAAAGGTTGTAGTCTAGTTCTCACGGGCGTATCCGAGCGTGTCCATAACCTAGGGCGAGGCTATTCGAATAGTTTTAACCTGCGCAGGTGTACCAATGTACCCACACTTCAGACCGCCTTTAAGCCACAAAGCACACTACCGAAGGTATGCCGGCACGGCTAAGTCCTACGAGACATTTCCAATCTTGTGCATTAACTACGAGCCGCTCGTATGGATAGAAACCCATACGCTTACATTGCAAGCCGAAAGACAACAAATCCCATCACGGGTGAAGTCTTTCGGACACTACAATGCTCCCAACACCATCCCTCCTGCGACTCCCTGCGACTCGAAGCCAACACACTCCAAAGTACTAAGTCAAGAGAGGTCCCATACCCTCTAGTGTGGTTAGCACGCAAAAATGCTCAGTACGGTGGCGCAAGTAACTCGGTCCTTAATGACCCGGGCACCATTCCAGTCACACCCAAAAGCACACCAACATACCATTGTGCCCAAGTCTAAATCCTTTTGTTTTTAGGTTTTAGTTTTCATAAATAGACATGGCACAAGGTGGAAATCATAATCATAATAAGTTTTACGTGATCAAGGTTATCGACAAGTCGATAACCGCCCATTTCTACCGGAAGCTAAGCATGGCTAAACAATTAATTCGTAAGCTACTAAGTGACAAGAGCTCATCCACGAACTCTAATAACAGCAATAACCTAGGCTCATGGTAGTAGAGAATAATCATTTGTCTAAGGAAATGCATCTACTAGGTCAACTATTAACACAAAGTAGCAATGCATACATAGAATTTGAAATCAACATAAATACTTAAAATACTGGGATTAACATGATCAAACTGCTTGCCTTACTGGATTTGTTCTTGCTGCAGAGGGGAGTGCTCAGGTTCAATAATTCTTCGGAACCTAACGCGAAAAGGCGATAAAAACCGATAAGAACGAAGAACACCAAAAGGAACTCAACAGCAAAGAACATCCAAATCCCATGAAATTTCTACAGCAGCTAGAGGTTGATTTTAGACAATTTGAGAAACAAGAATCACTTCATTTGGACTTAGCATGAAAAAGTTATGGCTAATCTAAGTTCTCTCAGCCTGAAAAATCATAATTAAATTAATTTCAGTTACTGTTCATGACAAAAATTTCTAGAATGATCTGGAACTTGAAAATTTTATGGTGGGTAGATATGGTTATCCTAACAACAGCAAAACTGAGTTTGCACAATTTGGAGTTGAAATGAATTAGTTATTATTTTTCTAAGTTCTAAAACTAGTGAATCATTAATTTCAGTGGCAATGATCATATGAAGACCTATTCTATATTACAGTACAGTCTTAGTGGGTTTTAACAAAACTTAGTTTGCTCAGTTTGGAGTTACAGAGAATAAGTTATGCATTTTACAAATTTTCAATAAATTTCTAAACAACCATTTCATATTAAACAAGTTCTTGCAGTTTCTATCATTTTCTCCTACATAACAGTGCCTAAATCCATTCTCAGATTAAAGTTCATACTATAACAAAGCTACAACAACTGGAATCATTCAAAAAGAAGCTAAAATGACAAAGATAAACACTTTTGAAATTTGAAACATTAAAAGACTTAGAAAATTTGAGCTCTCGGGAGGTCCAAATGAACTGAAGGAAAAAGGAGAGGTCGTGGGCCGTTGATCTTGCATCGCAGGGCCACAGACCTCGAAGCACAGCGCACGGGAAGACCTCCTCCCGCACTTGGGAGGTCCGGACCGTCGAGATTGGATCCAACGATCACGACCAGTGCATGCACAGCGCACGCAAGGAGGTCCACGCGCCTAACAGAGGTCGTGACCGTCAGATCGAGATCTGGCGGTCCCGAGCACTAGGGGAGGTCCTAAGGGTAAACCTACGGAGGGAGGTCTGGACGACTAAGATCTCACGGAGGAGGTCTTCAACGGTCTAGATCTCCAGAGGGAGGTCTTTAACGGACACGATCAAGTGAGGAGGTCTGGGCGATCAAGATCAAACGAGGAGGTCCCGATCGGTGGGATTCAACCGAGGAGGTCTTGGGCGGCCAAGATCTACTCGGGAGGTCCTAAGTGACAGGGTTTTAACGGAGGAGATCCGGGCGGCTCGAGATAAGGCCTAGGGAGGTCCCGAGCGGTCCGGATCGCCACGGAGGAGGTCACGAGACTAAGGATTTTGCAAAGGAGATCTAACGCCGAGATCTAACTCCGGGAGGTCGTGGCGGCTAGGATTGAGCCTAAGAGGTGCGAGCGGGGTTTTCTTTGTAAAGGCCAGGGTGGCTTTTTACAAAGAGGACCCCGAGGGTGGTCTTTGCAAACTGACCGAGGGGAGGTCTTTTTGCAAAGAGGACCTCGGTGGAGGTCCAGGGGGTGGTTTTGGCAAAATGACCAAGAGGAGGTCCTTTTGCGCAGGAGTGGTCCTAGCGGCTAGGATTTAACCGGGGTGGTCCTAGACGGTTAGGATCAACCCTAGGGGAGGTCCTGGCACTAAGAGTTTTCGCGGACCAGGATCTAACGGCTAAGAGCTAATCCTAGGAGGTCTTTTAACGGCGGAGAACGCTCTAGGAGGTCTTGGGACTTAGAAATTTACACGAAAAACCCTCTACGGTACAGATCTGACTTGGGGGTGGTCTTAAACGGCTGGGATCAAACTAGGGGGAGGTCCTGAGGAGGGAGGTCTTTGCGGGCGTGCGAGAAGAGGTCCGACGGCTAAGATTAACCACAGAGGTCTTTAACGGTCAGAACATCACTGGGAGGTCGAGCGGGGAGGTCTGGGCAGGGTTTTGCCGTACGACAACACGAGGAGGAGGCCCACTCGCAGCGAGAGGCTCCTCAAAGATTCCGACAGCCAATCACTGGCTACTGGACTGTCCGAACCTTACGCGACAAAAGCCCGAGTGCTAACACGAGCTCACCACCGGCGATGGGGACCTCGCCGGCGCCGACCAAGGGTACCATAACAATCACAATAACGCCGCGGACCTACTAGGGACACTCTCGACGGCGGTGACGGCCTTGAACGCCGGCGAGCCGGAGATAGGCTAGGAGACTAAATACGACAAAATGAAAAGCTAACGAGGTTCAAAACGACCGGTTTCCAACACTAAGCACTAACACAGGAATGAAGGAGGTCCAAGAAAGGTCGCAGAGCTCGGTGACGGTGGTGCTCGCCGGAGTTGGGGAAGACGACCAGCACGGCTCCGAAAACAAGCTCCCCGAATTGTCCACCTCTGTGAAGGTTAAACAAAACAAGTTAGGGAGACTTGAGTTGACCAAGAGAGCAAAGTGACAGCCAAAAAGGCAATAAAGAACCACTGGAGCTCGGAGGTCTTCAAGGAGCTTCAAAGTCAACAATGGAGGCAGGGAGGTGGTGTTCTTGGGTGCTTGAGCTTGGGGCTCACACTCACAACTGAGGGAGTTCAAGCAGCAACCAAGAGTGGGAAGGAAGAGGAAAAAGGAGGTCTCAGGCTATACATAGCATGGGAGCTTAGCAATGGCGTGGGCAAAAGCCTAATGTGAACAAAGTACATGCCCTGCCATGGACTTGCTTGATTTGACAAGGCAGCAGGGATGACTTCTTTTAGGGCAAAGCTCTGCCGCAATAAATGCATGGCAGAAAGTGACGTTGGGAAGGACCCAAAAGTGACAGCACCCTGCTCCCAACTGCTCTGACCCTGACACACGCACGGGCGCGTGAGAATCATGATGACTAGATCTCCAAGAGGTCGTGAGGGAGAAGAACAGGGCCGAGGGGGAGGTCCTGGACGATCCCGATTTGCAATCGGGGTGGTCCTGGACATCCCAGATCACCCGAGCAGAGGAGGTCCGAGCGCGCGGGGAGGTCCAGGGGAGGTCGTGACCGCTGGATGGAGATCCAAGGGCCTGGACCACCCCGAGGCGCTGAGATCAGAGGGGAGGTCTGGGCGGCTGGATGGAGATCCAATGGCCCACAAGGAACGAGCTCGAGGAGGTTGAGTGGACTGCGTCCAACCGTGTCGGTTGAGTTAGGCTCGGGCTCGAGCCCGAGTCTGACTCAAACCAGATTCGATTTTTCTGGTTTTTGAGAAGGGCTGACATTTGGAGAATTGTTTGAGGTAGCAAACCAACTCCAAAAATTATGAAATTTTTACATGAGATTGCTAGCTGATTTATTGACCTTGTGTAAATTTTACAGAGGTTTTTGTGCTATACATTTTCCTCCAAAATTTCCACAAGGTGCTGGTCCCCAGTTTGACCAGAATTTGATTTGGGTTTGACTGACCTCCAAAATACTCAAACAATTCCCGAAAATTGCGAAACTTTTTAGAGGGATCACATATCAACCCAAGAATTTAGGAAAAATATTTCCAGGAGATTATCACAAGATGGAACAAGAATGTTTTTGAAGGATCAAGATTTGGATCAAAGACTTGTGACTATGCATTTCCATATCTTCTTGTACAATACTTGTTCAGTACAAATAGGAAATACATGATGTAAGAAAAAGTTTTAATTTCTACTCATTTTCTTACATTTGAAACACAAGCCCAAAATTGGGATGTTACAACTAGCTTGTGCCAAGAGCCGGCACTGATATTGAGTATCAGTGTTGGTTCATCCCGGCTCAATCATTGATCGTCCCGGCGCGGATGACCACTTCTGTTGTAGTGCGTGTGCCGTGCATGTGTCTGTGACGTGCGCCCGTATCGTGCCAAGCACAAATTTTGCCCCCGTCTGCCGTGCGCCCGTATCATGCTAAGCATGAATTTTGCTCCATAAAATCGATCTATGGTTCTGGGTCTCTGGGATATCGGTGTCTCTGGGTCTCTGGGATCCTAGTCGATGAACCAACAAGTTAAGGTGTATATATATTTTACACATATATAGGAACCAGGGTCGTTATACAAAGGCATTGCTCTAGATGCAACGGCAAGGAGAACCCTAGCTAGCTTGTCCTTTTCATGCCCCTAACTACTTGATCGGCCAATTAGTCCTGCATAACATCGTTCTATATGGTTCCTGGTCTCTGGGAGCGGTTACATGTGAACCACCACGTTAAGGTGTATATATACTTTACACATATATAAGAACCCAGGCCGTTAGATGCAAAGCCCTTGGTTTGGATGAATCGTCGGGAGACCTCACTGCAAATTATGCCTTCACCCCAATTAGAATTTGAAAGAGAAGCCGGGTACAACAAGCTAATATATATATATATATATATATATATATATATATATATATATATATATATATATATAGAGAGAGAGAGAGAGAGAGAGAGAGATCCTTCATATATACTGGTACAAATGACCAGATTGCAACGGTCTTGCATAGCTTATATATGAACATGGATATCTGTGTTCTATGGTTCGAAAAGTAATTATGATGGTTTCATTAATTGTAGAAGAGAATTTGCATAAAAGTCGAGATGAGTGCTATATGACATTTAGGTCATTAACTTTTTCTGTATATTAAAATGAATTCATTCATAAATTTATATGAATTTTAGCATCACATATCATATTAAATTACTTTGAAAAATATTATTCATGAGTTTCATAATTCACTAACTTAATTTTTTAGTGAAATATATTGGGCATTGGGGGCAAAACTGCGAACTACACCCACAATCCCGCCCAAATATTCGTTGTGCGCCACAACCCACCTCGCTAGCCACCCAAATTTTTTGTGAAATGTCTATTTTGTCCAAACAGGTCACTGAACCTCCCCAACCGGGTGGAGAGTATTTTTGTAAACATCACGCACGCGGCGTAGACCCCCTTCATATTCCTAGCCGAATCCCCTCCTCAAATCCTCTCCCCCAAATCCCCTCTCCCCAAACCCTAGTCGATCCATCCCCCACCCCAAATCCCCTCCTCCAGCAAGACGACGACACTCGGTGGGGCGACGGCAAGGGCTAGGCGACTGCAACGACAAGGGGAAGGGCGACGGTGACATCCATCTCCCTTCATCCATGCCGAGGCGGAAGGTGCTAGCTGCAAGAAAAAACAAGTTGGCCAGTAAGTTCCATCTCCCATCATCCGGTCAGTGAGGGGTTCGCGTCGATAGGCTAGACCGGCGGAGGTGGGTGATGCCGGAGCGGGGGAGCATGTCCACGGCCCCAGCAGAGGCACGTTAGGGAGCTGGCGTTAGGGCGGCGAGGGCAATAGCGGCGGACCCAGCTGCCTCGCATGCTAAAGTTCTTGTAAATTTGTTTCTTCCATTGGGCGTTGCATGCTAGAGTTCCATAGTAATCTTGCCGCAAATTAATTAGTTGCATACTAGTAACTTTGTAGTATCAAAATTCCAATCTTACGCTTATTTTCTTACTCATGTAAAGAAGCACCACTTACTGAATATGACAAAAAGAGGTTTCAAAATCTGATGAGGAACCATCAAGTGTTGCAAGGACTTGGCATCACTGCATTAGCATCAATTCTTACAAATACACGTCTAGACAGCAAGGGTAGTAGTCGCGAAGACTCTGGATCCGAGTATGACCCTCAAGAGAATGAGGATGAGGACATTGAACAAGAGGAACTCGATAAGGTGCTCATTCTTGTTCTGTGCCTCTCTCTCTTGTATTGGAGGTTTTGGGGGGGGGGGGCTAGGAGAGGCTGTTCATGTGGTGTTCTTGCATTGTTGCAGTGTTATTTATCATATATTCAGTTTGTAGTTTGATTAATGTGCCACTAATTCTTATTGTATTCTGCCAATGAGGCCTGGTAGGTTTCTAAGAAGAGATCAAGACAGAGGGAAAACAATTCTGTCAGGATGCCTCTAGGAGGGAGTGTACCACCAAAGAGGGTGCTGGCACCTGGTGATCAATTCCAACCTGCTAGATGCACTAGGCAGAAGACAAGAGAGTCCACATTAACTCAAGATGTTTCCCTTGGTACGAGTTCAGATCCAAAAGAACAGGCCACTCAAAGCCCTCCTACTGCCACACATGATTCTCTGGTACTTACCCAATCCGAGGAGCGCATTCAAATGCACTATGATGAAGGTAAGTGATAGTGCACAACCCTTTAAGAAATGCAGATATGCTTTACACTAACTTTATGAAATTCATATTTTCAGATGCACCAGATGTCAGTCAACAATCACATAAGAGGGGAAGAAACAAGGGCAGAGATCTTGATAGGATATCAAGAGCATTAAGCTATAAGATTCCTGATGAACCTGAAGGTCCTATTGTTGGCCCGATCTTTCGATGAGAACGATAAATCTGGTAGTTGTCGCTCAACTCTCACGATCCTGGCTACGAATGATGGGAGTGTGGCCCGATCTTCCGATAGGCACTGATACGTCGATTGTGGAGAACACGACGTTGATGATCCAAAGGCTCCGACCTGAACAGATCGATCCCCTTGCAATCACTACACCACTGCTCCGTTGGTTATCAACCGTGCCGAACGCGGTTGACCTCACCAAGAAGGCTATCTCCTGCAAGCGAATCGAGAATACAAGCAAGAGAGTAGAAGATGCAATCTGTATTGCGAATAATAATTGAAGCACACAAGTTGGGGTTCCTCAAACCGATGAATGGCGAAAACTGCAAAGCAGAATATTATCTAAGAAAAACCCGCCTATCCAAAAGGGATGGCGGCCACTATATGAAGGAGGGAGGGGGCGGTGGCACTGTTCATGTGTGAATAGTGCCATGCGTGAACAGTAACCGAAACCCTAGGGTTGGTTGGCCATATGGGCCACATGTCCCAAATCAGCCCATTAATGACATAAGTCAGCCCATTCATTACATAGCCTATGGGCCAACAAGAGGTGACGCAGCACCAGGGCGTGTAGACATAGTACGATGGCATGTAGACGCAGCTCGGCATGTAGGAGTAGTAGCAGCTCGGTCCAATTGGGAAATATGGCATTGCCGTAGCTGAAAGTCCTGTCGCAGAAGGTGTGGTTGTAGTAGAGGATGCAGTGCAGCGGGTCGAAGTAGTGGTTGCATCCTTAGGGTTGATGTCCTCCTCATCCTCCCTTTCTTGAATTTGAGTCGTCCTCGACTCAATCGTTGTCTCCAAATCATCATTTTCCTGCAAAAAGTTAGTAGCAGCAGGAGACAAAGAACTAGATATATCATCAAGAGGAGATAAAGCATCTGTGCATATCAAAGCGTCGCATGGCTTATCATAATCAAAATTTTCAGCAAGATCAGGTTTGGTTGCAAGCATGACACAACCCTTTAATTTAATTCCCTCATTCCTAGAACTAGGTGCCAACTTCTCTTTCTTATGTGGGAAAGTGTTCTTCACTACTTGCTGATTTTCATATTCATGTTCACATTCTTTCCTCTCATTTTCATCTATCTCTTTATCACATTGCACAATTTCAGCAGGCGTTAAAGGTAGCAAAATTATTTTCTTTCCTTTGTGCATAAGGGAGTACTTATTACTTCTACCATGATGAGTTGCATCGATATCAAATTCCCATGGACGTCCTAATAAAAGTGAGCAGGCTTGCATAGGCACTACGTCAAAATCAGCAACATCATGATAGGAACCAATGGAAAAATGCACTCTCGCAGATTGTATTACCTTCACCTTACCGCTGTTGTTGAACCACTTAATATGGTACGGGTGAGGATGCGCACGTGTAGTCAAGCCAAGCTTCTTGACCAAACTTAAATTCACCAAGTTATTACAGCTTCCGCCATCAATTATGACTCGAACACGACAATCCTTGACAATGAGGAACATCTGAAACAAATTATGGCGCTGTAGCTTCTCTGCATGCTCTCTTTGAGTGCTCAATACTCGCTGCACAATTAGGGTGGTCCTATAATTCTTTGTAGCATCGGCATCTAAAATTTCATCTCCATCGCTATCTGTCTCGTGATCATCATCATTACCTGCAAGGTTAGCTGCAAGAGCATATTCATCCTCAACATCACTGGCACTTACATAACCACCGTCGTTGGTCGCAATGTACGCTCGCTGACTAGGGCAATCTCTCATGATGTGGCTCATCCCTTTGCAACGGTGGCACACAATTCCCGTCGTGCGACCCGTGGAACCAACTGATGAAGAGCTATGCGCTGGTGCCTGCACACTAGTAGATTTACTTGCCTCGGATGCATGTGACGGTGGTGGTGGTGCTGCTGAACGCGCCCTACTCACGGAGGGGGCAGCAGACTGAACAACAGAAGGTGGGGCTGTGTTGGCTTGTCCTGGCGTCGGTCTCGATGTAGACGTACTTCCAAAGTTGCTCCTAGTCCTTTGTTGTCTTCCCTGCAATTCTTTTTTTGCCAAACAAGTAAGCTGGAACAACCTATTGATATCATTATACTCTTTGTAATCAACTATGTCCTGAATTTCACGCCTTAAGCCACCATAAAAATGAGCCATTTTATCCTCCTCATCCTCAACAACGTTACAACGCAGCATGCTTATTTGTAGTTCTTGATAGTATTCCTCGACATATTTATTACCTTGGTCTAAGCGCTGTAATTTTTTACGCATATCACGATTAAAAGCAGGAGGAACAAATCTAGCACGCATAGCTACCTTCAATCTATCCCATGTATCAGGTGTTAAGCCAGAATTAACTATTTGATTCCATCAAATGATAGCAAAATCTTTAAATTCACTAGTGGCTTATCTGACTCTATGCACTTCAGGAACTATATGGGCATTAAATTTTTGTTCAACTGTCATATCCCAATCTATATAAATTTCAGCATCATAAACACCCGCAAAGGATGGTATGGTAAATTTAACTTTAGCAAACGGGTCATCATTAACACGAGCATTGTTGTGCTGAAAATAATTATTACCTCCCATACCCTGACGGTTGTGATGTAGGTGGTGTCGTTGACGTGCATCTTGGTCAGCAAGGGCAGCCCCGGCGTCACGTTTTCGGCTCTCATTATCATCGTCCACCTCAAGATCTTAGGCTGCATCCTGATCATACTCGCGTCCGTTGTGAGGTGGCCGATTCACCATTCTTTCAAGGCGTGTAGTGAGCGTTGCAAGGCTATCGTTGATTGATCACTGCAATGTAGTTGTAGTAGCTTGAAGCTTCCTGTCGATGTCCTCATTAATGGTTGTACGTTGCTCATCCAGGAGCATCATGAGCTCTCCCTTTACCACGCACTCTTTCTCATCAGTTATCTCACCTGCCATGGTTAGTAGAAAACAAAAGACAACACAAAGGTATTATCCCTATCAACTACTAGGTGATGGAAGGCGAAATCACACACTCTCAGGCGTCTTACCACACTCTTACAAGTGTTCTTACCAAAGCATACAGGAGGTGGTACAGCCGGTGGCTGGTTCGTGATACCGTGTCGAGCGTGGGTACGATTGCAAGAGGGAACCTGTTCTGATCAAGAGTAGGTGGAGCTTGGAAGGCACAATATGTAGGAAAGGATTAGCAATAATCAATTCAGTTAATGCAAGTTGAAAGATTGTTCAAAATACTTAGCCAATGTTGCTGATCCTAGCCTAATCAAAGCTAGCGAATCACCGCCCTATGGAGAGAAGTGTATGTACGCACACGCAACGATCAATGTGACTTGATGTAAGAAATGGAAAGCCTCACAACAAGTGCTAGGAGAGACGCTAGCCAACTACTCAAACTTCATTCTAAGGGCACAAGATCGTTCACGCGATGTAGAGCACAAAAACAGAGAAAATGTGCAACGTAGACGGCCCTCTAGATTGAGTAGATATAACAGCTAGTCTCAAATGATGAACAAGCAAAGTTTTATGTGGCTTATATATACTCATTTGAAAGGTTTCGACGAGATCTACAACTTTCTCAACTGGACGAACCCCAAATTCCAAAGGCAAGACCGAAAGAATCGCAAAAAAACAGAAAACTGAAAACTTGCGACGCGATTTTGGGGCTAAAGATGGCCGATTTTGGGTGCTCCGCCTATCGGATTTTCAGATGCGCGTCGTCGATAGCTTCGAAACGAGCACAAGAACGTCGAATTCCGACTTCGTATGCAAAAGTTATGCCCGTTTTAGTGAAGGGGTGTCGGAAACGGACTCGAATTCGTTTCGGTTTCAACTTCAAACTGCTATATCTTTTGATCCCGTGGGCCAAACGTGCCCAAATTTTTCTGGTAGCTGGTGGCTATAGCAGGAAGGGCTCCACCAAATTTCACTGGATTTGGCGCATATTTGATGGCTTTTCAAAATCCGGACAGGAGAGTTGTCTCTTTTCTGTTTTTTTTCTCTTTTGCTGTTTTTTTTTCTTCTTCTATTTTTTTTTTTCAACCCAAAACCAGCACCAGCTAGGGCTTTTCTTTTCCTCCAAACCGAATCCAAACTCTTGCCTTGAAAACGAATTGGAAACCCAATCCAATCTACGATTGCTTGCTTCTCTGTCACAAACCGAAACAAAGCTTTCCTTCTCTTTTGTTCTTCCTTGAAACCCGAAACCAATCTGTTTACACTCTTTCAACCGAAACCAGCAGACAGCAAAGAGCCGAGCTACACAGCAGCGGCAAGGGCTGGTAGCAGCCGCGGCAAAGGCAAGGACTGCGGTAGCAGCTTGAGGCTGGTGGTTGCCACGACAGTGCTATGATTGCTTGCTGCGGAATTGAGTTAGGATTGCCGCGACAGGAGATGGAATTGTAGCGGATGGTGTTATTGCGGTAGGATCTGTGGAAGCAGCAGCAGGAATTTTTTGTGGCCACGGCAGGAGGAGCAACGTGGCCGCGACAAGGATTGGTTGCTGGTCGCGGTAGGTGGTGTCGTTGCCGCGGTAGTGATCTGTGGCGGCGCAGCTGCAGGGAGATGTGGTGGCGCGGCAAGGTTTGGTGGCGCGGCTGCAGGGAGATGTGGTGGCGCGACAGTGTTATGGGGAGGCGCGGCAACAGGGATGACGATGGTGGCCGTGATAGATGAACAAGATCACACAACGACGAAGCTACGCAAGGGAACACACGACGAACAAGGCAACGACGAACTAGACTCCAACTAAACTAGAAATCAGCAACTGACACGACGATGTAACCAAAATTTCAACAAGCAAAATACCGAAATAATAATTGCAATGGCTCAAGGGGCGATGGGACAGCGGAAGACACGACGAACAAATATTTTTGTAGGGCTAATTTTCTAGAGTTCTAGGACGATAAACAGTAACTAAACTAAAAGGGGAAAAT
The DNA here is from genome assembly GCA_036346255.1 of Ampelocalamus luodianensis. Classification (NCBI taxonomy): domain Eukaryota; kingdom Viridiplantae; phylum Streptophyta; class Magnoliopsida; order Poales; family Poaceae; genus Ampelocalamus; species Ampelocalamus luodianensis. The sequence continues at coordinate 41,453,168 of CM070622.1, forward strand.
TGTGATTACCTAACGGGCAACCGTTGCTCTGATACCAACTGATGGGAGTGTGGCCCGATCTTCTGATAGGTACTAATACGTCGATTGTAGAGAACATGATGTTGATGATCCAAAGGCTCCGACCCGAACAGATTGATCCCCTTGCAATCACTACACCACTGCTCCGTTGGTTATCAACCGTGCCGAACGCGGTTGACCTCGCCAAGAAGGCTATCTCCTGCAAGCGAATCGAGAACACAAGCAAGATAGTAGAAGATGCAATCTGTATTGCGAATAATAATTGAAGCACACAAGTTGGGGTTCCTCAAACCGATGAACGGCGAAAACTGCAAAGCAGAATATTATCTAAGAAAAACCCGCCTATCCAAAAGGGATGGCGGCCACTATATGAAGGAGGGAGGGGGCGGCGGCACTGTTCATGTGTGAATAGTGCCATGCGTGAACAGTAACCAAAACCCTAGGGTTGGTTGGCCATATGGGCCACATGTCCCAAATCAGCCCATTAATGACATAAGTCAGCCCATTCATTACATAGCCTATGGGCCAACAAGAGGTGACGCAGCACCAGGGTGTGTAGACATAGTACGATGGCATGTAGACGCAGCTTGGCATGTAGGAGTAGTAGCAGCTCGGTCCAATTAGGAAATATGGCATTGCCGTAGCTGAAAGTCCTGTCGCAAAAGGTGTGGTTGTAGTAGAGGATGCAGTGCAGCGGGTCGAAGTAGTGGTTACATCCTTAGGGTTGATGTCCTCATCAACGAACACACAAGGCTCGAAACCACGCAATCGCTAAACTAATTGACAAGTCGTTATCAACCGTGCACGAATACCCGGTTGACCTGATCACGAAGATCGATTCCTGCATACACCGAAGAAGCACGCAAGAACAAGGTAAATAAGTAATCTGAAATTGCGAATAGGAATTGAATGTATTGATAGGTGGGGTTCCGAAGAATAATGTCGCTGTTGATCTCGCCGACCAAGAGAACAAAGTAGAAAGTAGCAAAGTTAAACTTTAATCAACAAAACCCGCTGAACAAAAGGGGCGGCGGCCACTATCTATAGGAGGAAGAGGGGGGTGGTGGTACTGTTCATACATGAATAGTGCCACATAAACAGTACCACGAAACCCTAGGGGGCAGCTATATGGGCCAATGTGGCCAAAACAGCCCATGCGTTACATAACCTATGGGCCAACAATTGATGACGCAGCACCATGGCATGTAAACGTAGCCCGACACGTATGAGTAGGAGCAGTAGATGTAGCCCGGCATATATGTGTAGAGGCAGCTCGGTCCAACTGGAAAATATGGCAATGCAGTCGCCGAAAGTCCGATCGAAGATGTGGATGTAGCGTAGCGAGTCGAAGCAGTGGGTGCAGTCGAAGCAGGAGATGTAGTCGAAGCAATGGATGCATCCTTAGGGTTGATGTCCTCATCAATTCCAATCTAAATTTCCGAAGGGAAGAAACGACCCGAGGCACCTATGCAAGCTGCAAAGCTTGCATCAGAGGGTGGGATCATACTAAGGCAGCATATACCAGTCCTTCCACATTGGAAAGAGCACAAGAATGATCGGTCTCACCTTACGGACTACATTGGAAAAGTTGTAGTAAGTATATCAACTCTTGGCCAAAAGTGAAATCCCTTTCTGTTTTCCTTGTTCTGTTGTTTCTCGTTGTATTCACATGTCTCTTGTGTAATGTGTATGCTCTTTTTTAGGGTCAATTTACCATGGACAACAACTCAAAGGTAGTCACATCTGCATGTGCTGATTTGCTCAAGTGTGGACAATGACAGATGAGGTACAAGCTTAAAAAGCGCTACTTTGATGGTGTACCAGTAAATCAAGTGAGAACTACTAGCCCGCTGAAGCAAATGACTGATGAGCAATGGAGAGCGCTGGTGCAAATGTGGTCCAACCTAAAGCACATGGTATGAAAGTAATTGGTTCATTTGCTTAGTTATCTGTTACTTGGCGTGTTTTACACTAATCTATCATTTTGTAGGACTATTGTGAGAAAAACAAACTGAACCGTGAGAAAGTCCAGTTTCAGCAGCGGACCTGCTCTCGTTCCTACATTGCACACTGTTATGTTGTTGTAAGTACTTAGAGAAATGATGTTCTTATAGATTTGTTATGAAACCCTTCCATACCATGTTGGAAGTTTACAGTTTGCAATGATTTGAACATTTCAGAAGCAAGAGAAATATAAAGATGTAGAGCCCACTGCAATTGACCTCTTCAAAGAGTGCCATAATAGCAAGAAACTTGGTTTTAGTGAGCCAGTTGATGAGAACATCAACCCTTCGGATACGACCGCTACTCCACTTCTAATCCGGCTGCTCTACTTCCACCACACATTGATCAAGAAGGTCTACGACTGCCTGGCAACTGGTCGTAGGAGGCTATCGACCACACGAGTGGCCGTAGAAGGCTACGAATGCATCACATCTGGTCGTAGAATTGCTTCCACTGCTTGTGGTCGTAGCGTGTGGAGATCCGACTACCTGGTCGAAGATCACTTATATCTGGTGCTGCGCCACCTCACTTTGGGCCGAGGGCCTTGTATCAACACTACTTTAGGGTTTTTGGGCCGGCCACCTCCCTGGCCCATATGGCCACCTAGGGTTTCGGGGAGGTACTATTCACATGGCACTAATCACGCATGGACAGTGCCGCCGCCCCTTCCTTCGTCCTTTAAGTAGTGGCCGCCTCCCCTCTTGTTCGTGGGGTTTTTCTTAGATTATTCTGCCACTTTGCAGTTTCACCGTTTATCGGTTTGAGGAACCCCACATTGAGAACTTCATTCATATTCGCAATACAATTCAAATTGCATTTTCCTAGTTCTTGTGAGTTGCTTCGATTGCTTGCAGGAACAATAACCCTCGTGGTAAGGTCGATCGCGTGTGAGCGTGGTTGATAACGACAGTCGTGCGGGTGTAGCGAATTGCGAGGTGACGATCTGCTGGTCGAAAGCCTCAAAGCGTCAACGTCCTCACGACGAAACCAATCGAACCTATCGGAAGATCGGGACACCGTGACTCATCATTTGGTATCAGAGCGAAGGTTGCCCGTTAGGTAATCTCGTTTATCCCCTTTTGTTAGTTGTTTTCCATCACCTATAGTCCAGAAAATTGCCCTACAAAAAGTTTTAGATCTTAGTCTTTCCGCTGTCCAAACCACGTTGTGCCTTTCGCAATTTTGTTTTCAGTATTCGCGTTGTTGAGTTCGAGTCCATCGTCGGTGTCTTTGTTGCTAGTCTAGTCGTCGTGATCTAGTTTCTAGCGTCGAGACTTTGCTGTTTTGGTCATCGTGTATCTCGGCTTGTTCTTTGTTGCATCCGTTGCAATTAGGGTTTGTCTGCTATAGCCGAGAATTGAGTCACCCCCCCATCCGACCACTTACTCGTGACACCACCCCCATCCGACCACTTACTCGAGCCAGCATTCCCATTCGACCACCTACTCGGATTCGACCACCCAGTCGGATTCGACCACCTACATCGAGTTCGACCACCTCGTCGGATTCGACCACCTACTCGAGTTTGACCACCTTCTCGGGTTCGACCACCTGCTCGAGTATTCGCCCCCGACAAGTCTATCTGTTTCTGGTTGCTCTCGGACACCTACACGCCATCATATCGTGTCCGACCCAACAAGGACCGAGAAGAAATCCCATAGCCGAAACAGAGATAGCCAAAGTTCAGAGAGAGAGAGAGAGTATCTTTTTATTACCTTATTACCCCTGCTCTCCGAAAAAAGTTTGTGACCTATATCTATCCTTAGGCCTGAAAAAGGGTTTTGAAGAGTTGTGAGTCAAGGTCACTTGCGCAAAAAAAAAAAGAAAAAAAAAGAAGAGGAATCCTAGGTTGGGTTTCGTCAGTCAAAAAAAAAACAAGAAGAAGAAAGAATAAAAAAAAAAGAGAAAATAAAAAGAGAATCAAAAAGAAAAAGAGACCACCTCAGTTGGCTCACGACCACCCTCAGTTGGTCTACGACAACCCACCAGAGCTCCACGACCACCCACCGAGATAACGGTTGCTTTGCAACTTTGTTCTTTTGAGCTTGTATCTACCCTATCTTTCGGCTTGCTTGAGCTAGTGCTAGGAGCGCGTTTGGACCAAAGCTCGTGGCGAGTCTTGTGGACTTTGATTTAACATTGCTAATCTGATTTCATTATTGCTGCTCCTTGCTACTAAACATTGCTGTCCGAGCTCCACGTACTTTTGACCCTCAAATTTGGATCCCCCCATTCCCCCCCCCCGCAGTTCGTACATCCCACCCTCTCCGATCGGACCACTGCTGCAATTTGGTAAGAAATTCATAAGAGCTTGGTAAGACGCTTGAGAGTGTGTGATTCCACCTTCCACCACCTAGTAGTTGGTAGGGATAATACATTTGTGTTGTCTTTTGTCTCCTACTAACAATGGCAGGTGAGGAATTGAATGCGCAAGATTGTGTTGTGAGGGAAGAGCTTACAAGGGTGTTGGATGAGCACCGTCATGCTATTAATGACGACATCGAAAGGAAGTTTGCAGAGATAAATGCTACACTACAACAGCTCAATGCTAGCATTGCAACACTCAATGCACGTATTGATGGTATGGACAATCAACCGCCGAACAATGGTCGTGTGGATCCTCAAGGTGCAGTCCACGACCATGAGATCGACAACGATAATGAGATGCGCAACCGCGATGCCCTCGATGCACGACAACGGAACCGATTGAACTTCAACTGTCAAGGTATGAGAGGTAATAACCTTCAGCAACATAATGCACGTGTTAATGATGATCCATATGCTAAAGTCAAGTTCACTATACCATCTTTTGCGGGTGCTTATGATGCTGAAGTATATTTAGATTGGGAGATGACGGTGGAACAGAAATTTAATGCTCACTTAGTTCCTGAATTGCATAGAGTTAGGCAAGCAACAAGTGAATTTAAAAACTTTGCCATCAATTGGTGGAATAGGGTATGCAACGATGGATTAGCACCTACTACGTGGGATGCTTTAAAAGTTGCTATGCGTAATAGATTTGTTCCACTTTCTTTTAAACATCGAATGAGGAGAAATTGAGAATGCTTGATAGGAAACATGAGAACAAACCCATGTTTGTGTCTTTTTCTATGACTAACAATTTGCAGGAAGTTGAAAACCATGGCCAAGAGGAGAATGAGTGGATTGCACTACCAACTCCATTGATCCAGAAGGAAGATGAGGAGATGGATGTACCTACATCATCTGAGGAGAGCCAAAAAGGTAAAGACCATGGTGCTATCATCACTCCAGGTGAGTATGCTTGTGAAGAACTACAATTGTCCACTGTTCATGCTATGTTAGAGCAAAAATTAGTGGAAAATAATTCAGATATGCACATGTTTCAAGTAAAGAATTCAGACTGCATTGGGTTGAGTGCACCATGTGATAACATTATTGATTTTCCCGCTTGTTGTGAGTACTTCATGTGATGAGTTAATAGCATATAATGATCATGTGGAATTGGTTAGACATAAAGAAGTTTTGACTAGAATATCTCCTGCTAATTCTTTATGTTACATTATGTTGGATCTACCTATGAAATTGTCACATGCTATGAAAAAAGTTTCTGAAATCGCGTGTTCAAAATCTTTGTTTAGTGCCTACACCCATGGATATAAGTTTTATTTGATTGGAGATTATGGTGTAGACAATCAATTTCTTGTATATCGAATATGCATAACTTGTGATCACATGGATGAATTGAACCTTGTTGTTTGGGACACTAATTCTTGTGTGTTGAATCTTGTTCAAAATGAGAGTAAAATAAAATTTAGTGCTCATCCCATTCCTATGTGTTCACCTTTTCTTGCACCACCTAGTAGGGGGAATCTGATTAAAGATGTTGAATTATGGAAGAACTTACAAATCTTTTCACCCTTACTAGATGAATTTGCTCTTGCTCAATTGAAAACTGATTATATGAATGGCATGTGCTCTTTGAATTCAATTACTGTGCTGCCCATTCACAGAGCAATGAATAACTCTACTATAGACTTCACTTATACTTGCACATTGAGTTGCACACTGAATGCTATGAAAAAATATACCTTTGCTGATTTGATGCATGCACAATCGCTTTTAATTTCCAAAGCTTTCTCTATTTGTTTGCCACCTGTTGTTACTAACATTTTGCAGAAAGATGAGAATGCGTTGCTACAAGTTTTAAAGTTTGTATTGCCGCTGGAGGATGAGCGTGAGTCGAGGACAACTCAAATGCAAGAAGGGGAGGATGATGAGAACATCAACCCTTCGGATACGACCGCTACTCCACTTCCAATCCGGCTGCTCTACTTCCACCACACATTGATCAAGAAGGTCTACGACTGCCTGGCAACTGGTCGTAGGAGGCTATCGACCACACGAGTGGTCGTAGAAGGCTATGAATGCATCACATCTGGTCGTAGAATTGCTTCCACTGCTTGTGGTCGTAGCGTGTGGAGATCCGACTACCTGGTCGAAGATCACTTATATCTGGTGCTGCGCCACCTCACTTTGGGCCGAGGGCCTTGTATCAACACTACTTTAGGGTTTTTGGGCCGACCACCTCCCTGGCCCATATGGCCACCTAGGGTTTCGGGGAGGTACTATTCACGTGGCACTAATCACGCATGGATAGTGCCGCCGCCCCTTCCTTCGTCCTTTAAGTAGTGGCCGCCTCCCCTCTTGTTCGTGGGTTTTTTCTTAGATTATTCTGCCACTTTGCAGTTTCACCGTTTATCGGTTTGAGGAACCCCACATTGAGAACTTCATTCATATTCGCAATACAATTCAGATTGCATTTTCCTAGTTCTTGTGAGTTGCTTCGATTGCTTGCAGGAACAATAACCCTCGTGGTAAGGTCGATCGCGTGCGAGCGTGGTTGATAACGACAATCGTGCGGGTGTAGCGAATTGCGAGGTGACGATCTGCTGGTCGAAAGCCTCAAAGCGTCAACGTCCTCACGACGAAACCAATCGAACCTATCGGAAGATCGGGACACCGTGACTCATCACCAATGAAGAAAGCAATTGTTAGTCACCACTTGTTCATTTCTTTTGTACATAAGTATACTGTAAATAATAAAACTTTTCACGTGTAATCCATCTATTGCTAGGCTGATATGGAAGCCATCGTGGCTCAACAGGTGGAAGATGGACAAGAATCAAAATCTCCTACTATAGCTATTTCTGAAGTGCTCGGTGAGTCAACCAAATTCCTTGAACGTGTGGGCCTTGAAACACCCTCACAGAAAAGCTCGAGACAAGGCGTTTCTTCGCGTGTGGAAGAGCTTGAAGTTGAACTTCACATTGAGAAGCAATGAGCATCCCAACTTCGAGACCAACTTGAAGCTCAGCAGCAAGACTTGGATACCTTGAAGAAGAAGGCAGAAGAATCCGAAACAACTAGGGAGAAGAGCTTAGAAGAGATTGGCTTTTTTGAAGGATAAGATTGCAGATACTGATGCCCTCCTTCGTCGTTTGCTGAACTACAATCAGGGTCAGGTCAACCCTACTCCCTAAACTGATGTAGTTTGTGGTTTGATGGCACTGCGACCTGGGATATTGTTATTTTGTGAACTGTGTTGGAGTTGGGAGTTGTCACGGCTGATGTGAACTTGATGCTGCTTGTTGTTATTATGACATGACATGAACTTATTGTGCTGGATGTTGCTATTATGAAATGACATAAACTTATTGTGTATCCTTGTACTGTTTTTGTCTGTATGGATGTGCTGGGCCAAACACAACAGTTTGGCTATAGGTGTGAAATTGAAAAATTGGTTTGTGAATTGTCAAAGGGCTTGGCCCAGATAAAACTAGGCCAAAATGGTTTTAGCCCAACAATATATCGCGCCTTTCAAAATGGCCCAGCTCGAACCCTGACTGGACAATCAAAATGGGCTACACCCAAAAACATTTTGGCCTGCAATTTGGGCTAACCTAAAATTAGTTGGGCCTACAAAATGGCCTACGACCACAAATTGACTCAGTGGACGATGGAATCAAAATGGGCCTTGTAGAAATTATGGCAAAAATTTACATGGGCCTAACTCACATTATGACGGTAGACATCGTCACAAACCAACAGCCACGCCAGATCCCACGTGGTCCGACCAGGCTACCAATGATGGTAAGAATTTGACGTGGCGGCGTCATAAAATGTGTGACGACAATGGTTTCATCACTAAGTCTATGACGATTTCGCTACTTTCATCACAGAAACCAATCAGCGACGCACTATAGGTGACGATCGATTTTTCGTCATGGGAGCATCACAGATCCCATACTGTAACAAAAAAAACACAGATCTATGATGAATTCTGATTGTCACCGTTCATCAGATTTCTTGTAGTGTAGGTGACTAACTATTTCCACAAGCAATTGATATAAAGATAGCATACAATTTGATATAAAATAATATAATTTTGAAATCATAGGTTCAATATGATCAAAGGACTACAACTTTCTTTGACTTTGCTCAATTACCACACTTGGATTTTTGAAACTTGCTCCTGCTCCTTGAAACAGATCGTCTAAACGAGAGAGAAAACAACAGGTGAAGCACAAATAAATCCAATATAAAACCAAATAAAATCCAAAAAAAAAAAACTCTGAAAGAAATATCTTGATTTTGTATGAATTTAGAAACTTGAACGGACTGAATCGGAGTTTGAGAGAAGGAGAACAGACTCTCGAAAGATTTGCCAAAAAAGCAAAAAATAAAGAGTAGAAAGAATATTCCCAAAATATTCTCAAATGAAAAAGAAAAAGAAATTGAAACTGAGAAGTGGGACCCACTCGTAAGTGACAGAGAGAGAAAGCAAGAGACTGACAGGTGGGCCGGGCTGGAAGAGAGAGAAATAGAGATAGGAAGGAGCTAACATATGGGACCCACATGTAAGAGAGAGAGAGAGAGAGGAGCTAGCACAGATAGGAAGAACAAAGGAGCAGCTTCGACGGTGGCTTGCGCACATTGGCAACGACGAGCGACGGTGAAAGGACGGGCAGTAAGGGACAAACGGGTTCCAGCGACACGGGGGTTCTTTGGGTGGCGGTGGCACGGCAAGAGCGACAATGAGGCGGGAGTGGCGGAACGACGGCTCGGCCATGCTGCAGAAACGGCGGGATGATGGAGCCCGAAGGAAACCAAAGCGAGCATCGGCTTGGCGGCGGCGCAAGGAACGCACCAGTACAAAAAGGGATGGCCGGAGGATGACCGAAGCGGCATCGCGATGATGGCCAGAGATGGAGAAGAAGGACGATGGCGGTGGCACGGCACGACGACGGATTGACGATGAAAAGGGAGGGGATCGAAAGAGATGGACCTAGAACACAAGGTGACGCACATAGGGAGGTACGGGGACTCATCGACGACAAGATCGAGTGCGGAGGCGGTGGCCGGCTTTCGGGAAGAAAGGGGCCATGGTGGTCCAGCGACCTTCCAGGGACGGCGACAGAAGCAACACGTAGAACTCGTCGAGACGAGTTCAACGGTGGTGACGGTACGGAAGAAGGAGCTTCAACGGCCTCAAAATGCGCGACAGAGTCCTTCAGCGGTCGGCGACGACAAAAGTGAAATCCAGCGAAGGCGATGATGGAATCGGGGCAGCGGCTTAGGGCTTTGGACGAGTAGGATGGCACAGAAAAAGTGGCATGGTTGCGGCGCTTAAATAGGCATGGGAGGGGAGGATTGGAGTTGAGCATGACGGTGGTGGCATCTCGGACTCAAACACGGTGTCATGCGCGAGGAGGAAGACATCGCTAACAACGCGGGCCCACTAAACAGAGAGAGAAAGAGGAAAGAGGAAGTTGGGTTGTGCTGGCTGGGCCAACAAGAAAACAAAAGGGCCAGGCGAAGAGAAATGCGAAAAGAAAAAGTGAACCCGAAAGGAAAATTGGAATTAAAAAGGATTAAGGATTTCCATTTTTCAGAAATTAGATTAACTAAAACCAAGCTCAAAGAAATAGCAAATAAACTCCAAAAATTCCTAGAAAATTCCAAAAAATACTCTGGAACTCAAGGAACCCAAATAAAATAGTTTTGAATTTAATTGAAGTTTAGATTATTCACATTAAATCATTTTAGTTTCTAGAAATTCAAATTAAGCTTTGACTTAAACTAGAAATTCAAATGAGAATTGATTTTTATTAATATTGATATAAGCAAGAACTCCAAATAAAAGTCGAACTTTGAAAATAATTAATTTAAAATAAACTTTTACAAGAAAGAAATGAAGGTTTGGAAAACAGAAAAAGACATAAATTAAATAGAACTCCAAGAAATAACAAAAGAACTTGGAAAATCCCTAAAAATCCATAAAGTAACTTGGAACCAGGTGAACTCAAATAAAATAGTTTTGAATTTAATTGAAGTTTACTTTTTTCAAATTAAATTGTTTTCATTTTCTAAAATTTCAAATTAAGCTTTAATTATCTTAATAAAATTCAACTAATTCCTTTTATTTTCAAAATTCCAAAAAGACACGAAAATTGGGATGTTACTAATATCATGTTTAACATTACAGAATTCAACTGAACTAGAGAGGGAATTAAATGAATTAAAGTGGAAATTCAAATTTTGAGGGGGGATAAGAAAACTTGGGCCTTCGGCCCACAGCGTCTTGGCCCAAGTGGGTCGGTCGGCCATGAGGGGACCAAGGGGGGCAACCGGCCCTAACCCTTGCACCCCTACCCTATTGCCTCATTCCCCTAGCACCGCCCCTGCCCCCCTCCCTTGCATCGCCACCCCTCCCTCCAGTGTCCTCTCTGCTAGGGCCCATCTCTCCTTGTTGGTGCCCATCTCTCCCCTGTCGGCCCTGCAACGCCTCCCCTTGCCTCCTTGCTGCTAGCTAGAAGGAAGAAGATGAGTGAGGAGTTGCCCAGTGAAGGAAGAAGAGGGAAGAGGAGAGGAGAAGAGGGAAAGAAAGGGGAAAGAGAAGGGTTTTGCATTGGATTTTGTGATTGATGTCATGTTCTTCAAGGGTAACGTCTTATAATCCCTAGATTTATCATAGATAATTATTGTTCGATTCATAGATTGTTTGGTCCACGGGAAGGATAGATTTCTGTAAGCCCTAGTTCATCGAGTTTCAATGCAGGATCTTGCGGGGGCAATTAGAGGTGTTTAAGGTCAGATTCAGGGTTTTGTCTAATTAGAAACGTTGTAGAGAATTTTGTTAGCTTTCTAAGAAGGTCTATAATACAAGATTTGCAGTTGTGAGAGAAAATTTATGGCCTCGGGAAAGTCGCTGTCCAGAAAACGGACGTCGTTGGCAGTTGTCATGAAGATGGGTTACTTATGCCTAGTAAATGAAATAATTTAATTTTGGTGAACTTCAACAAGCTAGGGGAATTTTGAGTAGATTCTAGAACTGGTATCATTCATTACTTTTTAAGTTTTATATAAGAAAGATAAGATATTGTGAAGTGGTCTATCTTGATAGATTCTAGGGTAGACTTTGGGGATGGAAACGGGGGATTAAATGTTGGATTCAGAAGTTTGTCATAACTAGGAAATTTTAGAAAATGTTGTGGGGAATCCATCATGTATATGGTTCGCTAGATTTGGGGTTCATATGAGGCAGTTAGAGCTTTTTTACTACTAGGACAGCGGGTAATGAGTCCAGTAGAATTGAGTTAATTGTGTCGTTTTTACGTAGACTTGTGAAGGCGATTAGCGTAATATTTTGATGCTGTGGAGATGTGTTTTTGAATATGTTTTGAACTGTTTGTTCAGGGAGTGTGGCCTCTAGTAGCTTACCACCGTCTCGCTATCCAGCTCCGAGGGGATAAAGAGGCAATTGCATGGTTGAATAGTTATTGATGGTTTGATCGTTGTATTCCTTATTATTCATTACCATTATGTTGTTTATGTCATTACTTTGTTTAATTACAAGTCTTGTGAATGGTTATGGTATCAATCATGTTGGTGATGTCATGAATGGTGGATAATGGAATAATTGATGAACTTAAGTTGAAATATGCATCATTGCATAAAAAGAGAGGGTGATCATGGCGTTCACATATCTATCTCATTCGTAGAGACTCCACAGAAGTAGAGAGGACCCCGTTCCTTTGAGGATGAGCTTGATGACTACGCGGGTGTCCACTCATGTTATACCGGTACAAGCGATAAAATGAGCATGTAGTGTGGAGGTACTTTGCGTTAAATGAAAAGTGACTTTGATATTTGAGTATGAGTATAAAGAGAAGTAAATAGTTGATGTTGATGATGATATTGATTATTGTTGATAAATCATTGTTCATTGTTTTATTATTGTGCTCGCTGAGTTATGGACTCACTCTTGCTCTACCGTTGTTTTAGGTGACCATTGATGGTATTTTACTTGGGAAGGGATAGCGCATTTGGAACAAATGTATACATCTCAACTACTTCATTCATTTGTCATGAGAAAACTTTATTATATCGTGATGGTTTATCTTTTAGGACATGATAAGCATTGAATAACTCTATATGATTGGCTGGAATTTGTTTATTCATTCAATATACTCTATTTGATTGGTTTTGCTTAATTTTTGGACTATTATTCGTCTATGCTATCTAGAATTAAATAACTATGCTTGCCGTGTTGCTATCCATGTTTTATTGTGACTCGTGGATATGTTTTATTATTGAATTGGCTGCTGTAATTTATTATTAATTGTTGTTAAAATTAATGGTCAGTATAGTTTAGTGACATTATGGACTCGGTATTAGACCAAGATGTTACATGCCAGGCTATCACCTCCTATATGGCCAGATACCGGTGGAGGGGCGACATTGACTGCCGGTCTGTGCATTGGATTTCATGGCAGAAACTTGCTACACCTAGATGCGTGGTATGGGTTTCTGATTTGCAGTTATTTAACATTGCAATGTTTGGAAAGCAAGGATGGACCTTCAGCGATGTGTCGTCGATCGCTAAGTTAACGATCGATCAGACATGCGTGTAACGACGATGCAGGTGAACAAGATCACTTTTCCACCACAGAATCAATACGGCCAGTTTAAGTCATGTACATGTTGACATATGCCACCTCTCCAAGAGAAGTCACTCCATCTGATTTATCTACGCCTCTGCACATTTATCAGATAATTTAAAAAAATCAAGTTTCCAAGATCATGTCCCAGTATTAATTTCAGTAATTTCCCTGCACTTAAGGAGATTATAACTGACCGCATATATGTGTGGAGTAAAATCCTATATTTGCCTTGTAAAAGTAAAACCAGCTACCCCTACTCAATATTTCAGATTTGGAATCACCAGCGCAGCATCAGTCTGTCAGTACTCCATGCATGGTGAATTAGTGATCATGGGCACCAGAACCAAACAAAGCTACACCGCAAACACAGGCAGAGCTAGCATTCCCATCAAAACTCACCTCATAAAACAGTGGTTAACACCCATAGTTCACATCATACACACACGCAACACCGAGGGATGCAGCATGTGGCACTGCACCTAGGACATGCGCAGGAGCACCTGGGGCACGGGCAAGGGCAGTCGCACGAGCAGCGCGGGCACTGCACGCTGCACGGGCTGCAGCAGGACGGCGCACGGCAGCAGCTCACGCGCCCGACGCGGCACCGGCGGCAGCAGCAGCAGCAGCTGCTACTGCAGCAACAGCACAGCCTTTCGAGCGCTCCACAGGAGGAGCAGCAGCAGCAGCTCGGCCTGTTGACCTTGGAGCAGGAGCACCCGCCGCAGCAGCAGATCCACGAGAGGTAGCTCAAGCACGCCCTTGCTCTGCACAAACGCGTTACCTCAGTCAGTGATTATTAACGCAGCTAACAACGAGTTGATGGTTCTGCGGGACGTCAAATCGACGATTATTAGTCCAGCGATTGTTAATTTATTAATTAGGGCAAGTAACAATGACTTGACGGTTCTGCGTGACATCAAATCAATGATTATTAGCACAGGTAAGGTAACGACAGGTTCAGTGATATTATCAAGGGGACTAGTATCAGCGAGCTGACTGTTCTGTGAAATGTCATGTTGATGATTCATGATTGTTAAGGTAAGTAACGTCAAGTTAATGGTCGAGGTTTGTATAGTGGAGGGGCTGCATAAGAAAATTGGCAATAATTGAGCCTGCTAAATGTCCCGCCTCAAAAAAAAAAAAAAAAAAAAAGGAAAAGAAACTGATACAAGCTGTCCTGACACTGAATTATAGGCAATAGATAACAGAGTTTACTGTTTCTTTCAGATTATCGTGATTGTGAGAACATTGAATCGAACACTCTGTAAATTAAGCTGATTTGGCGTTCTTTTCTGTCCTACAACGGAGACTCTAACTAAACTATATTTGTTCCATCTGAACTAACTGAACTGAAGAATCAGAGCATGGCAACCGAAGTGGTTTCCCCACTCAAAAGATAGTCTCATGCCGTGAACTAAGTACGGAGGTGTACTAGCTGATAAATGAAAACAAAACGTACATCTGCAATACAAAAATTTTCAGGACATACATCATGGTGCAAATTAATGTGATGGCGATGCACGAAAAAGCAGGAAATACACAGAAATCTCAACAGGAGGTTATTAGAATCTCTGCTTTGAATATGTGCAGTTTAGTTCTTTTCTTGTGTTCATTAGTTCAATTCTGTCAAGAATAATTTACTAGGAAGAACATGATAGTGTATCCTAAGAAGTAAGAGCCACGAACATATATTAAGATCTGGGAATAAGAAAGTACCGAAACTTCTTCAAAAAGTGGTGAGATTGATCAGTATTTCGCTTCTCCGATGAACTGCTTGTAAAGAGGGATAATAAGAAAAGGTATCATTTATGTGAAGTTAAAACACAAAACTTCAACCTGAAATTCCATACATCGTTATGAATGGATCGGCGTTCCTTCCTATGAACTCATCCACCCTGCAAAAATTATCAAAGGGGCAATCAATGGTCATGTTTCTCCATGTCTTCGACAAGAAATATATATTTCAGGTGAGCTAATTCGATTTTCTGCACAAACCTTCAACCAATTATCTGCTTCCAACAAATTGGTTGATTAAAAAAAAGCAAGAGAAAATGTGCTCAAAGCACAGTAACCCAAAGTAGTAAACATAATGGTGTATACCAGTTAACTCGGCCTTTAGGCGAACTAACGCAAGTGCAAACTGGCAAAATTACAGACAACACTGATTAGGTCGATATTCAACTCATCTTCACAAAAAAAAAAAATAGTTGTAAATAGTTTATGTCGATCTGTTGCACAATTAACTCTATGTGAAAAGTTGGTTTACTCTTACTTTTTGAATACTAGCACCTGATCTAACCCTAGGTATGTTTGACGGGAGGATATGCTCTGAAGACTGTACATTTGTATTGTAGTCATTTATCCCAACATCACATTTTCAATTTACCTTAATCAACTGTAATATCTTGTAAAAAAAAACCACTAATATCCAAAGCTGGTACAATGTTTCTGTAGCTTACTCCTTAAAATTTGCAATTGAAAAAAAAGGAAGAACAAAGAGAGAAAATAAAATAAAATAAATTAACTGCAGCTTACTCTTTGCAGCATTTCGAGGCAGCATGGACCCCTTCGATGGAATTTATTTCACCCTACAAGGAAAGAATTGTTTCTTGAATTAATTTAAGTACTTCAGGAAAAACAATTTAGTTTTATTCAAACAAGTAGTAATATACAACCAGGAAAGGCCATGTGCTGAGCCTGTCAACTTTTCAGGTGATGTCTGGGATATTTTAACATAAAAAAACAATTAAAGCTAACCAATGAACCAAAAAAAGAACATAGGGCTAATTTGGATGGGAACTGCATACATGCTGTGACGTTGGAAGCGTACTTTGGATACTTTGAAATTGGTGCTAATATTTTTATTCCAAATAGTATAACTGTGCTAAATAAATATATATATATATTTTAAAAAAACAACACCAGGACATTTAGAGGGCAAAAATGAACAATGTATACTGATGTGGATAGTGCGATTTTGCTGGCTCATCTGTCCATATCTGTTGCAAAAAAATTCACTAGAATATTTAAATGCTCCCAGTGAACAGGAAAAAATCGCTAGAATATTTAAATGCTCCCAGTGAACAGGTTGGACAGGAGAAGAGTTAGAAAATGGTGGCAGTTTCACTTATACATATTGTTTTAGAGAAATATAGCTATTCGATACATTCAGCATGCCTAAGGCCACACCTTGGAACTGTTGTGACTCATGGACTGGTTTTTTTTTTTTTTTTTGAAAGCCAAAGGAAGAAAAGAGACTACTTTTTTGCGTAAGCACGTCTTCAGCACATATTATGTATGTACCTAAGAAATCACTCGGACAAAATAATATGCAAAATAGATTACAAAGATATTTTTAGTGAAGCTCAAGCTATATACATCAACGATGCTAAGACCCACCCAATCTTTACGAGAAAATTCTTCACATACCACTGAAAGTTGTCCCAATCTCTTATATATCACTAAAAAAGTCTGTTCCCCTCTGTGCTACCGAGTTTCGCCTTTGTTCTCTTTGATGCCACTTCCATCACACCCTATTGAGTTTGATGTTAAGTGCGATGCAAAAAGACGAGAGATTAACCTCCCTCCCTCTTCTTCTCTCTCTTTCTCTATATATATTTTTATCTCTTCCTCCTCACTCTAGTGGCCGGAGGCTCGCCACCGTTGCATCCCCATTTCTCGGTCGCCTCCTCCCCTCTTGGGCATGTCGCCTCGTCGTGGTCGCTGCCATCCTCAACGGCATTGATTTCGTTGCGCTGCCCGCACTGTCGCCAGGTGCACTGCCGCCTCTACCCCGTGAACATCGCCATGCCCTCCTCTCTATTCGACTTAGATCCAGGTGTCTTGGCCATGTTTTGTCAGGAAGGAGACAAGAGCAAAGGAGGAGGAAAGGGGCAAGAGGTGTATTTGTGAAAAAAAATCTGACAAGTTTTTAGGTGCTAACAATTGATTGCCCTAACTGAGATAACGGAAATAGTATGGAAGGATACAAAGTTCAAACTCATAGAATAGAAGAAAACACATTTTTTAGTGACAAATCCGAAATCGAGATAACTCTAGCTGCATAAACGATCTTTATTAGAGCGCCGGCCCACTTTTGGCACCGGTCAAGCCAGCGACGCATGGATTAGCCGAACCCGATGGAGTGAACCATGTGCCATACTACCTACATAAAATAATCAAAAGCTAGCGTAGGCGATCGATGACGTAGGTTGCTCCTAACTCCTAGAAAACCCTAAAACAAAACCACCAAACCGCTTCTGTTTGATTGTTATCCATGCCATGCATTCTCTCTCTCTCTCTAGGACACTCCAAGGTCCAAAGACAAAGGGAATAATGAGGCAGAGAGACTTTGCCTTAACACGCACGCGCAAATCGATGGTACGATCCGCACGTGCCCAGAGGGAGCGGCGCGTTAAACTAGAGCAAAATTAATTACGCGAGCTACGGCGTAATTACTAGTCCTACCTAGCTGCTTGATGATGTCTCCAGTTAATTAAACAGTCTCCAAGTAAGTGATCATTTCGATTCTGTTTAGTCAATAAAATCTCGTTGACCCACATTTTGTTTATTTAGGCCAGTCTCAGTGGGG
Source organism: Ampelocalamus luodianensis (assembly GCA_036346255.1). NCBI lineage: Eukaryota > Viridiplantae > Streptophyta > Magnoliopsida > Poales > Poaceae > Ampelocalamus > Ampelocalamus luodianensis. Next base: position 41,470,766 of record CM070622.1, read on the forward strand.
GTATTATAGAGTTTCATGGACATTAAATACGCTGACATGGCACTGTATTGATGAAGAGAGAGATGATAAAAGTTTCATAGGAGTAGAGAGAGTTTCATGGGGATGAAACTCTTCTGCACTGTTTCCAAAATATGGATGTGTTGGAAACTGGGACATGAAACCTCCACTGAGACTGGCCTTATATCCAGTTTTCCTCCTTTTTTTTTCACTCAATCGGAGTAGTAGGCTAGCTAGCCTGCCCTTTGGGGAGATTAATTGGGATGCCAAGAGAAGAAGTGGGGTAGGATGAAAGAATCTAGCGAGGTTGAAATGGTATGTACCTCGAGGAAGACGATCTCGCGGTGGAGCGCGTCGACGGCGAGCTGCAGGCGGTGGCGGCCGCAGGGGTCGGGCGAGGCCGGCGGCGACTTGGGCGTGGGCTCCGCCGCCATCTCCATTGGCGCTATCGGCCGGCCGATCGATCAGGGGCTCAGCTGGTAAGATACGATGGAGTTGGGCGTACTGTATATCTAGTGCACGGCCATGGCCACTAGTCTACTCCGGGCGGCTCTAAAGACGATGGAGAGGAGCGGAGTGGAGGAGGTGGTGGCTGACGGATTAAATGGCGGAGTCAGACGAAGAGGTGGAGGAGCACATGGAGAGTGGGGGATTGCCGTTTTGGGCACTAGTAATGATGCAGGGGAAAGTGGGGGATTGCCGGAAAAATGGCGCGGTGAGCAGGAGAAGCAAGGAGAGCGAGCGAGACTGGGTGAATGAGAGAGAGAGAGTGAGAGAGAGGAGGGGCACGCATGAAGGCAAGCGCTGGGTGGCAGAGGAGAGAGAGGACGGGGCTTGAAAGATTGTCGGGGGCGGGGCCGCATCTAGTGACGGACTAGAGGATCTATTGTGTGCATGCTATGCGAGTGAGATCGATCGACGGATCCGCTGCGCGCGGTTACGGCTAATTACTAGGGACCGCGGCGGATCCGAGCCGTTCATCCAACTCCCCGAACGCCTTCAGAAATAACAATGGCTAGCTAGGCCCACCAACGTCGTATTCACGATGTGGGCCAGGAACACATATTCACGTCAATAGAGGAAGCCCGTCTAACTAATCAGCCATATTATAATAGAATATGCATATTGCTTCATCAAATTTGTACATGAATAGCATTTTGGATGGGAAAAGTTTTTTCCATTTTCGTATCCATATATTTTCATGTGAATTTGAATACGAATAGAAGAGATGTGTTCAATCTATACCATATTCATATCTTATCGAATACAATATTAGAATAATACGGATAAATGTATCCATTTCCATCCTTACCAGGATGGCAAGTGTTAGAGCAAAACGACGCCACTTCTAGTCAGCAATAGCTAGTGACGCACTGCTCCCTCTATTCTTTTTTATTTGACATTTTTTTAATTATTATTTTTACAGTCTCCGAGATGTGATTTAACATATATATATTTTTTATACTTTTACATTAAGATATAGTAATAAAATTATAATATTATAAAAGTATTTTTAAAGGCAAATCTAACGATATAATTTTCAAACGATCAATCTAGATAGTTTTAAACGTATTGGCAGTCAAACTTTAGAATGTTTGACATCATGGATTCTAGGATGCAAGTAAAAAAGAACCCATGGAGTATCAAACTTTTAACTGTGGGTATTTTCTTCCAGCTGTGGGCGAATGTCAATATGTTAGATTACCTTGGAGTTCCTTCAATTCGTAATGTTACATCCGCTTATTTCGAACTATACAATGGTCGTACAATAATATTCGCCATACAGAACAACATATATTGTAATGTAATAAGGATCTGGTTTGATCACTTTGTGTCATATTGTATTATTTAGGAAAATTAAATCCAGCCGACCATTGCAACCTTAATTCATTTTAAAATGCAGTTTCAGAAATAGGGAATGCTAAAGGTACAAGTAAATTTTTCTTGAATATCCACCATTTCGGCAGCCATTCATCTTGTCTAGAGATTCATGCACCTCTCCTCCCATCCTCTCCTAATATATCATCCCATTCCCAGTTCCCACATTGTTTGTTGCCACGCCACGAATGCATGTTGCAACTATTGACGTGACGGCAATTAAGCAGCAACGTACACAAATTCAACTGCCGTTGATGTGTCTGAACCATGGCGCGAGTTAACTTTGCATCTAGTTAGTAGTTAACACACCCTAATCTAGTTAGTAGTTAACACACCCTAACCATGCTTTGCGCTGGAATATACTGAAAAAAACAACGGGTGGGTCACTACCAGAAAATAGTTTTTTCCTGACGGGCAGAAACCGACGGTAATAGGTTTCCCTGACGATCACCGTCAGGGAACCACCGTTAGGGACAGAACATCAGGAATAGCGAGTCTTTTGTTGTGGCAAAAAGTTTGGCAAAGTTACTAAAGAAAATGAGTTTATAACATGTGAACCATGAACCTGATAAAATATGACGAGTAGCCACAGTTGTGGCAGCGGACCAAACAACTACCTGAAAAATCATGGCACGATCGCATAAGGTTGAATGTCACGTAGATGCTCTGAGTGACTGGGTCCAGCTCCTTAATCTCTCCAAAAGATATTACGAGTCTAAAGGATGTATTCATATAGAATCAGAGTACATTGAGGTGCAGCAAAGCGCATACAGATACATGCCTTGTTCTTGTCAACAGGATTTACCAAAAATAGTGCAACTAATTCAGAAGATACTTCACACAAACAGTGAGAAGAAAAGACAAACTCATCTGCACCGATGATCTCCCTTGGGGCATCTGGAGATCATGTGTAGATGATCCTAATCTTAGTGTGATTGAATAATTAGCAATGATGTCGAGGTGTTTAAGAAACCCTCGTTTTCGGAAAGTTCAGTTGATTGTGAGGTAGAGGCGATCTGACCGGCCCTGTGGGCGGTTGGACCGGCTGTTGGCCGGCAGTCTGACCGGCCTTGGGTTGATGGTTAGACCGGCCGAAAATAAAAAGTGGAATTTTTGGAATCGGCTAGAAATCACTTGTGTAGGAAGGTGATAGGATGCGTTTGCACTTGGTCTCATTGAAAATAGAGATTCAATGAAAAACTAGATAAATTTTGAAATTTTGAGAGAGTGCGTAGTTTGAGGACCCCTAGAAAACTTCATAAGTCCCAAGCGGTCTAATCGACCGTTTGTCGACAGTCAGACTGGCCGAGGGCGGTGGTCAGACCGACCAGTGAGCTTTCATGCGACTGGAAGGTGGTGAATATATTGGCCAAAGTCATGGGTTTCAGTGCATAGGTGTTGTGTAATGCATGTTTTAACTAACGTGGGTCAAGTTGCGAAGAATTTATGCCCGGAATCGATTTCTTGGTCTATTGTTATGCAAGTGGCTTGGAGTCAACGACAGTAAACAGCGATGATGATCGAGACTAAGCTAGGAGAGTTGAGGTCCAGAACAATCAAGGATGCCAAGTGAAGTGCTTGGACTCAAGTATGTGAAAGCATCTAGACCTTTTCCGTAAAAAAAAGAATCTGGGCCTCTAAAAATTAGTTTTGGTAATTAATGTCAACAATGTATTGTGGGACTAACATGTATGCTAAGATGTTTAAAAGTTTAGTCCCGGTGTTTGAATGATGACATGGAAGTGGAAATGCAAATATGATAAAAGATCAACATGGCTCAAGGAGAAAGGTATCAATAGTCTAAGGATCCTTTTGTAGCTTTTATCAGTCTCGGTGTTTGGAGAAAACACTGGATTTTTAGGTTAGACGTTGTACTATGAAGAGGGATCATGGCTAGTAGCTTGAAAGTTTAAATTGTGCCATTTTGATCAACCATATGACATGCATTACTTTTCAAATTGCATTTGTTTTGCTTCTAGAAATCTATTTAGAAAAATTGGTATGACCATTGTTGATGAGCGGTACTACCATCGGTAGTACCGAAATCTAATTAGCAGTATGTTTTTTTCCAGTGAGTGTGTTTTTGGGAGTTTTGTTCTCCTTTGAAAATGGTATGACCGTATTTCTTGAGCGGTACTACCGCAGTGAGGACCAAAAAATACATGGCGGTACGTTATTTCCAAACAAGGTGTTTTCTTAAGTTTTTAATCCTTTGGAAATCGGTATTTCCGTTCTAGCAGAGTGGTACCGGTTTTAGTTGGCGGTAGTACTGTGACTTTTTTCGTAACGACTAGTTCAGAGCATTAAATGCTACTGTTCCGACCATTGATCATAAAGATTGGTAATACTGGATTTGTACATCGTATTACCGCAAATGCTGAAAAGTTCAGGGATTTATTCCAAACGGCTAGTTTTGTGGTTGGGAGCTATAAATACCCCCTCACCTACACCAAGCTCAGTACCTTTAGCCATATTGAATATACTTGAGGTTTTGGAGCTCTCTCTTCTACTCATTTGCATTCAATTCATATTTTGAGGTAGTTGAGAGCTATTCAAGTGCATTGCATCATTAGTTAATCCCTTTGGCACTTGATAATCTTCAAGCTAGCGCTACGATTTGTTACTCTTGGTGCTTGCCAGCACCTAGATGGCTTGGAGGAGAAGTCGCGCGGTGATCACTTCAAAGAAGCTTGTGAAGTAGCCCGGCAAGGAATTGTGAAGTGGTTGCGTGTTCACCATCTCTGGAGAGGAGGAAGAGCAAGGATAGTGATCGAGGTGTTAAGGCTTAATCCATAGAGCCGGTCCAATTTGTTTGGACTTACCTCAACTTGGACTAGTGAAGACTGGCAAGTCTTCGATACCAAGGGAAAACATCTTTTGTTTTTATTATGGTTTATCTCTTGTGTTTACTATTTCCGCATTTACATTTCTAGCAATTAATTATGTAGAATTGCTTAGCTAGAATTGTATTTAGTATTGACATGATCTTAAGTTGCCTTGGCACATATTGATCATATGCTTTAAACTTGTGCTAGTATTCTTTTGTCAAGAGCATTTGTTAAAATTGTTATTTAAAGCACAAGAATTTTTATAACCTCCTATTCGGCCCCCTCTAGTCGGCCACCATTGATCCTACAAGTGGTATCATAGTTTGGTCTCTCTAATTTTAGAATTAACCATCTAGGAGAGAAAGGATGGCTAGTGAGGGAATGTCAATAGGTAAAACATCTTTATTTGATGGATCAAATTATGTTTTTTTGGAAAATTAGAATGTATATTTATTTAAAGGCCATGAGTCCAAGCATATGGAGAATTGTTGGTGAGGGTTTCGTTATGGCACTCGATCCTACACATCCCACGGATCTTGAGGAACGAAACTCTCACCTCAATGCTCAAGCTATGAACGCTCTTTTTGGAACTTTGAACGCGGATAAGTTCAATTGAGTGAGCAACCTTGAGGCCGCTCATGAGATTTGGACTACACTCTCAAAAATTTATGAGGGTACATCCACGGTTAAAGAGGCCAAATTGCATAGGCTTGGATCAAATGAGATATTTACAATGTTGCCTCATAAAAATATCACCAAGATATATTCTCATCTCAAGAACATTGTAAATGAGCTCAAAGGTCTAGCCACTAACCTTCTTGATGTTGATATTGTGAGAAAAATGCTTAGGGTTCTATCGGACAAATACGAGACATTGGTGGCGCTATTTTTCAACTCTCCCGAATTGCCAAGAATGACACCAACCGGTCTCTTGGGCAACCTTATCACAAATGAGTTGTACAAGAAGGACAAGGAGGAGCCTTTAGAGCCAACCTCCTCAAAGAAGAAGATTACCACTTTCAAGGCAAAAGCGGAATCGAGTGATGAAGCGGAGGAAGAAGAAGATGACTCCGAAGAGGATTTTGATCTCCTTATGAGAATGAAGAAATTCATGAGAAAATGCCCGTATCGAAGTTTTAACTTTGACAAAAGAAAGAAAGGATAATTATCCAACAACAAGCGCTATAGCAATATTCGTTGCTATGAGTGCGATGAGAAGGGGCACATCACCTCTCATTGCCCTAACAAGAAGGATGACAAGACCAAGTTATCAAAGAAGGAGTACAACGGCAAGAAGAAGTTTTTCAAGAAGCTTCATAAAGATGGCAAGAATGGAGCTCATATTAGAGAATGAGACTCCGATGAGGAGTATTTATACTCCAACTCCGATGATGTGAGGTCCTCAAGGAAAAGAGGACTTGTTGGCATCACCATCAAGGAAGCGCCATCACTCTTCTCCACTCCTACTTGTCTCATGGCAAAAGGAGATAAGGTAAAATCCATTAGTGATAATGAACATTCATATGATGAACTAATGGATATGCTTAAAGAATTAAATGAATATCTTGGAAAAGAGAAATCAAAATTAAAAGTCTTGAAGAAAGAGTATACCTCTCTAAAAGACTCTTATGAGGAGCTAAAGGAAGCTCATGACTCTCTCCTTCTAAAAGATATTGAAAAATCTCATTCAAATGTTGGTATCACTTGTAATTTAATTGATGAATGAGATGCCAAGAGTAGAAGTCATTTCAAATGCTATTTCAATGTCTAGTACTTCTACATCATATGATGATATATTATCCATGCCATGTTGCTCTAAAGTAGATTCAAATATGTGGATATCATGGGGATATGCTCATGATCTTAGAATGATGAGACAATTGGCAATGGCGTTGAAGGTTTGTAGAAACACGCGTTTTCAGCAAGTTGTTGTTGCCGTCGAGCTTGAGTCGACCGCCTTGTGGCGGTCGACCGCCACTCGCGCGTCCAACCGGTTTTGCCGGCGTAGGTGGCGGTCGACCGCCAATGGTTGGCGGTCGATCGTCAGGCGCGTCCGACCGGCCATGGTGGCGGTCTGACCGGTTTTGACTTAAGTCGCTGGCCTTCTTGGCAGCGATGTGTTGGTTGTTAGGTCAATCTAATGGGCGTCAGCGCATATGTGTTGCATGATGCATGTTTTGACTAACGTGGGTCAAGTTGTGAAGAACTTATTCCCGAATTCGATTTCTTTGTCTATTGTTGTGCAGGGAGCTTGGTGGTCAACGACGGTCAACGGCGAGGATGATCGGGACTAGGCTTGGAGAGCTGTGGTTCAGAACGATCGACGATGCCGGGTGAGGTCAATGGACTCAAGCATGGTGCAAGATGGACAAAGGTGACCGAACGGGTAGTTCGGTGCGACGGGTTGGATGCTGCGGCGGGGTCTGCAAGTGCCATGGTGGTTTCGGTGGGAGCCGAATGGGAGAGACTTGCCGACATGATGAGAGCCGTTGGATCAACCTACACGTGGCAAAGCATGCGACTGCTTCGCGAAGATTGGACTCGGTCTTTGAAGAAGGGCCGAGAAGGGGTATTTTGGTAATCTTACCAAATACCGCCTTGGTTACCTTTTGCCAACTCGCGGCGCAAGACGGTGCGTGGAGAAGCAGATTAGGTCAAGAGGAGATGAAAACGATGCTTTAAAATGCGTGCATGTGTGACCCGTTTGTGTTGGGCCTTAACGGGAGCCCATTAGGGAAACTCTTCTAGAAGGTCTAAGCCTCCACTATAAATAGAGGAGGGAGGTGGCTGCACCCCCTCAACCCTTTCATTTGTTTTGGAAAACCTAGTTTGTTTAGGGAGAGGATAGTTGGAGGTTAGGGTTCTAGAGAGTTGGATTTGATTTCGTGCTCATGTATTGAGTCTTTGTTCTCTATTGATGGAGTGGCTGTAAACCAATACCATATCAAATCAATCCAAAGAAAGTTTTCTCAAAGATGACTTTATTTTCTTTCTTTCTCTCTATTTGGTGATTTGTGGTCTTTCTTTGATCCGTGAGTTTTTGTGTAATATCCCGACTTTCCTTTGAGAGTGCAATTCAATTTGAGAGGGAATTAATGTAATTCTCCGATAGTGTTAGAAATAATTTTCGGGAGAAAATATTTAATCGGTAGAAGGTTTCTTTTGGAAAAGCGCTAATCAGGAGTTTAGAGGGGTTTTCTGCTCCTCGGCAACTTGGGCTTGGGCCTTGGCCCATGAGGCCTGGCCGCCATAGGGGAGGTGCCACCCTCCCAAAACCCTAGCCACCCCACCTTTTCCCTCTTCCTCCTTTGGCCGCCACTTCCTCTCCCCCTTGCGCCTCCTCCTGTCCAAAGACCTCCCCTTGCAGCCCTTGCTGTACATCCCCATCCATGGGAGGTCTCCTCCATTGATGTCAATTAAAGGAAGGAGAAGGAAGCGCGGCTGTTTGGCCAAAAGGAAGGGAGAATGAGGGAAAGGAAGGGATCTTCTTCTTGATTCAACCAGCGTCTCCTAAGGTTCTACAAGGGTAACGAGAGCGTTCTTTGCTGTTTAAGTTGTATTAGATGCAATTCGATTAGTTTGATTGGATTAAATTGCTGCTGCTACAAATTCAATTCTGTCCAGTTTCTTGCACGGCCTGTTTCGTATGCTTATAGGCAGAATTAGGGATTTTGATCTCCTAGCGTTATTTAGAGGATGCTCTTAGCTTTCGGTGGCCGCCAAGATCACCTCATTCCGACTTTCGAGTCAAAAGTTATGATAGATTTACTATCTGCTGTCCAGAATCCTGACGAGAATTAGCAGTCTCTGTATAGGTTGATATATGGCCTAGTTAGAGGGTGATTCAGAGGTCTTGCCCATAACAAATTTTGAAGGTGATATCACTAGCTTTCAGGATTGATAAAGAACACCTCATTTGGATTTATAGATCAAAAGTTATGCACTTTTCTTTGTGACTGTCCAGATTGTATGTCAGTTTCTATCTTTAGTTTTGACCCGTGTGCCACTTTTTGTTAAAGGAAAAATATGAATATCGTGCCAACTAGGTTATTGTAGATAATTTCATAACCTTTTCATATTATTAAAGAACACTCAATTCGGAGTTGTAGTTTAAAAGTTATGGACGTTTTAGTTCTGATGTTCTAATTGCTCAGTCAGATTCTGTTCTGTTGTTTCGTTTGACAGTTAGCAATTTAGTTTGGCCGAATTGGGTTATCTCGTCTACTACAAAGTTGTAGATATATTTGTTAAGCTCGTGTAGGATCTGGGCTCATCTCTTTTGAGTCCCAGATCATTAGTTTTGGTCTTTACCGTGCTGCTGTCCTGATGGGATTCCATGTTACTGCTGGAATTTCAGATTCGGGTTATGACTATGTTTTGGGTGTGCAAGAGGGTAGTGTAGAATATTAATTCATGATGGGCTCTATGTTGTTCTTATTTCGGTTATTTAATTGTTTAGGCCGCGAGTCTACGGGTTTGGGAGCGCCATCGTTGCTCGCTAACGCGTGCACGCAACGCGAAGGCAAGTACTTTGTTGGTTTTAAGTCTTGTGATTGTGAATGTTTACATGAATATGATGTGACATCTTGTGATACTCAAATGCTGAATTGGTTATGTTCTATCAATATGTGGAGTAAATGCCGAAAGATGATATTAGCATTGTTCATGTTCATATCATGCATCCTTTTATTCATGCTATGTCCACGGAGTGGATCGTAAGTCCCACCATTCCAATGTGGGGTGTTTGGACATTGTCATGTCCCGCCACGCGAGTGGATTGAAAGACCCATCAATTCCAAGATGGGCACGTAAGACCCATCAATTCCAAAGATGGGCAGCTTTGGACACCTATATGAAACGTTCTTCATATAGGACTTGGATCCCCGCACTTTTGTTAAGGTGCGGGCTTATGAACACCGACGGGTGTGTCACTCGCTATACCAGATAAGCATGTGTGCAGTCCATCCTTGAGTACATTCATTCCGTTCGATAGTTCTTAGACAAGGTAGAAGTCGTTGGGTTTTCATTAGGAATCAAGTGTAGTACTATTCCTCTTAGGTATAAATGACATAGAAGGTATCTATATGCCTACTCATGTATGTGCTATAGTCGATTAAAGCCTAAGTTCATCTCTTTATTTAAGTACAAGATGAAATTTTGTATAGCAAGTATAAAGTGCAATAGCACTTTATAATTCAACCTTTTAATTGATTAAAGAACACCAATTGATGTAGTTCCAAAGTTAGGAGTTTTTGCAGTCTAATTGCTGCCGTATGTTTTTTTCCTTGGATGCTTGCAATTTAGTTTGGCCGAATGGGTTATCCTCTATAAAAGGAGCAATTGTTGGTATCGAGATAATGGATCTGCTCATCTATTTAAATGAATATCTTGAAAAGTTGGTCAAAATTAAATCAATATGTGGAGTAAATGCCGAAAGATGATATTAGCATTGTTCATGTTCATATCATGCATCCTTTTATTCATGCTATGTCCACGGGGTGGGTATGGAAGTCCCACCATTCCAATGTAGGCGAGTTTGGACATTGTCATGTCCCGTCCACGCGAGTGGATTGAAAGACCCATCAATTCCAAAGATGGGCACGTAAGACCCATCAATTCCAAGATGGGCAGCTTTGGACACCTATATGAAACGTTCTTCATATAGGACTTGGATCCCCGCACTTTTGTTAAGGTGCGGGCTTAAGTAACACCGCGGGTGTGTCACTCGCTATCTGTGTATAAGCATGTGTGCAGTCCATCCTTGAGTACATTCATTCATGCCATGCATTCCTAAGTTTTCATTCGATGTATGCTCATATTCTCTTATGATGATGACTTATTCATATGTGTGTTATGTCCCTTTTCTTGCATTTACGAGTCGTGGACTCACTCTTGCGTTGTTTGTTTATTTTAGGTAACCTCCGATGTTGGCTCACTTGGGAGGGAGTAGACACGCACTACTTGTTCACATCATCCAATTCATGTTCAAGATTAAATTTAGTTCTATCTTACATTCGTAAATGATGAACTATAATAATAAATTTATAAGTGGTGAAGGAAGGATACCTTCTCCACATTGATGTCGAATTATTACTGCATGTGAACTTTCATTATCAATGAACAGAAATAAATAGATTAGATGGTGAAGGAAGGATACCTTCATCATGTCTTGGTTGTTTTGATACTATCATTAGTTGATTTTATTCAAATTCTTCCGCATTATGGATGTATGTTAGATGTTTTAGGTGACATCTTGGCTTCCGAATAGCCAGGGTGTTACATTTTGCTTGGTTTCTGGCCGTGATCTAGCTTGCTGCAACATGTGGGAACTCATCTAGGATCATCTTGATCATTAATCACCCACGAGCAAGTCTTTAGATCATATTTCATTTTGACTCGGTTTTGGAACACTCTTCGTTCAAACTAAAAAAAAGATAGGAACTTTGGCATGGATCTCTATGATTTTTTATTGGAATAGGTTCCTAATATCTTAGAGAAGGTGTGTCTCAAATTTCGTGGGCTTTGGCCTTACAGATCAAAAGTTACGTCGATTTTTGATTTCATTTTTCAGTCATTTACTATTTATTTTGCCCGATTTCATCGCTTCACCTGGTCGATCACGCATTGTTCACTGATCGACCGCTGGTACTGTTTATTAGGCTGATTTTTGTGTTTTTGATCGTTTATCTTGGGGGTTTGAAGGAGTTCAGTACAAGTCTTCCGCTGTGCTTGATTGATTGATCTTCATAGTTTTCATAGCTATTGGAGTGAGATTCGTATTGAATCTGATTTGAGAGAAAAAGAGGTCATGCTCCTATTCAACCCCCCCTCTAGTCGCCTTTTCGGTCCAACAAAATACAAGTATGGCTAAAACTTATGACTCATTGCTTATTGTTGAAAATATTGAATTAAAAGAGCAAGTCACAAAATTGAGCAAAAGTTTGGAAAGATGAAATCAAGGGAAAAGCTACCCTTGACAAGCTATTGAGTGAGCAAAGGTGCTCATTCAACAAGGAAAGACTTGAGTTTATTCCTAAGAAAGGTAAGAAGCAAGTTTCACTACTACAAAAAAGGCTAATACTAGATGTCTCATCACAGACGGTTCCTTTGGAACCGTCTATGTTGTACTTATCATAGACGGTTGCAAAGTACCGTCTGTGTTATACTTATCACAGATGGTTCCAAAGTAACTGTCTGTGATAATCTTATTCATCACAGACGGTTCGTATTAAGAACCATCTGTGATAATTCACAGAGTTCTTAAGACTAACCGTCTGTGATAATCACATTCATCACAAACAGACGGTTCGTATTAAGAACCGTTTGTGATAAGGTATCACAGACGGTTCTTAATAAGAACCATCTGTGTTATGCTGGCACTATAAATATCGGCTCCAGCAGACGCACCGCCCTTAGCGCCTCTACCCCGACCCATTGGTGTTTTTGCCGCCACCCCCATTGCGCCACCTTAGAGAGGAGAAGGAAAGGAGGAAGGGAGGAGAAGGAGATAAGGAGGAAGAGAGGAGAAGGAGAAGGTCAGGAATCTCACGGGTTATTTGAAATTTTTGTCGTGAGCTCCGAGGGTAACGATCTGTAACTCTTTATATTTACTCTAGGTTAATCTTTAATCAATTTTAGTATATTTGGTTAATAGGCGGAGTAACATATTTGTAGTTTATTAATCTAATTTAACACTACTAATTTGTTACATGTGTGGCGTAGATAGACCAAAACTGGATGTATAGTGCGAACCGTGTGAGTGAAGAGTACATTTATGGCGTTTTAGCTTTTAAAAGAGCCGCTAAGCAGGATATGTTGAAGAAGGGGATATAATTTATATATTGTCCATGCATTGATTGCGATAATTTGAAGATGTTTCACAACCCGTCACAGATCGAAGCGCACTTGATTGGAAGGGGCTTCAAAAAAGGGTATACATGTTGGACCAGTCACGGTGAAGAGCAGATTATACAGGAAGTTAATAATGACAACATCGCCGAGAAATTCAACGATATGCCGGATGTGGACTGTGCTTTTGATGAGGATAGGTCGCACGATGACAATCTGGATCAGATGCTACACGATGTAGAAGCGAACAACAGTGAGAGAGAGTTTTGTAAATTTGAGGGCTTAATGGAAGACTCGGGGAAACCTTTATTCCCTGGCTGCAAGTCGGAATACGTAAGGTTGTCAACCGTGATTGAACTGCTGAAATTGAAGGCAACCAATGGTTGGTCCGACAAGAGTTTCACGACGTTGTTAGGTCTCCTAGCGGACATCCTTCTGGAGGGAAACGTACTGCCCATCACCACCTACCAAGCCAAGAAGGTTCTTTGTCCATTGGGAATGGAAGTAGAAAGAATACATGTATGTCCGAACGATTGTATCCTGTACCGTAAAGAGTATGCAGACATGCATGTATATCCCGTGTGCAAAGCATCCCGATACAAGCATAAGAATACTGCTAAGGTGAAGTAAGGACCTCCTGCTAAGATGTTGTGGTATCTGTATGTGATCCCACATTTGAAGCGTTTATTTGCGAACCGAAAGGATGCAAGATTGCTGCGTTGGCACTCGGAGGAGCATAAGAGAGATGGAAAGCTAAGACACCCTGCTGATTCTGCCCAGTAGAGAAACTTTGATCGGAGCTTTGAAGAGTTCAGTGTGGAACCGAGGAACGTAAGGTTAGGGTTGAGTACGGATGGAATGAATCCTTTCGGTAACATGAGCAGCTGACATAGCACCTGACCCGTGAATCTATGTATGTACAACCTTCCTCCTTGGTTGTGTATGAAGCGTATACATTTTGATGTCGATTACTTATCCAAGGGCCAAAGCAACCGGGAACGATATTGATGTGTACCTAGCACCATGGTCGGAAGATCTTGTGACCTTTGTAGAACGAAGGGGTACAAGTATGGGATGCATAAAGCGAGAGAACTTCACTTTACGCGCCATGTTGTTCTCGCACCATCAATGATTTTCCTCTTGTTGGTAACTGTGGGGTTTAGTACAAAAGGATCCAAAGCACGCTCGCCTTTGCTAGATAGTACCGAGAGTGTATGGTTAAACAACTCGCGCAAAACTATGTATATGCGTCACCGTGAGGTTCCTTCCCATGATCCTAGCGCAAATTAAAAATTCTACCAGTAAACCAAGATCATCGCGATTTATAGATCACGGTCTTACCACTAGACGCGCAGTGCGGAGTTGATGCGACGACGTCAGGCAAAGTGTAGTCGTACTCGATTGATGCGATGCGTCAGCGTAGTAGTCGCATTACTTCCTCGTCCTCGTCGCGCGCGTCCCGGCTGCTCCTTTCTTGCGGTTCGTCCCAACGCCAGATGCGGCGCCCAAAGGTATCCACACGCACGGGAGGAAGCGACGCACGGACTACTAGATCCGCGAAGCGACTAGGGCGGGAGAGGGTGGCGGCGAGGTTTGAGGATGTCACGAAAAACTCAACACTCAACAGTAGCCTCGCCTCCTTTTATAGGCGTCCTTATAATGGGCTTCTACGAATAGAGGCCCATTAGGACTCAATGCCCATCTAATTTAGATCCAATCCGAATTAGGCTTCACTCCTAAGTGTGTGACCCTATGGTTCACATATGTTTAGACATGACGCGAGTACACATACTTGGTCAATAGTTGGTAGCGGCCTCTAGCAAGGCGTACAACTCCTAAACATACGTAAAGATCATATCGGATGAACCATCACAACGTTATGTACATGTCAATCCCTTTGCCTCACGATATTGGTCGAGCTCCAAGTCGACCACTCTTTCTCGATCCTCGTGATCGGAATCCCTTACTAGGTTAACTCTTAACCTTAAGTAGCATGGCCATGCATTTCGGATCCGATCACTCGAGGCCGAGATATCTCTCGGTAGAGAGGGGCAAATCCCATCTCGACCGACCATGCCTCGCAACATGCTTCATGACAAACCCGAAAGCTACCTTTATAACTACCCAGCCATTCAGAGTAGCGTTTGATAGCCCCTAAGTAGGTCGATTCACATCTCAAGTACATACGACAATCTCGAGTCTAAGGACAAGGCGCATCTCGCACCATCAATGATTTTCCTCTCACATGGTAACTGTCGGGTTTAGTACAAAAGGATCCAAAGCCTGTCTGCACTGCTTAGATAGTACCGAGAGTGTATGGTTAAACAACTCGCGCAAAACGTGTATATGCGTCATCGTAGGTTCCTTCCCATGATTCACCCATACCACAAGATGAAGAAACAATTCGACGAAAATAAAGACGGTTCAGCTCCAAGGGCTTTTAGAGGGAAAGAGGTCTATGATATGGTTAAGGATATCGATGTTGTGCTTAGGAAGGAATGTAAATTAAGGACCCGTCAGAAGAACATGATCTGGAAGAAGCGGTCAATTTTTTAGGACTTGCCTTATTGGGAGCACTTAGAAGTTCGCTACTGCATCGACGTCATGCACGTGGAAAAGAATGTATGTGATAGCTTGATTGGTCTCTTACTGAACATTAGTGGCAAAACAAAGGATGGTGTTAACGCAAGACGTGACTTGGTTGATATGAACATAAAGACCGAGTTAGCACCAAAACATACCGATAAAGGACGAACGACCTCCCCCCGCTTGCTACACTCTGTCCAAGGCCGAGAGAAATAAATCGCTAGAGCTTGCATGATGTGAAAGTTCCATCCGATTACTCCGCCAGCATTAAGAAACTTGTTTCTATGGAAGATTTAAAATTAATTAGTATGAAGTCTCATGATTGTCATGTGCTGATGATACAAATGCTTCCTGTTGCAATTAGGAGTATCTTGTCGGACAAGATCCGAGTGGCAATCTTGATGCTGTGTTATTTCTTTAACTCAATTGCTCAGAAGGTCATCAATCTGAAGGACTAGATGCTCTGCAGGCCGAGGTGGTGACGACTCTATGTCATCTTGAGATGTATTTCCCTCCGTCATTTTTTGATATCATGGTCCATCTCATTGTTCACCTTGTGAAAGAAATAAAGATATGTGGCCCTGTGTTCCTACGTCATATGTACCCGTTCGAGAGGTACATGAGAATTCTCAAGTCCTACGTATAGAATCGATCTCGACCAGAGGGAAGCATCATCGAAGGTTATGCAACCAAAGAGGTCATTGAGTTCTACGTTAACTACATAGCTCAGGTGGAACCGATAGGTATGCCTCTATCTCGTCATGAGGGGAGACTGGAGGGTATCAGGACCATCGGAAGAAAAGCAATCACTCCTGATCTAGATACGTATGCTCAAGCCTATTTCACGATCTTGCAACACATGACCCATGTGTCCTCGTACATCGACGAGTACAAAGACATGGTACACCAACAAAATCCAGACCGGTCGGAGGTTTGGATCACGAGAGAGCACAACCGTTGGTTCAACGAATGGTTAAAGGTGTGATTCAATAGGAGGTCATTAAGTGATGATACGCTGCTATGGTTGGCAATAGGGCCACAATTTATAATTATGATATGGCAAGGATACGACATAAATGGGTACACATTTTATACAATAGCTCAGGATAGTAAGAGCACAGTCCAGAACAATGGTGTCCGCATAGATGCGTTTCACGAGCAGTTCAATACCGCTGGGCCACATGGGTTGAACTCCTATTATGGGTTCATAGAGGAGACTTGGGAGCTCGACTACGTACTTTTCAAGATCCCCCTGTTTTGATGCCATTTGGTTAAACTTCCGTAGGGCGTGAAGGTCGACAAGTACGGTGTCACTACTGTGGATCTCAAACGTGTTGGATACAAGGATGAACCATTTGTACTCGCTAAACAAGTTGTTTAAGTTTTTTATGTAACAGACCCGGCAAATAAGAACCGCCACGTAGTTCATTATGGAAAAAGAAGGATTGTCGGAGTTGAGAATGTCGTAGATGAGGAAGAGTACAATCAATTTGACGAGTTGCCTCCTTTCGGAGACGGCATCAGTCTCGAGGAAGAACCCAGTGAGGAAGCTAGCTATATGCATGTCGATCATCATGAAGGGCTATATTTTAAATAAGAATTTATTCCATAATATGAGACAAGTCAATGTGGACTTGCTATGTGTTATGGACTTGTAATCTCTTATTTTGATGTCAATGTGGAATTGTCATGTGTTATGGAGTTGTAATCACTTATTTTGATGTAACGTGGAATTGTCATGTGTTATGGAGTTGTGATATCTTATTTTTATGTAACGTTGAATATTAAAATTGGCTTCACTTAATTCGGAGTTGAGTTGAATTAGATATGATTTTTTGAAGTCAAATGAATTTTCAGTGGATAAATTTATGTTAATGTGTTATATATGGACTTCTCATCTCTGATTTTGCTGTCAATGTGGACTTTATGTCCTAATATGCCAAATTATAGATTTCTCTGAATGTGCTCTTGTATGACTTAATGTCTCCCAAGTCTTGTGCACATATGTCTGGATGAACAATGGCATATCACAGACAGTTCCATAATAGAACAGTCTGTGATATGGTCATAATCACAAACGGTTCAACAAAAGAACCCTCTGTGATATGGGGTTCCTAGCTTAGGCTGTTGAATAGAGTACCTAAGCTAGGTTTGAATTTATTTGAGTATTAGCACCTCCCAGGAACCTCCTTGAATTATTTCAGGATTTTAGGAATTTTTTTGCTCTTTTATAGAGCCCAGGTCTGTTCGGATTATCCGATCGGAATCGGACGGTCCCGATCGGATGAGATGTTCAAACCGTCCAAACGTCTCCTCCGATCGGGACCGTCCAATTCAGATCGGACGGTACAAACAGAGCGAGCTGTTCAGACGGTCTAAACATCTCTTCCGATCGAGACCACTTTGATTCCGATCAGATGGTCTGAACAGACCCGGGCTCTATAAAATTGCAAAAAATAGAAAAAAAATCCTAAAATCCTGAAATAATTCATGGAGGTTCCTGGATGTACTAATACTCAAATAAAATTTGAAATCTCATTGTTCAAGTGTTATTAGCATAAACTAAATTCAAACAGCCTAGGCTTGGAACCCCATATCACAGACGGTTCTATTATGGAACCGTCTATGATTGATGGCTTCATAATAGAACCGTCTGTGATATCCCACCTAATCCCTTTATTAGGAGGGAACC
This sequence comes from Ampelocalamus luodianensis, assembly GCA_036346255.1. Taxonomy (NCBI): domain Eukaryota; kingdom Viridiplantae; phylum Streptophyta; class Magnoliopsida; order Poales; family Poaceae; genus Ampelocalamus; species Ampelocalamus luodianensis. Next base: position 41,488,595 of record CM070622.1, read on the forward strand.
GCTAAGGTTTGCGTCCTTACTCGTCACTTGCCCTTACTCTCGCCCGTTCACCTCTAGAAGCGCTCTTAGTCCCTTACTCTCGCTCGTTCGCCTCCCCACCCGAGCGTCGCCACCACCGACGCCGACATCGATGACGCCGCCGCCCGACGCCTCCTACCCCGATTCCTCCTCCCCGACACCTCCTACCTCGATGCCTCCTCCCCGACGCCTCCTACCGCCGACATCGACGACGCTGCTGCCGCCTGATTCCCCCTCCTCGACGCCTCCTACCCCGAGCCGCGACAATTGGCCTCGTCCTCCACACACCAAAGCCACGCCACTCGGCCTCCTCCTCCCCCTTCCTCCCCCACCGCCATCTGAAGCCACCTCCCAAGGTACTTCTTAGCACGTTGTGGGCTTAATATTGCTCTGTGATTGAAATGGTCTAATTCTGAAATTGGTAGAATTACTAGTTCAATTTTTGAGCTCTTGTCAAATTGTATTTAGAACTTCCAGTACTTCTGTAGTGGTTTGCAGTAATGGATATTGATAGTTCTTGGTGATCTATGGTTGACAGAAAGTATCAGCTTGAACTTCTTATACATGTGATTGTTTTGTCAGTCTAGTTAAGCATTGGATAGAGCTCAAAATCTGAATTTTAGTGTTCTTATCTAATTTATGAAGAGTATAGACTAAAGGTTGAGATAGCAAAGTTTAATTCGTTTGTATGTCGCCTTCTGAGAGCACTTAATATCATCAATTATCTGAGCTTTATGCTGATTCCCTACATATACATGTGGTATATGTTTAGCTTTTTATTCAGCTTAAATGTCGTGGAAGATTTACATTTGTATATGTTGATGTGGTCATTTAAATGCTGGTGGATATTAAGGAATGTTAGGAGTATTAGAATAGGAGTCCTTTTGAATTCCTTATCTGTATATGGTATATCCTTATACTATATATGCTTGATACTATTTGTTTATATAGTTAATTGGTTGGGTAACTTCTATTTTTTCTGTCTAAAATATGTTTCCAATGGAAATTATCTTTGAAAATACCTAGTGGATATAAACTTGCAATCCATATTATTTAAACTTTCAACGTTTTGAATTATGAAATTTTAGTTCATTGTGTATGTAACTTATATAGATAGCAAGTCAGCGAGATGACGTCTGCACCGTCTTCACTGCCTTCATCGACGTCGCCGAATGCGTTTGGATCTCAGAGCAAAGTTGTACGTAAGCAAGATGGCAAAGGAGCATCGAAAATTCCTACGGGCCGAATGACCATCACGGAGGTCCCAAGAAAGCAGCGGCGAGATTTCGGACCATCTGCGGGATACTTGGAAGGGAACGGGTCCCCATCACCACACTAAGCTGGGACACTCTGTTGAAAGATAGGAGAGGCGAGCTGTGGACAGAAATTTTAAAATTATTCACTATCCCAAAAGCAGACCAGGCACGCGTGGAACGACAGGCGTTGCTCGCGATGGGTGTCGGGACCCAAAAATACAATTCTGGACCCTCTGTGTATACTACACTAGTCCAAGATCACGCTAGTGCACACAGTGGAAACATCGATGAAATATCATTTCCATATACAAAGGTGACTAATAAATAGGCAAATAATAATAAAAATCAGAGTAAAGACCTTGAGGTCAAAGCTTACGATTAATGCCTTAGAAGGCGAATAGCTCAACGAAGCTGCAGCGGAATGTAACGGAATAACTTCAGTGAAGCCCATCCATATGCCCACAGACAATCGGCTGGGGTGCGCGACCTAGTTCTTCTCGATCCTTGAAGTAGACCTTGTTGACTGATGATTCCTCCATTTCTGTAGGTTTGGGCGCAAGTTTTACAACAAGCGTGAGTACACAACCGTACTCGCAAGTCATACCACATAATGCAATTTATAGATGCAGGCTTATTCCAAAAGAAAAGACTTCTGTGGCTCTTTTACATAAAGGCAATATTTGCAATTGAATACAATAATAGATTGAAAGCATAATTCAAAACAAATAGATAATATTAATTTAATAGTTGTTTTCATAAAGACACATAGCCTAATCAAATTCTTTCACACAGCCATATGACTTAAATCACACAGCTGTCCCTTCCCAATTGTTTTATGAAAATCTACCCCTCATGTGAAATCCCCGAGTATGTCCATGACCGCGGACTCGACTATTCGAATAGATTATTTAACACTCTACAGAAGTTGTACACTTTACCCACAACAAAACCTTTCAGAAACTTCATCTCAACATTGACACTCTCGATGTGCTTACAAACCGCTATGCCAACCCAAACGGAGCACTTTGGCATAACACACACCGCTGGACAGGGACACGGCGAACCGCCCCGTGATGCGACTACCTTGTAGTACACACCTCCACCCATAGCCTAACCTACCACCTGAGTAATCAATGCCAATAATTCATAACCTACTAAGTTAGACCCGTCCCATACCAGGCATGTGGTCGTACAGTAAGGCTCAGTTCAATGGCGTACAAAGTTAAGTCCTTAATTGACCAAGGTAAGACTTACATTCTCTAACTATGCCACAAAGATTATCATTCCCATTCACAAAGTCCACCATATCACGAAGTATCCACCACTTGCCTCAGTCTAAATCCTTTCCCACCCAGTTGGTTTTGGTGCAACACATGCTATCACAAAGTAATAACACATAGCACACACAATTTTACACAAAGTTCCATAGTCACTTAGTCAAATTCAATATTTGCAACTACAATGAGATGTGAGGCTCGTAGCATGGCTAAGCAATTGTACTCGCATCTAACCAACCCACGTGGGTGCTACAATATTACCAACTAATAACCAATCTAGGGTGACAAGGAATTATGGCATACAAAGTCAAGGTGATGATAACAACTTGGATGACAACTATGCCCAAAAGCATTTAAATACATAATTAAAATAGAATGCAGTACTTTGAAACAAAGTAATTTGAAAACTGAGTTCAAGATGATCAAAGGTATAACTTGCCTTGGAAAAGGTCTAGATGTTGGTCTTGATCTTGAGGTGTTCCTTCTTCTCCAAAGTTCCCCGACGTATCGACGTCTACTCGCAAACGAAACAAATAAACAAAACAAATAAATAACAGAGGCAAAACAAACTCCAAAAATTAAATAAAAAATATCAGATAATAGAGCTCAAATTTAGATAAATTTTGGAACTTGAATGGGCTCAAACGGAGTTCGGATGCAAAAGATATGGCTCTCGAAAGATTGGAATTCACATGAAATGATAAAAAGTTCTACGAAATATTCTCGGAATACTCTATTCCGAAAATATTAGAAATCATGTGATTGTATGACAGGTAGGCCATTGGTCCATAGACCAAGTCCACAGACTAGGGTTTGGGTCCATGGAATAGTGCAATGGTAAGCGGGGTCCACGGGTCATAAGCTCGGTTCACGATGAACCGAGGCTACATGGTTCGGTCTTAGGTTTAGGGTTATGAGTAGACACGTAGGCGGCTTAGGTGGCTGTGGTGACTACGTGGCGTGAAAGGTGGCAGGTGACATGGCTAGGTGGCGGTGACAAGGCGGTGACATGGCCATGGTGGCACGGTGAATTAGGTTCATGGACCAGTGCTAACATGTGTGGTGACAGGCCATAGAGTAGGTTCATAGTGGACTGGGTTCATGTGGGTTTTGAGTTTTGTAATGAGTCACAAATGACGGCTTAGGTGGCAAGGGTGATTGTGTGGCGTGCATGTGGCAGCAATGTGGCGGCCACGGAGGACAACGGAATGAAGTGGCGGCTGACGAGGTAGGTGATGTGGCTTTGGCAATGTGCCCAGTGGCACGGTAGTGCTCGGCCATGACGGCTCGCCGGCGCTAGCCGCCACGGCGGTGCGTGTGGGTTGTCACAACGAAACGAGGAGGCGACGACGGTCTCGGTGACGCAGGTACAGCGGTGAGGGTCATCGGCAATCACCGGTGACGAGCAAGCGAAGCGGTGGCGGTTAATCGGTTTCGACGACGAAAGCGTTGCGGTGGAGCTCCGGTGAAGTGGGAGTGAGCATGACTTCGAACATTGAACGACGATTAATATGATGGTGAATATGGTTGGCGAAGTTCAACGGAAGAGGCACAATTGGCCGGCGAAGAGGCGACGACCGGAGATTGAAGAGAAGAGAAATTCCCGGGCCACGATGAACGAGACTTGAAATTGAAGGTGGAGATGGATAGATCGGGAGGTAAGGCGCGTGGTGATGCGATTGGTTCTTGGAGGGTTTACCAGAGAAGCGAGGGACACGGTAGAGATGCTTGCGGGTGCATGGGCGCGGCCGGAGGCGAAGAGGATGAAGTGGCGTCGGCGATGGGAGGCTCGGGAGCTTCGGGTGGTGTGCGCATCCGATGGAGGAAACCGAGGCGAAGTCGATGGCGCAAGGGCGCGGCTCAGGAGGCCTCCACAGCAGAGAACGACGAGGAGAGGCGTGGCACCGGCTCTGGTGAAGACGGCTTCGGGTGGCAGCGTTGGGAGGCTCTCCGGGCGACGGCTAGGGCACAGAGGGAGGAGCGGAGGCACGCTACGCGAGGATGCCCCGGGGCTTTTATAGCCTCGGGAGGCGGCTAGGGCACGGACGCCAAGGGCGGCGGCGGCGGCGGAACGCGCAGCGCACGCGTGCGCATGCGAGGGAGGCGGCTTGGGCTGACGGGTGGGGATCGGGCGCGCTAGGGTTCGGCAAGCCCAGGTGGTGACGGCGTTGCGAGTAGGTCGGCGCGAGCGCGCTGCTAGGGTTTTGTAGCACGACACTGGCCAAGCGGACGAGTGGGCCAGAAGGGTTAGGTGGGCTGGATGGCAATCGGGCCGGAGGGAGGTGGGAAAGGCTGGGGGTTGGGCCGGACGGAGGAGAGAGGCGAAGTGGGCCAAGCCAAATTCGGCCCACGAAGGGAAAAAGGATTAATTGAATTTCCAAATTAAGAAAAGACTGGAAATTCAAAAGAGGCCAAATAAATAGCACATAAATTCAGGAAAATCCAAGGATTAGTTGATGTTTAGATTATCCAAATTAAATATTTTGAATTTAGAAAATTCCCAGTTAAGCTTTATTAATTCCAATAAAATTGGTGAATTTTTCAGGACCTAAACTACTCAAAAGATTTTTGAAAAGCCAAATTTTGGGACGTTACAATGGGACACACGTGGAGGACCTTCAAGGGCACGCTTGTCACGAAGTACGTGAACACGGGTCGGACGCCCTTCACGAAGTATAAATTCTTATCGTGGGATATATGGGACGCTTTTGTGCAAATGAAGATGACAACCGAATTTCAGGAGCAAAGTGCGGCGCACAAGGCTCTTGTCGGGACCCAGAATTACGATTCTGGAATCCTCTGTGTATACTGCACTAGTCCAGGATCACGCTAGTGCACACAGGGTTAACACAAGTAAGTATCGATCCACACAAGCGATAAATAAAGTAAACGATTAGTTTGAATAACAAATAAGGGTTTTGACCTTATGGTCGAGTTTACACTTATTAAGCCACGCAGGGCTAACAGGAAATAAAGCAAAGAATGAACGAAAATAACTCCAGCGTAGATCCCACCAATTCACCACGAGCAACCGATCGATCCGGACTTAACGCATACGATCGGCCTTCAATGAACTCCTCCTCAGCGGGCGAGACTCCTCCTCTTCTATAGGTTTGGGCGCAAGTTTTACAACAAGCGTGAGTACACAACCGTACTCGCAAATCATACCACAGAATGCAATGTATAGATGCAGGCTTATTCCAAAGAAAAAGGCTTCCGTGGTTCTTTTGCATAAAAGCAACATTTGCAATTGAATACAATAATAGATTGAAAGCATAATTTAAAAAAAATAGATAATACTAATTTAACAGTTGTTTCCACAAAGACACACACAGCTAAATAGATTATTTCACATAGCCATATGATTGAGGTCACACAGCTCCCATCCCAGCATTTTATGAAAACTACCCCTCGTGTGAAATCCCCGAGCATGTCCATGACCGCGGACACGGCTATTCGAATAGATTGTTTAACACTCTGCAGAGGTTGTACACTTTACCCACAAGATACAACTAGTGTAGTAAGCACCGATCGTAACAAAACAGATTCTGAAACTTCATCTCAAACATTGACATTCCCGGTGTGCTTACAAACCGCTATACCACTCACATAGAATTGGTATAACACACAATCGGGCGACAGGAAGACGATCGTCCCGATGCAACCACCAAGTAGTCACACCTCCACCCTGTCACACAACCTAACCTATCCACCTGAACATCAATGCCGAGAATCCATAACTTACTAAGTTAGGCCCGTCCCATACCAGGCATGTGGTCGTAAAGTAAGGCTCAGTTCAATGGCGCGCAAAGTTAAGTTCTTAATTGACCAAGGCAAGACTTCTATTTTCTAACTAAGTCACAAAGACCATCATTCCCATCACATAGACCACCATGTCACACAGTCTCCACCACTTGCCTCAGTCTAAATCCTTTACCACCCAGTTGGTTTTAGTGCAACACATGCCATCACGAAGTAACAACACATAGCACAGTTTTACAGTTCCATAGTCACTTAGTCATAATTAATATTTGCAACCTACATGTGATGATGGCCCGTGGCATGACTAAGCAATTGTACTCGCATCTAACCAACCCACGTTGGTGCTATTATATTACCAACTCATAACCAATCTAGGGTGACAAGGAATTATGACATACAAGGCCAAGGTGTGATAACAATTTGGATAATAACTATGCCCAAAGCATTTAAATAAATAATTAAAGTAAAATGCAATAATTTAACACAAAGTAATTTGAAAACTGGGTTCAAGATGATCAAAGGTATGACTTGCCTTGGAAAAGGTCTATGTACTGGTCTTGAAATTGGGGTGCTCCTTCCCACAAAATTCCCCGACGAAACGACGTCTACTCGCAACCGAGACAAAAACAAACAAAACAAATAAATAACAGAGGCAAAACAAACTCCAAAAATTAAATAAAAATCTCCGATAAATAGAGCTTGAATTTAGACAAATTTAGAAATTTGAATGGGCTCAATCGGAGTTAGGATGCAAAAGTTATGAGCTTTGGAAGTTTGAAATTACATAAAATGCTGAAAATCAGATTTTATGAATTTACCAATTATTTTCCTAAATGAAAATCAGATTTAATGCGCAGTGACGTCGAGGATTTCGGAAAGAAATAATAAAGAAATCTCGACATGTGGGACCCACATGTCGGAAGCTAAACTCACGGTGGACTAGGTCCACCGAGCCTCGGACTCGAGTCCGGTGGCTGCCGTGTGGCCACGCTGCGTGGGCGGACGGCTCCACGCAGACGACACGCAGCGTGCGGTGAGGTGGCGATGGCGTGGGCGACAATGGAAGCGGCGGCGCTCGGACCGCCGCGCAACGGCGATCGGCGGCGCTCGCGAGGTCCGATGGTACGAGCGGAAGCCCTTGCTATTGCGAACCCGATGGTACACTCACGAGCGCGAGACACCGGAGATGGCCGCGGCGAGGTTCAAGCGGAGGAGCAGCTTCGTTCTTTGTTGGATCGGAGTTCGGTGATGCTCGGCCAAGTGGGCGACACCAGAGATTGCTTATGCTCGTGCGATCTTTGGTGGTGCGATGGCGAGCTCGGGCGGCAGCGGCGGCGGAAACGACGAAGAATAGAGCGCGGCGAAACGCTAGAACTCCACCGCGCGCGCTTAGGCTCGGGAGGAGATGAGGGTGGCGGCTGCAGGTTGCGGAGGTCTTGGCGATCCTCGGGGCTATTTATAGGGGCTGGGGTGCCCGGGATAAGGAATCCCTAAATTGGGGATTTCTCGGTTGAAAACGAAAACGGAGATAGAGTCCGTTTCGATCCCGATTGAGTGCAGATACGGGTGCGGTGAGGTTAGAGATAGAGTTTGGCACAGAAATCCGGAGGTTTTTAGTTAGGAAAGTCCGTTGTCGGACGAGGTTTCTAGAAGCTCCAATGGCGGGCACGCCGACTTCGGACTCGGGGAAGAAGCGGCGCGAGAGAGCGGCGACCTCGGCGGTCCACGATCGAGGAAGAGGCGGCACCCACCCGTCACGTGGGCAAAGGAGCGGGCCCGCGTATGTCGGTCGTGCGTGCGGCGCGCTGCGGCGAGCGAGGAGGTCAATGGCGCACTGGCCGGCGGAGGAGAATGGGCGAGTTAAAATTCGGCCCGATTGATTTTCTGAGATTTTAAATAGGTTTTCTAATTTAGAAAATACCAGAAATTCAAATGGGCAATAGAATATAGCAAATGAACTCGAAAAAATTCTAGAAAAATCTAGAAAATATATCTGAGCACATAGAACCCAAATAAAATAGTTTTGGCTATTGTTCATGTTGGGATTATTCACATTAAATGTTTTTGATTGTAAAGTCCAATATTAAGCTTTTGAAATTAAATTCAAATAAAATCCAAATGGTGAATTTTCTTCCTACTAACTATTAAAAGATTTTTAAGCTCAGAAAATTGGGATGTTACAAACCTCCCCCCTTAAAGGAATCTCGACCCCGAGATTCAGGCTAGCTAGAGAAAAGGCTAGGAAACTCGGCTTGCAGCTCTTCTTCACGTTCCCACGTTGCTTCTCCTTCTGAGTGGTTGCTCCACTGAACCTTGCAAAAACGAACCGTCTTGCTTCTTGTGAGGCGCTCTGCGACATCCAAAATCTTGACTGGCTGCTCCTTGTAGGTAAGATCCTTCTTCAAGTCAATTGATTCCAACGGGGCTTGCTCTTCTGGCACACGAAGACACTTCTTCAACTGCGAGACATGAAAGACATCATGCACTCCTGCTAACGATCGCGGTAGCTCAAGCGATAAGCAACTTCTCCACGGCGTTCCAAAATCTTGAACGGACCAACATACCTAGGGGCAAGCTTCCCTTTGGCATGAAACCTTTTGACACCTCTGAGCGGTGTAACTCAAAGATAAACGAAATCCTCGGGTTCAAAACTGAGATCACGGCGACGATTATCAGCGCATAGCTCTTCGCTCGACCGAAGCTATCTTCAATCTTTCTCTGATCATGGCCACTTGCTCTTCTGCTTCCTGAATGATGTCTGGACCGAAAACTGATCGTTCAGCTGTTTCTGACCAATTCAACGGGGTTCTACAGGCACGCCCGTACAAAGCTTCAAATGGTGACATTTGCAGACTAGCTTGGTAACTATTGTTGTATGAAAATTCTGCATACGGCAAACTTTTATCCCATCGGGTAGCATTAGCTAGAGCACAAGCTCTCGGATCCTCCAATATCGATTGACTCTTTCGATCGCCCATCTATGCTCGCGGTGATACGCAGATCGAAATTTAGATGAGTACCCAAGGCTTCATGCAAACTCGCCAAAAGCGAGAGGTGAATCTGCGACCCTCGATCCGATACTATCTTCTTGGGCACACCGCAAAACCGACAATTACGCCATGTACAACTCCATGAGGCGATCTCCGAGTATGTGGTTTTGATGGCAAGAAATGGGCGACCTTGGTTAGACGATCGACTATTACCCGGATCGAATCGTAACCCGATTGGGTCTTGGGTAAACCGTGATAAAATCCATTCGATCTCTTCCCACTTCCATTCGGAATCTTGATTCGCAAAGAAACTGGCTGGTCTCGGTGTTCGCCTTTACTTTCTCGGCGGTGTCGCACAAGGCAACGAACTCTACGACTTCTCGCTTCAAATTTGGCCACCAAAATTTAGTCTTAACACCCTGGTACATCTTGGTACTTCCAGGGTGAATCGAATACTTTGAGTCATGGGCCTCCTTTAAGATTAACTGTCTTAGACCATCGATATCTGGTACACAGATACGACCATTAATCCAGAGTATATCCTGATCATCTTTGGTAAAATCTTTGAATTTCCCTTCTGCCATTTTGATCTTGATTTCTGACAACACGGGATCCTTTGGTTGTGCTTCACGAATCTGCTTCTCCAGGGTAGACTGTACTTCCAAATTGGCTACAAATCCTTCAGACACAACTTCTAGCTTTAGCTTTTGAAATTCTTCATAAAGTTCTGGGCAACTTTCCTTTACTTCCAAAGCATTGCAGTAACTCTTACGACTTAGAGCGTCTGCGACTACGTTGGCTTTTCCGGGATGGTAGTGGATTCCAAGATTATAATCCTTGATCAGTTCTAACCATCTTCTCTGTCTCATGTTCAAATCTGACTGGGTGAAGATATACTTTAGACTCTTATGATCCGTGTAGACTTCACAGCGATTACCGATGAGGTAATGACGCCAAATCTTTAAAGCATGCACTACGGCAGCTAATTCCAGATCATGAGTAGGGTAATTCTCCTCGTGAGGTCTCAACTGTCTTGACGCATAAGCGACAGCTCTTCCTTCTTGCATCAGGACGCATCCTAATCCTTGACGCGAAGCATCACAATAGATATCAAATCCTTGCGAATATCCGCAAAATCAACACTAGGGTGAAGTCAAGCGTTTCTTCAACTCTTGAAAACTTTCTCTCACGAGTGGAGTCCAAGTGAACTTTTCTCCTTCTTCAACAATTGCGTCGAGGCTTAGCAATCGATGAGAATCCTTCGATGAAACGGCGGTAATAACTGCCATTCCCAAGAAACTCCGAATCGAGTCACGGTCTTGGGTCATTGTCGGGACCCAAAATGCAGTCGGACCTCTGTGTATTCTGCACTAGTCCAGGATCACGCTAGTGCACACAGCGGTAACATAGGTGAATATCAATCCACACATGCGAAATATAACATAAACGAATAGTTTGAGTAACAACTTAGAGTTTTGACCTTAAGGTCGGGGTTACAACTTATTAAGCCACGCAGGGCTAACACTAAAGAAATACTGCAGCGGAACGAAATAAACTCTGGCAAACTCCAATCAGCACACCACGTGCAACAGGATCGGATCGATGACCTAGCGATCAACCTTCTTCCACAAACTCCTCCTCAAGCAAAGCGAAGACTCCTCCACTACAGAGGTTTGGGCGCAAGTTTTACAACAAGCGTGAGTACACAACCGTACTCGCAAATCATACCACAGAATGCAATATATAGATGCAGGCTTATTCCAAAGTAAATGGCTTCTGTGGTTATTTTGCAGAAATGCAACATTTGCAATTGAATACAAATAATAGATTGAAAGCATAATTTAAAACAAATAAGCAATATTAATTTAATAGTTGTTTCCACAAAGACACACAATTAAGCGATTGATTCACACAGCCATATGATTGAGATCACACAGCTCCCAATCCCACATTTTATGAACACTACCCCTCATGTGAAATCCCCGAGCATTGTCCATGACCGAGGACGCGGCTATTCGAATAGATTAATTAACACTCTGCAGAGGTTTGTACACTTTATCACATGCGATGATGACTCGTGGCATGGCTAAGCAATTCTAGTCGGTCTAACCAACCGTGTTGGCAATATGTTAATGCCAACTAAATAATAAACCAATCTAGGGCGACAAAAGATTAAGGTATACAAGTAGGCAAGTTGAACAACAGATTGGATCAATAACTAGCCCAAAAGCAGTTAAACACATAATTAAAGTAAATGCAATAATTTAACACAATGTAATTTGGAAAACTGGGATTCGATATGATCAAAGGTATGACTTGCCTTGGAACAGGTCTACGTACTGGTCTTGAACTTGGTTGAAGCCTTCTTCGATTTAAAACCCCAAGTATCGGCGTCTACGCACAAACGGCGAAACAAACAAAACAAATAAATAACAGAGGCAAAACAAACTCCAAAAATTAAATAAAAATAATAATTAGGTAGATCTCGAATTTAGACAAATTTAGAAATTTGAATGGGCTCAATCGGAGTTATGATGCAAAAGTTATGGCCTTTGGAAGATTGAAAATACATAAAATGCTGAAAATCAGTATTTCATGAATTTCCTGAATTATTTTCTTAAAGGAAAATCAGATTATTGTGCAAGCTGACGTCAGCGGTGGAATTTCGAAAAAAAAAGTAATAAAAGAAATCTCTGACATGTGGGACCCACATGCCAGGGGCTAGGCTCACGGTGGACTAGGTCCACCGAGCCTCGGGACTCGGGTCCGTGATCGCCGCGTGGCGCACGTGACGCCGACCGGCGCCACTGGCCGCCACGCGTGCACGGCCGGCGCCACCGACGTGGATGACGACAAGACGGCGGCGGCTCCGCACGTCAACGACGCATCGGCGGCGCTCGCGAGGTCCGATGGTACCGATTGAAGCCCATGTTATTGCGAACACGATGGTGCACTCACGAGCGCGAGACACTCGAAGATGGCGGCGAGGTTGAGCGGCGAGGGCCGACTTTTGCCTGACCGAGTTCGGCGAGGTTTTGGCGACAGCGAAGGGTCCTTAAGGTAGCCCGGCGTCATCGATCTCGGTGGTGCACTTTCGGCGACGGCGCGCGGCACCGACGGCGGCGAAAAGGCGAAGAAGCGAGCGGCGCGGAAACCCTAGAACTCCACCAGCGGCGCGCTAAGGCTCGGAAGGAGAGATTAGGAGTGCGGCTCGGTTGCGGAGGTCCTGCAATGCGACTTCGGGGCTATTATAGAAGTGGGGTGCCCGGGATAAGGAATCCTAAATTGGGAATTTCTCGGTGAAAACGAAACGGAGATAGAGTCCGCTTTGGTCCGATTGAGGCGATCTGGCGCGAAAGATTAGAGATAGAGTTTGGCAAAGAAATCCGGGGTTTTAGTTAGGAAAGTCCGTTGTCGGACTATTCTTCTAGAAGACGGCAATGGCGAAGCGGCTCGACTCGGGCGCGAGAAGAAGGCGCGACGAAGACGACGACTCTCGGCGGCCCACCGGCAATGAGCGGGCGGGCGCGCGCGCGATTTGATCCCGAGTGCCCGATCTTGATCCAACGGTCCACAATCAAAGAACATTCGACCGTCGGTTACTCACGCGCATCCACCGCCCATGCTTGATCCAACGGAGAGAGTGAACGGGCGCGGAGAGAGAGAGGGCGGACAGGCGGGTCCACTCGTCGATGGGCGGCGCTGCGCAATCGAGGCTGGGTGGCGGCGAGCGGGAATAGGAGTTGGGCCGGAGAGATTCGGCCCAAGAAGATTTCTGAGATTTTAATAGATTTTCCATTTTAGAAAATACCAGAAATTCAAATAAGCAATAGAAAATAGCAAATGAACTCAGAAAAATTCTAGAAAAATCTAGAAAATATATCTGAGCACATAGAACCCAAATAAAATAGTTTTGGCTATTGTTCATGTTGGGATTATTCACATTAAATGTTTTTGATTATAAAGTCCAATATTAAGCTTTTGAATTAAATTCAAATAAAATCCAAATGGTGAATTTTCTTCCTACTAACTATTTAAAAGATTTTTAAGCTCTGAAAATTGGGATGTTACAAACCTCCCCCTTAAAGGAATCTCACCCGAGATTCAAAGGCTAGCTAGAGAAAAGGCTAGGGAACTGACTTTCACTCTTCTTCACGTTCCCACGTTGCTTCTCCTTCCGAGTGGTTGCTCCACTGAACCTTGCAAAACGAGCAGCCTTGCTTTCGGTGAGGCGCTCTGCGACATCCAAGATCTTGACTGGCTTCTCTTTGTAGGTAAGATCCTCTTTCAAAACAATTGATTCCAACGGGCTTGCTCTTACGCACACGAAGACACTTCTTCAATCGCGAGACATGAAAGACATCATGTACTCGCTAACGATCGCAGTAGCTCAAATTGGTAAGCAACTTCCCCACGGCATTCCAAAATCTTGAACGGCCAACATACCTAGGCAAGCTTCCTTTGGCATGAAACCTTTTGACACCTCTCGAAGGGGTCACTCAAGATAGACAAAATCTTACGGCTCAAATCGAGATCTCGGCATGTTATCGGCATAACTCTTACGCCTTGATGGGCTATTTTTAGCCTTTCACGATCATAGCAACTTTGTTCTTCCGCCTCTTGGATGATATCGGCCCGAACATCAGACGCTCAATTGTCTCGACCAATTTAACGAGGTTCGGCAGCACGCCATACAAAGCTTCAAATGGCGACATTTGGGCATCGGCTTGATAAGCGTTGTTGTACGAGAACTACGCATACGGCAAACTTTTATCCCATCGGGTAGCATTCGCTAGAGCGCAAGCTCTCAAAGATATCCTCCAATATTCGATTGACTCTTTCGACCGCTCCATCATGCATGGATGATATGCGATCAAAAATCGGATGGGTACCCAATGCTTCATGCAAACTCGCCAAAAGCGAGAGGTGAACTGAGATCCTCGATCGACACTATTTTCTTGGGCACTCCATGCAAACCGACACTCGGCCATGTACAACTCGCAAGGCGATCTCCGAGTACGTGGTTTTGATCGCGAGAAAATGTGCGACCTTGGTCAATCGATCAACTATTACCGATTGAATCGTAACTCGATTGGGTCTTGGTAAACCGTGATGAAATCCATCCCGATTTCTTCCCACTTCCATTCGGAATCTTCACGTTGCAAAGAAACCTCGCGGTCTCTAGTGTTCGCTTTATTTTTACGTCGAGTGTCGCTGAGGCAACGAACTCGCGACTTCGCTTCAAATTTGGCCACCAAAACTTATTCTTAACATCCTGGTACATCTTGGTACTTCTGTGGTGAATCGAATACTTTGAGTCATGGGCTTCTTTTAAGATTAAGCGTCTTAGACCATCGATATCTGGTACACTGAATCGACCATTAATCCGTAGTATGTCTTGATCATCCTTGGTGAAATCTTTGAATTTCCTCCGCCATTTTGATCTTGATGTCCGACAACACGGATCCTTTGGTTGTGCTTCACGAATCTGTTTCTCCAAGGTAGACTGTACCTCCAAATTGGCTATAAACCCTTCGGACACAACTTCTAGCCTTAGCTTTTGAAATTTTTCATAAAGTTCTGGGCAACTTTCCTTTACTTCCAAAGCATTACAGTAACTCTTACGACTTAGAGCGTCTGCAACTACATTGGCTTTCCCGGGATGGTAGTGGATTCCAAGATTGTAATCCTTGATCAATTCTAACCATCTTCTCTGCCTCATGTTCAGGTCTGACTGGGTGAAAATGTACTTCAGACTTTTATGATCCGTGTAGACTTCACAACGATTACCGATGAGGTAATGACGCCAAATCTTTAAGGCATGCACTACGACAGCTAATTCCAGATCATAAGTAGGGTAATTCTCCTCGTGGGGTCTCAATTGTCTTGACGCATAAGCGACAGCTCTTCCTCCTTGCATCAGGACACATCCTAATCCTTGACGCGAAGCATCACAATAGATATCGAAATCCTTGCGAATATCTGGCAAAATTAGCACTGGGGCTGAGGTCAAGCGCTTCTTTAACTCTCGAAAACTTTCCTCACAGCCGAGTCCAAGTGAACTTTTCTCCTTCTTCAACAATTGCGTAAGAGGCTTAGCAATCGATGAGAATCTTCGATAAAACGGCGGTAATAACTTTGCCATCCCCAAGAAACTGCGAATGCACGGGTTCGGTCTTGGTGGTCCCAGTAATCGCGCTTTTACTTTTCCCGGTCAATCGCTACTCCATCGGCGGTCATCACATGGCCAAGGAAATCCACTTCCTTCTTCCAAAAGTCACACTTACCAACTTGGCATACAACCGATGCTCCTGAGTTTCTCCAAAATTAACCTCGGGTGTTCTCGTGTTCCTCCTCGATTTGGAATAAACCGAATATCGCCAATGAACACCACTACAAACTTGTCCAGTATTCCATGAAGACTTTGTTCATCATGTTCATGAAGTAAGTCGGGCATTTGTCACCAAATGACATGACCAAGAACTCATAATGTCCATACCGCGCTGAGAAAGCGGTCTTTGGTATATCCCTAGGGTAGATCTTCAATCGATGGTAGCCCGATCGCAAGTCGATCTTTGAGAACACTCGGCTCCCTTCATCCGTCAAACAGATCGTCTATCCCGGGCAATGGATACTTATTCTTGATAGTGACCTCGTTGAGAGAACGGTAGTCGATACACATCCTCATGCTTCCGCTCTTTCTTCTTGACGAACAAGACCGGTGCTCTCCACGGTGACGAACTTGGTCTTACGAAACCTTTCTCGAGAAGTTCTTCAATGCTTCTTCATTTCTCGCTAACTCGTCGGTGGCATTCGATAAGGTCGCTAGAAATTAGCGCTGTCCTCGGCACTAGATCGATGACGAACTCGATGTCACGATCCGTGGCATTCCGTAACTCTTCCGAAACACATCCGGTATTCTCTCACTATTGGCACATTCTCCAATGCAATGGTCTTGATTGTTTACTAGCAAGTGTCCTTCACGAATCGATGTGGCTAGAAACTCCACTTTCCTTCCATCAGTACTTTCAACAATTCTGCTCTTGACCACAATCCAAGACTTTGTGCTTGGATAGCCAATCCATGCCAACAATGACATCTAGGGTTTGGGTGTCTAGAACAATTAGGTTGGCTAGAAACTCAACTCGGCTATGAGTAACTTAGCTCCTAAACAACCCACTCTAGAGCTTAGCTCGCTCGAGCGATTGAACTAATAGAGTATGCTTAAGTTGTATAGCCTCCAACTTATTCTTAGTTGCAAAAACTTCGGACACAAAAGAATGCGAAGCTCGAATAATCAAACAATCGATGCGGTATCGAATTAACGGGAACTTACCCAAGACGACGTCGGTGCTTCTCGCTCCTTCCAGGTGACGTGGTTGACACGCCTCGGACCACGGATCGTCCCCTCCTCCCGCCCGGTTGGGGCTTGGAAGTTCCTGTTGGTGACCCGATCTGTGTCTTATTCGGTGTAGCTCCAAGGTTGAAACGAATCGGGTGACCGCTCCCCTCTGTGGACACCGATTTGCGTAGTGGCACGTTGACGGCAAGTGTAGCACACCCTTGGCTCTTGCGATTTGTTGATCTTTGGATTAGCGTTGGTCGGTCTTTGGTGCGAGTGTTCGAGCAACCGGGCGAGTGCCGAGGTTGGTGCGTGTCTGGCGAATTCGTGGAGAAAACCGGTTGAACTGCGTGGCACCGCCCTGCTCTCTGTTGGAATTACCGGCCTCCTGTTGGATCATCCTGCGTTTGCGATTGTCTTCCAATTCCTTGCGCTTATCCTCCATGATGAAGCTTTATTGATCGCTTCTTGGAAGTCGTGGAAGGTATGTGCAAGGAGATTGACTCGAAGTCCGTGTTGATCCTTGAAAACTCTCGCGAGCCTTGTATGCATTGCAACATCTTCTGCGAAGATAGCGAGCAAGTTGTGAGAACTTGTTGAGATAGTCAGACACTGACAAGCTTCCTTGCTTCAGGGCACGAAATTCATCTTTCTTTAGTTCAATAATTCCTTCTGGTACGTGGTATTGGCGGAATGCTGTAGAGAATTCCTCCCAAGTGATATTCTGTGGTGCCTCATGAGCGGCGCAGAAGTTCTCCCACCATTCTGCTGCGATGCCCTCCAACTGGTGAGAGGCATAGAGAACTTTTTCATGATCGCTGCATTGAGTGATCGCGAGCTTCCTTTCAATCACCGAAGCCAATCATCGCCTTCCACGGGTGAGACATGTCCCGAAAATGTTGGTGGACGAGTCCTCATGAATTCTGCAAGTTTGGATGGTCCATGGTGACCATGAGCAGCTGGGGCTCCGTGCTGGTGATTGTTGTTGTTATTGTTCTGGTTGTGCATGGCTTGCATCTGAGTCATCATGGTATTCATCAGCTGAGTCTGTGCTGCCATGAAAGCTCCAAAGTTTTGCAAGTCAATTGGGGGTGCTTGTGGCGGAACTGCTCCTGTAGCTGGTTGCTCATTGCCTCCCCGATCTTTGGGTACCGAACCACTTGCAATCGCAGCGAGTTGTAACCATCTCGCGAAGCTCAAGGGTTAGATAAGGTAGCAAGCATGGGGTGAGTTAAGAACTAAGCTGGGATTGGTTAAACCCAACAACAATCCGAGAGAACCAAAAGCAACTTTATTACTTAGTATGGCTTGCAAATGATGCCTAAGGGCCTTGGGCTCATACGCACACTCAATGAAAATAGCGAACCTAAGCACACAATCTAACGCCTAAGGGCGACACAACTAGGCTTAGACTGACGCGGCTTAACACACTAAGCCTCAACTGCGAACCTAGGCCTTAGCGAACTCAGTCGCTGAGGTAACCTCCACAACCACGGCTGTGCTCCTGCCGGCTGTAGACCTTGAACTGTGCCGCATCTTCGCCGGCCGATCCCGGTGCCGGAACCGTGCAACAGAACAGCGCCGATGGCGCGACAGCTCCTCTGGTTCAGCTCCACTTCCTCTGGATCTTCTCGATTCTTCATGTTCTTCTTCCTCTTCTTGGTACCGCTGGTGGTGGCGTCGATATCTCTTCCAGATGGCGATCTTCTCTTCGCTTGGTGCGGAGCTCTTGTAGGCACCGTCTCAGATCGCCATCATCTCCATGGATTCCTCTGGGCGACGACGCATCGGCGAGGTGTACCATCGTGGCATCTTCTTCTCCCTCGTGGATGGATAGTGTGCGAGTAGCTCCGCGGTCGTGACCGGGTGGTAGCGGAAGACGGTTCCTTGCAACTTCGCGCATGTAGAGGTGGCGATCCGAAGCATGGCCAGCGCGCGATTCTGTATTCCTTCACTCCAAGTGATCCTCCCGACGGAGATGTTCAGCCGTGGCTTGCCTTGGTGTTAATCTGGCGTAGATCGTCAAGCGCATCGCACCCACTTATGTCCATCCACCATCCAGTTGTTTCCTCGGTACAACGGACGATCAAAACCTCCAAGTACCTGCAGAAGCTTCCAAAGTTCGGCGGCGTAACCTCCACAACGCTCACCATAGGTCTGAAGGCGAGGCATCTGTCCACAAGACAGAGAGAGGGTAAGAACAACTTAAAACAGTGAGAGAGGAAAATTCTTAGCAATAGATGAGTCTAGAGAGACATGAGGAGAGTTAAGCATTTGATTAACTTTACAAGTTAATTTTTCCTTTAGAAAATAGTTTGGACACTCTAAAGACGGCCAATCTAACTAAGGTCAAGACCTACAGTCAGTATGGCTCTGATACCACCTCTGTCGGGACCCAAAATGCACTCGGACCCTCTGTGTATTCTCACTAGTCCAGATCACGCTAGTGCACATGTAAACATAGGTGAATATCAATCCACACATGCGAAATATAACATAAACGAATAGTTTGAGTAACAACTTAGAGTTTTGACCTTAAGGTCGGGTTACAACTTATTAAGCCACGCAGGCTAACACTAAAGAAATACCGCAATGGAACGAAATAAACTCGCAAACTCCAATCAAGACACCACAGGCAACCGATCGATCGATGACCTAGCGATCAACCTTCTTCCACAAACTCCTCCTCGAAAGCGGTGAAGACTCCTCCACTACGAGGTTTGGGCGCAAGTTTTACAACAAGCGTGAGTACACAACCGCACTCGCAAATCATACCACGAATGCAATATATAGATGCGCACTTATTCCAAAGGAAATGGCTTCGTGGTTATTTTGCAAAATGCAACATTTGCAATTGAATACAAATAATAGATTGAAAGCATAATTTAAAACAAATAAGCAATATTAATTTAATGATTGTTTCCACAAAGACACACAGCTAAACCGATTGATTCACACACCATATGATTGAGATCACACGCTCCCAATCCCACATTTTATGAACACTACCCCTCATGAAATCCCGAGCATTGTCCATGACCGAGGACGCGCTATTCGAATAGATTAATTAACACTCGCAGAGGTTTGTACACTTTACCCACACGATACAACTAGTGTAGCTAGCACTAATCGTAACATAACAGTTCGGCAACCGCCTCAACATTGACGTTCTTATTCACACATCCCATATCACAAAGCTTAACCTATCCACGAACCCCAATGTTGAAACTCCGTAACCTACTAAGTTAGGCATGTTACCGGACATGCGGTCGTCTGAAGATAGCTCGCTTCAATGGCGCACGGTTAAGTCCTTAATTGACCAAGGCAAGACTTCCAGCTTTTCTAACTAAACCACACAGATAAATCCCAATCACAAAGCCACCACTTGCCTCGGTCTAAATCTTTTACCACCCGTTGGTTTAGTGCAACACATGCCATCACGAGTAATAGCACACAAAGACACACAGCTTTATCACACGCCCATAATCACTTAGTCAAATTTCATAATTGCACTCACATGCGATGATGACTCGTGGCATGGCTAAGCAATTCTAGTCGGTCTAACCAACCGTGTTGGCAATATGTTAATACCAACTAAATAATAAACCAATCTAGGGCGACAAAAGATTAAGGTATACAAGTAGGCAAGGTGAACAATGATTGGATCAATAACTAGCCCAAAAGCGCTTAAACACATAATTAAAGTAAATGCAATAATTTAACACAATGTAATTTGGGAAAACTGGGATTCGATATGATCAAAGGTATGACTTGCATTGGAACAGGTCTACGTACTGGTCTTGAACTTGGTTGAAGCCTTCTTCGACGAAAACCCCCGAAGTATCGACGCTACGCACAAACGGTTAAACAAACAAAACAAATAAATAACAGAGGCAAAACAAACTCCAAAAATTAAATAAAAATAATAATTAGGTAGATCTCGAATTTAGACAAATTTAGAAATTTGAATGGGCTCAATCGGAGTTAGGATGCAAAAGTTATGGCCTTTGGAAGATTGAAAATACATAAAATGTGAAAATCGATTTCATGAATTTCTGAATTATTTTCCTAAAGGAAAATCAGATTATTGTGCAAGCCGACGTCGTGGAGGAATTTCGGAAAAATAAGTAATAAAAGAAATCTCTGACATGTGGGACCCACATGCCAGGGGCTAAACTCACGGTGGACTAGGTCCACCGAGCCTCGAGACTTCCAGATCGCCGCGCGGGCGCAACGCGGACGCCGACCGGGCGCCACTCGCCGCCACGCGTGCACGGGGCTGACGCTGGCACCGACGTGGATGACGACAAGACGGCGGCGGCTCTGGACCGTACGGCAACGGCAACTGGCGGCGCTCCAGCGAGGTCCGATGGTACCAGATTGAAGCCCGTGTTATTGCGAACACACTACAACACAAAAGCCTTGTAGAGACGCCTATTTTATGGGTTAAAGACGTTTTTAATCATCTCTATAGCGTCGTAGAGTCATTTTTGTAAAACATCTCTGGAGCGCCTCCCCACGTACCGTGTCATAGATCGTAAAGACGTATTGTTAAGCGCGTCTACAATGATACGAGTCGTTTAGATCGCGTCTCTACAAGCTTGGAGACGCTTTCATATATGCATTTGCATATCGTCTCAACTCTCCCTAGTGACGCTTTATTGCGTGCCAAGAAATATAGATACGCATTCATAGACGTATTTAGATTGAGCTAGAGACGTCCATTTTTATTTTGTTCCGTAGAAATATTTTATCGCTAGTTAAACTGCAATGATTCAGAGGATATAGTATCACATATAAGAAGTTTCAGATCTTAGGTAAAACCATTTCAAATGAATTATATTGTCAATATATAAAAAAACCAGAAGAAAAAAACATAGACACTCAGCTATGGATCAATCGAAGTTTACAACTGAATCTAGCATCCACATACAATAGTGCAAACACACCAAAAATTCCTACAAATCCTACAATCGAATCGGTGACGAGTGGCTAGAGGCGCGACAATGGTGGCGTCTTTAGGAACAAATTTCTAATCCACCTCCAAATCATAGAGCACGGTACTGCTCAAAGATAAACTTGTTTATTATGTCTATTCATGTCTCAAAAGAAATCATGCACATATGACATACTAGAACATAATATATACTGCGACTAGATGCTAGTTTCATGCTACCAGTAGTACTTAAGGAAGCAGAGCGATGTGAGCAACAGATCATGCTAAGGCGGAATATATAGCAAAAATAATTACTCATAGTTTAAGTTGCCAAAGAATCTAGTTCTGATGACATCAACTTTCATGATAACTAATCGTGGTATATATAAACTTTGTATGTCTGCAAGCAACATGACACCAATAAACTTCTTTGATATATGACCACAAGATGCAAAATATAAATAGAGCTAGATGAGAAAGACATTCTCTCTAGCTGTCTAGAACGATTGCTCAAATCAAATTTTGCATTACTGACTTACCAATCCAAAGCTTGGCTTATCTAAGTAGTGAGCCAAGAAACAAATCTTGCACTTAACCCCAAATATGACAAGGCAAGATGTGAGAGAATGGCTACAACTTTGAGCTACCATAATGTTGATAGCTTGATATAACTTATGATAATATCCGCTCTAGGCCACAATCATATGAACAAGTTTTGCCTATTATATTTGGTAGATGTAAAATGATAACAATAAGACATTACATGCTTGATATCCAAACAATCCTAACAATTTATCAAACAAAATCGTTGAGTTGTGCTGCAAAAAATAACAGTTTGGTGAGGAACCACATGTAGAACAAAGATCCATGTTCGTTTACAAGGCGAAGTAATAGAACTATTGGTGGATAAAAGTAGTCCATGAAAAAGGACATTGTCACATAAGTTGTGCAAAAGGGGATCAAGATGTAGTAGAAATACAATTTCAAAGACAAAGAAGGTTCAAATTTCCTGCCCACGATAAATCAACAACAACTTATCATGAACAAATCTCATGTGCTTATTTGATGCTCATACGTGCCAATATGATAAGGAAACACAGAGATGTCCCGAGGATAGTTAGAAGCTTACCTTATTGATCAACCCATCATCGATCACCAAACCACTAATGCTCTTGAATAGCTCGAACAAAGCCTTGACCTCACTAACACAAACTACACGAACAAAACAAGTGCACAAAGTTAAGCAACATCCAATCAGAATTCAGAAGTCGGGTGGTGAATCAATTGTGCATGAACTGAATGCTCCACAAGTGCAGAATGACACGGCCAGGGTTAATAAGCTCTTATTCATCTCTCCGGCTTCTCTTGTTCACCCTATCAAGATGCTACAAATCATGACTTCAAAATGGATTGGCATGCAAAAATAACAATTGACATTCTAAGGTAGAACCATCAGTAAGATTGAATGTACTACATAAGAATATTCGCCATAACAACATAGAACACATCAAAGCTATTGGTTGACACTTCGTTGAAAAAAGTGCTTCATTTTTACTGAGAATATAATACTTCAAAGCACTCAAATGATTATTCCTAGGCCTGTGGCATTCCTGAACTGGATAGAGCACTTCAATACAACTTTTTAAATGGAACACCAGGATATAATTCCATCATGTTCCAAGACATACTTTACCAATTTGTCCAAGCGAATCAATAAGAGAAGATACAGAAGATGGCCACACCGGTTAGACTAAGCGGCTCAATAGTACAAGATATGGAGAATGATAATAAAATCACTAATTTGTTGGCAATAGAACCAAACCTCTTTTGCACCGATCGCTATATTCTCCGATCCTGCCAAGTCTACAAGGTTCAACCTCCCACACTTCATGAATTCCTGATTCCCCACTGTTGTTTCTTTGACATGGATGTATATAGAAAAGACAGAATGTGATCGGCTGCAAGTACAGAATTCACAATGCTCAGATCCAACGCACCCCTCTTGGCACCAAAAAAAGAAGAAGGAAGTGAAATGATCATGGACCTGCTTTGCTTATTTAGCATAGTGTTGGCAGTGCGTCTCCTACTACCCTACACGCCAGATGTACGAAACATTTTACACTTCCAATCCTGAATACGAGAAAGCTAGCTAGCTAGCTCACGCTGGCATGCATAGGAAAGCAGAAGTTAGATTAAATAGAATGGGATAGGGGATGAGATTGAGCTCACAAGCGGTGTGGGCATGAGGTGGACGGGTCCTCGTATCTGTGGTGATGCCGCCGCCGTGGATCGAAGCACCCATCGCCAAGCAGTTCTGTGAGCAACTCCTCCAATGCCCCAACCAATTAAATCAATCGAGCATCGCCACCCACCTCCGAGGCGCGGTGGCGAGGCGCGTCAGTGAGGTCATGCGGTGGAACCCGCGCTAGATCGGCCGGGTTTGGGGCGAGTGAAGGCGTTTAGGATGTGTTAGGAGGCTTGCACGACGAGGAGAAGCCTGGTGTGGCATCCTCCTCCTCCAGCCGTAGTCAGCTCTCGAGCGCGCTGCACGCCCGGAGCAGCACCACCGCAACCAGGCATGGAGGACGGGGCGGTGGAGGGCGTGGCCGCATGACAGTGGAGGGCGGGGAGGTCGAGGGCGCGGAGGCGGGCGAGGAGGGCCCGGTGGCACCGACGGAAGAGGAGTCGGGTCCAGGAGGTGGAGGGCGCGGGAGCGGCAGCGGCAACGGCAGGGGTGGAAGAGGAGTCGGGATGTGAGATGTGGATTGGGAGGTTCCGGTGGATTTGGCGGCAGGGCGTGGGGGTGAGGCCGAATGGGCTGGGTAGGGATGGAGTGGCGTGGAGATGGAGGGGCGATCGTGGTAATGGAGCGGTGATCGTGGTAACGTATTTTAGAACGTCTCAAGAAACGTCTTTACGTGCTATCTGATTCTAGGTGTAGAGACGTAATAAAAAGCGCCTAAATAAAAACGTTTCTAGCAGACTATTTTGTTGTAGTGATACGATGGTGCACTCACGAGCGGCGGAGACACTCGAAGATGGCCAGCGGCGAGGGTTGAGCGCGAGGGCTTCGCTTTTGTCGGATCGGAGTTCCGCGAGGTTTTAGCGACGCGAAGGGTCCTTAAGGTAGCCACCGCGTCATCGATCTCGGTGGTGCACTCGGTGACGGCGTGGCGGCACCGACGGGCGAAAAAGGCGAAGAACGAACGGCGGCGAAACCCTAGAACTCCAGTTACGCGCGCGCTAAGGCTCGGAAGGAGATGAGGTGGCGGCTGCCGGGTTGCGGAGGTCCGTGCGAAACTTCGGGGCTATTTATAGGGGTTTGGTGCGGGATAAGGAATCCCTAAATTGGGAATTTCTCGGAAACGCAGCGGAGATAGAGTCCGTTTCGTCCCGATTGAGGCGAATCTGAGCGGAAAGATTAGAGATAGAGTTTGGCAAAGAAATCGGGGTTTTAGTTAGAAAGTCCGTTGTCGGACTATTCTTCTAGAAAACGGCAATGGCGGCGGCTCCCGACTCGGACGCGGAGAAGAAGGCGCGACGAAGACGACGACCTCGGCGCCCACACACAGCGGCGAGTGGGGCGAGCGCGCGCGGCGCATTTGATCTAAGCGCCCGATCTTGATCCAACGGTCCACAATCAAAGAACATTCGGACCGTCACGGTTACTCACGCGCATCCAAACCGCCCATGCTTGATCCAACGGCGGAGAGGAACGGAGGCGCGGAGAGAGAGAGAGAGAGAGAGAGGGGGACAGCGGGTCCACATCCGCTGGGAGGCGCAAGCTGCTGCGGCTGGTGGTCGAGCGGGCTGGCGAGCACACGGAATAGGAGTTGGGCCGAGAGATTCGGCCAAGAAGATTTCTGAGATTTTAATAGATTTTCCATTTTAGAAAATACCAAATTCAAATAAGTAATAGAAAATAGCAAATGAACTCTAAAAATTCTAGAAAAATCTAGAAAATATATCTCGAGCACATAGAACCCAAATAAAATAGTTTTGGCTATTGTTCATGTTGGGATTATTCACATTAAATGTTTTTATTATAAAGTCCAATATTAAGCTTTTGAATTAAATTCAAATAAAATCCAAATGGTGAATTTTCTTCCTACTAACTATTTAAAAGATTTTTAAGCTCGAAAATTGGGATGTTACAATTTGCTCCCAATGTAGCATCGCTTAACTTTATGGGGTCAATCGCTACTCCTCATTTGTCATCACGTGACCAAGGAAATCCACTTCCTTTTCCAAAAATCACACTTATCGAACTTGGCATACAACCGATGCTCTCTGAGTTTTTCCAATATTATCCTTAAATGCTCGCGTGTTCTTCCTCCGACTTGGAGTACACTAGAATATCATCAATGAACACAACTACGAACTTGTCCAAATATTCCATGAATACTTTATTCATCATGTTCATGAAGTATGCGGGGCATTAGTCGGACAAAGGACATGACTACGAACTCATAATGTCCATACCGGGTTGAGAAAGCGGTTTTGGTATATCCTTAGGACAAATCTTTAGTTGGTGGTAACTCGATCGCAGTCGATCTTTGAGAATAATCCGCTCCTTTCATCCGATCAAACAGATCATCTATCCGGTAGTGGGTACTTGTTCTTGATGGTAACTTCGCTGAGAGAACAGTAATCAATACACATCCTCATACTTCCATCTTTCTTCTTGACAAACAACACCGCGCCCCATGGCGACGAACTAGGTCTCACGAAATCTTTCTCAAGAAGTTCTTCTATCACTTCTTCATCTCTACCAATTCATCTACCGACATCCGATAAGGTCTCTTCGAAATTGGTGCTGTCCACGCACTAGGTCGATAACAAACTCGATGTCACGATCCAGTGGCATTCCCGTAACTCCTCCGAAACACATCCGGTATTCACCGACCACTGGTACTTCTTCCAAGGAAAGGACTTCAAATCGTTTACTAGCAAATGTCCATCACGAACCGAGGTGGCTAGAAACTCTACCTTGTTTCCTTTGGCATCCTCGACTGTTACGGCTCTTCGGCCACAATCTAGCACGACTTTGTGCTTGGATAACCAATCCATGCCAAGAATGACATCTAGGGTTTGGGTGTCTAGAACAATTAGGTTGGCTAGAAACTCAACTCCAGCTATGAGTAACTTAGCTCCTAAACATCCCACTCTAGTACTTAGCTCTGCTCAAGGCGACTGGACTAACAGAGTATGCTTAAGTTGCATAACATCCAATTTATTCTTGGTTGCAAACATTCCGAAACAAACGAATCGAAGCTCGTAATCAAACAAAATCGATGCAGTACTTGAGTTAACCGAAACTTACCCAAGACGACGTCCGTGATTCCTGGGCTCCTTCCGAGTGACGTGGTTGACACGGCCTCGATCACCGATCGCGGTACTCCCGCTTGACCGCAACTTCAGACGCTCCTTGATTGATGCTCGACGGGTGTCTTGGATGGCGTAGCTCCAAGGTTGAAGCGCATCGAGTGATTGTTCCCCTTTGCGGACACCGTTGGCAAATGTCTCGGGCCGATTTACAAAGCGTAATGGACCTTTGTGCGCTCACGGCTTGCTTCGAATTGGGGTTGACAGTGCGGATGCGGAAATTTCGAGCACTGGACGGGTGTTGAAGTTGGTGCAGTGCTCAACGAAGTCCGGGTGGAAACTCGTTGAACTGCGGCTGCACTGTTCTTGCCCTCTCTTGTGATTGATGGTTCCTTGCCGAGCCATCCGGCGCATCTGCTATCCTCCGCCTTGCGTTTGTCCTCCAAAACAAAGGCTTTGTTGACCGACTCTTGAAAATCGTGAAAAAGTATGGGCGATCAAACCGACTTGCGGCCCAGTGTTTAGTCCTTCAAAAGCGACTCGGCGAGCCTTGTCCGTGGCTACATCTTCTGCGCATAGCGAGCTAGCCGAAAACTTGTTGAGGTAGTCGACACGACATAGCTCCTTGCTTGAGAGCCGCGAACTCATCATTCTTCGTCGATAATTCCTTCCGGTACATGATATCGCGGCGCGCGAAAAATTCTTCCAGGTGATATCCTCGTGGCGTTTCATGCGCGCGCACGAAGTTCTCCCACCATTCAAAGCGGTGCCATCCATCCGTGAGTGGCATACGAAACCTTTCACGATCGCGCCTTTGGGTGATCGGCGACTTCCTTCGATAACTCTGAGCCAATCGTCTACTTCAACTGGAGAGACGTGTCTAGAAAATGTTGGTGGACGAGTCCTCATAAATTCTGCAAGTTTGGATGGTCCATGGTGACCATGAGCAGCTGGGGTTCCATACTGTTGATTGTTGTTGTTGTTGGCCTGGTTGTTCATAGCTTGCATTTGAGTCATCATGGTGTTCATCAGCTGAGTTTGTGCTGCCATGAAAGCTCCAAAGTTTTGCAGGTCAATTGGGGGTGCTTGTGGCGGAACTACTCCGCAATGGTTGCTCGTTGCTTCTCGGTCTTTGGGGTACCGAACCACTTGCAAGCCTCGACGAGTTTGAACCATCCGCGAAGCTCCATGGGTTAGATAAGGTAGCAAGCACAAGATAAGTTGAGAACTAAGCGGGTAGGTTAAACCAAACAAAACACAAACCAAGAAACTCAAATGAAATACCTTTATTACTTAGGGTCTTAGTATGGTGCAACAAATGCCTAAGGGCCCTTGCGACTCATACTGCACACAAAAAGAAACAACGACCTAAGCACACAAAACTACCGCTAAAGGGCGACTTACTAGCGAAATCGGCTAAGCTCAAAATCGAACTAAGACCAACTACTCGAAAGCCTCCACAACCGCGGCGACGCTCCCGACGGCCGACTTCGGAGTGAGCGGCATCTTGGCAACCGATCCCGATGCCACAGGCTGTGCAGCAGAACAGCGTTCCGGTGCAACCGGCTCCGCTGCCTCCTCGCTCTGCATCTTCTTCGGGCTCAACTGGCCTTCCTCCGGATCTTCTTCGTAATCCTCCTCGGGTCTTCCTCTTCTTCGAACTTGGTCGTAGAGAATCTCTTGCAGAGTGGCGACCTTCTCTTCACTCTCTGCAAGGCTTCATAGACATGATCCAGCCTCGTGATGGTTCTCTCAAGGCTTCCTCTGGCGGCCACAAAACCGTGCGAGGTGCACGAGCGGTAGCGTTGCTCTCTCCTTCGTGGACGGGTAGCGTCTTTGGCAAGTCCACACCGGCTACTGGGTGGTAAATCTAAGACGGTGTCCTGAAGCCCGGTCGTAGATGTTGCGAATCGCGCAGCATGGCCAAGCGCGGCGACTCGAATACCTTCCACCAAGTGATCTTCCTCACAGAGATGTGCGAAGGTTGGCTTGCCTTGTCGTTCCTCCCGGCGTAGATCGTCAAAGCGACAAATAACTCACGGTTTTGTCCATTCACAATCCAATTGTTGCCGGCGTCGTGGACGATCAAAACCCCAAGAACTCCGGAGCAACTTCCAAAGCTCGGCATACCTCCAAAGGCGCCACCATAGCTCGAAGACGAGGCATCTGTCAAGACAGACGACGACAGGTAAGAGCAACTTTAAAACAAATGGGAGAGAAAGGATTATAGCAAAAGTTGAGGCGAGAGAGACATGAGAAGAGTTAAGCAATCAATTAACTTTGCAAGTTAATTTTCCTTTAGAAAATAATTTGGACACTCTAAAGACGGCCAATCTAACTAAGGTCGAGACCTCAGATCGGTATGGCTCGATACCACCTCCGTCGGGACCTGCATCATTTATTACGGAACCCTCTGTATCTTTGCACTAGTCCAGATCACGCTAGTGCACACCTGTGGTTAACACTGTAAATATCGATCCACACAAGCGATAAATAAAGTAAACAATTAGTTTGAATAACAAATAAGGGTTTTGACCTTATGGTCGAGTTTACACTTATTAAGCCACGCAGAACTAACAGAAATAAGCGGCGAATGAACGGAAATAACTCCAACGTAGATCCCACCAATTCACCACAGTAACCGATCGGGATCCAAACCTTAACGCACGATCGGCCTTCGCCTGAACTCCTCCTCAAAGCGGGCGTGAGACTCCTCCTCTTACGTAGGTTGGGCGCAAGTTTTACAACAAGCGTGAGTACACAACGTACTTGCAAATCATACCACGTAATGCAATGTATAGATGCAGGCTTATTCCAAAGAAAAAGGCTTCCGTGGTTCTTTTGCATAAAAGCAACATTTGCAATTGAATACAATAATAGATTGAAAGCATAATTCAAAACAAATAGATAATACTAATTTAACATTGTTTCCACAAAGACACACACAAACTAAAGCATTATTTCACATAGCCATATGATTGAGGTCACTGACTCCCATCCCAAAGATTTTATGAAAACTACCCTCGTGTGAAATCCCGAGCATGTCCATGACCGCGGACACGGCTATTCGAATAGATTGTTTAACACTCTACAGAGGTTGTACACTTTACCCACAAGATACAACTAGTGTAGCAAACACTAGTCGTAACAAAACAGATTTGAAACTTCATCTCAAATATTGACATTCCAAAGTGTGCTTACAAACCGCTATACCAAATTCACATAGAATTGGTATAACACACACGCCGGGACGGGGAAGATAATCGTCTCGCGATGCAACCACCAAGTAGTCACACCTCCACCACACACACCCTAACCTATCCACCGAACATCAATGCCGAGAATCCATAACTTACTAAGTTAGGTCCGTCCCATACCGTGCATGTGATCGTGCAGATGAGGCCCACTCAATGGCGCACAAAGTTAAGTTCTTAATTGACCAAGGCAAGACTTCCATTTTCTAACTAAGTCACAAAGACCATCATTCCCATCACATAGACCACCATGTCACACGCTCTCCACCACTTACCTCGGTCTAAATCCTTTACCACCCAGTTGGTTTTAGTGCAACACATGCCATCACGAAGTAACAACACATAGCACACGCTTACACGAAGTTCCATAGTCACTTAGTCATAATTAATATTTGCAACCTACATGTGATGATGACCGTGGCATGGCTAAGCAATTGTACTCGCATCTAACCAACCCACGTTGGTGCTATGATATTACCAACTCATAACCAATCTAGGTGACAAGGAATTATGACATACAAGGCCAAGGTGTGATAACAATTTGGATAATAACTATGCCCAAAGCATTTTAATAAATAATTAAAGTAAATGCAATAATTTAACACAAAGTAATTTGAAAACTGGGTTCAAGATGATCAAAGGTATGACTTTCCATGGAAAGGTCTATGTACTGGTCTTGAAATTGGGGTGCTCCTTCCTCCACAAAATTCCCGACGAACGACGCGTCTACTACAACAGAGACAAAAACAAACAAAAAAATAAATAACAGAGGCAAAACAAACTCCAAAATTAAATAAAAATCTCATATAAATAGAGCTTGAATTTAGACAAATTTAGAAATTTGAATGGGTTCAATCGAGTTAGGATGCAAAAGTTATGAGCTTTGGAAGTTTGAAATTACATAAAACATGAAAATCAGATTTTGTGAATTTATCGAATTATTTTCCTAAAGGAAAATCAGATTTATCTGTGCAGACGACGCCAAGGATTTCGGAAAAGAAATAATAAAAATCTCGACATGTGGGACCACATGTGAAGCTAAACTCACGGTGGACTAGGTCCACCGAGCCTCGAGACTCGAGTCCGGTGGCTGCGTGTGCCACGCACGTGGACGGCGACGGGCTCCACGCAGACGACACACGCGCTGCTGGTGAAGTGGCGGTGACATGGACGACAATGGAAGCGGGCGCTCGGACCGCCGCACGGGCGGCGATCGGCGCTTCGGCGAGGTCCGATGGTACGGGCGAAGCCTTGCTATGCGAACCCGATGGTACACTCACGAGCGGCGAGACACCGGAGATGGCCGGCGGCGAGGTTCGCGGAGGAGCAGCCCGTTGTCGTTGGATCGAGTTCGGCGATGCTCGGCCAGTGGGCAGCACCAGAGATTGCTTATGCTCGTGCGATGCGGTGGTGCGATCGGCGAGCTCGGGACGGCAGCGACGCAGCAGCGGAAGCGACGAAAGAACAGAGCGGCGAAAACCCTAGAACTCCAATTGCGGCGACGCTAGGGCTCGGGAGGATGAGGGTGGCGGCTCTGGGTTGCGGAGGTGCTGGCGATCCTCGGGGGCTATTTATAGGGGCTGGGGTGCCCGGGATAAGGAATCCCTAAATTGGAGATTTCTCGGTTGAAAACGAAAACGGAGATAGAGTCCGTTTCGATCCCGATTGAGTGCAGATATGGGTGCGGTGAGGTTAGAGATAGAGTTTGGCACAGAAATCCGGAGGTTTTTAGTTAGGAAAGTCCGTTGTCGGACGAGGTTTCTAGAAGCTCCAATGGCGACGGCGCCGACTCGGACTCGGGAAGAAGCGGCGCGAGACGATGACCTCGCGTCCACCTATCGAGGAGAGAGGCGCGCCCACCCATCAGTGGGCAAAGGGAGCGGGCCCGCATGTCGCATATAGGCCGAGCGCTGCGCGGCGAGGTGGTCAATGGCGCATGGGCCGCGCGGAGGAGAATGGGCCGTTAAAGAATTGCCCGATTGATTTTCTGAGATTTTAAATAGGTTTTCTAATTTAGAAAATACCAGAAATTCAAATGGGCAATAGAATATAGCAAATGAACTCAGAAAAATTCTAGAAAAATCTAGAAAATATATCTGAGCACATAGAACCCAAATAAAATAGTTTTGGCTATTGTTCATGTTGGGATTATTCACATTAAATGTTTTTGGTTGTAAAGTCCAATATTAAGGTTTTGAAATTAAATTCAAATAAAATCCAAATGGTGAATTTTCTTCCTACTAACTATTAAAAGATTTTTAAGCTCTGAAAATTGGGATGTTACAGCTCTCCAAGTAGCAAGTATTGACTTACGCATGTTCCGAAGGCTCCTTCGAAACAGATAGGGAGAAGGATATATCTACAGCCCTGAGAAACAAGGAGCACCTGCGTCGCACGTGTGGCATTGGGGTTTACGTACCTTGGAGGGATGGATTCGCAGATGACTACTGCACGTATAGGAGTAGGAAGAGATCCAAGGCCGACCATGACGACCGGTTGGAATAGGTGCTTACTGCAAGATTTCAAGGACAACTAACAAGATTGCAGGATCAAGTTAATCAACTCCTCAACCAGTCATAAGCCGCCCCCGCTATTTTGGGATCTAGTCCTCCTCAACATCGGAGTAGCTCATGTCCACGCAAAATTCTGAACATGACGACATCCAATTACCTATTGACGGCATCAAGGTAATGTACATCTCTAGAGTGCTCCAAAGATAGACCTATAGGACGCCTTAGCTAATTGCGTATCGTTTTGTATGAGGCGACGCCGTGCACGCTCCAAGTGAGGATGGTTGGGTCCATGTCTGTTGAGGCTGGGCGGGGGATGGCGTATCCATGCTAAGAAGGGACAGTGCAGCACGGTGCCCAGGTGGCACAGGGTTATACCAGGGTCCAGGCGGACATGGTACATAACAATTTCAGGGTCGTCCCACTAGAGATTCGCCCGAACAGAGACATCAGAATACTTGGAGGTGCTGTGTACTCTTTTAACCAATGGCCTAAGAAGGACATTGCCCTGGACCCTACAGTGCCGCCTCAACCTTTGATTCAGAAGGCCTCTCCAATAGGACTCTTGATGACTCCACCTCAACCATCTCGACACGACCATGCTTCTCCAACAGGACCCTCGATGACTCCACCTCAACCTTCGCTTCAGAAGCTCGCCTCATCGGTTCCCGTGGAGAAGACGCCGAAGGTACAAGAAAAGCGCGTCATCGTATCGGTTCTCGAGTCGTCTCACAGGAAGACGCATAGCGGCCAAGTCGTTCAGGCCAAATCGAAATCGCAGAACGTTAAGATGCCTCCCAAGCCCGAAAAATACTCCCTCGGAAGTCCGTTGGCCACTGACACAGTATTAGCCCACGTTGCAATAAGTTGCCAGTCTTTGCATGCCTGGTACATGCGGAAGACCAAAGAGAAGGGGTGCGATACTGGAATCACCGTCAGATACACGAAGGAGCATTTCTTCCACGAGCCATCCCCCTTCATCGTGGGCTTCGACGACTTATTCGACCTATTCAAGCTCAAAACCCTCGATGCCTCACTTCTACGATGCTGGACACTGTAAGTGTGTACAATCAAGTTCTACATTCACGTAATTCTGATTAATATAATAACTTATTGCTTATGTATAGATATATGATGAAAAATGCCCGGCAATTGAAAGAACCGGTGGGTTTCCACGATCCACACGTGGTCTCTGAGCAAACCATCATGGCAGATGCATCCTACATTATGAAATACATAACGACATGATTGCTTGCTCAGGACGACAAGGACTACATAATGGTGCCCTACAACCAGAAGTAAGTGCTTCACTACTTGCTATACAAATTTTATTTGTACTATATACGCAGCACGAACTTAGGTTTAATGACTATAGCGACATACATGAGTAGGCACCACTAGATCCTTTTTGTCATTATACCAAAGAGAAACAAGGTAATATACCTTGATTCCCTACTCAGCAAAACCCACGACTTCACCCTTGTGCAAGGAATACTCAACAGGTATGCTCATTTCCTCCATACATAACTCTATTGTAGTTTTCCTTCGTTTGAAATGGCAGAGGATAACTTTTTGGAAATATGTAGGTCGTTCATCGCCTATGTTGCTGAGGGGGGGTCATACAAGGATCGAACGCCACACTGCAACACAGGATGTGATTCTCGGTACGCACTACAACATAATAATCCTATATCATACTTTGTAATAATGCGTCTCGAACTGACTGTACCTATATATGTAATTCTATTTTTGCAGTGCCGCTAGAAAAAACAAGAAGAATGTGCATTCTATGTGTGCCATCATATGCAGCAAATCATGAGTGCTAAGTTTAAGGATCTCGAGGTTTGTCAATCTCATAATAATTATTTCCTAATTATAAATTTAAATATATATGCTTACTACTTTATACCTACTAGCGACAGGGCTTGAACATAAATTTAGTTGCACTCGTTATGAGAGAGATCTCAGAGGTTCGAGGGAGGCTCTGTAGCTTCATCAAGACGCAAATCATTAACACCGACGAAGAGTTTCACTCCGTCGACAACGCTGAACGACCTTCGAACAATTGATTCAATTGTAATTCTCTTTGAGTAGTTGTAATTCAATTGTAACTCTAGTGACAATACTTGATACATATTCTTTTGTAATTGATTTTGAGTTGTAAATGATCACTTTGAGTTATCAACGATTGATTCATCTATGATGTATCTATTTTCTACCTACTTGTTGTTTTCAGAGGGCATTGCTAGCAATTCCTGAGGCTAGCCAAAAATAAAAAAAATAGTTTGGTTTAAAGAACTATCATAGACTGTTTGATTGTTAAACCATCTGTGAAGGCATACTACCACAGATAGTTTCCACTACCAACCGTCTGTAATATCTATTACATCACAAACGGTTGGTAAATAGAATTGTCTGTGATATACGCATATCACGACATTTCGTAAATAGAACTGTCTGTGTTGTGCCTTATCATAGACGGCTCAAAAACCGTCTGTGATAACGCCTGTTATCACAGACATAAAAATTCAGACAGTTCAAAAATCGTCTGTGATGACGGTTCCGAACCGTCTATGATGACGTATTCTGTAGTAGTGTTTACAAGCCCGCAAGGTTTGTAAAAGAAAACGATAAATATTGAAATAAATGTCATAATGTAGGATATTTACAAAATGCATGCTCAATTGCTAAAACTAAATCCTCTGGCATTTATAATTCATGCTACATGCTTAGAAAATCTAGAGATGGTAAAGTTGTAGCTAAATTTATTGGCACTTCAATTTTAGGCACCAAAAGAATGTCATTTGGGTGCCCAAAACCTTAGTTACTAATCTCTAAGGTCCTAAACAGATTTGGGTACATAAAAGAACTTGATTCTTGTTTTGAAGGTGAACTGCAAGACCGTGGAAAGCATTGGGTACTTGATAGTGGTTGTATCCAACACACGATCGGTGATAGAAAAATGTTCACCACATTTGAGAACAAAAAGGAAATGCAAGACCACATTTGGTGACAATAGCAAAGGAAAGGAAATAGGATTGGGTAAAATTGCTATCTCAAATGACCTTTCCATCTCTAATGTATCATTAGTTGAATCGCTTAATTTCAATTTGCTATCCGCTACTAAAATATGTGATCTTGGTTTAACTTATTCATTCTCCCAAGAAAATGTTTCTATTTTAAATGAAAAGGATAATTATTTAGTTTTCAAATGTTTTAGATTTGGAAATCTTTACCTGGTTGATTTTTCCTCAAATAATTCATGCTTGAAAACATATTTAATTGCAAAAACCTCTTTGGGTTTGCTTTGGTATAGAAGGCCAACTTATGTTGGAATGATTCAACTTAAAAAGTTTTTCAAACATGACTTAGTACTTGGCTTGAAAGGTGTGAAATTTGAGAAAAATATACTTTGTGGTGCTTGTCAAGCTGGGAAGCAAGTTGCAAATTCTTATTCTTTTAAAAGTATCATGTCAACTTCTAGACCATTGGAACTCTTATATATAGATTTATTTAGGCCAACAACCTATAAGAGCATCGGGGGCAATAGCTATTGTTTGGTTATTGTGAATTATTACTCTAGATATACATGGGTATTCTTCCTAGATGACAAAGCCGAAACCTCTGACATTTTCAAATGCTTTGCAAAAAGGGCTCAAAATGAATTTGATTTCAAAATTAAGAAAATACATAGTGATAATGGTTCCGAGTTCAAGAACACTAAAATTGAAGATTTCTATGATGACCTTGGAATAAAGCTTCTATGATGACCTTGGAATAAAATATGAACTTTTTACAACCTACACTCCAGAGGAAAATGGAGTTGTAGAAAGAAAAAATCGAACATTAATTGAAATGGCTAGGA
This sequence comes from Ampelocalamus luodianensis, assembly GCA_036346255.1. NCBI lineage: Eukaryota > Viridiplantae > Streptophyta > Magnoliopsida > Poales > Poaceae > Ampelocalamus > Ampelocalamus luodianensis. The sequence continues at coordinate 41,525,130 of CM070622.1, forward strand.
CAATGCTTGATGAGTATAATACTCCGATAGCCTTTGGGCGTAAGCAATCGATACCACTTGTCATGCCATTAATCATCTTTATTTGCATCATCTTTTGAAAAAAGGCTTCTTATGAACTTCCTGTTGGAAGAAAACCGAACATCACTTATTTTCGTGTCTTTGGTTGCAAATGTTACATTTTGAGAAAATGTGTTCGTCTTTCGAAATTTGCAAGTCGATGTGATGTTGGTTTCCTTCTTGGTTATTCATCAAATAGTAAAGCTTATCGTGTCTTCAACAAAACTTCCGGTTTGGTTGAAGAAAAATATGATATTTAATTTGATGAAACTAACGGCTCTCAAAAAGAGCAAGAGAATTTGGATGGTGTAGATAATGAAGCTTTGAGAAATCCATAAAGAATATACAAATTGGTGACATCAAGCCAAAGGAAGATTCAAATGTTCCATCATCCGCCACTCAAGTTGAACCTCTAATCTCTTCCACACCAAGTCAATTTCAAATTGATGAAGAGATGTCGGGACCCAAAAATGCAATTCTGGACCCTCTGTGTATACTGCACTAGTCCAGGATCACGCTAGTGCACACAGTGGAAACATCGATGAAATATCATTTTCATATGCAAAGATGACTAATAAATAGGCAAATAACAATAAATATCAGAGTAAAGACCTTAAGGTCAAAGCTTACAATTAATGTCTCAGAAGGCGAATAGCTCAATGAAGCTGCAGCAGAACGAAACAGAATAACTTCAGTGAAGTATATCCATATGCCCACATGCAATCGGCTGGGGTGCACGACCTAGTTCTTCTCGATCTTTGAAGTAGACCTCGTTGACCGATGATTCCTCCATTTCTGTAGGTTTGGGCGCAAGTTTTACAATAAGCGTGAGTACACAACCGTACTCGCAAGTCATACCACAAAATGCAATGTATAGATGCAGGCTTATTCCAAAGGAAATGGCTTCTGTGGTTATTTTGCAGAAATGCAACATTTGCAATTGAATACAAGTAATAGATTGAAATGCAGTTCAAAACAAATAGACAATAATAATTTAACAGTTGTTTTCACAAAGACACATAGCCTAATCAAATTCTTTCACACACCCATATGACTTAAATCACACAGCTGTCCCTTCCCAATAGTTTTATGAAAATCTACCCCTCGTGTGAAATCCCCAAGCATGTCCATGACCGCGGACGCGGCTATTCGAATAGATTGTTTAACACTCTGCAGAGGTTGTACACTTTACCCACAAGATGCAATCAACTGGATCAGAGCTGATCACAACAAAACCTTTCAGAAACTTCATCTCAAACATTGACATTCCCAGTGTGCTTACAAACCACTATACCAGCTCACATAGAATTGGTATAACACACACCGCTGGACAGGGAAGCGACGAATCGTCCCGCGATGCAACCACCAAGTAGTCACACCTCCACCCTGGCACACAGCCTAACCTATCCACCTGAACATCAATGCCGAGAATCCATAACTTACTAAGTTAGGCCCGTCCCATACCAAGCATGTGTTCGTACAGTAAGGCTCAGTTCAATGGCGCACAAAGTTAAGTCCTTAATTGACCAAGGCAAGACTTCCATGTTCTAACTAAGCCACACAGATTATCATTCCCATGCACACAGCTTCCACCATATCACACAGCTTCCACCACTTGCCTCAGTCTAAATCCTTTACCACCCTGTTGGTTAAGTGCAACATATGCCATCCACAAAGTAATAGCACACAGTACATACAGTTTTATAACATAGTTCCATAATCACTTAGTCAAATTTATAATTGCAACTCAGGTGATGATGATGACTCGTTGCATGGCTAAGCAATCTACTCGTACTAACCAACCCACGTTGGTAATACCATAGCACCAACTAAATATAAACCAATCTAGGGTGATAAAAGATTATGACATACAATAGACAAAGTGGATATAACAAATGGGATTAATAGCTAAACCCAAAAGCATTTAAATAATTACTTAAAGTAAATGCAATAATTTGAATCAAAGTAATTTTGAAAACTGGGATTCAATATGATCAAAGGTATAACTTGCCTGGCTATAACAATGGTGATATTATTTTATCTTCAATCTTCTACTTGCTTGATCTTCAGCTCCTTCGGATGATTCCGAGACTTCAACGTCTAACGAGAAAGAAAGCGCAAAATAAACTAAATTCAAAAGACAAATCAAATAAACTCCAAATTGAAATTGAATGGTACTGGAAGGTAGATATTGAATTTAGATGAATTTAGAAACTTGAATGGGTTCAATCGGAATTCGGATGAAGAAGATATGGCTCTCGGAAGATTGGAATTCACATGAAATGATGAAAGAGTTCTACGGAATATTCTCAGAATATTCTATTCCGAAAATATTAAAAACAGAATGAGTGTATGATAGGTGGGACCGACTGGTATTTATGGATTTCTAGAATTAAAATAATTCCAGAAATAAGGTAGAGAGAGTGACAAGTGGGACCAATAAGATAAAATGATTTTTCAAGAATTAAATTAATTCCCGAAAATAGGATTAGGGGTTGACATGTGGGCCACTGGTCTATGGACCAGGTCCACAGAGATATGCTAGTCCACGGTGGACCAAGCTCATAGACAAGGGTTGACCAAGAGTTGACTGACATGCAGGACCCGCATATAAGAGAGAGAAATAATTAGGATTTTAATTAGGAAGATGACATGTGGGGACCACATAAAAGAGATATAGATATATATCTGTATGGATGGCAATGGGTCCACATGTAAGAGAGAGATAGATATATTTATTATCATGTATGACATAGAGAAAGAAAGAATTAACAGAGAAGCATGCATTGAAGAAATACTACATGCAACAGAGAGAATTAAACAATGACTTGCATGTGGGACCAACATGAAAGAGAGAGATAGAAAATAAAAGGTTGACTGAGTCAATAGGGGTCACAACAGAACCCACGTTCTGTTGGAAAGAAGAAACAGAGGGCATACGCTTGAACTCAGGCATGAATAGTGAACAGAGGCATCGACTGATTCTTGCTCAAGGTGGTGACGACGAACGGAGGCGCACCAACGGTGGCGAAGGGGCAAAACGGAAAGGAAACGACGAGCCGGAGATGATGACGCGGTCCGAACATCAAGATTTTGCTCCATGCGACGGCAGCGACGCGAAGAACGCCGACGACGGCGGCCTCACGGGCGCGTAACACTTCCGGTGATGCTCTATGAAAAGCGAGGTGAGCACGGCGTAGAACGCGGCGACGCGAACTCAACGGTGGTGGAGTTGAAGGCATGGGATCAACGGTTGCGCAGTAATTGGCCGGAGAAGGACGACGAACAAGAGGCGAGAGAACGCTCGATTCTCAGCGCACGGTGGATGAAACTTGAATCTACAAGAGGGGAAAATAGGTATCGACGAGGGGCACAAGATGACGCGATCGGATTTTGGAAAAACTCACCGAGGAAGCGAAGAACGCGATGAACACGTTTCGGCTTTAGGGCTTGATATGGCCGATGGTGCTCCGGTGATCTTTGGGTGAAGAGGAAGGAATCATGACGTAGAACGCGACGATGCGAAGCCAACACCGTAGACGGTTCGGCCGGGGGACGTCGGAGGAAGGCGCAGTTCGCCGGAGAAGAACTTCGGTTAGAGCTCGATTTTTTGGAGATTGCGACGAAAATAGATTGGTTTGGAGGAAACCAATTTGGGGGATTGGAAGAGGAGATCAAGACGGACGCGTGAGCGCAAACGGCTCGCTTTTATATGTATCGTAGAGGAAGATATGATTTTTGGAAATTTTGAGTTTGCAACGTGCACGTACTTAACTACTCTGGCTGTTCCGTTGGGGAGAAGGAAAACCATGATGAACAGTGTTTCGTGATTACTGTAGCACGTGGGCAGGAGAGAGAAAAAACTGATTTTCGGAATTAAAATAAAAGGCCGAAAATCGAGGAGATCAAATAAATAGCAAATAAATCCGAAAAAAACTCAGAAAATACCCAAAAATTCCTTGAAACACAAGGAAGCCAAATAACACAATTTTTTATTTAATTAATGTTTATATTAGTCAAATTAAATATTTTTAATTTAAGAAAATTCTCAATTAAGCTTTATTAATTCAAATAAAATTGGTGAAATTTTTCAGGGACCTAAACTACTCAAAAGATTTTTGAAACGCCAAATTTTGGGACGTTACAAGAGAACAGCTAAGAAGATGAACAACTAACAAACCTACCACCAAGAATTCATAATGCAATTGCTAAAGATCATCCAATAGATCAAATATTGGGTGATGTGAGTAAGTGTGTTCAAACTCGATCTCGTGTTGCTTCTTTTGTGAACATTATTCTTTTGTCTCTTCTCTTGAGCCAAAACATGTAGATGAAGCACCCAACGATCCGGATTGGGTGAATGGAATGCATGAAGAACTCAACAACTTCACCCAAAATGACGTTTGAACATTGGTGGATAGACCCAAGGAACACAACATAATTGGTACAAAATGAGTCTTTAGGAACAAGCAAAATGGAAGTCGAATGGTTGTGAGAAACAAGGCAAGACTAGATGCTCAAGGATACTCACAAGTTGAAGGTTTTGATTTCGGTGAAACATTCACTCCTGTAGTTAGACTTGACTCAATTCGCATATTACTTGCTTTTGCATCATGCTTTGATATTAAATTATTTCAAATAGATGTTAAAAGTGCTTTTCTACATAGAAAAATATCTGAACTTGTGTTTGTTGAACAACCACCCGGTTTTGAAGATTCTAAAAATCCAAATCACGTATATAAACTCTCTAAAGTGCTCTATGGTCTTAAATAAGTTCTTAGAGCATGGTATGAATGCCTTAGAGATTTTTTAGTTTCAAAAAGATTCAAAATTGAAGAAAATGTCTCAACCTTATTTACAAAAGTTTTAGATAATGATTTCTTTGTATGCCAAATATATATTGATGGTATCATTTTTAGGTCTACTAACCAAGATTTTTGCAAAGAATTTAGTGATATGATGTCTAGGGAATTTGAAATATCCATAATCAGAGAACTTATCTATTTCCTTGGACTTCAAATCAAGCAACTAAAAGATGGAACTTTCATGAGTAAAACAAAGCATGTAAAGGACTTGATCAAGAGGTTTGGTATGGAGGACGCAAAGCCATCAAGACTCCCATGGCAACCAATGGTCATATCAACCTTAATTAGGGAGGTAAACCAATAGATTTAAAGCTTTATAAATCTATGATTGGTAGTTTGCTTTATCTTACTGCATCTAGACCCGATATCATGTTTAGTGTTTACATGTGTGCAAGATTTCAAGCATCACCAAAAGAGTGCCATTTGGTGGCCATTAAAAGAATTCTTAGATATTTAAAGTATTCCTTAAGAATTGGCTTATGGTATCCCAAAGGTGCAAATTTTGATTTAATTGGATATTCGGATCCCGATTATGCGGGTTGCAAAGTAGATAGAAAAAGCACCTCAGGTAGTTTTCAATTCTTAGGAAGATCTTTAGTTTCATGGTCATCCAAGAAACAAAATTATGTAGCCCAATCTACCGCCGAAGCCGAATATGTTTCTGTAGGCAGTTGTTGTGCTCAATTACTATGGATGAGGCAAATTTTGATGAACTATGGAATCAAATTTGAAAATATGTCTCTTTTATGTGATAATGATAGTACCGTGAAAATCGCAAATAACCCAGTCAAACACTCAAGAACCAAGCATATAGATATCCGTCACCATTTCTTGAGAGATCATGTGGACAAATGAGATATTAAAATTAGCCACATAAAGACTGATGATCAATTACCCGATATCTTTACCAAACCATTAGATAAGAGCCGGTTTTGCAAGTTGAGGAATGAGTTAAATGTCATAGATCATTCTAATGTTGCCTAAGACTCATGCCTCATGTTATTTACTCTTATTTGGATTCCTTGAAGTATTTGTGAAAATTATTTCAAAATCTTTCTAAAAAATGCTATAATTTGATATAAATTTTTTATGTGAAGTTGGAGCTTTTATTATCTATCCCATGCATAATGATTCTTAAAATAATTTATTTGGATGTTATAATCAAGGATCATTTTTCATCCATGTTCAGCTCTGAAAAATTCCAGGAAAAACAGTAATACCATGGTTTACCGCCGGTACTCTCCCCGGTAATACCGCGACTTCATTCGTTACTCCTTTAAATAACAATACTGTTTGTGGATTTTTCGTGAATCTTTCACTGAAAATCAGTCTCTTGGATCTTATCTCGTTCATCCCCTGAGGTATTTGCCATTGAATCACTCCTTTTCTCATCCTTTTGGAATTTATCCAATATCTAGGGTTTGAACGAAGTGTGGATGATTTAGTCAATTTCTTTAGGGCAAATTGGTAAAAACTAATGTTTGATGACTTATTATGTCTATCATATGGATTATTTTATGCCAAACATCAGTTAGAATCAAGCATTAAAAGATTGCCCTAAGAACTTCTGCGAGTGCGGTACTACCACCCGTGGCCATCAGTACTACCGATTTTTAGTAATACCGGCTGTCTACTGTGGTACTACCACTCCAGTAGAGAAAAGATTGATTTTTATCATACTGTTTCACTTTAAAGCCTATCCAACTTGGTTCTAATTGCTCTTATCTTATCTTATCTTATCTTATCTTAGCAACCATGCCAAGAACCAAAACCTCTCTTCGAAAGAGTGCTACTCCTGACGGAGCCCACATACCTAGCCTCACCCCCTTGCCAAGCTCCCTCCATGCCCTAGACACCTCCCATTTGCCACCCTTATGCTGCTTCTGCCAACCTAGCAGGGAGAGAAGGAGGACCAACAAGGAAAGAGGAAGAAAGAAGAAGGGGAGGAAGAATAAAGGAGGAGGAAATTAGGGCTTCTTCATCGTCCAATTTTCATGTCTAATGATCTGGTTAACCTTGCTTTGATCCTAGATTGATGTTTATTCAATATTTAGATTAGTTTGGTCGCAAGATTACATCTTGTGGGGGGAGGGGTAGGGGTATCTCTATCCGATTCATGACTTTGCCATGTCAGGAAAGTTGTAGATAATTTCATAATATTTGCAGAGAGCACAAGATCATTAGATTTGGATAAGCAGTTGGAAAATTATGGCCTCAGGAGTACTGATGTCTAGATTTTCGTCGCCGTTAACAGCAATCGTGAAGATTGCTTTTATATTACGTGCAATAGATGATAGAATGAAATTGTAGCCATAACTAGGTTTATCTAGATAAATCTATATAATTTTCATAAGTGGTATGGTTTATTATTTTCCAAGTGGTAGAAAAAATTGTTATAAAATTGTGAAGTTGACTATTATGTGAAGTTCCAAAATAGGGAACTAGATTGCAAAATCAGAGAATTTTCATAACAAATAAATTGTAGGAAATTTTGTGTAGATTCCAAAAAGTATAGATTTTGCTATATTTTGAGTTCAGAAGTAAAAGTTATGGGCGTTTGATCACTAGGACAACGGGTATGTTGTCCAGTGAAAGTGGTTAGTTGTGATAGGTTTGTGCGTAGAAGTGAAGTTTAGTTGATTGATGTTTTGTGTACTGTTGTGGCATCTTTTGAGGTGAATTATTGATTGTTGTCCAGAGAGCGTTGCTTCAAGTTCGGTGCCGCCTTTGCATTGTTCGAATTCTCGTGGCTTAAAGGCAAGTGCATGGTAGAGCAGTAGATATCGGTTTGATTACCTATGTATTTACATTTAACTTGCCATGATATTTATTTATTCTTATTTTAAATGCCTTGATAATGATGATATGACATGATGATGACATAATCATAGGGACGACATAGTAATGATGCTAATGGATAACATTATTGCATCATTTGCATTGCATAGACCAGGACCTTGAATACTGCCATATATATGGCTATTCTATCATGCTCTTGATAAAATCCTAAAGAGGTAGGGACTCCACAGGATAGAGGAAAGAGTGTGTTATCGACGGGCGAACACTCCGCTATACCGGTATCAGCTGATAAAGTTTGCATTGAGCATTTGCATACATGAAAAGATAATGATGAGAATTGATTACATGGAGGTTGAGAATGACATTTGGATATGATTATGATGATAACAATGATTTAATTGAATGATAAACTATTTATTTATTGTTTCATTATGTACTTGCTGAGTCGTGGACTCACCCTTGCTTTATTATTATTTTTAAGCGATCATTGAAGGCGACATGTATAGGATGGAGTAGCACATGTACATCACATACAATTATCACCCATACATTATTTATTCTAGATGTTTTCACTAAATCTAGACACATGGTTATTCCCTTTAGGATTTATTATCTGGTTTGGTTATTATTTTATCTAATGATTGAAACTTTAATTGATTTAATATTAGTTTGATTTTTATTACTTGTTGCCATCCTATGTACTAGGAGCATGATTCCGGCGTTTCTTGGGCGCGTGTGTCCCAAGCGTTTCTCGGGTACGTCTATCCTGAGCGTTTCTCGAGGTGTGTGACTCGAGCGTTTATCAGGCATGTGTGACTTGAGCGTTCTTGGCGCGTGTGATCAAGCTGTGAAAGTTAACCCATTGTGCATTTATATTATTTAGTTGTTGTTATGTGACCCATTATGGGGTTTTATTCATGCATACCTTGCTGGAATTATTGTTAATTAAGGTTTAAATTAATAATTAGAATGGTTTATGTAATATTCTGGGCTCAGTGTTGGTCATGTTGGATCGGGGTGTTACACAGATCTAGATATAGCATAGATAATGGTCTGGGATCTTGATTTGGGAATGGTTGATTATTTTGATTTACTTGGGCTTGTCTTGTTGGTTGGTGGAATCGGTCATAGACTGAGAATGACAACAGCATGAATAAGCTCTACGGACGATGACCGACGGCCAGGGGCGGAACTAGGTCTTAGACCACTAAGACAATGATTCAAGACTTAGGATCAAAAGCCTATAAAAAACTATAGCAATCTACTTGGGCCGTGAATGGCTTCACCCTTACCGGCGGCGTCGATGCTCCCATGTTAAGTACTTCCAGTGAGGGAACTATTGGACTACTAGAGCTAAAGAAGAGGCCGGACCCTCTCCCTCTCGTCGCCAGCCGGCTAATCGCGTCGGTACTTCCACTGAGGGATCTTTCACGTGAACGTATCAAATATTGACAGCCACGAAAAAGGAGCAGTAGGGAGAGCAGTACTCCTATCCCTATATATCACTTGCCCTTTGTCTTTTACAGGACAGGGAAACAGTAACAGCATGCAGTTAGCCGTGCATGTAGACTAGCTTGCTAGCCTGCATGTGTTGACGATCGATCGTGTCCGGAGGGACAGAGACAAGAGATGTACGTAGTACAGCGCCTTTTTGGACCGTCCGATCGTAGATCCAATGGCTCATGCCGTACCGGCCGCACTGGCTTCACTGCGTACCGTACGCGTGGAGGAAATATCGGTGGGCCAAGAGAGACGGACCGCGCGAACCGAATGTAGCTCTAGGACGTACGTACTCCTGAGGCTGAGGGTCTGGGCCGGGCTAGCTAGCTAGTATATATCCATCATATCGATCCGTACAATTTATCGTCGGCGACAGGAGCAGGAGCAGGAGCTGCATGCATGCATGGCTTTCATGGCTAAAAAGATGCCCCTAACATACTGTTGTATTTTTTAGGAAAAACTTACTAATATATAACATGTGTTCAGTTGCCTTTCGGATTTGGGCCCAGTTAATTGGACTATCTGCACAGCATTTAATATATCTGCAAAAGAATCCAAGTGGCCACCTGCAAGCACTGGTGTTTTCTTTGTCCCACACCGTCTAAAAAGCTCCCCTGCCCTGGCCTGCCCCTCTCTAGCAGCATCCACTGCAACAACGAAAACAAGACAAGTGCAACTGTGCAATCACATCATGGACTCTGCTTTGTATCTCACTGTAAAAGGTAAAAGGAGTAAAAAGAGGCCAAGCCAATAGCAACCAAAAGAAACAAGGAATTACAGGGGATCAAAGGCAGTGTACCACCATCTACATCTACATGCTCATCTCACAGAGACGCGCACACACAGATCACCGTACTATGCTTTCCCTTCTCCAGGCACGTGCCACGCCCAAAACTCCTCACTTTGGCCTGGGCCCCGCCTCCTGACAGTCTTCTTTGGAGACCTGGCTTTACGCCTATGACCACCGTTGCCACCCTCCCCTCGCCGTTTCTTCTCCTCGCCGTTCTCTCCTTGTTTGTGTCCTCTCGTGAGGCCACGTACACCACCGGCTCATTGGGCACATCGTCCGTGATGCTTAGGAGGGGCTCTAGGTCCTCCACAACCTTGGACATGTCTGGCCTGCTCTTTGGGCTGCCAGTTAGGCATTTGTACGCCACCAGGGCCGCCCTATGGGCCCCCTCGGCGGAGTACTGGCCCTCCAAGGCCGGGTCCATGATCCGGCCCAGCTTTTGCGGGTCCTTGAGCCATGACCGCATGTGCTCGACTAGGTTCTGTTCTCTGTTAGGCCTGGTCTTGTCCACGGCCCGCCTCCCGGAGAGGATCTCCAAGAGGACTACGCCGAAGCTGTATACATCGCTCTTCGTGGTGAGGTGACCTAGAAATCAAGATGGCTAACCAGGTTAGGAGGTTGATTATGAAATTTTGGAAAAAAAAACAGAAAAAAATATATTAATACCGGTTAGGATGTACTCCGGCGCGGCGTAGCCGTGGGTTCCCATGACACGGGTGGAGACGTGGGTGTCGTCGCCCTCCGGCCCGTCCTTCGCGAGCCCGAAGTCCGAGAGCTTCGCCTTGTAGCCCTGGAGATCCATGGGACCAAAATTTAGCCATTTTAACATGGACATTGTTGCGTCCGTTTGTTCCTATGCTATATCTCCTACCAATGAGCCCACTTTGCCAAGTTGTCAACTGGTTCATTTACGGCCCAAACGATGGCTCTGAAATTTGTTGGACTGCAGCCCAACCGTTCACTGTGGTTTTTTGTTTTTTACAACAGTAGCACCTGAAGGAGGCTGTTAACAGATTGACAGTTTCCTCTAGATGCTCTAAAAGAAAAACAGATTGGCAGTCGAGCATTCACATGCTTTGGTCCAGCCTAACCATCGGCTGTTCTCTTTACGTACTTTTCTTCCTTTGAAAAGTAGCATCGCAATATGCCAGCTACACGCATTTTCCCCACAAGCCACTAAGCCAGTCATTGCGCGGCCGGCAGTGGAAAAGTATTAGGAACCTACTTGTGAATCTATATGCGTTCACCAAGTCAATTACCTAGGGCGTACCAACTTGAAGGTTTTGAACTTAATTTCGATGCATGCATGATGAGTCGATTGATTAGTGCGAAGTCAACCCACGGTACATTTCTTTTATTGATTCGATCTCTACCTTCTCGATCCCACATGCATACGACTCAACCCAGAGAAACAGGGTGAAAATTACTAGCATTGGAAGAACTAGCGATAATTTAGATATGTAATCTGATAAAATATCTTCCGAGGGATTACTATGAGAAACGGTTTTTTGATATAAAAAAAAGGGATTGAATTTGTCAATTACCGGGTCCAGTAAAATGTTTGACGTCTTGAAGTCGCGGTAGATGACTGGCTTCTCCGCGTCGTGAAGGAAGGCGAGGCCCTTGGCGGCGCCGACGGCGATGTTCAGCCGGGTTGACCACGACAAAACGGGAGGGAACTCTGCAGGAAGAGAAATAAATAAATAAATCCATGGCCATTATTAGATTGAGTGCGATTTCTACATGTATCTGACGTCACTCCGATTTATTATCTGAACAGCGGCAACGACAAAAAAAAATCGCGCCGCCTATGTGCTACGTAGTAATTCTAACGCACAGGTGCTATCACGTCGTGATCAGAGTCAACGTGCTTAATTTGGCGAAAAGCAGATACATAATAATATACTAGTCAGTCGATTTCTTTTTTTGGAAAAAAAAATCGACCGACTAGGGTCGGTTCTGGACGATGGGCCTGTTAAATTCCCTGCAGTTTTTGTTTTGTTTTGGCAGGCGTGGTGAAGTTGGAGCTACCAACCAGCATTTGCTGCGCCATGGTTGAGACCTAGAGCTTGGATTTGGGGAAGAAGAGAGAACAAGAGAGGAGACGGCCCGACTGAATTGCTGGACGTTGGATGGGATCTGTACGGCTCAGATGGTGCCTACTGCTTAAGTTGCTGTTGCGGTAGCGACTGCACTAGATCCCAGTCCAGTCCAGGACGGAGATATGGATGACAAAGTCAAAAATAAGCGGCAGCAGTGGCAGTGTAACTAAAGTCTAATAAGCCGCTAGCTGTCAGCGATCCACGCCGACGTGGCATGCACGGCCGCCAATGGAACTGAGTAATTAACACCACTTGAATAGAATTGCCGCCCAATTCTCCACGATACTTATATATATATACACACACTTGCAGAGTTGCACGCCACTAATTATGTGCTCTCCTCTGACTTTGCATACGCAAATTGAGGCTGCAAAGGCACAGTATCCTGTTTACATACTCATCTAGTTCACAAAAATAAGTTATTTTAGACATTGATACAATTCTTAAAATACAACTTTCATCACTAATTATTATAATAATATATTTGTAAATCTAATAAATTTATAATATTATGAATGTACTTTTCGAGATGAATCTATGTATACGATTTTCATATATCTAATCTAAATATTTAAAAATGTATCGATTGCCAAAGTTTGACAGCACGTATTCCAAAACGATGAGTTTTTTTAACTAGAGGTGTATATAACAACATAACCATCGCGTGATGCACGCGCGTATACATGTACTAGTCATGTCATGCTAGCACGTTCAAGAAAACATGGGAGTATATTAATCAATTTATATGTGTACCGTGTCTTGAGGAATAAATTATGTACGTATTTATAATTAAACACTTTCGTTCGTTCGTGCGTATGTACTGTCCGTGCTGCCTATCCATCAACAGGCTGGCTGCATCCGTGTGCTAGCGCAGCTGTAGCTCTACATCTTTATACCGCACATTGCTCGATCTACCGAGCACAAATCTCGACCTAACCAAGATTTTCTTCTTCTTTTTTTTCACTGCGCCTAGCATCCATATCGAGCACAGAAATCTCCACTAATGAGGATCTCGGTCTTACTAAATGCTCGGTCTTCATTCTGCGTTAATATCATTGAATTGTACTAGTTAAAATAAGAATGCTGTAGCAGTTGTAGCTACATACAGCTAGGGGAAAAAATAACATGCATTGCAACGTATATTTTAGTATAGCTATATATTGCACACATACAAAGAATTGTTAATAACAAGCTAGTTACTTATTTTTTTGAAGGGTTTTTTTTGTAGAATAATTAACAGGTTATCAATGGAACAGTACCAGCTCAACCAATTAATCACACGATGGACGTGCTAACCGGCAAGTAATAAGTAATTAAGGTAGCTTACTTTTGAAGAGGTGGTTCTCGAGGCTGCCTTTGGCCATGTACTCGTAGACGAGCAGCCTGTGCTCCTCCTCGCAGCAGTAGCCGATCAACTTGACGAGATTCGGATGCCGAAGCTGCCCAAGGAAGATCACCTCCGACTGCACGTAGTAATTAACATCCATCAAGCCATCGCAATGGAATCCATGTCACGTGTACGTATATGCGAACGCCGACGCCGCACAGTACACATACGTATACGTACGTGCGCCGTACAGTACGTGTTTCGCCAAGTACGTACCAGCCACTCCTTGTGGCCCTGGGCGCCCTCGGGGTCCCAGAGCTTGACGGCGATGGCCTGCGCCTTGAGCCCCGGCTTGGCCTTGTCGTCGACGGCGCCCTTGTACACCGGCCCGAACCCGCCCTCGCCGAGGAAGTTGCTGTCCAGGAACCCCTGCGTCGCCGCCTTCAGCTCGCCCACGGTGAACACGTGCAGGTTGGAGCCCACCAGCGACACCGACAGCTCCTGGTCCGACGCCGTGCTCATCACGTCCGTGAGCGACAGGCGCTGCCGGAGCGCCGCCGCTGCTGATGCGCCGCCGCCGCCGCCTCTCTCATGCTTCCTCGGGCCCGGGCGGACCTTCCCGCTCCCCGTCCCGCCGCCGCCGCCACCGCCGAGGCAGCTGCCGAAGAGGGACCCCCACGCTGACTGCTTCTTCTCGGAAGACGACCTCGTCATGACCTCCGGCGCGCGCGTGCTACCATGCAACTCGAACGATCAATCGATCACACCCGCGTGCGTGCGTCGCAGCACGTACTGCGAACTATTTGCCTTCCAATGAATCTGCTGTTGCCGATGTGTGGAGACGATTGACAAGCTTGACCAGTTGTGACTTGTGAGCTTGCGAGTGCTGGATCGGGTTGAGTCGAGAGACCGAGATGGAGAGGACGGAGTATTTGTAGTAGCGCTAGTAAGGAGGAGGAGGCCGCGTGATGTGCGTGTGGAGGGATGACCGTACCTTACCTACCTACCGTGCCGAATATATGGACGACGTCTTCTTCCTCCTCTGCTACTCGGGCGCATTGAAGCGTTCGACTTCCATCGGATGACATGTCGTTGCGCTTACCGCTGACTTGCCAAGCCAAAGATTGATCATCTATTGTATATTGGGATTTTCTTTTCGTTTCTCCTTGAAAAATACTGCTCACTTCCTGCTTTTTAAGTGACGTTTTTAACTTTATCTTATTATGTAATAACAAAAGCATAATATTATGAAAGTATTTTTAACGACAAATCCAACGATATAGTTTTTATGTAGTCAATCTAAATATTTTTAAACATATTAGTCGTCAAACTTCGGCACGGATAGTAAGATATCACTTAAAAAAAATGAAGGGAGTAGTAGATAGTACTGTGCAGGCATTAATTAGTTATCAAAACAAAGATTTGCCAATATTGTTATAAAAAGATACTAGCTAATAATAGCCATGGCCACCAAATCATCCTATCCGGACAAACTCAAATTGGTTATGATAAAAGAAGCGAAACCAAACTCAAAGTCACGGTTAGGAATGGCAATCGGGCGTGGTGGGTACAGATAGTGCTCGCTCATACCCATGTCCGCTAGCCTAAATCTCGCATGCGGGCATGCTGCGGCGGGTGGCAGGCAGAGAACCTCGCTCATGCCCGTCATCAGTGGTTACCCGTTGCCAGCGAGCATGCCCGTGTGTCACCACACCTCATTTCACTCACCAGCTCATCACAAAGGCAAAAATACACATGCACATAAAAGGTAAGGTAGTTCAAGTTCAACAAAATAAAATGGAAATACAAATTGACATAGTTCATCACACATAAACAAATTAGGTTTTCGACAAGAGTAAACACACAAAAAGGGTTCAAATTCAACAGTTCAACAAATTCAACCTACTTGTTGAGGACGCAGTATTGAGCCTTGAGAAGATTACCCATGTTGGCTACTACTTCTTGGAGTCGCCATCTGAGAAACATGTAATAGCTCACAAATCTAAGAGTTCAACACAAATCAAAAGAAACAGATAGGGATTTGGGAGAGGGAATCAATGAAAAACAAATCTCTTAGCGGTTGGCGGCAGATTCTTTGGCGGCCGGGTGGTGTCGGCAACTTCTTCAGGCGACAGGTGGTGGAGAACGAGGAGGACCGTGGCGTTGGCGACTGGTGGAGGGAGTATTGACGCGATCAATGCGTGTACTCTGGTAACCACAAGCGCATGTGTCGGTTGTAGCCTTTTCCCTTGAGTATTTCCAAGGTTATCAAACACAAGGAACAAATGGAACTATGACTAGGGCTATGGACAATTACTAACAAAAAAGATAAAAAAAGTATTAATTAAAGCTAACTACTACAAACAAAGATGATTATAGGGTTTCTCTCAATTAGAATAAATCTTTCCCTGGTTGGGTTTACTAGCAAGTAAATCAACAAATACCACCTTATTCGCCGGTTCACCTGTCACGCAATAAGGCTATTCTTAGCGTAACATGCACTGTACTATTTACTATAGACTGACCAAATAAACGCAGGCACCATGCCTCGATCTGCGACTAAATAGTTCCCTACGCAAGACCAACTTAATGAAAGCAATAGCAAATAGACTAATCAAAGTATTAAGCACCATATTATAAATAGATCTAAAGTCGATTACATTGCAAGATCCCTTGAACCTGGAGGAAGAACAGAGATATACTCACTCCTGGTTCGAGAATACATCATGGAATTTGTGGAGGAAGAACAGGAGGAAGAAGTCACTATTGTCCACTGCTAAAGGAGGTCAACAGGGTGTTGCACCGGCCATCGCTGGTGGTGCATCGCACGTCTCTTCCTCTTTCTCTTGGCGGAAATCCTAGTTTTTTAATTTTCAATCGTCCTCTTTCTCCAAAGGGGGACATGGAGTACTTTTATAGGCGCCGAGGCTTGGGCGGCAAGGAAGAGGAGGCGGCTGTGTCTGTGTTGCTCAGCTCACTCCTTGCGCCGCCCAGCGCATGGGTGGCCAATAGGCAGGCCCAACCTCCTTTCTCTTGTACATGCTTTGGTCTCTTGATTCACGGACTCTCCAATTTTTGGTATAAATTCTTCCGAAAACACCTGGTTTTTATCTCCTTTATTCGTCTCCTTCCGGAAGCTTCCCGAATCTTTCTCTTTTATGTCTATTTTATGCATTTCCCTGCAAAGAACACTCAATGCAAACATCTCTTGTTTTTTGTTAGGGTTAGCTTCCAAATGGCATGATTAGCTCAATAATCTAACGAAAAGTGACAATTAAATGATAGTTGCATATGCATGAAATCGAGCATCAACAGGGAGGTGGAGCTGTGGAGGATGAGGAGGGTGCAAGGAGGGAGATTCAGAGGAGGGTGCGGCCGGGCGGATGGGGACAGTGAGCCAGAGGCGGCGGGCAGCCTATAGATTGGGGAGGGAGAGGGAGATCAAGAGCAAGTTTGGGAGATGAGAGGGATTGGGGATGGTGGCTGCAGCTTCCTCAGGCGCAAGTGGTAGAGGACGAGGAGGACGGGTGGCGTGGGCGACTAGCGGTGGGAGGTGGAGTTGTGGACGATGAGGAGGGCATGAGAAAGGAGATCCAGAGAATGACACAACTAGGCGGGCGAACGGGGGAGGTGAGCTAGAGGCGGCAGCGGGAGAGTGAGAGCGAATGCAGGAGATGGGAGGGATTGGGGATTGTGGTGGTGACTTCTTCAGGCGACAGGTGGTGGAAGATGAGGAGCACGAGTGGCGTTGGTGACTGGTGGCGGGTGGTAGAACCGTGGATGAGGAGGGAGCTCTAGATGATAGTGCGACCGGCTGGGTGGATAGGGTTGGTGAGCTGGAGGTGGCAGCATGCAGCCTATAGATTGGGGAGGGAGCGGGAGATGAGAGGGATTAGGGGTGGCGGCGGCTGATGGAGTATTATTTGGTCAAGTGGAGATTGGATTGGGGAGCTAGGTATGTCTAGAGTTTCCTCTACGGGCCCACCTGTCAGTGTGGGTTGGTGGGTAAACGGGCACGACGGGCACGAGTGGAACTCAAGTTTGCCTGATGGGCAGACAATTGCCCCTAGTTCCATGCCCATGTCCGCCTCCATTTGGTCATTTTCCCACGGGCACGTCGGTAATCGGGCACAATTATCATTCCTAATCAAGGTAAATGCATGGAACAAATTAAGCAACGCTTACGGCTTACAATGCACATAAATGTTGAAGCCAAGTGTACTAGGGGATTAATTCACCTCAAAAGTAAACGGGGGTCAATATCATAAACTTGGAGATTTGGATTGAAGCATTAAACCGATGTACGTTGTTGCCAAGTTCAAGCCTCAATCAAATTACCTGCCATCTTTAGGTCTAGGCATGTTTCGAACGACAGATATCTCACATTGAGCAAACGCATAACAAGGAGACAACAGTTCCATGTATAAATTCATTTGTATGCATTAAAAGGCTTGTTGCACAAACCATCCCTGAAAAAGAGAAAAATTGATTCTAGGCATTGAGTTTTCCCTCTCAAAAAAGCAACATAGACTTGCCAGCAAAAATGCAAGTTCATGTCATATCCATCTCCCTCAATCAGAAATTCAGATGTGACATCAAATTAATAAGAACATAGCCTCCATCTGATCTCTGTTCTCCCTATAGTGATTCGTAACCATCGATCGCGTGTGGTGCCTGGATTGCACACACATATCCAGCTTGCAGTGCAAAAAGGGGCAGGTAAAGGGACATGTTACCATATCTTGTGCCCAACCTTGAAAGGGGATGAATTGGGTTTCTAGAAATCGTTTTAGCACAAGCCATGGCATTAATTTTGATGGGTTAATATCTCGTGCAAGCATGCTTGGAGATATAATAGTTTTCCCTTTCTTTCTTCCAATTAACGCGATGGTGAGTAGGAACCAAGCCAAAGATCGATGGAATTAGGCTTGAAATTTACAAAACCAAAATGATCACAAAGACTCTTCCCGCAGCTGAATTGCACCAAAATCCCTATGGTTTTTTTATATATTTGTGCAAGTGCTTTCCTATACTTTTTTTTTGAAGGGGCATTTGTGCTTTAAAAATGAATTTCTGCTGTTGTGTTGTAAAACATATTGTGCTTTCACCCAAAAAAAAACATTGTGCTGTAAACTGAACGTTATATTAGCGCTCTAGCTTAATGAATTGGGGAGCAACTCTCCCACTACCACTCCCAACAAAATTTGCTATGTACTCCAAATATTTATTTTGCATTGAAATTTCTAAAGTGACCATGGATTTTGTATAATAGTCACGAAAGTTTCAACGTCATCGTAGCTCAATTAAATGTTGAGTTCGACACAAGTTACTACTGGTGTGAAACGAGGAAAAATGAAAGCCAAGGGATATTTTCTAGCTACCAAGCTCAAAATTTCCACCTACAATTAATACAGTTCCACTATAAATCGATAAGGCGCTCCGAGAGGAGGGCGAATTGAAGATAAACTAATGGGAAACTAAAATACTAACGGAAAATTTCCGTAGTTCCAGAAAGCAAATCGTCAATATTGTGAAGATTTGAAATTATTATGTGACATATAGCGAACCGTCCCTTCTTTCATGCATGAAAAGGGTTAACAGTATCTCCTTTTTTTTAAGCCAGTGGCCTAGCGCAAGTCAATAGGAGCAGCAGCTAAAAAGTTTCCTTCAAAAAAGTTTGAAGATATCAGGCTAGAAATAGGTGACGGTCAACCGTCCGTTCATCCGTGCACTTCACACGGTGCGTGTGATGCCATAAACAAATTTAAGTTGCTGTCAGCTCGGCGACATTAATTCACAGCGAATGCCAGCCGTGAGTGTGAGTATATATATATATATATATATATATATATATATATATATATATATATATATATATATATATATATATATATATATATATATATCATATATATATATATATATATATATTCATATATATATATCAATAATCATATGATGATTACGTACTCCCGCTTCTCACACCACTTAAATCATATGATGATACCTCTTTATCTATTTGAGTATACTCCAATAATGATTATAAGATACCCCAAAGTGAGTTCTATGGAAAAATTCATTAAAGGCCACCTTTTATTGCAATATTTGTGTGTATACTTCTTTTATATATGAAAAAGGGTATATAACAAAAATAAAGGACTCCAATGAAAATTTTTCAATCAAATCGCGTTGGAGTATATTATAATTGGTATTTAAGTATACGGAGAGTGATAAAAAAAGTATAATATATTCGTTTAAGTAGTATATTCGAAGTGGGAGTACATAGTCCTGGGAGTATGAAATGGGCGTCTTACTATCTACTTTCAGGTGTAGTTACTCCCTCTCCATTCACCGTGTAATCCTTGATGAGATTTGTGCGTCATTCCGAGCCTAACAGGCCCTGTAAATAACGGATGGGGGGAGAGACTGATCCATTACTTGTATTTGGCGTTTAAGCACTGGCTAACAAATTCGTAAACCGACCAGCTGGCTTGGAGATCTTTCCGGGAGTTTAGATTTTTTTTAGTTGCATTCAACCGACCAAATCTCCAATCGAGGATTAATCTCTGGCTAACTAGCTAGCCATCTCAACCGACTAGCACCGTTGAGTTTGGTAGCAAGTGTAGCAGCGTGTCGCCGGCGATTATATCCGAGGTCATCGTAGGCCGGCCTTGGTGATCTGGTAGCTACGTGTCACCGGCGAAACCGACAAGAGCTAACCAGGTCTCCATTTGGAAGCACAAGATATGTTCATATTTATCTCACAGCAAGCATAAGGTATTTCTGCTAGTTTACTTTATTTGTCTGTGCTAGTTGATTTGTTTGTATCATTTAACTGATTTATCTCACAGTAAGCATAAGGTATTCCTGCGACATGGCCCTTGCCATCTGCGCCGTTCATTCACCTAGCTACATGCCTCCTCGAGCCGGAGATCTGCCATCACGTTGGATCGCCCATACCACCGCCCCATACCACCAATGTGTCGAACCCGGGAGCGAAGGATCCCGAATTCTCTGTGTTCAAACACCGGTCCAGGATTTCCAGTGTACACAGTCTCACAAAATGGATATCACATTCATATCACGAAATCGTAAATGACGTTAAGTAAATAATTGTTTAATACAAATAAGTCTGAACAACAATGTCAAATATCAAATGATAAACACAGCGGAAACATAATAATAGAGAGGAGCCACACGATGCACCACAGGCAATCGTCTGGGTCAAAAGGCCTACTCGTCCGGATCCTCACCGTCGGGGAAGAAATCTTCTCCTGAATAAGATTTATTCAGCAAAGATGAGCACAACTTCCGTGCTCGCAAGTTACACTCAATATTGAATTAAAATACATGCATAGGTAACAAGTGAGTATGGCAGGGGTTGTTTTGCATAAACAACATTTTCAGTGTAAATAACCATAGTAATTTCTAAGACAGTTTTATACTAATACTAAAATCATATTTTAAAATGACAGTATTACAATGTGGAAGACCTTCAATGATTCAGTGAAGGATCCCCTCCTAACACTTGGCTTCCCGCCCAATTTTTCATAAGGATTAACCATTCTCAACATTTAATAAAGCATTTAAAAATCAAAAACAATTCTAACTTTAAGTGGCCCTGCTAGCATATCCATGACCGCGGATGCGGCTATTCGAATGGTTTCTACTCTGCAAGTTGGTACAGCTTTACCCACACGAGCTGACATGCTCGTTATGTCGGCCAATACACGCTTTCCTAGACATGTGACTGAGCAATTACCATGAGGCCTTTACAATGTTCTATCCTAGTGTACTCATGCCCGCTAAGGTTTCGCTCCTTTGGACTAACCGTCCTCCAAAAGCCCCCTCTTGCGTCAAGTGGGAATGAAACGTCTAACCGACACCCACATAATCACATGACATAAATACACTAGAACATCACAAATTAATTAGTCAAATCCTACCCATACAGGACATGTGGTAGTACGATATGGCACAGCAATAAGCGGCTCAAAGACCGGTCCTCAATTGACTTGAGCGTCATTCCTACAAACCATGGGCCTTAATCTTAACCAGACCAATCCCGTGCATAAACCTGCACCCACCATTCCGACCATTTTGCCCAAGTCCAAACCCATTTTTGATTTTATTTTGAATAAAACTCTATTTATAAATCCATGTGGTAAGACAATACCACAATGTCAAGTTTGAAACAAATTTGTAAGAAATTTATTGAAAACCCTCTCAAATTCTGTAAGTGTGCACTAAGCCTGGCTAAGCATATGTTTAATTTTGATAATATTTTGCCTATGGTGTCAAGGTAGTCAGATACAATATTTTGCCTATGGGGGTAACTATACATAAAACAGGACATTAAAGTATTTATACAAACATATGCATGCAATAAAGAATTTAAAAACTGAAAATAACTTAAAATACTGGGGGCAATATGGTCAATGGTGTAACTTGCCTTTGTTGATGTCTTGGAATTCTAAATCTTCAGATTGATCGAACTCTCCGGAGTCGTCGAAGTCTAAACGTGAAAATACGACAAATTCAATATTCAAATTCAAATAAATTCAAACAAATAGATCAAAATAACTCCAAATTAAAATATTTTGATTTAGTTAGCTAGATTATAATTTTATATAAATTTTGCAATTTGAATCACCCAATTTGGAGTTCATATGCAAAAGTTATAAATTTTAGAAGTTTTAAACCTAAATCTGAAATTTAATGGGATTTCCCGAATTATTTTTCTACTGAAAAAGCTATTTATTGCGCAATGCTGACGCCAACAACAGAATTTCGGAATTTAAAAGATTTAAAAACAAATTCTGACAGTGGGCCCTACGTGTCATAGACACGGCTCATGTGGACTGGGTCCACGGTCTTTGGTTCGGAGGTCAGATGAGGTGGCGCCGCGTCAGTCTTGACTCGTGAGTCACACGCGTGGCGCCGAGGTGGCTCTGCCGTGGCACCGACGTGGTGGTGCCACGTCAGCGAGTGCGACGCCAGCGTCGGGACCGAGGGTCGCCGGCATTCTACGTCGCGGCGAGGGTTATGGGTAGTACCAAACGAAAGACAGTAACTCACTGAGTTAGGTGCTCACCTTGATTGCAAGCGGGCACGGCTAAATGGTCGTCGGCGGCGAGCTTTAGCGGCGGCGAGATGAGGTCGACGGGAATGGAGAGGTTGCAGGGTTCGTCCGGCGATGTGGAGGTGCGCACTGGCTTCGCGGCGTCCAGGCGATGACGAAGGCGGCAGAGCAGGCTTGACGTCGCCGGAATCGGGGAAGAAAGGCACTTCAACCTCCGGCGAAGAACTCCAAAATTTGGGCGCTACAGTGCGAGATGATGGCTATGTGTGGCGGCGTTGGGTTGTGGGAAGGAGGCGCACCCGGCTTCCTTTATAGGCACCGGGAGCTGCAGGCGGTGTGGTGGAGGTGGGGACGTGCGGCGGCGGTTGCGGCATTGCGGGCAAAACCGTCGC
The DNA here is from genome assembly GCA_036346255.1 of Ampelocalamus luodianensis. NCBI lineage: Eukaryota > Viridiplantae > Streptophyta > Magnoliopsida > Poales > Poaceae > Ampelocalamus > Ampelocalamus luodianensis. The sequence continues at coordinate 41,548,044 of CM070622.1, forward strand.
GAAGAAGGGGGGAGATCGTGGGGGAAACGCGGTGGAGGTGGACGCGGTCGTGCACACGTACGCGAAGAGATCAGGGCAGTTGAGATTAGGCCGTTAGCGAAGCTTCTGTGTCTACGGAAATGGCGGCCTCAGGCTTGACCTCGCGGAGACGATGACGACGAAGACGAAGCATGTCGGGCGTTGGATCTTGATCCAACGTCAAGATCCTTAGTGACGACGTGGAAGAAGACGGGTGATTCTGGGTGTAGGATTCTAATCGAACGGTTTATATTAAGGGGGTGTTCGGGCTTCCGAAGGGATGTCTAGATCTGACCATTGGTTGTTGATCGAAAGGCTCACATGGATTGAGACGTTCGGAACTCCCGAATAAACATCACGATCTGGCCGTTGATTTTAGATCCAACGGTCGACATTGCGCAAGGTGGAAAAGAAAAGGGTGATGCAGGCTGTTGGATTTAAATCCAACGGCGGGGGGAGAGAGAGATGGGTGGGTGCGGCGCATACGTTGGATTTTGATCCAACGGTGGTCGCGCGAGGGGAGGAACGGCGCGGGGTGTGGGCCGGTGCGGGCTGTGCGCGCGGAGGATTTTGGGCCGAGGCCGTTGGGTTTCGGCCCAAAACTATTTTTGGTTTTTCTTTTGCTTTTCTATTTGTTTAAATTCTGATAATTCATTTAGGCTTTAGAAAATAGCAAAATAATTCCAAAAATTATAGAACAATTCACAGAAATTCCCATACTTATTTTGGACTTAATAAAATTATTTCCAACTTTATGTTGGCTTTTAATTTTGCGAATAAATTTGTTTTGACTTTAAAGTATTTATAAAAAGCTTTTAAAATTTCAGAAAATTCCACAAATGTACATAAATTTTAATTTTTGCTGAAATTTGAAAATTAGGCTGTTACAAACCTACCCCCCTTAATGGAATCTCGACCCGAGATTCAGGCTTGGTCAGCAAACAGGTCGGGGTAGTTGGTCTTGAGGTCTTCTTCCTTCTCCCATGTGGCTTCACTATCTGGGTGATGGCTCCACTGCACCTTGTATGATCTGATGATTCTGCTTCTGGTAACACGTTCTGCGACATCCAGAATTTTAATTGGTCGCTCCAAGTAGGTGAGATCTTCTCGAAGGTCAAAGCTTTCCAGGAAGGTATGGTCTTCTGGTGCTTGCAGGCATTTCCTCAAGTGGGATACATGGAAGACATTGTGCACTGCTGACAAGGCTTCTGGCAGTTCAAGCTGATATGCTACTTCACCTCTTTTGGCTAGAATTTTGTATGGTCCCACAAATCTGGGTGCGAGTTTTCCTTTTATCCGGAATCTTCGTACTCCTCTGAGTGGAGTGACTCTGAGATAGACAAAGTCCCCTACCTCAAAGTTTAAATCCCTCCGACGGTTATCAGCATAACTCTTTTGTCGGGTTTGTGCCACTTTCAGATGCTCTCTTATGGCTTTTACCTTATTTTCAGCATCTTTGATTAACTCAGGTCCAAAGAGCTGATGTTCTCCTACTTCATCCCACAGAAGTGGAGTTCTGCATTTTCTGCCATACAAAGCTTCAAATGGAGCCATTTGCAAACTAGCTTGATAGCTATTGTTATACGAGAATTCTACATACGACAAATTCTTGTCCCAAGTTTGTCCAAATTCCTGGGCACAGGCTCGGAGCATATCTTCAAGAACTTGGTTGGTGCGTTCCGTCTGGCCATCTGTCTGTGGATGATAGGCTGTACTGAAATTGAGTTTTGTGCCTAAGGCTTCATGCAGACTCTGCCAGAATCTTGAGGTAAACTGGGAACCTCTGTCGGACACGATCTTCTTGGGTACTCCGTGTAGACAGACAATCCTGTCCACATATAATTCTGCCAACTGGCTGCTTCTGTACGTAGTCTTGACAGGGATGAAATGAGCTACTTTGGTCAACCGATCAATTATCACCCAGATGGAATCATATCCTAATTGGGTCCTAGGAAGTCCGGTGATGAAATCCATGCCAATTTCTTCCCACTTCCATTCTGGAATTGGTAGTGGTTGCAACAATCCAGCTGGTCTCTGATGTTCTGCCTTAACTCGCTGACACACATCACAGCGGGCGACGAACTCAGCAATTTCTCGCTTCATGCTGACCCACCAGTATTTTTCCTTCAGATCCTGGTACATCTTAGTGCTTCCGGGGTGAATGGAGTAATGTGATTCCTGAGCCTCCTTCAGAATTGACTGTTTTAACTCTTGTTGGTTAGGTACACAAATGCGGTTCCCAAACCACACAGTTCCTTGTTCATCTTCAGCGAATCCTGGAGCCTTGCCTCTTCGCATATTCTTCTTGATCTTCTTGATGTCTTCATCTTCTAGCTGTTTTTCTCTGATCTAACTTTGAAGAGTCAGTTGTACTTCCAAAGCATTCACACAACCTTGACTGACAATCTCCAAGTTTAGACGCTTCAATTCTTCATGTAGTTCTGGTTGATCCTTCTGCACCATCATGGTGTTACAATAGGCTTTCTTGCTCAAGGCATCTGCAACTACATTTGCTTTGCCCGGATGATAGTGAATCCCAAGATCATAATCTTTTATTAACTCTAGCCATCTTCTCTGCCGAAGGTTTAATTCTACCTGCGTGAAGATATATTTCCGACTCTTGTGATCCGTGAAAATCTTACAGCGATTACCAATGAGGTAATGCCGCCAGATCTTCAAAGCATGCATAATCGCTGCTAACTCAAGATCATGTGTCGGATAATTCCCTTCATGTGGCCTCAATTGCCTGGATGCATAAGCCACTACTTTGCCTTCCTGCATTAACACACATCCGAGACCTTGTCGGGATGCGTCGCAGAAAATCTCGAAATCCTTACGGATATCGGGTAAGACTAGCACAGGTGCTGAAACTAATCTCATCTTCAGGTCTTGGAAACTTTCTTCACAGGCATCTGTCCATTCAAACTTCTTTTCCTTCTTTAGTAGTTGGGTCATGGGTCTTGCAATTTTAGAGAAATTTTCAATGAACCTGCGGTAATAACCCGCTAGTCCAAGGAAACTTCTCACCTCGGTGACTGTCCTGGGTTGCTTCCAATCCGATACTGCTTCGACCTTGGCAGGATCTACTGCAATTCCTCCTGCTGACACAATATGTCCAAGGAATGCCACTTGACTCAACCAAAATTCACTTTTGCTGAATTTGGCATAAAGCTGGTGCTCCCTGAGCTTGTCTAGGATCATCCTGAGATGCTTCTCATGCTCTTCTTCATCCTTCGAATAGATGAGGATATCGTCAATGAAGACAACCACAAACTTATCCAAGAATTCTATGAACACTTTGTTCATCATATTCATGAAATAAGCAGGGGCGTTAGTCAAACCAAAAGACATCACTGTAAACTCGTACAGTCCATATCTGGTGGTAAAGGCTGTCTTCGGGATGTCTTCTGGTCTGATCTTTAGTTGGTGATAGCCAGATCTCAAATCAATCTTCGAGAAGACACTTGCTCCTTTCAGCTGATCGAACAGATCATCGATCCTGGTTAATGGATACTTGTTCTTGATCGTCACTTCATTGAGTGATCTGTAATCAACACACATCCTCATGCTATTATCCTTCTTCTTGACGAACAGTACTGGTGCTCCCCAAGGTGATGAGCTGGGTCGGATGTACCCTTTGCTTCGCAATTCTTCAATCTGTTTCTTCAATTCTGCTAACTCATTGGCTGACATTCTATAGGATCGCTTCGATATTGGAGCAGTCCCTGGGACTAAGTCAATTAAGAACATTACGTCCCTATCTGGTGGCATGCTAGGTAGATCATCAGGAAAGACATCAGAATATTCTCAGACTACAGGTATATCTTCAAGTTTCACTTCCTTCATGCTGGTGAGAATAGAACTTTCTTTGGTGCAGGTCTTGGGCTTGAACTCGACTGAAATTCCTTCTCCATTGGTGAGAGTGACAGACCTATTGGCATAGTCTATTTGTCCATGATTCTTGGCTAGCCAGTCCATTCCAAGAATTACATCCAAAATTCAGGAATGCAAGACTATCAAGTCTGCTAGGAAGGATACTCCGGATATTTCAAGGGTGAGGTTCGGGCAAAGAGAACTAGTTCTCATTTCTGAGCCCAGGGAATGGATTATCATAGGATTGGTCAAGGGGGATATAGGTAACCCATTTTTACCCATAAACTTATTTGATACAAATGAATGTGAAGCTCCGGAATCAAACAGAACTGAAGCTGGTATTAAATTGACAAGGAACATACCAAGAACGACATCCGGTGCTGCCTGGGCTTCTTTAGCTGTGACGTGGTCCACACGTCCCTTGATAAATTGACTTGTCGGCTTTGCAGTGCCGCCAGAGGCTGTGGCTCCTGGTGCTGATTTAGAAGATGCCGCTGCCTGCTGCTTCTTGGGGCATCTGTTGGCGTAGTGCCCTGTTTCGTTGCAATGAAAACAGGTCACTCTTGCAGCTGAGGGAGCGGAGCTCTTTTGCTGAAATTGCCCTCCAGTTGATGTGTTGCGGAAGTTGGAGGTGTTGGGTCGCTGGTTCTGCACTGGGACTCGGGATGTGGAAGTCTGGAATTTCCCACGCTGCGGTGGCTGTGGCTGAATGAATCGAGGCTTGGGAAGGCCTCCTGCATTAAACCTCTGAGCGGCCATTCTCCGCTTGTGGTTCTCCATCTCCTGATGCTTGGCCTCCTGGCGGATCGCCTTGTCCACCAACTATTGGAAGTCAGTGAAGTTCTGGGAGATCAGTTGGACGGAGATGTCATCATTCAGTCCCTCCATAAACCTTTCCTGTCGGTCCTCATCTCGGGCTACGTCAGCTGGAGCGTAGCGAGCCAGTTGGTTGAATCGGTGAAGATACTCGCTCACCGAGCGATTGCCTTGACGAAGGGCGTGGAACTCTTTTTTCTTCAATGTCATCATGCCGGCAGGGATGTGGGCATGACGGAAAGCTCTCACGAACTTGTCCCACGAGATGGCCTGGGCATTGGCGTGGGAGATGTAGAAGTTGTCCCACCACTCCGAAGCTGGTCCGTTGAGCTGGTGAGAGGCGAACAGGACCCTCTCACGGTCTGTGTATTGCGCGATGTCCAGCTTCTTCCCGATGGCGCGAAGCCAATCGTCAGCATCCATCGGCTTGGTGCTGCTGGAGAAGGTTGGAGGGCGCATACGCATGAACTCCGACATGGTCACCCGCTGAGGAGGGTGTGCTGGTGCCTGAGTTGCGACGGTGGCTGCTGCTGCGGCTTGGATGTTCGTGAGTTGCTGAGCGACTGGGCGAGCAAGTCGATGAGATGGGTTTGGTTGGCCATCATCTGTTGCCTGTCAGGTCCTGCCGCTAGCGGTAGGGGAGGCTGCTGGCCAGGCTGCTCTTGGTAGTCGGCGTTCTCGTTGCCCTGGCCTTGGGTGCTCCCACTTCTCGTGCGAGTGTTCACCATCTGCTGAAGTTTCCAAAGATTTAGGAAAGAGAAGAAAAGATAGTTCTAAGGGGAAACAAGTTTATATTAGCCCAAAAAGCACACAAACATAAGGCAAAGAATCAAAATTTTCTTTTTCAAAGTAGTTTTTATTTTATTCATTTGATTATGGCTACCACAGAAGGTTAGTAGCTCATAATTCGCAACTAACAAATGAACTAAAGGAAAAAGTAAGTATCTATGGGGTGGATGGGGTGTAATCGGGGGAGTTGCAGGTACTGCCTTGGCCTGCCTTGTAGAGAGCTAATTCTTCTTCGGTTGCTCTGAGTTTCTCCTCTGCGGCTTCTAATCTCCCCTAGACTAGATACAGCTCTTTCAGGGTGTTGCCATAGGCGTAATCCATCGCCTTGGCTAATTCCACCTGATGGGTGATCTCCGGCAAATCCTCATTCTCGACTGAGCTGAATGCACTGCCTAGTCGGGTGGGGATGTGCATGGGGTAGTACTGGAATGCAGTATCCCGAAGGTGGGCGTCATAAGTATAGCGAAGTCGGCGAACAGCTTCTCTCGCTGCGTCTTGCATGCCGTCAGTGAAAGTCTCCCGACGCATTGGGGCGTCGAAGATGTGGAAAGTCGTATCCGGCGCCAAGTTAGAGTAGAGAATAACCTCCACTCTCCAGCGCTCCTGCTGTCCCACGATATACTTGTATCCTTGGTATGTGTGCCTCTTCTTGAAACTTAGATGCTGCATCATCTTCCACAGTATATCCGCCCACTCTCCAGCAAAGATCCCATGGGAGATGCGGGTCGGTCTCTCGGCCATCTACAATTTTAGAAGAGACAAGAGTTTTAGAAATCTTTTAACAGAGAAAGGAGGAGTAAGACTCTGGAAGACAAGTAAATAATTTTAAGTTTTTGAAAATAGTCCCTAATGGTTTTACCATTTCTGCCGTGGGCCATGACCTACAGTCGATATGGCTCTGATACCACTTTTGTCGAACCCGGGAGCGAAGGATCCCGAATTCTCTGTGTTCAAACACCGGTCCAGGATTTCCAGTGTACACAGTCTCACAAAATGGATATCACATTCATATCACGAAATCGTAAATGACGATAAGTAAATAATTGTTTAATACAAATGAGTCTGAACAACAATGTCAAATATCAAATGATAAACACAGCGGAAACATAATAATAGAGGGGAGCCACATGATGCACCACAGGCAATCGTCTGGGTCAAAAGGCCTACTCGTCCGGATCCTCACCGTCGGGGAAGAAATCTTCTCCTGAATAAGATTTATTCAGCAAGGATGAGCACAACTTCCGTGCTCACAAGTTACACCAAATATTGAATTAAAATGCATGCATAAGGTAACAAGTGAGTATGGCAGGGGTCGTTTTGCATAAACAGCATTTTCAGTGTAAATAACCATAGTAATTTCTAAGGCAGTTTTATACTAATACTAAAATCATATTTTAAAATGACAGTATTACAATGTGGATAACCTCCAATGATTCAATGAAGGATCCCCTCCTAATACTTGGCTTCCCGCCCAATTTTTCATAAGGATTAACCATCCTCAGCATTTAATAAAGCATTTAAAAACCAAAAATAATTCTAACTTTAAGTGGCCCTGCTAGCATGTCCATGACCGCGTACGCGGCCATTGGAATAGTTTCTACTCTGCAGAGTTGGTACAACTTTACCCACACGAGCAGACATGCTCGTTATGTCGGCCAATACACGCTTCCGTAGACGTGTGACTGAGCAATTACCATGAGGCCTTTACAATGTTCTATCCTAGTGTACTCATGCCCGCTAAGGTTTCGCTCCTTTGGACTAACCGTCCTCCGAAAGCCCCCTCGTGCGCCAAGTGGGAATGAAACGTCTAACCGACACCCACATAATCACATGACATAAATACACTAGAATATCACAAATTAATTAGCCAAATCCTGCCCATACAGGACATGTGGTAGTACAATATGGCATAGTAATAAGCGGCTCAAAGACCGGTCCTCAATTGACTTGGGCGTCATTCCTACAAACCATGGGCCTTAATCTTAACCAGATCAATCCCGTGCATAAACCTGCACCCACCATTCCGACCATTTCACCCAAGTCCAAACCCATTTTTGGTTTTATTTTGAATAAAACTCTATTTATAAATCCATGTGGTAAGACAATACCACAATGTCAAGTGTGAAACAAATTTGTAAGAAATTTGGTGAAAACCCTCCCAAATTCTGTAAGTGTGCACTAAGCCTGGCTAAGCATATGTTTAATTTTGATAATATTTTGCCTATGGTGTCAAGGTAGTCAGATACAATATTCAAATTGGCCATACAATAAAACATGGAGGTAACTATACATAAAACAGGACATTAAAGTATTTATACAAACATATGCATGCAATAAAGAATTTAAAAACTGAAAATAACTTAAAATACTGGGGGCAATATGGTCAATGGTGTAACTTGCCTTCGTTGATTTCTTGGAATTCTAAATCTTCAGATTGATCGAACTCTCCGGAGTCGTCGAAGTCTAAACGTGAAAATACGACAAATTCAATATTCAAATTCAAATAAATTCAAAAACATAGATCAAAATAACCCCAAATTGAAATATTTTGGTTTAGTTAGCTAGATTATAGTTTTATATAAATGTTGCAATTTGAATCACCCAATTTGGAGTTCATATGCAAAAGTTATGAATTTTAGAAATTTTAAACCTAAATCTGAAATTTAATTGGATTTCCCGAATTATTTTTCTACTGAAAAAGTTATTTATTGCGTAATACTGACGCCAGCAACAGAATTTCAGAATTTAAAAGATTTAAAAACAAATTCTGACAGTGGGCCCTATGTGTCATAGACACGGCTCATGTGGACTGGGTCCACGGTCTTTGGTTCTGGAGGCTGTATTGAGCTGGCGCCACGTCGGTGCTGACTCAGCAGAGTCGCACGCGTGGTGCCGAGGTGGCTCTGCCGTGGCACCGACGTGGTGGTGCCACGTCAGCGAGTGCGACACCGGCGTCGGGACCGAGGGTCGCCGGCATTCTACGTCGCGGCGAGGTGTATGGGTAGTACCAAACGAAAGACAGTAACTCACTGAGTTAGGTGCTCACCTTGATTGCAAGTGAGCACGGCTAAATGGTCGTCGGTGGCGAGGTTTAGCGGCGGCGAGATGAGGTCGACGGGGAAGGAGAGGTTGTAGGGTTCGTCCAGCGAGGTGGAGGTGCGCACTGGCTTCGCGGCGTCCAGGCGATGACGAAGGTGGGGACGAAGGCGGCAGAGCAGGCTTGACGTCGCCGGAATCGGGGAAGAAAGGCACTTCAACCTCCGGCGAAGAACTCCAAAATTTGGGCGCTACAGTGCGAGATGATGGCTATGTGTGGCGGCGTTGGGTTGTGGGGAAGGAGGCGCACCCGGGGCTTCCTTTTATAGGCACCGGGGAGCTCTGGAGCGGTGTGGTGGAGGTGGGGACGTGCGGCGGCGGTTGCGGCATTGCGGGCAAAACCGTCACGAAGAAGGGGGGAGATCGTGGGGGAAACGCGGTGGAGGTGGACGCGGTCGTGCACACGTACGCGAAGAGATCAGGGCAGTTGAGATTAGGCCGTTAGCGAAGCTTCTGTGTCTACGGAAATGGGGGCCTCAGGCTTGACCTCGCGGAGACGATGACGACGAATATGAAGCATGTCGGGCGTTGGATCTTGATCCAACGTCAAGATCCTTAGTGACGACGTGGAGGAAGACGGGTGATTCTAGCCGTAGGATTCTGATCGAACGGTTTATTAAGGGGGTGTTCGGGCCTCCGAAGGGATGTCCAGATCTGACCGTTGGTTGTTGATCGAAAGGCTCACATGGATTGAGACGTTCGGAATTCCCGAATAAACATCACGATCTGGCCGTTGATTTTAGATCCAACGGTCGACGTTGCGCAAGGTGGAAAAGAAAAGGGTGATGCAGGCCGTTGGATTTAAATCCAACGGCGGGGAGAGAGAGAGATGCGTGGGTGCAACGCATACATTGGATTTTGATCCAACGGTGGTCGCGCGAGGGGAGGAACGGCGCGGGGTGTGGGCCGGTGCGGGCCGTGCACGCGGAGGATTTTGGGCCGAGGCCGTTGGGTTTCGGCCCAAAAATATTTTTGGTTTTTCTTTTGCTTTTCTATTTGTTTAAATTCTCACAATTCATTTAGGCTTTAGAAAATAGCAAAATAATTCCAAAAATTATGAAAAAAATTCACAGAAATTCTCATACTTAATTTGGACTTAATAAAATTATTTCCAACTTTATGTTGGCTTTTAATTTTTCAAATAAATTTGTTTTGACTTTAAAGTATTTATAAAAAGCTTTTAAAATTTCAAAAAATTCCACAAATATACATAAATTTTAATTTTTGCTGAAATTTAAAAATTAGGCTGTTACACAATGTCACTAGTAGTATATACTACATAATAGTTTGATTTATCAAGGAAGACAGTGTCGCCACAACATGTTTGAACGGGTATCGTTGTAGTGCTATGTGTAAGCATCACATACATCTATGCCAATTTTCTTGATGCACTGAGATCTTATTGTGATTTTGGTGTTCTAGTGCAGGAAAGCAAATTTGATCGCCTGTACATGAGGCTCCTGTCGCTTGTCGGCGGGTGCCCGCCGCCACAGCGAGATAGCCCAAGATGCAGGTGTCGTGACGACGAGGCGCCCTAAGCGTGTAATCGACGAGGTCTATGGCCACGCTTGGCATCATCATGTGATTAGGTTGTTTAATTTTCAAGGACGGAGAATTAATAAATAAAAAAATGATGCATATGGTGCATGTACCAATCAACATACTCCATAAAGGACATTCATATGTGAAATACTCCCTTCCCAAATCTATGTACAGATGTACTAATATACTATCATAGGTGTATATACTCTCCAATTACATGTACTAAAATACTCCTGAGGTATACATGCTACCTAAGTACATGTACTAAAATACCCCCTTAGGTATATATACTACCTAATTAAGTACATGTACTAAAATACTCCCTTAGGTATATACATACTACCTAAGTACATGTACTAAAATACTCCCATAGGTATACATACTACCTAAGTACATGTACTAAAATACTCCCTTAGGTATACATACTACCTAATTAAGTACATGTACTAAAATACTCCCTTAGGTGTATACATAATACCTAAGTTGATATACTAAAATACTCCCTTAGGTATACATACTACCTAATTAAGTACATGTACTAAAATACTCCCGTAGGTATATACATACTACCTAAGTACATGATTAAAATACCACCTCTCGAGGGTATGGAATATACTACATTATTTAGGTATGGAATATACTACATATTTTAGGTATGAATGCCGTCCGCGCCGTTCATTCAACAGCTAGGCAGGAAGGTATCGCCGATGTTTACGGGAGCGGTTACCAACATCAAAAATCAATTCCGTAGTATACGAGATTTGGATATTAATTTTGATTATCTTTTGAAAGGCAATAAATTACGTAGAATGTTAGCGGGTTGCTAGCAACTGTTATGGAGTGGTATTTGACCCAATAATCCAATCAAGCATGTGGTATCCGAGACAGATGGACGATAGATACAATGGGAGTAACTACACCTGGGAGTAGCAAATAGGCTTCCTATACATACATATGTATGTATGTATATATGTATGTATGTGTATATGTACACACACGTATACATATACATATACATAGGACGCCCATTTCGTACTCCCGGGAGTACATACTCCCACTTCGAATATACCATTTAAACGAATATATTATACTTTTTTTTTTTATCATTTTCAGTATACTTAAATATCAATTATAAGATGCTCAAATGTGACTAGCTAGATTGAAAAATTTTCATTGGAGTCATTTATTTTTGCTATATGCCTTTTTTCATATATAAAAGAAGTATCTACACAGATTTCGCAATAAAAAGTGGATTTTGATGAATTTTTTTATGAAACTCACTTTAAGGTATCTTATAATCATTATTGGAGTATGCTAAAATTGATCAAGAGGTATCATCATATGATTTAAGTAGTATATGAGAAGTAGTAGTACGAACTCCCAGGAATACCATCCTATTTTCCACACACACACACACACACATACATGTACATATACATATATATGTATACACACACACACACAGATATATATATATATATATATATGTATGTATGTATGTATGTATGTATGTATGTATATATATTAAACAAGTAATCTCCACTAAGTGTCAATGCTATTTCTTTATTCTCTCATATAGCAATATCACCCTTATTGTTCACAACCTTTTGATGAAAATTGAGTGTCATAGATGTTCCCTCGTTTGCATTGCCTTCTAATATTTTTGTAAAAACGTTGGTATGGAGGGATAAGACTTATTCCCCACAGCGTATTTAAGAAGAGATGATTCAAACCCTGGTTGGCTAGCCCACCACCCGTAGTGCTAACCAACCAACCCATGAGTTTCATCTCTTCTAATTTTTTTAGGCTCTATCATGTTTCATATGGATTTGTTCAAACATTACCACCAACAAATTGATTTACACAAATTCCCGTTGTAACTAGGGGTGGGAGTGGTTCAAACCGGGTCAAATATTTCCTGTCCCATTTCCCCCGCCTGCCCCTTTGGAGCTTCACGGGCCAATCCCATGAAGAAGCAAGCAAGAACCTTATAACCTATTGGATCTTTAGGGTCGACTCCTTTTGACTAACCCAATAGTTCATCACACAACAGCAAACAAGTATAGGACTGCGTCGCATGAGCGACATCAAATGGCGCATGCACACCTACTCGGATCCCTCCGCCTGCAGCACAAAGTAAACCCGCTGCCTCTATCTTCTTCTTCCTCAAGCCGCCGTAATCCCCACGCCACACACCTCACTATGAGAACTCGGAGCCTCGCTGCTGCTTCACATGCCTACCACGCCCTTCTCCCAGTATCATACTGCATCGTCTCTGCGTTCCTGGTAAGCAGACGGGGGAGCAGTTTCGTTACTTGGTAGCGCTGCTGCAGTTTCACCCCGCCCTCTTCCAAAGGAAGGCATAGCGCAGCATCGGCGACCTCTCTCCTTCTTTCTATGCCTCAAGCCACCCACGCCACATTTTTTCCCGGTCGAAAGTATCTCCGCCAATGAACCCCACTACCATGTAAAAACCAAGGCCCCAAAAGTTCTGAAATTCCTGCCCAATTTCAATTCCCTTGTCAATTCACTACTACACAGTCTCATCACAGACGGTTCAAAACCGTCATTACAGACGGTTTTCCGAATCGTCTGAAAAAATTCGTCTATGATAACAGGCATTATCACAGACGGTTCGGAAGTAGATATCACAGACGGTTCTACTTCCGAACCGTCTGTGATAGTTTTTTCCACTGCAAAAAAAAAATACTAAATGCATAGAACACTATCACAGAAGCTCATCTACGGTGTCTTAGACTGAATCATGGATTCATGGATATCACTCATACACTCATATACAACAGAAGCTCATATACCCAAGCCACTCATACACATACACTGACCATACACTCATATACAATAGAAGCTCATATACCCAAGCCTCCCAAGCATGGATTCATGGATACACATACTCATACACAACAGAGCAGCGACCAGTCGGATGAGCAGCGGAGGAGGCCGACGCGGGGAGGAGACCGGTGCAGGGGAGAGAGCCGCAGGGAGGAGGCCGGTGCAGGGGAGGGGGCCGCGGGGAGGAGGCGCGGGGAGGAGGCCGACACGGGGAGGAGGAGGCCGGTGCAGAGGAGGAGGCCGGCGTGGGGAGGAGGCCAGTGCAGAGGGAGGACGCCAACATGGAGAGGAGGAGGCCGGCGTAGGGAGGAGGCCGGCGCAGGGAGGAGACTGGTGCAGAGGGGGGACGCCAACACGGGGAGGAGGAGGACTAGAGGAGGAGGAGGAAGAGGACTGCGGGAGGACGCCAACATATAAGGACTCCTACTACTCCTGCGCATGCGTTCAAAATTTTTGAACTCCCGCGTTGTGAATCACATATCACAGACGGCTCGTATCACCAACCGTCTGTGATGAGGTACTACTTATCACAGATGGTTCATGATACGGACCGTCTGTAATAGTATCATAGACGGTTCGTAATACGAATCGTCTGTGAAGGGGTACTTATCACAGACGGTTAGTAATATGAACCGTCTGTGATAATTAGTATCACAGATGGTTCGTGTCATGAACCGTCTGTGAAGGACAACCCAGACGGTTCCAAAGGAACCGTATGTGATGAGACGTCTAGTATGACATGTTTTATAGTAGTGAATTGGTGCGATCATCTTCTTTCCCACTAGGCCAGGACACTGCCACCAAGAGGTTGACCATAACTACACGATGCCCATGCATTGTTAATCGGGTCGGGGACCGCCGGGATTCACCATTGGTGAGTTCCCCTTTTTTCACGACCGCCACCTCTTCCTCATCCAGTTCTGTTCGCCGTGACCTTCCCCGTCACTCTGCACCGCCAAAATAGGGTTCGCGGTCCCCGGGAACACGCCGCGCACACGGCTTTGCTGGACCTCCACCGCCACGGCCTGCTATCACCCTGTGGGGACCCCGGGTTATCTCCGTAAGACCGAGACTAAGCATGGTCTTAAGGACATAACTCTGGATCTCCGGTAAATGGATTCCAGCTTAACTCAATCTAAATGAGAGGCTTGACTGAAAACTAGAGCCCCGACGATCATGCGCGTCGCTCCTCTGCGAGCACTACATGATTGTCGGTTCTCCAACAAGTCAAGCACTACACTTAGTGAGTTAAATAGGAAGTCATGATCAGCGAGTATGACTTATATTGGCTCCCAAGATCAGCGACCAATATAACCATACTCTCATACAACGTTGATCACATCCATACAACACTCATACATAAATAGTACAAAAGGCATACATCAAAGTTCCAAGTTTACAACTAATACAAATGGCCGACCAGCCAAATTCAAATAAGAGTATTAAGTAGCAGCGGAAACAAGTAAATAAACCAAAAGACCAGCAGTGGTATGCCCCATAACCCATCGGCAACCGACTGGGAGTTAAATGATAGCATTACTCATCAGTGTCGCCTAAATCGGCATTGACAAGCTCGTCGGGCTCGATATCTTCCTCACCTGTAAGAGCCAGCAAACATCTGGCTGAGTACAAAAGAGTACTCGCAAGTCTTACACAAATAAAAATTAGTTATGCATAAGGCTGTTCCAAGGGATGGCTCATATTGGCTTAGTTATGCAACAAAGACGCAACAAGGTACAACCTACACATACTAGTTTTTCAAGTACCATTTCAAAATCAGATTTGAAGTAGAAATAAAGCATGTGAACAAGTAATGAATTCAATAACAAATAAATCATACAAATGGCAAAGTGGTTATCCACTTTGATACAACAACAAGCATGAACATCCCATTCATGAGAATACCAAATTATAACCACAATTTTAATTCCAAGTCTAACAATAGTAACTCCTGAACTCAAGCGGTTGTCTATAACCGTGGACACGGCTATTCAAATAGATTTATACCCTGTAGGGGTGTACTATTTTACCCACACGACTTGATTAGCCCGTAAGCCTCCAGATGCATCCGAATATAGCATACTTCCTATGATATGCCGACCGGGTAAATCAAGATATGGTCGTTTTTAGCAAGAAGATCCATTGGGCTAAGTCCCTCAACCCAGGGCTCCTAGGAAACACAAGACGTTAACGTCTCCATCCTATCGGCCCAAAAGGAAAACATAGGATTTCTCGGTCCCATGCCCTTACAATTTCACCACCGTGGGACTCAACACAACAAACCTTCCCCCTACTTAACCATACGGCTCCCAACCCGCGTGTGGTAGCACGAATGTACTTGAATCAACGACGTTACCAAAGTTCGGTCCTTAATTGTCCAAACAAGTCCACCACTTACCCAAAGCTCGTGCACAAAGCACAATCACTAACCAACACTTGTTCAGACCAAAAGCTCATTTAAAATGACAAACTTTAACTCATAAAACATATACGAAGATCTGAAACAACGGTATATAATGAAAGTTGTGTTTATCCCATAATTGTCGGGTTATTCCCGACAATCAGACTACCATTTCTAGACTTGCATGGCTAAGCAAACCCGAATAATATAATTTCACACATCCTATCATAAGCATTTCAGTACTGGAATAATTCATGGATAGCCACAATGACATGATAATAGGTTGTGTCTAACTATTCATCACAAAAATAGCGATATTATCAAAATAGCATGCAGGCAATTATCATTGCACTAACTTAACAAAAACTGGGATCAAATATGATGCAAAAGAAAGTTCAAATGATGCTTGCCTTGCTGGTAGAGTAATTGTTCGCTCTCGGTGGCGTAGGAGTCAATATCAAAAGGCTCAGAATCTATATAAGTACAATACCGAATAAACATCGAGAAATACTCAAAAATTCAAAGTACTAAAAAATGCATGATTTTTCTACAGTAGCTAAGTCATGATATTAGATGATTTTTGGTGAAAGAATTATTTTATTTTGATTTAGTATATGAAAGTTATGGTGGTTTGAATTTCAGATTTCAATACGCCTTCATTCATGTAATTTAATTACGAGATGAAAATTTGTAGAGCAGTGGTGAGTACATGGATTACATGGATAAATAGGCAATATTATTACAAGTTCAAAACAGTTGAGTTTGCTTCAATTGGGGTTTTCCTGATTTAGTTATTGATTTCTAAAGTTATCAGCATTAATAGTGTAAAAATAATGCCCCTTTTGGATCATTTTCCTCAAACTATAGTTTCTGAGATAGAGGTAAGTTTGAAACTACTTTTATAATTAAGTTCATTTGAAATACAAATTATCAAGACTGATTTCACTGTCTTTGGAGTTTCCAAGAATTACTTATGAATTTTTAAAGTTATCAGCCTTTATCTATTGTAAAAATAATAGAGTAAGTGGATTACTTTCTAAAATAATACTCTCTGCTATAGAGAAAAATTTGAAACCAATTTTAATATAAAGTTCATTAAAAATAAAAATTATCAGAAGTGCTTTCACTCATTTTGGAGTTGAGGTGATTTAGTTATGGATTTTAGAAGCTAATACAATTTCTCAGCGTGCAAATAACTTATTTTCGGATTTTATAAAGTATTTACTCCTTTTCTCACCGAGCATAGTGCTAGCCGAGGTCATTGGCCAGCGGGCCCAGTGAATAGTGTGTTTTCTAATTTAACTCAGATTTAAATTCAGCTCTGACGTGTGGGTCCCGTCGTCAGCGAGTAGGTCCACTAGACTTGGTTCACGCGCACATGTGCACGGTGCACGGGGTTTCAAGGGCTAGGCCCACTCGTCAGCCTCTGGTTTGTTTTACTTAGTGCGTTGGTTTTCTGTGCACGGGGCCCACATGTAAGTGAGTTTAGCCGTTCTCTTCCGACAGTAATTAAATGCTAATGATGGAGGTTTACTCCTAATCACCTGCTACAGTGGCTGTCCGAGTACGACAACGGGCTTTTGCCCCGCGCGCTTCCGGCCACGGCGGCGCCAGCCAAGGGCATGTACAGATGTAAAATAGCAATGCGCTTCTAAATAGGGTAGTCTCGACGACTGAGCCGGCCTATACCGGCGGCTAGCCGGAGTTGGCGGTGATAGTTCTACGGCAATCGTGCACAAAGCAAAAGAGAGCTCCGCAGCGACATACAAGCGAGTGCCCAGGTACTAGGGACTATTAGTGAACTACCTGAGCGAAGAATGGTGCTCAAGGAAACTCAGAGCTACTGGGGCTTCGTCGGCGCCGGAGAAGAAGATGGTGACAACACGGCTTCACGTGGAGAGAGAGTCCTGATCAAAACTGAGACTAGTGAATGCTCGGAATAGCTTCAGGAGCATAAGAGCATGCTATAGAAGCAAGGAATTGAACAATGGCTTACCGGATCCAAGTGGGAGATGAAAAGTTGCTTTGCGGCCGAAAGGGGCAAAACTTCGATTCACTTCAACCCTGCCATGCATCCATGAAATTGATTGAGGGGAAAGCTTTAAGATACCCTAATACACGTTATGACACGCAAGAATGGTTAGAAACCTCACCGGAAACAAAGATGGCAAGAAGATGTCCCCGAGTGCGCGCTCTAGACGTGAACCGGAGCACGAGAATGGTCCAAGAGCTACAAACAATGAAGTAAGCTCCCATTAGCAAAGATGGAGAAGGCATCAAGTAGGGTATTGAAGGCTACCACCCGGTGGGAGCTTACCCTAGAGATGCCGAGGAGAGAGCTTCCTTTTCCTCAGCCACCGAGAGGAAAAGTGAGGAAGAACGGGGTGCCGATGGGGTATTATGCCTGGGCGATGATGGCATTGGATGCGGCGTCAAGCGGAGAACGCTCTGGAGTGGCCAACGACAGCGGTGGATTGACGGCGTCGGAATCCCTCACCGGGTCGGAGCAGACTGCCTCGGCCGCGTGGAGCTCAGCTCCTACACGAGGTTGACGAAGGCGCTGACAGTGTGGGCCCGCCTTGCCAGCGAAACAAAGCAACGCACGTGAGCGTGAATTAAGTGATTCGATGCACACCGTTGGATTTCGGATGGATGGCTCAAATTTGAAGAGACGATCGTAACGGCTGAAGGGGTACGCGATCTGGGCCGTCGATTTCCCATCAGGTGGCTCATGTGCGGTGCATTTATTTGGTTCAGCCGAATCGATTCGCCGAGTCAGACTCGAGCCCAACGAACAGTAGCAGCCGGTTAGGGTTTAGGGTTTGACTGATATTTAAATTGTTTTCCCTACTTTGACTAGGGGCTTAAAAATAGAAATAAAATTCCTAAAATCATGAAATAATTTCTGGGGTTCCTGGGATAGCCTAGTGTCCATAAAAATTATTTAACCCTACTGTTCATGATATAAAGTGTATAATTTAAATTCAAACATAATGTTGGTCTTTAAATTGTGTTTGAATTTTCATAGGGTTCAAACCAGTCCCAAAAATTTAGAAAAAATTATATTAATTCATGATAATTAATATAGTGTATGAATAAATTATTTCCAGAGGAACTTTAGTAGCATTTGTTTCAATTTTTAGTTTGGAGTTCAAATTAAAGTGTATGTTTCATATGTATTTTGAGATTTTCCAAGTACAATATTTAAATAAAAAGTTTCAAAACATGATTCATGCTAATGAGATGCATAATAAACCTCTTTATTAATTTGGGGATGTGACAAACCTCCCCCCTTACAAAAGATCTCGACCCCGAGATCGATAGGGTGGAAGTTGGGTAGGAAGGTTCTAAAAGAAAACATAACATCTGTTGTCTTGATTTCCTTCAAAGATAGTGCTAAGATATCTTTGTAAGGTTACAAGAAATAGCTATTACAACGTTCCTTCCCATTGGTTTGTTTAAACTTTCTTTTCTTGATTTGAAGACATTTTAAGTAGAAGGAAAAAGATCTGGATAGTTAGCTTGCACTTGATCTTCACGCTCCCATGTTGCTTCATCTTCAGTATGGTTGCTCCATTGAATCTTGATGAACTTAATATTGCGATTCCTCGTCTTGCGCTCTTTTTCTTCAAGAATACGAATCGGATGTTCCCGATAAGAAAGATCGGGTTGCAAGTCTAGTTCTTCCAACTTAGTTTCTTCTGTTGGAGCGCGAAGACACTTTCTCAGTTGTGAAACATGGAACATGTCATGAACATATGAAAGTGATGTTGGCAACTCCAACCGATACGCCACCGATCCCAGTTTTGCTATAATTCGGAAAGGTCCGATATAGCGAGGTGTCAATTTGCCTTTGACTTGGAAACGATGTGTTCCTTTCATTGGAGAAACCTTAAGATAGACATGATCGTCCACTTTAAAACTCAATTCGCGACGACGGCGGTCGGCATAGGAATTCTGACGAGATTGAGCCGTCCGAAGTCGTTCACGGATGACACAGACTTGTTCTTCCGCATCCTCCACCAAGGTTGGACCGTAAATCAGCCTTTCCCCGGCTTCAGACCAGTTTAAAGGTGTCCTACAAGCTCTCCCATACAATGCCTCAAAGGGGGACATTTGTATGCTTGATTGGAAACTATTATTGTAGGAGAACTCTGCAAAAGGTAAATATTTCTCCCAGTTTTTGCTATAGGACAGCACACATGCTTGGAGAAGGTCTTCTAAAATTTGATTCACTCTTTCAGTTTGTCCATTTGTTTACGGGTGGTATGCGGAGCTGAAAGATAGATTGGTCCCCATCGCTTGGTGCAAGCACTTCCAAAAGTGAGAGGTGAACTGGGGACCCCTATCAGAAATGATCACTTTTGGTACACCATGGAGATAAACAATCCTGGAGATGTACAACTCTGCTAGCTTGACCCCGGTGTAAGTGGTCTTGACCGGAATAAAATGGGCAACCTTCGTCAAACGATCGACAATTACCCAAATAGAATCGGACCCAGTTTGAGTTTTTGGAAGGCCGGTGATAAAATCCATGCCAACTTCTTCCCATTTCCATTGAGGAATGGGCAGGGGTTGTAGAGTACCTGCTGGCTTCAAATGCTCAGCCTTGACTCTTTGGCATACGTCACACTCGGCAACAAATTGAGCGATTTGTCTCTTCATTCGGCTCCACCATAGCCGCTTCTTAAGATCTTGGTACATCTTGGTACTACCTGGGTGAATAGAGAATTTGGAGTCATGAGCCTCTTTGAGAATTAGTTCTCTCAAAGCGCGGTCAAAAGGCATCACCAACCGGTTTCCGAACAAAAGAGTGCCTTGTGAATCTTCTTTGAAGCATTTGGCCTTGCCCTTCTTCATTGCTTCCCGGATTTGAACTACCTCCAAGTCAGTCTTCTGGGCTTCTCTAATATGATCCTCGAGTGTAAAATTCACACTAAGGGCAGCAAGAGAAACTTCTTCAATTATCTCCAGGTGCAGACATTGCATCGCAGCATACAACCCTGCTGAAATGGGAGCTACCGATAAACAGTTGCACTGAGACTTTCTGCTTAGGGCATCAGCTACCACATTTGCTTTTCCTGGATGATAATGGAGTCCAAAATCATAATCTTTGATCAGCTCAAGCCATATTCTTTGCCTCAAATTCAGATCGGCTTGGGTGAAGATATATTTAAGACTCTTGTGGTCGGTTTAGATCTTGCAACGATTACCGATGAGGTAATGTCGCCAAATCTTTAGAGCATGAACAACCGCTGCGAGTTCCAAATTATGAGTGGGATAATTCAACTCATGTGGTCTCAATTGCCTTGATGCATAAGCTACCACTCGGCCCTCTTGCATAAGTACACAACCGAGCCCATGGCGAGATGCATCGCAGTAAATGTCAAAGCTCTTGTGAATGTCGCGCAGGATAAGTACTGGAGCTTTGGTCAGACATTTCTTTAGGATATGAAAACTCTCCTCACATTCAGGCGACCATACGAACTTCTTTTCTTTCTTTAGAAGTTGAGTCATTGGCCTCGCAATTTTGGAGAAGTTCTGGATGAACCTGCGATAATAACCCGCAAATCCGAGAAAACTGCGAATAGTAGTGATGTTTCTAGGTTGTCTCCAATCAAGGACATCTTGCACTTTGCTTGGATCAACAGCGATACCACCCTTGGATAGGACATGTCCCAAGAAACTAACTTCATGGATCCATAACTCGCATTTGCTGAATTTGGCATAGAGCTGATGTTGACAAAGCTTTTCCAACACAAGCCTCAAGTGTTGCTCGTGTTCTTCATCAGACTTTGAGTAGATAAGGATGTCATCGATGAATACAACAACAAACTTATCCAAATACTCCATGAAAACTGAACTCATAAGATTCATGAAGTATGTCGGTACATTTGTCAGACCAAAAGACATGGCAGTGTACTCGTACAACCCGTAACGAGTAGAGAATGCCGTCTTCGGAATGTCTTCAGTTCGAACTTTAATTTGATGATAGCCCAAGCGCAAATCAATCTTGGAGAATACTTGGGCTCCACTCAATTGATCGAATAAATCATCAATCCGCGGAAGCGGATATTTATTTTTGATAGTGACTCCATTTAACGGACCGTAGTCCACACACATCCGCAAACTCTTGTCTTTCTTTTTGACAAAGATGGCCGGACATCCCCAAGGTGAGGAGCTCGGCCTAATAAATCCCTTGTCTTGAAGTTATTGGAGTTTCTTCTTCAATTCTTCTAACTCATTAGGGGGCATCCGATATGGCCGTTTTGAGATTGGCGCAGTACCGGGTACAAGCTCGATGACGAACTCAACTTCTCGATCAGGAGGCATGCCTGGGAGTTCTTCGGGGAATACATCTGGATATTCACACACCATTGGTACGTTCTCAATTTCAAGAGAGGTACTAGCTTCTAAAGCATAAAGATGAGAACTGCCCACTGTAGGTGCAAAAACGACTTGATTGCCGTCTTCGCTAGTAACTGAAATAGACCGTTGAGCACAATCAATCTTTCCCCAATTCTTGGACAGCCAATCCATCCCCAAGATCACATCAATACCCACTGAATTTATCACAATTAAATTTGCCAAGAAGTTAACCTTTTGGATTTCCACTTTTACGTCCCGGCAGACTTGATCGGTTTGGAAAACCGATCCCGGCTACTGGATGCGATAAGGTGGCTGAAGTTTATGTATTTCAAATTGATTAAGTGCAGCATATTCTTCTTTTATGAATGAATGAGATGCTCCTGAATCAAATAAAACTGATGCTGGACAAGAATTAACAAGAAGTGTACCCAAACGACGCCCGAGCGCCGTCGCTCGCCTCCTCCGGTGACGTGGTTCACTCGACCACGCAGAGGATCCGAGGAGGGTAGATGCTGCCCTCGGAGGTGGTGTAGGTCTGGCCACAGCTGGTGGTGTAGGAGCTCGATAAACCTGGGGCATTCCCCGCTGCTTGGCGAGGCAGTGAGATGCATAGTGGCCCTGACGACCACAATGAAAGCAGGTGACATTAGGCTTGTATGTACCACTATTTTGGGAGTTCTTACTCCCATTGTACCGCTGCACCGTAGGTGGAGAAGGTCGTGGAGGTGCCACAGGAAGCCTCGGTGGCACTTGGGCCTGAGAGCGAGGTGCCTGTGGTGGTCCGGTGCGCTGTCGAGGAAAACTGCCGCTAGCTGAAAACTGAGCGGCTTTCTTCCTCCTCTTGGCCTCCTCTACAGCCACACTCTTGTGCTCCACTACAATAGCCTTGTTCACCAATTGTTGGAAGTTCCGGAAATCATGTACAGCTAGAGCCAGCTGCATCTCCTCAGTCAAGCCGCCCATGAACCGATTTTGTCGGCGAGTGTCAGTGG
This sequence comes from Ampelocalamus luodianensis, assembly GCA_036346255.1. Classification (NCBI taxonomy): domain Eukaryota; kingdom Viridiplantae; phylum Streptophyta; class Magnoliopsida; order Poales; family Poaceae; genus Ampelocalamus; species Ampelocalamus luodianensis. The sequence continues at coordinate 41,570,790 of CM070622.1, forward strand.
AAACGTCATCAGGGGCATAGCGGGCTAAGGAATTGAACTCCTGAAGATACTCAATGACAGTCTTCCTTCCTTGCTTCAAAGCAAGAAACTACTGCTGCTTGATCGACATGACCCCCTCAGGAATGTAGGCCTCCCTGAAGGCCGCTCGAAACTCGTTCCACGATGGAACTTCTCCGTCAGGCTGCATGGCGGAAAAATTATCCCACCATGCACTAGCAGCGCCCTCGAGTTGATAACTGGCAAAGAGGACCTTCTCAATGCCTGTGCACTGAGCAATGGCTAGCTTCTTTTCAATATCTCTTAGCCAATCTTCAGCCTCCATTGGATCTCCGTGCCCGCAAAGGTTGGAGGATTTGTCCGCCGAAAGTCGTGAGACCCCACGCGCCGAAGATTTCCCGTCCCCGCAGCGCGCAGAGCGGGAGAAGTGTTGCGAGCGATAGCTTCGAGAATCCTTGTCCAGTCCATCCTATTCCGCCCATTTGAGCCGTGACCTCGCCATTGAGGGCGGTGGGAAGCACTTCCTCATGGTCTACAGAGGAGGGCGTCGCGGGGGTGGAGACCCCTCGCCACGAAGAGCTCTCTCACGAGTGTTAGGGCCTGACATCCTGAAGTGACAAGGAAAATTAAAAAGAGGCCAAGATTACTGGAAAAGGTGTGAATAAAGAAAAATCTGGACAGCAAGCACATAGTTCTTAATTAAGCATGCATAATGATATAAAATACACAAAAACATAACACCAAATGGGCGTACAAAGGCTCTAAGGCCAGTACAAGATCCATAAATTCAAATCATAGTTTTCCCAATGCAATTACATCCATAAAGGCCTGTGGGCGAAACGCAACTATCTGAAATAAAAGTTCTTGCAAGAGAAACATTAATAGTTCAATTACTACTAGCTTATTACAGGAATTTAAAGATACATGCTCGACCATGAGCTTACACCTACAACATCCTAAATGTTGTTCTGGTCAAAGTTCACCGGAAACTCATCCAGAAGATGTGCCCCAGGGGATCTCGTGTCATCGGGGTCCTCTGGATTGACAAGGTGCAGAGGGGAGCCTTGCTCTATCACATGGCCTCCAGTAGGTTCCATCCTATGAGTACGAGCAAAGCCGACCGACATACGGGCCTGGCGTCTCGCCCCATAGTTGGGTAGCCCTGGCACTTCCGAAGACGGTACATCGGTGGTCTTTGCATATGGGGAAATCTCATTTGCGCCATAAACCACATGGCGGTCAACGATCCCCATGCTACACATGAGTTGTAAGTGCTCTTGGGCCACCACGAGACGTTGACGAGTCTCGCATAACTCATACACAAGCACCGATGGATTTGGTCCATGATATGAACTAATCTTGCCAATCGCCTAACCCGGGATCTTCCCAAAGCGATCCGGCAAAGGTGTCCACCTCAGTGCCACGCTCTCTCATAGGAAAATGGTCGTAAGGTGGTGAGACAACTCCGCGATCATAACGAAGGTGGCTCATAGCCACACAAGCCACTTCTGTAGAGCCATGGCCTCGTGTGCCATGTGCTCGAAACAATATGGGATACTCCCCGTGACTTGTCTCGCGATAATGTTGATCACGGCCAAGTATTCCTCCATGCCTGGCCCCCTGTCGCGGCGATAGATGGCGTAGGTTGGCTGGTAAGTAAAGTTCACCCTCCACATCATATCTCGAAGAAGCATCGGGTATTCATCCACGTTCTCAGCCTGAGTTTCTTTGACCAGGTATTGACGACTCATCTAAAGACAAGAAAAACAAGGTAAGACTTATTTTTCAATCCAAACAAGAGTAAGGTAAGAAAAGGGCACTAAGAGGGATGAGAAATAAAAGATATTCCTAACTTATACTTTCTAAAAGTAATTTGATAATCTCAAAATATTTTGACTCAAAAAGGCTTACTAACTCTAACGCCAGTGCTATCTCTAACCTACAACAAGATGGCTCGATACCAATGTCGTGGGGCCCCGGTTATCTCCGTAAGATCGAGACTAAGCATGGTCTTAAGGACATAACTCGATCTCCAGAAATGGATTCCAACTTAACTCAATCTAAATGAGAGGCTTGATGAAAACTAGAGCCCCGACGATCATGCGCGCCGCTCCTCTGCGAGCACTACATGATTGTCGGTTCTCCAACAAGTCAAGCACTACACTTAGTGAGTTAAATAGGAAGCCATGATCAGCGAGTATGACTATATTGGCTCCCAAGATCAGCGACCAATATAACCATACTCTCATACAATGTTGATCACATCCATACAACACTCATACATAAATAGTAAAAAATGCATACATCAAAGTTCCAAGTTTACATCTAATACAAATGGCCGACCGGCCAAATTCAAATAAGAGTATTAAGTAGCAGCGGAAACAAGTAAATAAACCAAAAGACCAGCAGTGGTATGCCCCATAACCCATCGGCAACCGACTGGGAGTTAAATGATAGCATTACTCATCAGTGTCGCCTAAATCGGCACTGACAAGCTCGTCGAGCTCGATATCTTCCTCACCTGTAAGAGCCAGCAAACATCTGGCTGAGTACAAAAGAGTACTCGTAAGTCTTACACAAATAAAAATTAGTTATGCATAAGGCTGTTCCAAGGGATGGCTCATATTGGCTTAGTTTTGCAACAAAGACGTAACAAGGTACAACCTACACATACTAGTTTTTCAAGTGCCATTTCAAAATCAGATTTGAAGTAGAAGTAAAGCATGTGAACAAGTAATGAATTCAATAACAAATAAATCATACAAATAGCAAAGTGGCTGTCCACTTTGATACAACAACAAGCATGAACATCTCATTCATGACAATACCAAGTTATAACCATAATTTTAATTCCAAGTCTAACAATAGTAACTCCCGAACTCAAGCGGTTGTCCATAACCATGGACACGGCTATTCGAATATATTTATACCCTGTAGGGGTGTACTACTTTACCCACGCGACTTGATTAGCCCGTAAGCCTCCAGATGCCTCCGAATATAGCATACTTCCTATGATATGTCGGCCGGGTAAATCAAGATATGATCATTTTTAGCAAGAAAATCCATTGGGCTAAGTCCCTCAACCCAGGGCTCCTAGGAAACACAAGACGTTAACGTCTCATTCTTATCGGCCTAAAAGGAAAACATAGGATTTCTCGGTCCCATGCCCTTACAATTTCACCACCGTGTGACTCAACACAACAAACCTTCCCCCTACTTAACCATACGGCTCCCAACCCGCGTGTGGTAGCACGAATGTACTTGAATCAACGACGTTACCAAAGTTCGGTCCTTAATTATCCAGACAAGTCCACCACTTACCCAAAGCTCGTAAACAAAGCACCATCACTAACCAACACTTGTCCAGACCAAAAGCTCATTTAAAATGATAAACTTTAACTCATAAAACAGATACGAAGGTCTGAAACAACGGTATATAATGAAAGTTGTGTTTATCCCATAATTGTCGGGTTATTCCCGACAATCAGACTACCGTTTCTAGACTTGCATGGCTAAGCAAACCCGAACAATATAATTTCACACATCCTATCATAAGCATTTCAGTACTGGAATAATTCATGGATAGCCACAATGACACGATAATAGGATGTGTCTAACTATTATTCATCACAAAATAGCGACATTATCAAAATAGCATGCAAGCAATTATCATTGCACTAACTTAACAAAAACTGGGATCAAATATGATGCAAAAGAAAGTTCAAATGATGCTTGCCTTGCTGGTAGAGTAATTGTTCGCTCTCGGTGGTGTAGGAGTCAATATCAAAAGGCTCGAAATCTATATAAGTATAATACCGAATAAACATCGAGAAATACTCAAAAATTCAAAGTACTAAAAAATGCATAATTTTTCTACAGTAGCTAAGTCATGATATTAGATGATTTTTGGTGAAAGAATTATTTCATTTTGATTTAGTATATGAAAGTTATGGTGGTTTGAATTTCAGATTTCAATACGCCTTCATTCATGTTATTTAATTATGAGATGAAAATTTGTAGAGCAGTGGTGAGTACATGGATTACATGGATAAACAGGCAATATTATTACAAGTTCAAAACAGTTGAGTTTGCTTCAATTGGGGTTTTCCTGATTTAGTTATTGATTTCTAAAGTTATCAGCATTAATAGTGTAAAAATAATGCCCCTATTGGATCATTTTCCTCAAACTATAGTTTCTGAGACAGAGGTAAGTTTGAAACCACTTTTATAATTAATTTCATTTGAAATAGAAATTATCAAGACTGATTTCACTGTCTTTGGAGTTTCCAAGAATTACTTATGAATTTTTAAAGTTATCAGCCTTTATCTATTGTAAAAATAATAGAGTAAGTGGATTACTTTCTAAAATAATACTCTCTGCTACAGAGAAAAATTTGAAACCAATTTTAATATAAAGTTCATTAAAAATAAAAATTATCAGAAGTGCTTTCACTCATTTTGGAGTTGAGGTGATTTAGTTATGGATTTTAGAAGCTAATACAATTTCTCAGCGTGCAAATAACTTATATTCGGATTTTATAAAGTATTTACTCCTTTTCTCACCGAGCACAGCGCTAGCCGAGGTCACTGACCAGTGGGCCCAGTGAATAGTGTGTTTTCTAATTTAACTCAGATTTAAATTCAGCTCTGACGTGTGGGTCCCGTCGTCAGCGAGTAGGTCCACTAGACTTGGTTCACGCGCACATGTGCACGGTGCACGGGGTTTCAAGGGCTAGGCCCACCCGTCAGCCTCTGTTTTGTTTTACTTAGTGTGTTGGTTTTCTGTGCACGGGGCCCACATGTAAGTGAGTTTAGCCGTTCTCTTCCGACAGTAATTAAATGCTAATGATGGAGGTTTACTCCTAATCACCTGCTACAGTGGCTGTCCGAGTACGACAACGAGCTTTTGCCCCGCGCGCTTCACCAGTGGCTCGCCGGCGATTCTGGCCACGGCGGCGCCAGCCAAGGGCATGTACAGATGTAAAATAGCAATGCGCTTCTAAAGAGGGTAGTCTCGACGAGTGAGCCGGCCTATACCGGCGGCTAGCCGGAGTTGGCGGTGACAGTTCTACGGCAATCGTGCACAAAGCAAAAGAGAGTTCCGCAGCGACATACAAGCGAGTGCCCAGGTACTAGGGACTATTAGTGAACTACCTGAGCGAGGAATGGTGCTCAAGGAAACTCAGAGCTGCTGGGGCTGCGTCGGCGCCGGAGAAGAAGATGGTGACAACACGGCTTCACGTGGAGAGAGAGTCCTGATCAAAACTGAGACTAGTGAATGCTCGGAATAGCTTCAGGAGCATAAGAGCATGCTATAGAACCAAGGAATTGAACAATGGCTTACCGGATCCAAGTGGGAGATGAAAAAGTTGCTTTACGGCCGAACGGGGCAAAACTTCGATTCACTTCAACCCTGCCATGCATCCATGAAATTGATTGAGGGGAAAGCTTTAAGATACCCTAATACACGTTATGACACGCAAGAATGGTTAAAAACCTCACCGGAAACAAAGATGGCAAGAAGATGTCCCCGAGTGCGTGCTCTCGACGTGAACAGGAGCACGAAAATGGTCCGAGAGCTACAAACAATGAAGTAAGCTCCCATTAGCAAAAATGGAGAAGGCATCGAGTAGGGTATTGAAGGCTACCACCCGGTGGGAGCTTACCCTAGAGATGCCGAGGAGAGAGCTTCCTTTTCCTCAGCCACCGAGAGGAAAATTGAGGAAGAACGGGGTGCCGAGGGGGTATTATGCCTGGGCGATGACGGTATTGGAGGCAGCGTTAAGCGGAGAACGCTCTGGAGTGGCCAACGACAGCGGTGGATTGACGGTGTCGGAATCCCTCAACGGCTCGGAGCAGACTGCCTTGGCCGCGTGGAGCTCAGCTCCTGCGCGAGGTTGACGAAGGCACTGACAGTGTGGGCCCGCCTTGCCAGCGAAACAAAGCAACGCACGTGAGCGTGAATTAAGTGATTTGATACACACTGTTGGATTTCGGATGGATGGCTCAGATTTGAAGAGACGATCGTAACGGCTGAAGGGGTACGTGATCTGGGCCGTCGATTTCCCATCAGGTGGCTCACGTGCGGTGCATTTAGTTGGTTCGGCCGAATCGATTCGCCGAGTCAGACTCGAGCCCGACGAACAGTAGCAACCGGTTAGGGTTTAGGGTTTGACTTATATTTAAATTGTTTTTCCTACTTTGACCAGGGGCTTAAAAATAGAAATAAAATTCCTAAAATCATGAAATAATTTCTGGGGTTCCTGGGATAGCCTAGTGTCCATAAAAATTATTTAACCCTACTGTTCATGATATAAAGTGTATAATTTAAATTCAAACATAATGTTGGTCTTTAAATTATGTTTGAATTTTCATAGGGTTCAAACCAGTCCCAAAAATTTGGGAAAAATTATATTAATTCATGATAATTAATATAGTGTGTGAATAAATTATTTTCAGAGGAACTTTACTAGCATTTATTTCAGTTTTTAGTTTGGAGTTCAAATTAAAGTGTATGTTTCATATGTATTTTGAGATTTTCCAAGTACAATATTTAAATAAAAAGTTTCAAAACATGATGCATGCTAATGAGATGCATAATAAACCTCTTTATTAATTTGGGGATGTGACACACCCCGTGGCCTCCATCCTCTACTCCGCCTTGCCAAGATGTCGCTGGGGAGCACGGTGTGGCGGATCGAGCGGCGGCAACACGTTGGAGACCGTGGAGCCGTGGAGGTGTGCATCTCAGCCTCTCAGGGTGGAGCTATGGAGGATGACCAATCGAGCGGTTAGGGGTCGACCCACTTGATCTAACGGAGCAATAGGATTCTGGACCTTTTGCTGCTATTTTCTTTTAGGTCGCACCTTTGGTTCGTAATGGTGAAATTTTTGGATCAGACCAGTGATCCATTGGGTCGGCCTGAACCACTCCCATCCCTAGTTGTAACGCCCCTTCTAGTACTAGTAACAGTAGAAGGCAACTAAATTAAGCTAGCCATGCATCGCGTGCGATGATCTTAATTAGCGTGATGGTTTGAGCACTAATACTATAATCAAGGAGCGCCTTAAATTAGGAAGCGGTGTTCAACAAACCACCGCGTGCGTGCGCTGTAGACGAACGAGGAAAAAACGCATGCTCTGTTCGCCTGTTCCCTCCGCGGTGCAAGAAGAGGACTGCATGTACGTGTGTGAGGCGATCCATGACTGGACTAGTGGATTAACGTACGGTACGACCTGGATGACAAGTCGTACCTCCCGATGTGCACATTCGCACACCAACTAACTCAAAACAAATGAGCTCAAGAAAGAAAAGCGGCGATGTTTCTGCCGGCTGAACAGGCATTGCTAACACATCGGTTTTTACCCGATAGAAACACTGTAGCATTGCAGCTATTGATATCGGTTTTGTTTTTTGATCGGACGGTAGAGATTGTTCATACACATGGACGTAGACCCTCAACATTTAATCCTTCGGTGCGGAGGAACCAAATCCAAAACACATGCGATTAAAGTGCAACGGAAGTTCGCAAAGCTGAGCATGCATCATCCCCACGGTGTTACAAAGGTTGTATCTAGGGATGACAATCGGACGAGGTGGGTACAGGTAGTGCTCACCCATACCTATACCTACGACCCTGATTTCCCCTCTACAGGCATACCTGCGAAGGACGACGGGCGAAGAACTTTGCCCATGCACGTCGCCCGCAGGCATACCCATTTACCTGCGAATAATGCATTATATATTCACAAAAGGAATCACCCAGTTAAACACATTCCCATAGCACAGGCTATTGCCGAAAGGTCCGAAAAAAGAAAACAAGAATACCGCGGTTACAAAGCACCATTGATTTATCATTCCAATAGCAAGACAGGGACCTTAGCATATCTAATACAAATGAGTGACATTACCAAGTATCAATAATTAGTAAATTACCCCATGTTCTGTCAGATTTGCTGGAACTGCTTTGCCAGTTTAACTTGAAACTAGGTAGAGAAAATTGCAAAGTTTCTTACGGTTCACAAACTTTCCCCAATCATAACAGCCGTTATAGAATCAAAACAAAACCATGTCTTTGCACCAACAAGCAAAAATCTTACACACGTGCTTATCAGAAACATCTCGCAACACAGTAAAGACAAGCATCAGGCACACACTGCAGTCGATAACAGCAAAGCCAAGCACGCGACTACTTTTACCAGCGAAGGAACGAAATATGAGAAGCCAAGTAGTGGCACGGGCACGGAGGGCGTGGTAGTGGTAGAGCTGAGGAACCTCTGCAGATTCCTCGCCTCCTCGGCCGCCGCCGGTGTGGCACCTCCTCTACCGTCCTAGGCGATAGTACCACTCAGCTCGAATTGATTTTAGTAATTAAGCCTTTGCGGCGGACTGAAAGTATCTAGGCTCTTAGAATTGATTTTAGTAATTAATATTAACATTATGTTAAGAGACTGACATGTGTGTTAAGATGCGTTAAAAGATAAATCCCATGATTAGATTGATGACAAGGCTATTGGAAATGCGAATGTGACGAAATATCAACATAGATCAAGACAAAGGTATTTGTATAGTCTAAGTACTCTTTATAATTTTTACCAGTTTCAGTGTTTGGAGAAAAGACTGGGTTTATAGGATAAATATCGTACTATAAAGAGGGATTATGGCTAGTAGCTTGAGAGACAATTTTTGTGCCTTATTGATCAACTAGGGTTCATGCATTGCCTTGATTTAAGCTTCTGGAAAAATATTTTGAAAATGGTATGACCGCAAGTAATCTGCGGTACTACTGCAGGTCGGTAGTACCGATATTTACATGCCGGTACGTATTTTCCAAAGAGTATGTTTCTAAGTGTTTTTGATCCTCTCTGAAAATCGGAACAACCACATTTCAATTGCGGTACTACCGCAGTTCGGTAGTACCGATATTTATATGATGGTACATAAATAACAGAGAGTGTGTTTTGGGGAGTTTTGTTTTCCCTCAAATTGGCATGATTGTAAAATCTTGAGCGGTATTACCGGAGTGCGGTAGTACCTACTTTCATATGGCGGTACGTTTTTTTTCCAGAGAAGGTGTTTTTGCGTGATTTCTTGAACTCTGGAATCGGTAATTCCATTCGAGCTGAGTGGTACTATCGTGGTGCAGTAGTACCAATTTATAGTTGGCGGTAGTACCGCAACTTTATTTTGTAACGGTTAGTTCAAAGCATTAAATGCTACTATTCTGACCATTGAGCAAAAATCGGTAGTACCGGGTTTGAACAGTGGTACTACCGCAAATCCTGATTTTTTTTAGAAAAATAGTTGTAACGGCTAGATCTATTGGTGAAGGGTATGAATACCCCCCCCGCCGTCTAGCAGCAACTCTTGAGATCTTTGAGCATAATACTCTTGCATTGAACTCTCTTGAGCCCATAGACACTCTCCAACTATTCATTTGCATTGATTTCTCATTCTCGAGGTAGTTGAGAGCATTGAAGTGCATTGATTCATTAGTTGATCATTTAGGCACTTTTAGTTCCTTAAGCAAAACTTGTGATCTATTACTCTTGGTGCTTCCCGGCACCTAGACGGCTTGGAGGAAGAAATTACGTGGTGAGCTCTTCAAGAAGATTGTGAAGAGTCCCGACAAGTTTGTGATTGGTGTTGTACTCACCAACTCCAGAGTAGAGGAAGAGGAACTATAGTGATCAAGGATTGAGGTTTAATTCGTAGAGCTGACTTGATTCATTCAAGTTTCCTCAACATGGACTAGTGAAGGCTGGCAAGTCTTTGATACTACGGGAAAAATATTTTTGTCTCTATTGTGGTTTTATCTCTTGTCATTACCATTCCGTATTTATATTTCTAGCAATTTTTTTTGTATAAAATTGCCTAGCTAGAATTGTATCTAGTATTGACAAAATTTCTTTTGACATAATTAGTAGTTCATTTACTATTGTGCTAGGAAGCTTTGTTAAGACAATTTTGTTTAAAAGTGTTAATTAGTCAAAGAATTTTAAAACCATCTATTCACTCCCTCTAGTCGGTTATCCTTGATCCTACACGGACGACATCGACAAGGAGACACCAGTTTCCCTCGGCTGGGCTGGAGGTGGCGGCTTTTGCCTCACTGTCTTGGAAGTCGGTGACAGGGACGGGGATAAGGAAGACGGTCGTTGGCCTTGGCTCTACTGTTGCTGTTGCTGACGTCGGATGCGGGGTGGGCTGTAGAAGTGGTCCTTGATGAAGCTGCAGGACGACGAGGCGTCGCCGCCGGACGGGTAGGCCATGGCTGCGGCGGTGGTGGGTAGGACTAAGGTTTTGGGCAGCGACGGTGGTGGGAGCGGCCAGCCGGGGGCTAGGGGTTTTCGATAGGGTTGCTATTTTGGGGGCGCTGGGATTTGGAGCAGAAGTGGGGGAGGTGCTGAGGTGGCGCCGACGAAGGAGAGGAATTAGCGGAAGGAATGGAGAGGATAAAGGGAGGGAGGAGGTGCACGGTGAGGCGGAGGAGACGAGGAGAGACCGAGAGAGTGAGATGCGGGAGGGGTGTGGAGGAATATGTGGGATGGGAGGTGAGTGGCGACTATGCAGTGTGCCAAACTCTGGTGGACAAGGAGGGTTGGCGAGGGGTAGGTTAGGGTTTTCAACTGTGGCCCACCTGTCAGTAGGAGATGGCGGTTAATCGGGTGGAACAGACATGGGTGGAGCTCCCCCGTACCCATGCCGTTTACTCGTTGGGCAGAGTTTAATGAAGAACATACCCACTTCTATTAGGGTTTTTGCTCATGGGTACACGGGTAATCGGACAAGATTGCTATCCCTAGTTGTATCTCATGAACAAGGGGACCTGGCTAGTATAACAATTAATTAGAGCTCCAAGGAGATGAGAGAACATGACATTGTGATATCCAAGATATTCAATCGACTCATGAATTGAATGAAATATTGTTGCCACCGGAAAATTTTTGACACAGTAGCACCACCACCCTATGGATGGTGTCAAGGTCAAGCATATGGTGGACTAAGGCATGCAACCAATTTGACCAAAATCGGAAAGGAGATGCGAATTGGCAGTGATCGTCTGATTCCAAAGGCGAAAGTCAATTTCTAGTCGAAACTTCGATGTGAAGCAATATTGAACAGTAGCAACTCTTATATAGGCATAAACCAATGTAGATCAACACAGAGGAATAGATTGCATCTACTGGCTAAAAATGATTCCTAAGGTATAGAAAAAAAGAGAAATACTAGAAAACGCTATAACGTTTTCCAGCCAACCAACGGTATAGCTTTTTCTCCCCCGATCTGAGCCATTCAATGCACTTGATCTACCCCTGCCTCCACCTTATCCCTTCGTTTTCCCCTTCCTCTCATTCTAGTCATCTCGATCCGGATCCCTACATCTTATCCCTTCCCCTATCTCTCTCCCTCCTCCTGCTTGGATCTAAGGTGGCCGATGGCGCTCCTCCTCCATGTCGCTCCTCCTCCTCCAACAACTTCATCCCTAACGACCCTCGTCCTAGATAGCTCCATCCCCGCCATCCCTCTCCCCAGCCACCATACGCAGCATCGGGTTTCCCTATTGGTCCACCCCAATGCCCATCCCCAAGCTGCTACATGTTTATTCAGATCCATTATCTCCCAGATTTTTATTTATGTGCTTGATTGTTGAGGCAAAAGATGGAGAATATTTGTTCAACTTAGAATTTTTCCATTCCCCAATTCACTTTGTTGTTCGACCAAAAGTCCAGATTAGCCTGTAGTTTTTTGTTTATTCTAGAATATGTGGAATATTTGTTCAGCGAAACATTCAGTTGCATGCATTGCTGGATAAATATGTGCTGCTTTTGGTTATAACCAATGTTTTGAGCACTCTATAAGTAGAGCTGCAATGTGAAAAAATCAAGTTTTGTGCCAGATTAATGATTTCTGTATTTTATAACAATACACTCTTTTTGAATGGAGCGAGGTGAGTAGAAGCGACTACGGAGGCGCGCGTGGCGACGCGTGGGGAGGTGAGCTGGCCACAGCAGCCCAGTGAGCACGGAGCCACGAGCGGGCTCGGTGGTATGCAGGAAGGCCAACGATCGCTACGCCACGACTAGCACGGAGTTGTGGCGGCGAGTGGCCGCAGGTGTGCACGTTGGGATTTTTATTCTCTTGTTTGATTTTTGATGAAACCTGTTGAAACTTCTAAAAACATGTCAAAACTTGTGAAACTTGAAACTTTTTGGTTTGAAACTTGTGAAACTTGAAACTTTTTGGTCTGAAACTTATTAAAATTTGAGCTCTAAAATCTGAAACTTATTGAAACTTCTTGAAACATGTTGAAACTTGTTGAAATATTTTTTTTGTCTAAAATTTGTTGAAACTTGAGTTCCAAAATACGGAAACTTGTTAAAGTTTCTTGAAACATGTTGAAACTTGTTGAAAGTTCTTGAAACTCTTTTGTCTAAAACTTACTGAAACTTGAGTTCCAAAATCTGAAACTTGGGCTTGAAATTTTCTTGGAATCTTTTGAAAACTTCTAGAAATACACGAAACCCACTGAAACCTGAAACTTTTTAAATATTTTCACGAGACTTCATGAAACTCGCTGAAACTTCTTGAACTGTTTTGTTTAAATCTCATTGAAACTTGAGTTTTAAAATCTGAAACATGTTGAAACTTAGGCTTGAAACTTTCTTAGAATCTTCTGGAAACTTCTAGAAATATGAAACACGTGTTGAAACCTAGTCGAAACATCAAACTCGAAATCTGAAACTTGTAAACAATTGACACTTCACGATACAACATGAAACTACTATAACGTGAAAATGCATTCCAATGGTATAGCATGGGCTTGGTGGGTACCCTTTCTACAGGAACCCCTGGGTTCCTATTTATACGGGAGCACGGGAGATCGACAGTGTATGTCACTAGCTTGGTATCCTTTCCGTTATTCATGATGTGCAACACCTGGACACCTGTTGGTGATATGTCCTAGAGGCAATCATAGAGATGATTGTATCATGTCTGTGTTTATGAGTTATTGAATAAATGTTATTCTGTTCCTTGAATGAATTATTAGTTATAAAGATTAACAAGTATATGACTTGTTGGTGAAGCTCTTTAACTTATATGATGTCGTTTTAAATGGTATCCCTAGTCGGAATACCAGTGACTCTACGACTAGCATATGTATTGATTGATGACCATGTTTCACCGGTCATGGATATAGGAATATCGAATCAATAATGTGAACACATGTTAGAGAACATGGGGTTAGATAGACCCACCTTGAGACACTACTAAGATTGTTATAATTCTATGTGTCATTAGTTGGTCTCAAGCAATGATGATGTATAATCCTTAGACCTGAGATCAGCATGGTTCTCTACATGTATAATAGCACTTTTAGGGTTTGCCAAACGCTACTCGTAACTGAGTAGTTATAAAGGTAGCTTTCAGGTATGCTATGAAACATGCGGAGGGATGTGACTGGTCGGATATGGAATATGCCCCTCCTAACATAACAGGAGAGATATCTCTGGGCCCCTCGAAGTGGTCAGATAAAGAAAGTGCATGGCTATGCCACTTGTGGTCGAAGAGTTCGACCACATAAGGTTATCCGATACTTGATCGAGAAAGTATTGAACAGTCCATGGATGATATATATCTCACCTGGAGTTCAAAAGCAGATATCGTGAGGTAAAGGGATAATACACGAGTAGGTCACTTAGTTCGATCAGTTATAGACTGGTTGTATGGAGATACAAGCTGATCGTAGACTGGTTGAACGTAATCACAGAGTGGTCGAAACCTAGTCGTAAGGAGTTACGAACTAGTCGAGACTAAATATGAACTGGTCATACACAGTTTCAGACTGATCGTACTTAAGTACTAGCTGGTCGTAAGGAGTTACGAACTGGTCGTACTTAAATACAGACTGGTCGTGATGACGAGATACGAGCTGGTCGTATGTGATGACGACCTGGTCGTAGATCATGTTGCATTAAGGTTCATCCAATATAATTTGTGTGCATTCGAGAATCGTTATGTCCTGCTAGGGACCGCTACGACTCGTGGTCGGAAAGGGTTTCTGAGTCACAACCGACAACGCATAAACCTAACGGTCACACACTTAACGGGTTGGAACAAAACGTGTTCAGATAGGATCTGTCATGGACACTATATAAGGAGATGTTTGAGGCTATTGGGGTGATGTGAGCGACGTGAGTTACTCTACCGAAACCCTAGCCGCCATCTTCCCAAGAGAGTCCCACCGTGCGACTTGGTGCTAGCACACCGGCATCCGGTTGTTCCTTTTCTAGACGTGTGGATACCGTAGAGGTACTACTGCGGTTGCTGTTGCGCTTGAGGATGATCCACGATCTTCACAAGGAACTTCAGAGGTTGCTGGAGGAGACGATCGACTCGCGGGGGCACTAGACGATCGACTACGACCACTACATTGACGTGCTCTTCGTTGGACCAGATTGCTCCAACTCTTCTTCCGCTACACTGCGCGTCTGGTGGTAACAATTTGTGATCATCTACTTGCTTGGCTTCTTGGTTTAAATAGTAGAATTTTTAAATTATTACTATCGTAGCCTACCCGTATCCCTTCAACACCTTGACTGTTGGTGTCAATTTCTTGACTTGATAGTACCAATGCATAGGCATGTATGCATGCATTGGCCAACCAAGCAACATTATTAACAAGCCATATGAACGTTGTAATAACTCGGTCTGTTAGTGTAGTGGTCTATGCGAATGCAAAGTTACGTGGTAGGATTAGTCTCACCTTGATTATCTAAAGTGAGTTGTAGTAGCATATAATGTTTATTGGGTCCAAACATAGCATCTCTGGGTTAACTGGTTTACATGAAGCGAGAACGAATGTGTAAGCAGGGTGCTACGCATGCATGGGTCTACCCCATAGTGGGCTGGGCTTTGAGTGAATTTTGGGCACATGGTGTTACATATGGTATTAGAGCATTAACCTTCGCTGCACGGGCACGTATGTGACAGGGGCGTGGGCATATGATGCATGGCGTGTGTGGGCCCGGAGTGGACACACGGCATGACATATGTGCCAACATTGGACGCATGAACATGTACCAAGAGGTGTTTCTGTGTACTTGCTGCTTATGTGGGCCCGAGTAGACACACGGTATGGCATATGTGTCAGCACTGGATGAACAAACGTGTACCAAGTGGTGGTTCTAGGTATTTGCCGTGTAAGCGGTGTGCTGCCGAGGATATCATCCCTTATAGGGGATGAATGTAATAGCCCAACCCGTTTGTGTGGTGGCCTATGTGACATTGTGGTGGTGGGATTAATCCCATATTGCTTGTCTCGAGTGAGTTGTAGTACAATATAATGTCTATTGAGTCCAAACATAACACTTTCGAATTAACCATTTTACACGAAGTGAGAATGGAAGTGTAAGTGGAAGACTATGCATGCGTGGGTCTATCCCAAGCTGGGCTGAGCTTTGAGCAAATTTTGAGCTCAGGGTGTTACAAACGTGCACATCCTAGAGTCCTAGATACATGCATCTTGTTTCCTTTTATTGCATGGCCCCATGTGGAAGCATGTAGCCGATTAAGAATTGGATGCGAATAGCGCTCGGACGTAAGATCCGAACACTAGCGCCGTATGCCGCGCTTTGCTATTTGATCTTGTGTTATGGGGTTTAGCCGTCCGATCTCGGTGTGTTTTTACTTCCTTCCGAAACAAGTGAAAGTAACCCTATGCAACATCATACACCCCAACGCAACAAAAAACATTGGGCGAGTTCGAACCAAAAAAGATTGGGAAAAATAACATATTCTCACCAAAATTGAATGAAAACCATCAGTACAGAACCGAGCTGCACTTTAAAACTAATTCAAATAACCTAATCAAACAAATTTCGATGTTACAATATTGTAACATTTCAAAATAATAGTGGCAACATCCGAAAATAATGTTGCAACATCAAGAAATTTGCAACATTTAAAACTAATTTATGAAACATTTTGTTTTCATGTGTGCAACAATCGGCGACAATAGTTGCAACATCGAGAAAATCTTGAGGAAAAAAATTCCATTTCAAGAAATTGTTGCGACATCTAAAACCACCCATTGCAACAAAAAATCTTATAGCTGCAACAAAAAAACTTAAAGCTGTAACAAACGCCCGTGAGAACCCAATGGAACCTCTCCAAAATGCCTTGTGGTGGCCGGACTTGTGCCCACCGAGCGCCTGGTATGAGGCGAACGTGTTCCCGCAGACTGAGCACCGAAGCGGAGGTCCTATGCTGGCACGAAGTACGAGCACCACTTGCTGATAGTGCGCTCCTCCCCCTGCCCGGCCTTGCCAGTGCCAACAAGCGCAGCGATGTAGATGGCGAGGTAGTCCTCCTTGCTTAGCGCGGCATGGGAAGGAAGGGGGAGAGGAAGAGTGCGGTCGGGTCAATAAGAGACTTCAGGTGGTGACCATGGTAGCTAGCTAGCTCTCAAACACTGGTTTTCTTGGACTTTTGGTTCCTAATCATATAGCCATGCTGGGCAATCAATCAAGCAATTTGGAGTTGGGGAGCATGGATTTAGAAAGGATCGGAATGGTGGTTGGTGTTCGGCCTTGTAGTGGTGTGGATGAATAAATGTCAGATATGGATAGTTGTAGGAATGGACAGAATGACTACACGCCAGATCGAATCTATAACTTTGGATGTAAGGACCCTATGAATATTCTTAAGAATTTCTTTATGCATGTAATCCCTCATGATTATTTGCTTCCTAGTTTCCATCTTGCATGCATGTGTATTGATCATGGCTTTGTGTCCTTGTTGCATGTACGCGTACGGCAGATGGATTCTTCGCGTGCACGGTTCGACGACAAGAAGTTTCGCGCGGTCTTCGTCAGCTTCGGATATGGATCGCGTCTCGTACACCAATAATCCCTCTTCGTCATTGGCTTTATCTCAGGGTCCCACCTGTCACCCTGAATTGGCCAGATTTTTAGTGACAACAGATACGACGCACTTGGTAAATCAGCGTATTTGTGTCCTATGGATGAATCGATAACTGTTATATCTGAGTTCATTATGGCATGTACAATGGTATAGATAGTGGTTGTATGTAGTATTTTTCATATCATCTATAGATAAAACTAAACACAACTTATACAATGGGTTGTCTCTAAATTATCTATATATGTCCTCCATCAAATGAGACTATAAAACTTGTGGGTTACAGATGACATAGATACAACAGCAAAATAGTCGTCTATAAGAGCCTTATAAACTGTCTGTTGCATGCCAGACAACTTCATTCTCTCTCCTTGTTCTCTTTCATCCAAATCACTAAAAATCTTACATGGCAAAAATAATAGACTGCTGATGTCACCACACTGTACATGCTCTTAATGGGATCGGAATGCTGTAAGCGCATTCCTCGTTTTAAGGAATTTTCACTCGTTATTACGATCCGTACGGAATAAAAAAATGTAGCTCAACATTGTTGAGTTTTGTGAACCAATCAGTTCGTCCAAGAGATTAAGCTGGGGAGGAAACATTGTTGATATACTTATTCTTCAGAAATTTCTCCATAAGTCTAGGCTCCACTAGGTCTATGACGTGGATTCAAACTGTTTATATTAAAAACAAAAAAAAAAAACGTAGAATTGTCCCAGATTTTGAACTAGACGTCCTTGACCATGGTACTATATTTAGTTTCATGTATTAATCAGTTCACTCCATAACTTAGATGCGACGAGGAAAGGTTAAGAACGCAACACAAGTTAGTCACACAAACCCATACATTCTAGAAGAAAAATTTGATCATATACCCTCCCCTTAGATGGAAATTCAGGATTTACCCTCCTGACCCACATGTCATTGACCTATGGTGACCCCACATGTCATTGAGGTGGGAGGGTAAATCCTGAAATCCTGAAATTCAGGGAGGGTATATGATCCAATCCCCATTCTAGAATGGCAGGAAAGGAACAAGCAAGCACGCGCTAATGCAGTCAATAATTGGTAAGCGGCGAAGTTAATCTTTGATAGGGTGAGGGGTTGGTTTGCCATCTCTTTCCATGAAGAGCTCAAGTGTCGTACCAACGACGAAAAAACATACATGTGGTTACATACTATACTACATAGAAGAAGGGTATGTCATGTGTCTCTCGGTCTTAATTCTTGCTCTTTATCTATCTATCTATACTGGAAGATGATCAGTGGTGGATCCAGAACGAAAATGACCGGGGGTCTCCACTTCCCATACATATCATATATGTGCAATTTTTTGGTTAATGGTGTCCTCTTATCTTAACTTAGGGGTGTCCATACTATATATACATAGTTATATCTAAAGAAAAATGATTTTTTGACCTGGTTGTGCACCGAGTAAAACGCTGTAGATCCGCCCCTGAAGATGATAAACACTTTGGAAGGTATAACCACAGCTTATGAATTGTACTCTTGTGGCTGATGTTAACCCTATACATTCCAGATGAGACTTCTTTAAGCAGAGAAAACAGAGGAAATATATGCATACATGTCTACATGCTCATACTATATATCTATTTGTAGCCCCATATTCTAAAGCAAATATATACCAGTCCAGATGTTCTTAAATTAGCCTACTTATATTCCCTTACGCCAGAAAATATTCTAAACTAGAGTTCTTCAAGATGACAAATGGGGCAAAACAAAATGCAAGGAGATTATTGGTTATCGATCCTTGTGGTTTGTTAGAACACATCAATCTCAGTGTTGTTATATATGTCTGCCATTAGGTAATTATTAATCTATTGAGTATATGTATCCTAATTTGCCGGCTAGAAGCCAGCAATTGGATCTTTGTTGTGATTTAGTCAACCATCCTGTCACGCAAGCAAATGCTGAATATTTCAGTAGCTATTAATTACAAGTTGATGTATATGAATGAATCCATGAGGAACATCATGTCTAGTCATGCATTACTTTTTTTCCTTTAGACTAATCCTAAACCAATGGCTGTTCAAGGTGCAAACATCCCTGTTTCCTTTGTATGGCAATAGTGAAGGCTGTATCTTGTTCAGGTGGACAACAAATCAACACAACTAACACTATGCAGGGATGCACAAGTCCTTGCAACTTTATCACCTTGGAGTATATATATAGCTAAACTAATGACTTGTCCTTCAGGTTGTTGCATTGCAATCACCGTGTTACCTTTTGTGTCAAAGAGAATCGTCGTCATCTGTATACTATCGTCTCAAGACATATCATTAATGTGTACGCGTGTGTAGTCCTAGTGTCCTAGTCTTACAGATGGTCGACTTTGTGGTAGGTCGGTATAAGAGGAAGAGGTCAAGGTCCAAACAAACTACTCACTGCAGTCAAGACAGTTAATGTTTAGGGGAGAAATTGCATTACTTATTCAGATTCCCATTATTTCACACAGATTAGATAGCTAGATATGCATAATACAGTGTTTCACGACGTGGATTAAGGATGTATAGCATCGCCTGTATTCGTGTTTGTCCCATGTCTAAGAACTTTTGTCAATGACAAGTAGTTGACAACCCCCTTCCCCACCACAAGGAGTCGAGTTGCATTTGACATAAAACCTGAAGCTTCCAGACACGATTTGTAAGTGAACAGAGAGAAAGGAAAAAAAGAAGACATTTGGGCAACTTCCCACACACAAATGAATAAATTTGGCATAATTGCTTTTATGAATTTTGATGCGGATGCTTAATTGCTTATGCTATGCTATGCATGCAGTACAAGCACACAAATACTGCAAAAGGGACACATCAGCATAAAGTGATATCTTTATCCGAAAGAGGGCGAGACAAATGTGAGAACGTAGGATAGCAGAAAGGAGTTGCATTTCTAGGGAAAAGTCGTGAGTTCGCCGACTAGATCTCCCGAGGAAAAACCACTCGACCTCGAGCTGGCCAGCAATTCAAGCAAAACCACAAAAAACCAATCCGCACAATAAAAAACAAAACAAACATACACGTGGCTCTCACTGAATGATAAAAGTGAACAAAATCTTTTCAGGCAACTTATTTCGCCATGCCTCTTGAGAAAGACTTCACTAAAAAATTGAAAACTTCCTCTCCTCCATTTCTCTTGAGAGGAAAAACTGCATGTAAGAATGGATTCTTACGCAATCGTCACAAACACTAACAGGTGGACGAACATCTCGAATCACAGTGTCCCTGCATAATCAATATCTGCAGCTTATAAATTTTGCTTCGTACGCATGGCTACTCTCTTGCCGCGCGCATTTTGGGTCTCTATCCAGCCATGTTCCCTTGAATAAGTGGGGGAGGAGGGATTTTTTAACCGGCTTATTTTTTTTTACCGGGATGGCCGGCAAAGCCGAAAATCGGAAAATAATTTTGGCCGAAATTTTTCAATTTTTTTTTTGAAATTTTCGGATTTTAAATTTAGAAAAATGAAATTCAAACAAAATCCAAGCAAATTCAAATTTTTTTGAACAAAATCCATCAAAACCGTTTTTTTATGCCAGTTTGGACGATTTTCGGCTGAAATTTGGATCCCTAGTGAGCCGCTGTCAATTAACGCAGCAAGTTGAACCGCTCTGGACCCAGTGTCCCTGTATATACATGAATTGATTGATTATTCAAGTGAACATGAGTTGTCGCCGATCGGCCAAGAATTCAAAGGGAAAAGAGTTGCTTCCGGAATAACCATACGCGCGGGCGGGCGGGGATGGGGATCGCGTTGCCGTTTCCGTGTCTTGCCCCCTAAAAGGCAGGATCAGGTGGAGATTTCTTTCAACTGTGTGAAACAGCACGACTTGTAGCTGTAGGCTAGGAAAGGGGGAGCACACGGTTCCCTCCTCCATCTCGCGTTAAACATCAGCATGACATGTTATGTTGTCACCGGATTAGCCATCTTTTTTACAATTTGTTTACCTGTTACTGGGCGATAGATGTGACCAACTAGGATGATGGGCTGTACTTATAAAAAAAATGGGACGATGGGAAATGGAAACACAAAGTAAATTAACAAGGCGTTTTTCTCAAAGAAAAAGAAAACAAGACATCCTTATTGATATAATATGTGCAAGTTTTTTTTTTGACAGAAGATAATCTGTACACGTTATTATTAAGTAATAGCATGGGAGGGCAATATCTACCTGACTTCACAAGTTTTTTGAGACAGGAACGAACAAGATAACATATCTCACACAGCACTTGTTCTCCTAATTGAACTATCTTTTTCTTCGAGGAATATTGAACAAAATATCTGATTTTTAAAAACCACCCTTCAAAATTCGAAGCCCATATTTTGGAACAGATGATCCAGGTTCAAGAAATAAAACCTGGCAAAATTGATGGATTACAGAATCATGTGAATTCTCGAGGAAACTACATGAGCCGTATCTTGCTGCATCTGGCATTTACACGCATTGAGGACAACTGAACAAGAGACTTTGCCCAGGCTGCTTGCTGAGCCAACAAACTGAATAAAAGTATTCCCGTACGGCCGTACCATACACTGATACACCTGCAAATAGACAAATGTAGATTTGATAAGCTACACGTGGCCGATAAAACTAATATGAGAAACAGGAAAAGAGAGGAACATCATGCTCTGGTTGGTAGCTTGAGATAATAGGAGGCTGCTGAAGAATACCTATCTAATCTCACAAGTCAGGAGTAGTAGCTATGTGTACAGAGAACGAAACTACCCTGCAAGGTAGACCAACATAAAGCAAACAAATTGGAGACCAACGCAAGACGCCCAAAGAAGTTAGAAACGGAGCATGTAAATGAAACAGTGTATGTACCTATTCTGGATCACGCAGCTTGCTCACAAGAGTTGAGATCAATCGCTGGCAAGTCCTGAACCAACACAACAAGATGCTATCTGAAAACAAGATTCCGTTCTGTTGCTGTAGGACTGAAGAGACAACTAGAAGAGGGTTGAATAGGCGTCACACAAAAACGATATTTTCAAAATCTTTTACCTCAAGATGTTCAAGATTCTTTCACTCCAATAGCTATGTGGAGCTATGAAGATCAGAGATAATCATTCAAATAAGAACCAGATAACAAAAAGATCAAAACTCGCTGAAATCCTCACTGGGCGGTTAGACCAGTGAATAGTAGCTGTCCGACCGGTGAACAGTAGCGGTCAGACCGAGAATAGTGCAGTCAGATTGATGAACAGAACGATCAGACCGGGAACAGTAAAATCAGCACAGAAACTGAATTTCAACACGATTTCGAAATCGCAAATTGATCCAACTTTTGATCCACAACTTCAAACTTCATGAAACTTGAAACATACCTTCCTCTAGGATGCCAGGAACCTATTCCAATTAAAAATCGTGAAGATCATTGCCAAAGTTCTGACCTTTTTCCGTTTGAGTGAAGGTTGCTCCAAAATCGGGCAAAATACGAAAACAGTGATTGAGAGGATTTTGTGGGAGGAATCAATTCAGGATAGTTAAGGATGGTCTCCCATACGTCCTAGCACTCTCAATCATAGGAAGAATCAAGCAAAAAGCCCTCAAGAGCCAAACCCCCTAAAATCACCATTTCTTTCACCAAAACCGGGCAAAATCAAAACTTAGATCCAAAAACTT
Organism: Ampelocalamus luodianensis; assembly: GCA_036346255.1. NCBI lineage: Eukaryota > Viridiplantae > Streptophyta > Magnoliopsida > Poales > Poaceae > Ampelocalamus > Ampelocalamus luodianensis. The sequence goes on from CM070622.1 coordinate 41,593,358, forward strand.
TCTCGTGGGTGGGTGATGATCAAGATGACCTTAGAACATATTCCACATGTCCCAGCAAGTAAGATCACAACAAGATCCCAAATAAAAACCTAAGGAACACTAAAAATCCCAAAGGCATCAAAGAGAGAGCAAGAATAAGAATGAACTTAACTTAGGATAAATCTTGCATAGATTGATTAGATAGATTATGTGATTACAGCCACTCCACCATAGAGGACAAAGCTCAACACTTGAGCACTCAAATCAATCCATCTCTCATGAACCCTAACCTCTCCACTTTCCTCTCCTAGCCCTAAATCCCAAAATTAGGGTTTCTAGAATCCAAAGGGTTGAGGGTGCACAACCAGCACCCTCCTCTTTTATAGTGGAGGCTAGCTCTAGAGAGACATCCCAAATGGGCACCTGTTAAGCCCACATATAAATGAGTTTCACCCGTGCACGCTTCTCAAAGCGTCATTTTCATCTTCTCTTGACCTAGACCAGTTCTCCTCCTTGCGCCGTCTTGCGCTGCGGTTTCTCCAAGGCCAAGAAGGTGGTTTCGCACACCACCACTTACCACTTTTCCGGTATAGGGTAATTTCTCAAAATGCCCCTCTACCGACCTTTGGCAATTCCTTCGCCTCGAAGCATCTCCCATGCCCCGTCATCATCCATGTGGCCCCCAATGACTTTCCACCAAGCCTTTCACGCGTCCAAATCCCACCGAACCGTCCTCGCTTGCAACTGGGACCAAGTCACTTAGCGCACCACATGTCTCACCATAACTATACCCGAGCTTCCTTGACTGTTCAGGACCTCAGCTCCTCCCAGAGCCTAGTCCAGACATCAACTCCTCCCTGAGTCTAGTCTCGGTCCACCTTGCCGCTGCACATCATGTTTTTCACCGGTAGCTTCCACTCCAGTTCCTTGTCTTCTCGCTTGTAAGCACCCCGCTAGTCTCAGTCATCTTCTATCACCACCTCGATCATTTTGGACCTCGGTTCTCCTAACCTAGTCCCGATCTAGTCTACCTTATCATGACCTAGCTCCGGTGTCCTACAACTATCACAAACAAGCAAACCGTTACGTAGCACCGCATGATACACACAATCATCAATTCACATAATTGATGAGGCATGAGCACATACCTTCACAAAGGCCTTTGCTCAAACTTTACCTTCTATGGTTCTAGTCCATCTTGTGCCTTGCTTGAGTCCAACCATCTCACTAGACATCCACGACCGTTCTGGACCTTGGTTCTCCTAACCAAGTTCCGATCCTCCTCGTCATTGACCATAGTTGACTCCAAGCTACCTGCACAATAATAGACCAAGCAACCATTTTTGGGTACAAGTTCTTCACAACTTGACCCATGTTAGCCAAAACATGTACCATGCAACATCTATGCAATGAGACCCATGAACTTGACCTAACCAAACATCATCGCCGCCAAGAAAGCTGACAAAATAAGACAAAACCCGCCCATTGGCTGGTCTGACCGCCCAGCTGGGACTTAGTCAAATACCTCCTTGAAATATGAAACCTCTCTGGAAATTTCAATTGAATAGAAATTTTGACTCGAAGCTCTAAAAAATATGAGACCAAGTGTAGAAGAAACCCCTCTCTTGCCTACACCCTCTATTTTTGACCCAGCTCAAAATTCACAACCAACGTTTTGGCCGGTCAAACCACCGCCCAACGGCTGGTCTGATCGCCAGCCACAAGCCAAAACCTTGGCCAGTCTGACTGCCAGAGGTGGCCGGTCTGACCGTTATCTTGGCTGGTCTGACCGCCTACAGCCTGACAGAACTTGAACTTCGCCGAAAACGAGTGTTTCAACAAACCTTCAACACCATTGCCAATTGTATCATCATCATAAGATCATGAGTATATGCCCATGATATCCACAGTTGTTGTCTTGTTTCTAACTAGTGATTGGTACAATGATCTTGATGCCTCACTACCACTTCCCTGCTGAAGAATGCAGTCTCTGTAACAACCAAGATATTGCTTGTGGGAGTACTAACCAAGTTTTGTTAATCTGCTAACTCTGCTAATGAGACCGACCCATTCCTCGTTGATCCGCTTCCATCAATGTAACAGCCCCAGTTTTAAGGAACAGTAATAATATGCTTTATGAACAGTAATGAGATGTTGTTCATAACATCACTGTTCATGTTTGAAATTTGAATATATTGTTACAATTTAAAACTTTCCTTTTTAGTCAAAATCCAAAACTTGTTTAAAGCTTCAACAGAAAATACCAGTCAATGTTAGTATTAAGACTGGGAAGTATTTTTATTAAAGCCTAGATAAATTATCATGGCCAAAAATAAATTTTGTTGAATTTTTAGAAATTATTTTGGCCTGGAGAAAATATTTGAATTTAAATAAACCTATTTAGGAAAATTGAATTATTTATGTATTTTAAAAGGTGAAACATTAGTTTTCAAAATTTATTTGGGGAATATATCATCCTAGTAGCATCCTTGCAAAATTTCATAATTTTACAAATTTATTTACTATTTTTAAAGCCTCAGTCAAACTTTTGGAGCTTTAAAATGATTTAGTCAACCTTGTCAACCTAACCCGAGTCGGTATGCACTGTAGCGACCGAGCCATATGGGTTTAGGTCTAAACCGACCGCACCCGACACGTTCGCGAGCATGCCCAAACCTCCAACGAACGCTAACCGTTGTTTCCTTGATAAACGGCCGAGATTCGCTAAGCCGCGCGGACTATCCACGTGCGCGAAGCAATTTCCACCGTTGGATTTTCATCCAACAGCCTTCGATCTCAACTCAAAATCCTAAACGTGTCTCAAATTTGTGGCCATTGATTTCCATGCGAATGAGCCGGATTCATTGGGCCGTTCGGGTCATCCCGATGAGCCACGCAATCCAGGCCGTTAGATCCAGATCCTGCGGTACGCCATTTTAAGAATATGCCATTTTTAAAATGGTAAAAGTCGAAATCAGCGATAGCCATTGGATTTTCAATAAGCGGGCTAGATCTATTGGGCCGTTCGGGTCGCTCAAACATCACGTGAATCTGAGCCATTGGATCCTCAATCAACGGACCAGATCTTGTGGGCCGTTCGGGTTGCCCGAACGCACCACTCAACCTCCACCGTTGGATCTGAATTGGACGAACCACATTGATGGGCCATTCGGGTCACCGGACTCCTCTTCACTCTCCGCCATTGATCTTAGATCCAACCGCGCCGCCCTTTTCGTGTTTGAAATCAAAGGCACACATTTATTTTTGGTCGTTCGATCTCAATCCTACGGTACCTATTTGACCGCATGCGCTTAGGGCCGGATCTTGGTGTGACCGTCGGATTAAAATCGTGTGGTCCATGTTGAACGATACTGGTTCGTTCTTCTAACGTTTATCTCTATCGCAACCGCCTATATCTAATCGGACGGTCGAGGATCTTTTGATATTGTGAGGGTGTGCGTTGTTGTGGCTGACAGCGGGGCCCGCTTGTCAGGGACGTCTCTCTCTTCCTCTTCTTGCCTGTGCTTCGCCGCCGACTTCGTTGCCGGAGAGGAGTGTCGCGCCGTGATTTTGGCAAATCTTTCCTTGACACCTGGCACTAAATTGCAACCGCATCATCTCTGGAGAGTTCCCATTTGCTCCAGTGGTTCAAACTCTATATAAACCCTAGCTTTTGGCTCACTGCCATTCTTGACCGTAGAGCTCTTCATCTTCCTTCTTCCCTTCTAGTGGAGTTTTCTTGCCCTCACGTCTTGCTTATCCATCTTAGTGCTTAATTCACCTTGTAATATGAGCTTAGCATCATTTGTAGGTTGAACCCGGTGCTTGTTCTCTATAACCAGAGCCGGATAAGTTACCTTTAGTGTTTGTTTTCCATGTTCTGGTAAGCTATGCCCTTATCTCCTTCCATCTTGAACATCTTAGGGATCTTAATATCATCTCTGAATCACTCACTAGTGCATGTGGTGCTCAAATCTTGCTTTGACTGAAAAGTTGCTTTTATAACTTTTCGGTCTTTCATGTCGTTTTCAAGATCTAGGGTTTCTAATGTCATCTTTTCAGTTTAACTAGGTCTTAACCTATACCTAGTAGCATAAGCAAAGGTTATCTCTGATCATCTTTTCAGTTTAACTAGGTCTTAACCTATCCCTAGTAGCATAAGCAAATGTTATCTCTGATCATTTTGCTTCCAAATCGAAAAAGGCTCTAAAACATCTTTCTGCTGTTTTGTTGGATAAACCGACAAAAGTTGTAGCAGGCCATTTATCTGTTAATCTTGCTAATTAGGGTTAGTAAGGTGTTGATCTAGGATATAAACTATCTTACAGATTAGGTTTAGCACCAGCAAGAATCTTATGTTCATGTGTATTAGTATTCAAGCAAAAATCTTCAACACTTGTTCTTGCTGTTTGCTGTCGGCTGATCCTGTTCAGTGCACAGCAAGACCTTCAAATGTTTATTTTGTCAATTAGTGAGTAAATGATGGGTTAGGCTATTACCCTAGTTATGAATACTTTTAGTCTAAGAAAAATATTTTACTTGATACATGTTTAGGTTACCAAACCACTCTGTTACACTCTGTCCTGATTTTTCAGTTTTTTCAAAATCTGAAAACTGTAACTTTAACCTAAACCCTAATTTCTGTCAATTAAAGGCAGTAGGTGGTAATATGGGTTATTATCTTTATTGGGGTAAATATAACTTAAGCATGTTGTTAACCATGCATTACCATCTTGATCATATATTTCTCTTTATCTTTTACTTGCTGTCAGTTCTTGTGTTCATTGGATTTTATTGTTTCTTTTTAGATTCTAGTTCTTCTGAAGTGATTAAATCTATTATTGAGCAACAAGAACCTGAACAAGAGGTGTATTATTACCAAGGCAAGCATCCTCTCTGCACCATGTTGATCCCAAAATTTTGTACTGTAGGTCTTCAAAACACAGTGATAACTGTTGCATGCTAATTTCCTAAAAAGTAATTGTGATCTGTTAGTAGCTAGTTATAACCTAACATTTGTGGCTTACCTTAAATATGATCATATACTCAAACTTAGAGTAGTGTTGTATACTACAGCACTTAATTTCAGAAATTGCTTAGTCATGCAATGTAGAACGTTAGTGTTTGACAAGCTTATCTTGTCAGACTTGGGGACAATAAATGAATTTTTATTTCTTTTGATCCTTTGTTCAGTCTTTTAAAACCAAAATGAAACCCAACTTGGTTTGACAATCTGATTTTAGATCTCGACAAGTGGATGCTAGTGATGGTGCCTTAGTGCACGAGATTTGGGAATTGTGGTAGTCTTGTCTGGATGGATTAAGGACTGAACAAATTGACTTGAGGATTCAAGCCCCAACGTACTTCCACACGCGGTATATGGGCGTTGTTTGGTTAAATAAAAGGTTGATGCTATTGAGTTGAAAACAGAGGAGTAAGGACATGTGTATTGATCTCATATGGCATAGATGCTTAAGTCTTCGGGCCGTGTCTTATGCCATGTGAATTTTTATATCAGTATCAGATGTTCTTAGAAGGGTGAGGGCGTATATGTGTTCTATCGCATGTACGTACCTTAAGGGTTCCGATTGCGATCTAGTATGTGTAGCGAACACAATCTGTATTTCTTTTGATTGGGTCGGCATTCCCGGCGCAACATGTGTGCCCCGGTTAAGTAGATGCTATCAGTCGTTGTTTAAGTGGGATTAGTTCACACATGGGTTGTCCAACTCAATAGTGTCAACTTGTTGAAAAATACCAAATCTTAGTTTCCCCGGTCGGCATACCAAAGGAAGTGTGTCATCATTCGGAGGCATCCGAATGCAACGGGCTGACTAAGTCGTGTGGGTAAAGATGTACACCCCCTGCAGGGTATTAAAACTATTCGAATAGTCGTGTCCACGGTTACGGACAATGCTTGAGTTGAATAGATCTTTGTATAGATTTTTGGGGCACAACTTCTGGTTGGGTATGGTTCGGTTTGAGGGTTACTCGTGTAATTTTCGTTCTGTTGATGGTGGCAGCCACTTTAATGTTAATTATGGTTTATCATTATGCTCTCTATCAATTACTGTTTTGAGTCCAAATTGGTTTTAAAGTTGCTTTACTAATACCTAGCATGTGTAGGGTTAAGAAGTATTGCTTTATGCAAAAACTGCAACCATACAACCTTCCTCTTGTAACCTTATGCATGTACAAATCCTAATCCTTTGTATAGGTTCTAACAAACACTTTCTTTTTAGTAATTTGTGTAAGTCTTGCTGAGTACCTTCCGTACTCAATGTGCTATAACCTCTTGTTGTAGGTGAAGATGGTTATTTAATCGAGATGCCCGTTAGCGCCAATCAGGGTGACACTAACGAGTGAAGCTATTTCTATCCTCCACGCAATAGCCTGAGGGTGATGGGGCCATTGGTGGTTTTAGTTGTTTAGTTTTGCTTCCGTTGTTAAACTTTTGTTGTGACCAAGTCACTTATATTGTAGAATTAAACCAAATTGTATCAACCTATGTTTAATTATGTAAATGTATGCCTTGTATGTGTGATGCAATGTTGTTTAAGGATATATGTGCAATGGTCATCACTGATCCCTCGGGCTTCAACCATTGTAAGACATATATCACGGAACTCGAATATTGGATTTGTTACTTGTTAAATTTATACTTCCATAGCATGATCTTTAATAAGGGAACTCCGAAGGGACAACTTTAGAATAACTGTTCACAAACAAGTTAATTAAGAATTATGCTGAAATATTATCATCAATATGATAATTTTAATTCGCACACTTCCAATATTCTTGTTAAATTTATACTTCTAGGTCCTTACAATCAACGAGGCTACAAGTAAGAGGAACACACCTGCAGCTTTGTGCTAAGAGAAGTTAATACAAGTGTTGCAAGCTAGGAATGTATACTTTGTGCCAAAGATAATTTTATTTACTATCCATATTAAACCTGAGCAAACCAGAGGCCTGGTTCGTGTCAGGTCAGCCCAGTTCGCCACCATGGCTCATTTTCTAAGACCCGTATTGGGTCCAAGCTGGGCCAAATTCGCTAAGGTCTAATTCGTACTTTATATACTAGTCAGGTGCTCGTGCGTTACAACGGAAATACGTATTTCGAACTAAATAATTATGTATCGTGTGAAGCGTACCAAGCTAAAGCTTTCTGAATGGGTATGTCTGGAGAAGCCCCCACCGGAAATTTTCCATAAAGTCATGAATGCAAAACAACTATGCGTTGAATTCCATGGCTCAATTTTTTTTTGTTGAAAAATTCTCAAACTATTGTTCAAAGCAAGCAAAAAAGTCAGACATGATGGTTCTTTCTACTGAAGGCATGCACACATTTGCAGTTAGAACCAATTATGTTTAAGGTAAATCAAAAGCCAAGATCGAATGATATTTTTTAGGTAAACCAAAAGCTAAGTGCCCATGCGATGTTATATGTAACATCCTAAGTTTTGGATTTTATTTGAAGCATTTAAAAATAAAATTATCCATTTAAAATTTCTTTGTTCAGTAAAAGCTTAATTTGAATTTTCTGAAAACAAAACAATTTAATTTGAATAATCTAAACTTCAGTTAAATTAAAAGTTATTTTATATTTCTAGGATTTTTTGGTGTGTATTTGCTATTTTCTTTGAGCTTGGTTTTATTTAATTCAATTTCCTAAATTCGAAAATCCTTTTTTTTTTTGCGGAATTTCCTTTCCGAGCCAATTTCTTTTCCTTTCGGCCCATTTTCTTTTCTTTCCCACTGTCACATTTTCTTTTTCTTCCTTTTCTTTCTTTTTCCCTTGCCGCCTTGGCCGGCTTCCTTCCTTCTTTCCCTCGTGCACCAGTGCCAGCCTACCTCCTCCCTTCCTCCTTCCTTCTTACTCCCACCTACCTCGCCGTGTCTGAGACGGATATGAGCCGCGCTGGCTTCCTCTCAAACACTCCAGCCCCGGCCTTTATAAGTGTGCCTCCACGTGAAAACCCTTGCCTCGACCTCCTCTCCCAAAACCCCAAGCCGTCGGCCCCAATTTCGTGTTCTTCGCGCTAAATCACCGCTGAGATGCCACCGGCCGCCTTGGTGCTTCTTTGCACATTCCGAAGTCGTCAAAGCCTCTCCGGTAGTGCCTCCGCCACCATTGATTTCACGTGTCCGTGTTCTACGTCATGCTCCCATCCCCTTCGCCTGGGCATTACCGAGTCGTTGTCGCCCTCGTCTTCTTCAAAATTGGCCGCCAGCACCATCCTCGATCTCCTCACAGATGAGCTCTCCCGCCCTCCCTTGTGCGTCATGCCTCGTTCACATGTGTCATCCTCCGATCCCCACCTCTCTCTTGTTCTCTTCGTCATCGTGTCGTGCTGCCACCACCCTCCTCCTTCGTCGCCAGCCACCTTCGTCTCGCTGTCGCTCTGACCTCCCTCCGACCATTCCATGGTGCCCCCCCGTGTTCCTTGCGCCGCTGCCATTCCCGTGCTTGCCTCCTTCCTCTTTGGGCGCTGTTGAACCACCACCGTTGTCGCTTGGCCTTACCTCCTTTTCGTCGTCGCCGCCATCACCTCCAATGGCATCCCCACCACCCCGGCAACCCATTTTGCCCCTTGGCCGCTTCTCTCTCGCCACCGCTCACTATCGACACTGCGCACCAGCGCTGCCATCTTCGTTCTCTGCTTCGGTTCCCTGTAGCTCCTCCTCTCTCTCTCTTACATGCGGGTCCCATGTGTAAGCCTCTCTCTTTCTCTCTCTCACAGCCCGATCCCATATGTCTGTATTAAAATTTCTTTTCCTTTAGAAATTTAATTCTAAATGAAAATCCTTTTTCCCTGCTGACGTCATGCTGACGCAGTAAAGTAGAATTTCTTTTTGAAAGAAAATTCTAAAACACATAATAGTATTTTCTCTCTGTTTTTCCTTTCCAGCAAATCTTTCGAGAGTTTGTTCTCCTTTGTTCGAACTCTGATTCAGTCCGTTCAATTTCCTAAATTCATCTAAAATCGAGCTCTTTCTTTTAGAGTTGGTTTTGCTGTTTTTGGATTTTTTATTTTAGATTTATTTGTGCTTCGCTTGTTGTTTTCTCTCTCGTTAGGCGATCTGTTTCAAGGAGTAGGAGCAGAAGCAAGCTTTGAAGATCCAAGTGTGGTAACTAAGCAAAGCCAAGACAAGTCATAGTCCTTTGATTATATTGAGCTTATGATTTTGAAATTATATTGTTTTATATCAAATTGCGTTCTATCTTTATATCAAATGTTTTGGGAGTAGTTAATCACCCATTTGTCACTACGCGTCCATTGATTATTTGAATACCATAAATCATTTATCACCTTAGGTTGGTTAATTTTAGTTGGACATATTTTGTATCACCAACATGGGTTATCGTAGAGATATTTAGTCATGTTTAGCTACAATAGGTTCATGATCACATGTTCAATAATGTTTAATTTGACTTAATGATATATGAAATTGTGGTGCGATGTCATTGTTGTGCAACTGTGGTGTGATGTCAATATTGTGTCGATTGTGGTGCGATGCCGCTATTATAAAATTGTGTGCCATGGTAGGGATTGCTATTGGTTTGGTTGAACAAAATAATTTACGCTCAGGCAAGTGGTCGTGTTGTAAAGGGGATGCGTGAGGCATATTGTTTCGGGATAAGGTAGTCTCGCCTGAGTAACTTGTCAAGAACTTAATCTTGCATGCCATTGAAGTGCAACCACATGTCCAGTATGAGACGGACATGGCTAACTAATTAGCAATGTTTCAATTCTAGTTCTGTTTTTGGAAGCATGAATTCTGGGGTGGATATTCACAATGGCACAAGAGGGGGTGGATATTCAATGCGTGATGACATTCAGTGTTGAAACCGTAGTGGGCAGAACTGGGTTAGGAAGGTGCTTTGTAAAGGCCTTGTGATAATCACTTAGTCGCGCATATTCGAAAGTGTGTGTACGGACATTATAAGTCGATTTATCTCTTGTGGGTAAAGCTGTATGACCTCTGTAGAGTTAAGACTATTTTAACCACCGTGTCCATGGTCATGGATATGCTCGGAGATTTCACACGAGAGATAGAGTTTCTTTATAAAAATGTGTCGGTTGGTAAATGAGAGATTCACTAGTGAATGTGATGTTCACATGGTGGATGGTATATTCACTTGGTGGTTTGGTTGGGAAGTGAGCGGGAGGTTCACTGTTTACTTCAAAGCAAATTGTCTATTTATTTATTATTCTTTTCAATTACATATTTCAATCTATTTACTATATTTACTGTCAATACTGTTTTCTGCAAAAGAACCATACAACTAATCCTTTGTTTAAGCCCTGCATGATTAATTGCATATTGTTCCCTACGACTTATTGAGTACTTTATATACTCACGGCTTTAAACTTTGTTGCTCAATTGAAGAATATAAAGCTACTCAAGAGTTCTACGAAGAAGAGTTTTGTGAAGGCTTTGTGAATTAGGATGCATTCTCCACTCGATTGGCTGTGGGCATGTTGATTGGCCTTTCACAGTTTTTTCGGTCCGCTGCAAGAGTTTATTTGTTTCTTTAGCCCTGCGTGGTAAATTAAGTAAACATTGACCATAAGGTTCAGTTATTATTACTACTTGTTATTTTGATATCTTTTTAGTTAAATCGATAAATAGATGGTATTTCATCGATGTTTTCGGTGTGAGCTAGCTACCAATTTGGAAAGAACATTGCCCACATCTAGACATGAGATTCACTTATTCATAAAATAATTGAAATGAAAACAGACGAAATAAACTTGAAGCATTAAGTGGCAATATATCAATACATTCATAAATATAATGGCTCATTTTCGTGGCCAATTTTCTCATATAAGTTATTTTTCCAAAGCCCTGAGGAAAAAAAGTAGAAATCCTAAATTCTTTCCAAAACATTTGGGAGAGTTCAGCACTGACTATTGCTATGTAATTTCTCCTATGAGATGAAATAAACAATTGAATCATAAAGCACAATCACACAGGCTTGCTTCAACATCTCGCATCACAAAGTTTCCATGACGGCCAACAAAGAGGCTATTGACCTCAACCACCTAGGATCCATAACTCACCCCTCGACACCAGGGCATCTTGCTACTTCTCAGCCCCTCACTGTACTAACTCTCACCCTCTTCTTGGACTAGGATAGCCTTAGTCATGACAAATCTGCACATAAGAACTAAAGGTGCTCAAATCAAGAACTGAATACATCAAGAATTGAGAGAATTAGAGTTCATAAGTATACATGTACATCATTTATCAGCAAACATTTTAATTTCCCTTGAATGTTCCCTCATCTACTGTATATCTGGTTATATCTACTGCATCTCTTGTTATGCTATCTCAAAAAAGGACATAATGGTAGAAATCTGCAAAAACCTGCAAAAACAATAAGCACTTTAAATCAATAAAATTATGGATGGTTGCAAATCCATAATGGATTTATCAAAATTATAAAAGTACTTGCTCCGTCATGTGATCAGGTAAAAAATTACATCATTCAAAATTTTCACAGTTTGGTATCTCCTACTTGGACAAAGGAACTAACAACTAAGAGAGCAAGAGTTCAATGAGAAAGTGCAAACTGCAATGGTAGATAACCACTTAAAATTATAGGCACATCTAATTACTCATATCTTAACTCTTAAGACATTCATGTCGAACTTGTTAAGTTTTACAGAGGCTAAAATATAATTATATATCAAATAATCTCTACTCAATGTTTAACTCCAAAAAATATATTTAATGGTGCTAAACCACACGAGTACGATCTTCAGGGAAGACAGTGCCATGAGTAGAAATTCACATTGGGTAGGCATCAGGTTCCTGATGAATGGGATCACGTGCTGCCTATCCCAATCTTGACACCCAAGCCATGCCCTTCCATCCTTGCATGACTGTGCCTCCCAACTTGCATGAACAGTGCCCGACTAATCGCCTCACTAGCTCGCCTGCTGCTATGCCACACGTCGCATGCCTACTGTCTCAGGCCTGTGCGCCTCACCGGCACCCTACAACGTGGGATTGTGCCGGGGGGAGGGGGGTTGGGTAGCTGGTGCTTCCATCCCGACTGCCCCGGTGGGTCCTCTATGGCCTACCTCAATGATGATGATGCCATTGACGTGGTACACATAAAACACTGAGATAAATAAAATCGAGAGGGTCTAACATACCAATTTTAGTGTCTTTTTGAAGTTTTTTTTTAAAAGGAACCATTTGAATTTTATTGAACTATTTAAAGCTTAAATTTCATTTTCAGAAATGAAAACAATTTAAAATGAATAAATTAAACTTCAATTAAATACAAAAATGATTTATTCGAGTTTCTCAGGTTCTAAGGTTTTTTTTTTATGAATTTTCTTGGATTTTTGCAAGTCCATTTCCTATTTATTTGGGCTCCATTCATTTAACCCATTTTTCATAATTTAGAAATTTATTTAAAATTTTCATTTTTCTCCTTAGGCCGACTTCCTTTCCGAGGCCCATTCTTTCTTTTTCCCTCCTTTCGGCCTGCCACTCGAGCCGGCCTACCCGGCCCACCTCCCTCCTCCCCGCCTTGCTCTGCCTCCACCCGAGCCCATGTCATGCTGGTGTGCGTGCCATCTTTCGCCAGGCGTCGCCGAGACGCCGGCAACACCGCGCGCTCGTGCCGCCGCCGCCATGGTGCCGTCCCAGCCGCGCCACCACCACCCGAGGACCACCACCCCACCGCCGTCCCATTTTGCCCCTCGCCGACCGCTTCAGCACCGCAGCTTGCCGTCGACGCCATGCGCCCGAGCCGCCACTTCCCTTCCTCTGTTTTCCCTCTGCTCTTCTCTCTTAGTGACAGATGGGCCTACCTATCACACCCCTTCTCTCTTTCCCTTTATCTCACTTGGAAGTGGACCCCACATGTCAATCTACCTTTTCTTTTATTAATTCAGCTGAAGGAATATTCTATGGAATATTCCTTTCCTTCTCAATTTTTAGCAATTTTCATTTTCGATAAACTTCGGATGTTCATTTTCTATCGTACGAACTCTGATTCAATTTATTCTTCTTCCTAAATTCATCTAAATTCTTGATGTTTCTCTATACCTATTTGATATTTTATGGATTTTATTTGGATTTATTGTTAGTTATTTATCTCATTTTGTGCGTATAAAGTCTGACGTTGCCGAAGCCAGCTTGGACTAGTTTGCAGGAGTAACTCCAATCTTCGATGAAGGCAAGTTGTAGCCCTTTGATCATGTTGTACGCAGTATTGCAATATTATATTGTTTTGTATCAACATGCATGCTAATTTTATACCAACTATTTTCGGGAGTAGCTAATTACCTAATCGACATTACGCCACCTTGATTATTGTAAATGCCATGTATCTTTGACACCATAGGTTGGGTTGTTATTAGCTGGACATATTTGAAATACCAACATTGGTGACGTAGTTATGCTTATCGATGCACTACTACAGAAAAAGTCTTCACAGATGGTTCAAAAACGTCATCACAGACGGTTTCGTGAGCCGTTTGAGTTATGGGTCAGTAATGATATGAGGTTATCACAGACGGTTATTAACTCAAAACTGTATGTGATAGTTGACTATCACAGACGGTTTGTAGATGAAACAGTCTATGAGAGATGATGTATCACAGACGGTATGTCCTAAGGAACCGTCTGTGATATTCTTTTGTATTGCTAAATCTATTTCTGTTTATTGGCTAGCCTTAGAAAATGTTAGCCATGCCCTCTGAAACAAGCTAAAACACAACAAGTTGTATACATGCAATTCACATTCATTTCAAAAACAAGCATATCCAAGTCGCATTCATTTCAGAAACAAGCACATCCAATTCACAAATCAATTAACTAAAATTAACCATTCATGTACATTTACACACATGTACCATTAAGTTCAATCTTATCCCAATCAAGTTCAATCTATATTGTGGAACTTCCCATCTAGATTTATGACCTCACGGTTCAAGAATGCCGCAAACTGTCCTCGAATGTTTATGAGCTGGCCCTGTTCCAACACAGTTGTAGTGATGCTCGCAACCTGTCACTAGAAAGATTAAATTAGTGCATATATAAATTGATAAGTATGAAATAATTATTGCAAGATTGACAAACCTGAGGATCATTGCTTCGCGAAACCGACAAGTAGTTCCATGTTGTGGCAAACACAGTATCCACAGAGGTTGCAGCCCGGCGGCTACTAGTGGCACTGTAAAAATAGAATTGGTTAGTTCGTGAGGCATTACTATGAAGTGTTATATAGGATTAATGTGCACTAGCTAGCGAATACCAGGAATTTTAGATCGTGTTGCAGGATCCTTCCCTTGGATTTCCCTCCTTTAGCAAAGTACATGGCGAACGACCTACGTGATTCCAAGAAGTTAGCCTTAGCCATTGCAAAGAAAGGAAAGACTACAATAGAGTTTCTATGGAGAAAATGTGTTTACCTGTCGATTCATTGTTGGACAACTGTGAAGTCATGTTTGGCCCTCTGTAGGGAATCTAGGTATATTACTAACGAGGATTAAAACCTCTATGTATTATTTTTAATACATAAAAGACCATACGTCTTCATGGTCGTAACCCCTAAGGTTCACGACCTCATTGGTTGTAGAGATTCCAGAGGTTTCACAATGGGTACCGTGGTCGGACGAGGCCCTGTGCCTAACGTCCGACCAGCGAACTGCTCGTACAGGGTATGAACTGATGTTTGGAATTGATTCTAGGTATATTCTCTACCGTGTGATGAGTGGAACACGTGCGTATATTCCATACCACACGATGTTTCTTATCCTAAAACACTTATGAACAACCACCATGCGGTTGAGTATCTCACAAGCATACAACCGCCGAACGGTTGATTCTCCATCAACCGTCATCCCGCTCCGACCAGTCGCGACGCTTCACAACAGACGTCTTCTCCAGAAATAATTGCCACCCCATCAAGAGCTATTTAAAGATGGAGCACGGACGGAGCAAAGGAGTCTGGGATCGGACTAAAGCATAGACATTAGATTTGTGTTTTAAGTCTGACATTTTAGCATAACAAGCAGTGTTCTCAGTGTAAACAGGAGTAGTTCACCATCTAGTTAGAAGGCATTCCCTGTAAATTCCAGTTCATATTAATAAAAGAGCAGTCCTATTATCTCCCCATAATTTCCACGTCATTCTCTCCTATTCTTTTCGTAAGATCGACGTCTTGATCGTCGACAGCGGCGCCGTCCGTGGGGAGCATGGCGTGGAATCTTGGAAGAAGTTCTTTGCTCATCAAATCCTTGTCCATTTTCCCATTTGTAATCGCTCATGCGGTTATGGCAGGAAGTTGGGACGAGGAAAACTGGTTCGACCTAGCGGACTACTACAACCTCGACATGGACGCATGCATTCTCACCATGCAGGAAAACGGAGTCTCTTCATCATCCTCCTCCTCCGCCGGTTCGCCCATCGCAGATATCAGTGAGGTCGACCGGATGGATGAGGATACACCGCTACGATCAATGACGGTTTCAGAGGAAGTGCTTCCGACCAGTTCGAAACACCCAAAAACCTCTGCAAGCCTGGACTTTTCGACCGGCAAAAAAGGTGACGGAAATTCAACACCACAATTCGAGGATCACTATACCCTTGATGCGATCATGGTTGACAGGTACTCACCGACGACTTCTAGCAATTCCAGGAGCCAACCGACATCTGGTGATGGTGTCGATGAAACCCCCACTGGTCATAAACCAAGCGGGGATGATAAGGCTCAGCATACGATCGGTAATCCAACGGATCAGGTTGAGACCATTACGAAGATCTCAGGAAGTGCTGATTATCGACCACTCTCCATCATGGAAGCTTCTTGTAGAAGCTCTGAAAGGCTCTCCATCGATTACGATGGAAGCTCATCGGAGGATCACTCCTGGAAGCACGAGGTCAATGCAATCGGAGATACAAATCAAAATGTCGTGTACGGTCCTCCATACGTTGCCTCGCCACCACATAATAATGGAGATGGTACAAGCGGTCAGGTACCAAATGCCAGAGGTAACAGAACTGGTGGATGTCCATTAGTTAATTCGCCTAGTTCTGCCCCAGCCAATGTAAGGGACCAAGCAAGACCGACCAGGAGGTCGGGGGGTTCAGGCCATTAGACACCCTCTTCTGGCAGAAACCCTTTGAGACCTTCGGTAACAGTACAAAACCTGCAGTGAGTTAGAGATATTTTAAGTACTTCTGACCCTACTTTGGCAGAGACTCCAGGTTTTGTCCAACTTGTAGGTCAAGTATCAGAAATTATCCAACAGACTATGCAGCGCACATAAGCATATCGGGAACAAAGACACTCGCAAAGTCAGACCATGACTTCATCCCAGCACTCTTCCCGCACCAGGGGCCAGCATGGTCATGTTGAAGACCAGTTGATACCAAGACCACCTCGACGATTCTGACCAACGAGTCATGAGGGGAGAAGGCTGTTCCAATAATCCTCAACCTCACTTCGTTAAGAGGAGCAATCGCTTGGACCTGATGATCTTCGACATCATCTGAATCAAGCAAGCGGTCGGAGGCGTCCTATCAACGTCCACGACCGAATCGGGACACCGGAGCACCGACAATCTAATCTTAGAAACCGGTCTCTGACCGATTATAATCCGGCACCTTTCCAAAGAAGGCGCCATGAAACTATCACAAGATGTCGAGCCTTCTCCGCAGGGCTCCAGGCTGTGCGTTGGCCGAATAGGTTCCGACCAGCCAATTTGGACAAATTCAATAGGACTCAAAATCCTTTGGAATTTCTCCAGATATACACCACCGCCATCAGAGCCACTGGTGGTGATGAAAATGTAATGGCTAACTATCTTCCCACGGTATTAGAAGGATCACCGGTCGTGGTTACTCAACCTACTGGTTGGGTCAGTGTATACTTGGGAGCAACTTTGCGACCTTCTGATTGCAAATTTTCAGGGTACATACGATCGCCCTGGAAAGGTGGACGATCTCCATCGAATCGGCAAAATCTAACGAGACTCTCCGGCAGTACATCAAAAGATTTAGCTAGGTTCGTAATTCAATACCAGAGGTTGCAGAATCTTCTGTCATCCAAGCCTTCAAAGCAGGATTAAGAAGCCGAAGGTTTACGGAGGATTTAGCTATACATCCCCCACGAACAACCATCGAGCTTTTCGATATGGCTGACAAGTACGCGACCGAAAGCGAGGCGGTTGAGTGGAACGAGACCATTGATCGAAAAGATAAAATCCCCCAATCTGGCTTAGATAAGACAAAAAGGAAGCAAAAGAAGGCTCTCAAGAAAAAGAGACACCGCAAAACCGACGATAAGGAGGTTCTTGCGGTTCCTGAAAAATTCACCAAGGGAAGAAGGGATTATTCTGGCCGTGACAAGGCTAAAGCCCCGATCAATGAATACAAGAAAAGTAAGAAGTGGTGTCCTCTTTACCAGCAAGCGGGACACGACTTACGTAATTGCCGTGCTTGGCAAAAGAAGCTGGAAGATTATTATGCAGGTAAAGGTCCACTCCTCTCAATACAAGAGCTCGGGGAGACAAGCTCCAAGAAGGACAAAGACGGTGACGAAGAAATGGAGTACCAAGAACCTCAGCACACTGTCGACATGATCTTCGGTGGATCTTCTTCGTACGAGTCCAAACGTCATCTGAAGGCCATGGAGCGGGAAGTTAACCTTACCGAACCTTCGATCGCCGTTAAACCTTCAAGGTGGTCGGAGATAATAATCTCCTTCACCAAGAAGATTGCCCTATCCCTTCGACTCGACCTGGTAGAATCCCTATTGTCGTTGAGCCTACTATTAGTAACTGCAAGGTTAATCAGGTCTTGATAGATGGGGGTAGTTCTTTAAATATTTTATTTGCAAGCGCATTGGAAGACATGCAGATTCCCAAATCCAAGGTAAAACCTGTGAAATATGTCTTTCATGGCATAGTTCCTAGATCTACCACCAAGCCAATAGGGCACTTGTCCCTACTAGTTACGTTTGGAACACCTGACAACTTCCGGACAGAAAAGATTTCATTTGATGTGGTAAATTTTGAAACCGCATATAATACAATCCTTGGTCGTCCGGCCTTAGCAAAATTCCTGATAGTCACGCATTACGGTTATCAGAGTTTGAAAATGCCAGGACCAAAGGGGGGTCATCACGGTTCGAGGCGATCAAAAAATAGCCTACGCATATGATCGGAAATGTTTGGAACTGGTCGACGAACTTCCGACTAGGGGAACTAACACCACTACTATGCCGGTAAAGCACTCGAGACCAAAGATGACACCAAAACCTTCCGACCAGATAAAAGAGGTACAACTCGACGAAAGCGCTTCTCCAGAGGGTGCCAAGATACTGGTCGGAGCAGGACTCAACCTTAAATAGGAATTGTTG
Organism: Ampelocalamus luodianensis; assembly: GCA_036346255.1. NCBI lineage: Eukaryota > Viridiplantae > Streptophyta > Magnoliopsida > Poales > Poaceae > Ampelocalamus > Ampelocalamus luodianensis. Next base: position 41,611,731 of record CM070622.1, read on the forward strand.
CTCATCTCCTTCCTCCGAGCAAACCAGGATGTATTCGCCTGGCAGGCATCTGACATGCCCGGAGTCCCCAAGAAGGTGATCAAGCATAGGCTAGCCTTGTAGCCTAACAAAAAACTGATCAAGCAGAAGCTGAGGCGTTTCGCACCTGATCGGAAGGAAGCAATCCAGTCGGAGATTGACAAGCTTCCCAAAGTTCGGTTCATTCGTGAGGTCGACCACCCAGAGTGGCTCGCCAATCCTGTAATGGTTAGAAAAGCCAATGGAAAGTGGCGAATGTGTATAGACTTTATAGATCTCAATAAAGCTTGTCCGAAGGATGACTTTCTCCTTCATTGCATTGATCAACTTGTAGACTCTACTTCCGTGTGAGTTGTTAAGTTTTTTAGATGCCTACTCAGGGTACCACCAGATTAATATGAGTAAAGAAGATGAAGAGAAAACTTCCTTCATCACTCCATATGGTACTTACTGTTATGTAAAGATGTCATTTGGTCTCAAAAATACTGGTGCAACATTCCAAAGGTTGATGCAAAAAATATTTAGTCCGCAGATAGGTCGGAATCTTGAAGCCTACGTTGATGATTTGGTCGTAAAAAGCATCAACGCCGGCGATCATATTCCAGATTTACAAGAGACTTTCAATAACTTAAGAAGCCATAACCTTAAGTTAAATCCAGAGAAATGTGTATTCGGAGTTTCATCTGGAAAGCTTCTTGGCTTCCTGGTTTCGGCTAGGGGCATTGAAGCAAACCCAGTAAAAATCACCGCCATCGATCAGATACGCCCTCCGACCACAAAGAAGGAAGTTCTGGTTAACCGTCAGATGGCGCGCTAAGTCGTTTCACAGCGCGGTTAGGTGAAAAAGGACTACATTTCTTTAAGCTTCTCTGGAAACATGCAAGTTTCTAATGGACTAAAGAGGCAAGCAACGCCTTCAAAGAACTTAAACGGTACCTTACGAATCCCCCAATCTTAGTTTCTCCAAGACTGGGAGAGACATTGTTGATTTACGTGGCCGCAACGCCACAAACGGTCAGTGGTGTGCTAGTCGTAGAACGTGACAATGTCCAACGGCCGATATATTACGTAAGCGAAGTCTTTCATGGACCAAAGGAAAGATATCCACAGGTACAAAAGCTGCTCTATGGTCTCCTTATGGCTTCAAGGAAACTAAAGTATTATTTTCAGGCTCATAAAGTGGTCGTACCAACTGGGTATTCTCTTGGTCAAGTCCTAGGAAACAGGGAGTCTTCAGGACGAATAGCAAAAATAGGCAGTTGAGCTTGGGGCGTTTGACCTCCTTTTCATCCCACAAACAGCAATCAAGTCCCAGGCAATAGCACAATTCATTGTTGAATGGACAAACCCTGAACCCATCCAAGGACCCGAGTACGAACACCACGATGAGTGGATAATGTACTTTGATGGTTCCTTGATGCTCCACGGCTCGGGGGCTGGGGTCGTCTTGATTTCCCCTACTGGCAAACAAATAAAGTACGCCATTCAGTTAAACTTTCCTGCTATTAACAATGTGGCAGAATATGAAGGTTTGCTGGTAGGACTTCGAGCAGCTCGGGATTCGCAGATTACTAGTGAAAGGCGATTCTCAACTAGTAGCGAATCAAGTAGGGAAAGAGTATCAGTGCTCTAGTACCAAGATGTCATCATATCTGGCAGAAGTACGGAAACTCGAAAAGCATTTCTTCGGTTTTCAGATCCAACACATTCCTAGAAAGGAAAACTTTCTGACAGACCAGTTGGCACGGATGGCTTCTACAAGGATATCCATCCCGCCCAGAGTTTTTCTCGAGAAACTCGATTCACCCTCGGTGGTCAAGCCTTTGGTGGACATAGATGTTTGCAAGGAGGTCGCACACCTCGATTCTAAAAACATGGATGCTCCACAGGTCGATGATGGTTGGCGCCATCACGATTACGGTAGAGATTGGATGACATCGATCTACAATTATCTTCAGCATGACCTCATTCCAGAAGATGATGTAGAGGCTGATCGTATAGCATGAAAAGCCAAATCATACACTCTTATTGAACATACTTTGTATAAGCGAGGATCTCACGGAGTGTTGATGTGATGCATATCTCAACTGGCTGGCATTAAGTTGCTAACCGAAATTCATGGAGGAGTCTGTGGAGCTCATCATTCCTACAGAACGCTGGTCGGTAAAGCCTTCGGACAAGGATACTACTGGCCAACTGCCCTTCATGATGCAAAAGAGCTGGTGACGAAGTGCGTACAATGTCAGTTTTATAGCCGACAAGTACATCAGCCATCCCAAGCTTTGCAAACAATCCCTCTTTCTTGGCCTTTTGCAACCTGGAGACTAGACATTCTAGGACCTTTCCCAAGAGCACCCGGGGGCTTTGAGTTCCTTTTCATCATGATTGACACGTTCACTAAATAGATCGAAGCCGAGCTAGTTGTGAAAATTACAACTGAGGCTACCAAGAGGTTTCTCACAAAAACTTGATCACACGATTTGGTGTACCCAGTCGTATAATCACGGATAATGGTACCCAATTCTCAAGCAGTAATTTTTAAGAATTCTGTGACGACCTAGGTATCAAGATACATCACGCTTCTGTTTCTCATCCACAGAGTAATAGAGCAGTTGAGCGAGCCAATGGTATCATAATGCAAGGAATCAAACGACGAGTTTTCGACCAGTTAATTACACGGTCAGGGGCTTGGGTTCAAGAACTTCCTTCTGTGTTATGGGCCGTTCGTACCACAACTAGTAGTGCGACCGGTGAAACACCATTCTTTTTGGTTTATGGGGCTGAAGCTATGCGTTTTAATGAAAAATTGGTTCTGCTCGGACTGATTGTTTTAATGAAAACGATCAACATGAACGACGTCTTGATGACATCAATTTCCTTGAAGAGCGACGGAATCAAGCCTTGATACGATCAGCAATCTACCAACAAGCCATGCGTAGGTACCACAGTGGTAAGGTGCAACCTCGCAGCCTAACTTTGGGTGATCTGGTTCTCAGAAAAATTCAGAACCAAGCGAGTCGCAACAAACATTCACCCAAGTGGGAAGGTCCATACACTGTGATCGAAGTCACCTAACCAGGTTCGGTACGATTAGCTATGTCGGACGGGCAAATCTTGTCTAATTCTTGGAATATTGATCAATTGCGTAAGTTCTTTGTATAATTTCTTTTATTTATTTCATTTCATATTTCAATAAAGACGCATTTCCTTTTCAAGATAAGTATGGTTGTTTATAATTATTGTTCGTTGCTAATGATCACATATCATTATTGTTGACGTTGGTCGGAGAAGACACTCATTCTCTCCGATATCCCTTTACAAAAAACCAGGAGGGATCTCTATTACTCATTGGTTATGACTTAATTGTCAGATGCCAAACCGGTCTTAGTCGTGATCATTGCTTCAATGATTCCCACGCATGACCACATACTCTTTTCTCAAAGAAACATACGAGTATAAGGAGCACAACTCAGACAATTTATATGGTTTTGTTATTCCTCGAGAATTCGAAGATTACTATTCTAATTCAACATTCTATTCTACTCTTGAATGGCTACTGGTCGGGACACGGAAAGCCTCCTAGTTGAAGTCTCTCCTCTCTGCACGTGGTCCTGCCCACTAGAAGGAGCTTCCTAGCGACGGTTCTTTTCCTACGATCCTCGCTGCCAGTCGGACTTGAGCATGAGCACGTTTCGCGAAATATTTTACAAATCTTCAATTCTTGGGATTCATTACGACCAGTTTCGAATAATTTATATAAACAAAGATACTTATATTTTCCTTTTTTGCATACTTTCTTCTCATCAAAGCAAGTCTTGTTATATCTTCAGACTATATGTGGTATCTCACAGTGATTCGATAATGGACAAGATCTAGACTAGTCGAAATCATAAACCGGTTCCGACCACATGATTTCCTAGTGTTCACTAGATCATTTTTTACAAACATTATCATCACATGTACCATGGTCGTAGTTATTGCTCAATTTCTTGGTCTACTGCTTCTTTAGTAAAGTTCATCTACTAATATAAGCAGTCGGAGGCTAGAAAATATATGAGTTTTTAATAACATCGATAAGACAAAATAAGAACTTCATTGATGATAAAAGGTAAGTTTTATTTACAAATTCTAAATTTTACATCCATCTACTTGTTAGAACCACTGGACTGGTCGTTGCGTGATGGAGATCCGATTTCCATTTCCTCCGCAACTTTCTCTCTGAGAGGCCTTACTTCCTCGAGAAGTTTGGTTGCTTCATCTTCGGAGCAGTCGAAGTCTTCTTCAATAGCTCCAAGATGGACAGAGGGGTCGGAAGCCTTCAGTTTCGCCAAGGCAACACTCACTCCATTCGTAATAGCTTCCTTCATCGTCCTAGCATGGTTCTCTCGAAAGAGTGTTATCACTTTCTTGAGATCTTCGAGTTGATGGCCAAAAAAATTGATTCTCTCTGCAGGGTCTTTTAGAATGGGCAGTTACGTTCCCGACCCTAGGTCGAAAAGCATCTTGTTCAGAGCCTTGACTTTGTCTTCAAGACTCCGATCAAATTCAGCTCCTTGGCCACGCTCAAACTCGAGAGTTTTTTTCCGCTTGTTCAAGTGCTTGAGTTTTTTCTACACGAGTGGATAAAAAGAAGTCAACATACACTTTAAATTGGAGTCATGGAATACTGGTCAAGTCTACGACTAGTAACCTTTGATTTTCTTCTCACAAGAGTCGAAAATCTCCTTTTGTTTGGTCATTGCATGCACAATCGACCGGTCTTTATTTTGATTTTCTTCTTTAAGAAGTTAGTTACAAAGGGTGATAGGATGATAAAATATAAGAAGACAAGTTAAAAGAGAAAAGTTCTTACTTCTCAAATCGGAGTGTTTTTGCTCCAGATTTTTTATTCGTTGGGTCAGCTCTCCGACCACAGCGTAGTTCTCGACCATATGCTACAAAAAGAAGTCCCTTTCATTGATAAGTTTTCAAAGAAACTTCAAAAGAAAAGAATTATGAAGATGGTCGTAAAACACTTACCTGAATTGCCACGTCATTATATTCGGCAAAAATCATATCTAGACCCGTCTCAATTTGACGGTCCGATATCTTTCCCAAGGCCTCGTCAAGTTCCTTATCCTCGATAAATCGGGGGGAACTTGTTAGCTTGAGGAGTATTTCCAAGGGGATGTGGAACCTATTGAGGATCTCCAGGGATGACTACCTCCAGAGATGGAGTGAGAATCACTAGCGGATCCTGAGCAGATGTCGGTACCGATACCCACTCGGGGGCTTCTTTAGCCACTTCATCCTCTGTGTTCTTAGCCTGAGGAGTGTCCTGATCAGAAATCTCCACGACCACCTCTTCCCCAGGAACTTTTTCCTGAGAAGTGTTCTGGTTAGAGACGACTGGAACACCAGAAGATCTACGAAAGAAGAAAGTAAGGAAGATCAAGGTTCCAACATATCAAAAATATTCAAGGTATGTATGTACATGACTTCTTCATTTAGATATACCTAGTCGATTTTTTTAGTTTAACCTTGTAACGCATCGGAGTAAAATTCGTTGCGCTAGCTTTCCTCTTCTTCTCAACCAATTTCACCAGTTCTGAATCGGCAGGGTTGATTAGATCTTGCACATTCACTGATTGAAAATCAGAAGCAATATCCACGACCAGTTGGTCAAGGATAAGGTCCCTGGTCGCCAGGTCAGTGGGTGTAGATTCATCGACCTCCAAAACAAAGAGCCGATGAGCGATCGGCGGTCCTCGGCGACCTTCTTTGAGTGTACAACAACCGCCTAAATAAATCATCAAAGATAATTAGGCGATGAAAATCATTTATCAAAAACATACATTTATGTTCGGTTACCTACCTCTGGAAGGCTGACATCCTGTATGGTCGTAGGGGTGATCGGATCATCAATCGGCTCACATCTTTCAGTGGCCTCGTTGATCCTCAACCCGACCGACTACACATCAAAGATGATTTATGGTATACCGATCAGAAATAATATGTACAATAAAGGAAAAAGCACAGTTGATAGTCTTACTCTAAGTCTCTCGGCCCTCTCTTTGGCGGAAACGTCCGCTAAGATCCTAGGGAAACTAGCCTTGTCGCCAGGCTCTCCGGTACAGATCATTTTGATCCGGCTTCTAATCTCGTCAGAAGATAAAGCTGTAGAGGTAAACAAGGGACCTGAGAATACAGAAGTAATCAACTAATATAGACAAATTGGTCAGAATCACTCAGAGCTTATCCTCTTTGGAATCTTTGGTCGTATCATCACGACCAATATACCAGAGCATTGGGTATGCTCGGGCCTTCAAAGGACTAATCTGGCACATGGAAAAATCCTTCACTACGTGCAAGGATGTTAGATCCTTGACACTAAGAAGCTTGATAGCTTCGGCCCATCTTTCTATCTTTCCCTCCTTCTCCGTGGAGGAGTGCCATCTCGGATTATCGACCGCCTTCTTACCAGAATAATAAAGGCTTTCTTTGTTCGTGGCCATTATATAGAACCAACTTTTCTTCCATGACGACCATGAAGATTTTGAATACATGAAGATGCACTCATCAGCTTTTCCGTCATGGAGGCGCAAGGTGCACTCTCCAGGTGTCCCGATCGTCTTCCCAGACTTCGTCATCCTGTAGTAGTACTTGAACAGATCCAGATCTACGGGAATCCCCAAGTACGCTTCGCAGAGATAGATGAAGATGCTGAGATTGGCGATAGCATTGGGAGCAAAATCCACCAATTCAACTACATAATACTCCAAAACTGTAGGAAGGAAGGAGTGAATTGGTAGTCTAAATCCGCATTCGACATATGTAAGAAAAACTGGAATTTCCCCATCTTCGTTGCTCTGAGAATGTTCTTCAGCCGCTAACCTCCAAGAAATCAAATTCTTGTCGGGAAGCAGCCCGATCTTCTCCAAGCTCTCAAGTTTCTTCTCGCTCAAATCGGAAGCCAACCAGTTAGTAATTTGGTCCGACATGATTGGGTTTTTTAACGAGGAAAGAAAGGAGGGTTGAAGAATAAGAGGTCGGAGGCAATTTTACTCAGGAGATGGAGAGGAAAAGTAAGAAGTGTAAAAATCTAAAGTCTACTAGGGTTTTCTATAGCTTCAGAATTTCTAACTGCAATCGGGAGTTACCCAAAAGTCCAACGAACAAAAATCTTTTTTCCAACAGACACAAAAACTCTTCGATTCCCAAGGCAAGTTCTCAACTTTAAAGAGAATATAGACTGCTTCAAATGTCATTGCCTTAATGAGCGTCTGCCCGACACGACTTCATCGGAAGAGAGGTGTTCACCCGACCTATTCATTTAAAGTTCGGGGGCTAGCTCACGAGGATTAAAACCTCTATGTATTATTTTTAATACATAAAATACCATACGTCTTCATGGTCATAACCCCTGAGGTTCACGACCTCATTGGTCGTAGAGATTCCAGAGGTTTCACAATGGGTACCCTGGTCGGACGAGGTCCTGTGCCTAACCTCCGACCAGGGAACTGCTCGTACAGGGTATGAACTGATGTTTGGAATGAGTGGAACACGTGCGTATATTCCATACCACACGATGTTTCTTATCCTGAAACACTGATGAATAACCACCATGCGGTTGAGTATCTCACAAGCATACAACCGCCGAACGGTTGATTCTCCATCAACCGTCATCCCACTCCGACCAGTCGCGACGCTTCACAACAGACGTCTTCTCCAGAAATAACTGCCACCCCTTCAAGAGCTATTTAAAGATGGAGCATGGACGGAGCAAAGGAGTCTGGTATCGGACTAAAGCATATACATTAGATTTGTGTTTTAAGTCTGACATTGTAGCATAACAAGCAGTGTTCTCAGTGTAAACAGGACTAGTTCACCATCTAGTTAGAAGGCATTCCCTGTAAATTCCAGTTCATATTAATAAAAGAGTAGTCCCATTATCTCCCTAGAATTTCCACGTCATTCTCTCCTATTCTTTTTGTAAGATCGATGTCTTGATCGTCGACAATTACCATGTTCCGTTTTGGTATAATTACAATTAGAATCTAGTGGAACCTACACAGGTATGTCAACATAGTCATTAAACCTAAGTTCATGTTGCTTATAAAGTACAAATTAACAAGTATAGCCACTAGTGCAACACTTACTCGTGGTTGTAGGGCAAAAGTATGAATTCCTTGTCGTGGTGAGTAAGCAATGATTCCGTCATGTAATCCTCGATGAATTTTGCATTCTCCTTGATAGTTTGCTCGGAGACCAAATGTGGGTCGAGGAAACCTACGGTGAATTCCTTAGTTCGGCTTCAACAATCATGTATATATATATATACAAAAGCAAGGAGTTATATATAACATTTATCGGTATTACACGAACATTGACTATGATTGTACACATTTATAGTGTCCAACATCGCATAAGTGAGGCGTCGAGGGTGTCGAGGTTGAAGAGACGGAACAAGTCTTCAAAGGTCACCGTGAAGACACAGTCTTGAGCCTCGTGGTTAAAATAATCCTTCTTGAACTTGACGGTGACACTCGAGCGTCGTTATTTATTCATCTTGTTGGCCTATTTCATGTACCATATATGCAATCTCGTGCAAGCCAATCTTAGGGTAGGATTGTCTAACCTCTCGACCAACGGCTCACCTAGCACAAATTTTTTGGCCAATGGCAAGAAGGGGATATCAGAACAGGAGTCGACCATCTTCGATTTGCTCTTGTTGCCTCGCTTTGTAGAGGTCGACTTCACGAGAGTCAACCGAGCATGAGGTGTAGATGCATCTGATGCACCGGGCCCTTTCCGCTTTGGTGCAAGTAGCTCCTGTGGACTTGACACCACTACAGGGCATTCCCGTGAAGTTGACACCAGAGCAGGTAGCTCCAGGTAGATGTCCCTCTTGGGCCACTGGATGAATGTTCCAATGGCTTGCCCTATAGTCATGACCTCATCATCTAGGGAATCTGCAGCGGGATGACTGCGAAATTATCATAAACACCATCCACATTCACTTTTGTGAAACCCGACATTGTATTTACACCGTGCACCAAAGCCTTGACACTGGATGGATACACCTGGCCCCAAGCAGCATCTAGGGCAACGGAGGCATATCTCACTTGAAGCTTGCACTTCACAGCCACCTACATAACGATACAAAATTAGCAACTTCAATAGGCCTATTAATGGATCGAGCATTCCAGAGATAATAATTATTACCAAGATGTCATCGACAGGAAATCTGTCGTCGCCTTTTGGGGTAGGGTAGGGGTAGGGGTAGGGTTGGACGCGCAGCTAGTTAGAAGTTTGGGGGCTAGCTAGCACAGTAGGAATAGGGGGTTGCAACTAATTTTCCCTAAGCCTTTCCTCAAAGCTCTCCATCTGCGTTGCATCTCAACTCTAACACGATCATCGATCTCATCTCTGAGGGGCTTAGTGATCTCATCTTTGAGGGATTCACGAATCTCTTCTCGTAATTTTGCATCGCGCTCGGCTTTGGCTCTCTTCCTACTCCGGTACAATTCGGAGTCCTCTCGGAATCCATATTTCCATGGAACATAAAGATCAACGCCTCTCGTGCGACCCAAGTGCTCAATGTTTCCCAGGACCACGGAGAGTATATCTCTCTCCCTGTCTGCCTGGAATGAGCTTTGGGAAGATTGTGTACTCAGCGTTACCTATAATAGCCCGATATCTCATTTCACTTCCTATGAAGTTATGGAGTAATTACAAACTAGGTAGTTCGATATCTTACCAAGCGCTGGCACACTTCCTCGTCTACGGGGTTTGGAAAGGAGATGGCCCCCGAAGACAGGGTAGATAACCTCCCTCTTAGCTAGTTTCGGGCGCGCTCATCAGTGATCTCGACAAATGGTGGGGAGACATTCGAACAGTTTTCCTGTTGGTCCTGATCCCTCCATTGCGGGATTTTACCCGCATACCGAGTGGTGCCGAGTCTATGGGGTGCTTGTTTTTTGCTTGGAGGGCCCTGTGCGTTGCACTTTCACTCCTAAAATCATCTGTCATCTTCTTCTCCACAAAGTCTTCCCAACACTCTTCTAAGAACGGATACTTGTGGAAAGGCCTCAGATCCTTCTCCACGTAGTTCTTGACAAGCGTGCTCTTGAAGTTCTTCCATGCTTTTCATGCCTGTAGCAATATGTGTCGTCGCACGGAGTCCTTGTATTGTTTCGGGATCTCAAACGATCGAAAAATATCCGTCAGCAGCTCACCTTTCTGAACTTTGGTCAGCTCCTTCCACGAATCGTAGGTGATGTTGACCCATTGCTGTGAAGCTATTCCGACCGTTCTCTGGAATGCGGACGCTGCTCGGCGAGGATTGATAGGGCTCCACACTCATGGACCTCCGTGATGGTAAATCGCCCCGGGCCTTTTCAATATTCCTCTTCTTCTACCACACTTGGATATTCCAGAGGACAGTATATCAGACACATGATGCGATGATGACAAAGAATGAGCGGAAGACATCTTCAAAAGAAATAGAAGTTCTGATACGCATGAACATATTATCATAAGATTTGATCTCTATGTGTATGGGTATACACACCAATTAATAATAATTGGGATATTTAGGGAAGAAATTAGGACCAATACAATGACATAATTGACATATAAACATGTAAATCCCCAAGTCATTTAAAAGGAATAATATGCTCAACAAAAACATCATGTGAACAAATGAAATCAACATAAAGCTAAGATTTAACATTTTGATATTGCTCTCAAATGTAGAGTAAGCATTCCAATTAGAGCTCAAGTTCAAACCCGATTATCAAAACAATTTCAGTACAAGACTATTATCACCACAGAGCATTCATCTCAAGCCCACCACACCACATTGCAATATATTCCAGTAGCAGTATCAAAACAAATACCATATGAATCACTGACTAGAACAAATACAAATTCCTAAAACAAGTACAACACCTCATACTACTCAGTGTTTGAACTAGATACTAGTGCAATTATCATGAGTCCATGAGGACCATGACAGATTATTGATAGAAAGAGTGAGGGAAAGGGGCGTCGAGGTCGGCAACTCGGCATTGGTCACCTTTGTGCGTCAAGGAGAAGGACGAGCAGGGAGCAGTACTAGAGCAGCAGGGCCGCGTCGAAGGGGAGGCGCGCCACGCTCAAGGGAGGAGGAGGCAATGTGTGCTCGGGGAGAGGGGAGGAGGCGACGGGCTCGGGGGAGGAGGCGCGCTGGGTTCGAGGAGGAGGCGGCGTCGAGGATGACAGCGACAGGCTCGAGGGAGGAGGCACGCTGGGCTTGAGGAGGAGGCGGCGACAGGCTCAGGGGAGGAGTTGCGTCGGGCTCAAGGAGGAGGCGGCGTTAGGCTCAGCTGCGATGGACTCGGGGGAGGCGGGAGGAGTTGAGAAACATAATCATTTGAGTGGGGGGCGCGGGCAAACCCTAGACTCCAAATATAAATAGGGATGGACATCACAAATGGTTTTATAGTAGAACTGTCTGTGATAAATAATATCATAGATGGTTCCAATAAATAACTGTCTGTGATATATGATATATCATAGATAGTTTTAAATAAGGAACTATCTGTGATATCTTATGTATCACAAACAGTTTATCCTAAGAACCGTCTATGATAGCTTATGTATCACAAATGGTTTGAAGATGAAACCGTATGTAATATTATTTTGTATTGGTAAATCTAGTTCTGTTTATTGGCTAGCCTCAGGAAATGCTAGCCATGCCCTCTGAAACAAGCAAAAAACATAACAAGTACATGTGTACATCCAATTCACATTCATTTCAAAAACAAGCACATCCATTTCACAGTACAAATCAATTCACTCAAATGAATTAAAATTAACCATTCAGAATGTACATATACACACATTGTGTTAAATCTTTACAAATTAGCCCTTCATGATGATCGATGTGTATGTAACTAGTTTCGTCACATTGTTCTTCCTCGACCCTTATGCCATTTTCAAAAGGAGGCAACTCATCAAATTGGTTGTATTCTTCCTCATCCACTACATTCTTAACTCTGGCAATCCTCCTTTTTCCATAAAGAATTACGTAGCGCTTCTTATTTGCCTGGTTGATTACATAGAAGACTTGAATAACTTGGTTAGCGGGTATGAATGGTTCGTGTTTGTATCCAACACGTTCGAGGTCCATGGTAGTGACGCCATACTTGTCGACCTTCACCTGTGGGAGATGGACCTAACGACACCGAAATAGGGGGATCTTGAAAAGCACATAGTCGAGCTCCCATATCCCCTCTATAAGCCCATAGTAGGAGCTCCTCAGCCCATCGGTACTGAACGCATCTATACGGACACTGCCATTCTGGTTAGTGCTCTTTATATCCTGAGCCTACATATAGAATGTGTACCCATTTATGTCATATCCTTGACATGTCACAACTGTAAATGTTGGCCCTTTTGCCAACCATGTCAGCATATCACTTGACGAGCTCCTAGCGAGTCACTCATTCAACCATTGGTTGAACCGACTATTGTGCTGTCTCATGATCAAATATCCGGGCGCTCTGGATTCTGTTGCCAAAGCATATCCTTGTGCTGGTTGATATACGTGGACAGTTCAGTCATGTGTTGCAAGACCGTGAAATGGGCTTGAGCATACACATCTATATCTAGAGTGATTGCTTTCCTTCCGATGGTCTCGATACCCTTGAGCCTCCCCTCATGGCGAGATCGAGGCACACCTATCAGTTCGACCTGAGTCTTGTAATCGATGCAAAACTCAATGACCTCTTCAGTTGTATAACCTTCGACGATGCTGCCCTCCGGCCAAGATTAATTCCGTACATAGGACTTGAGAATTCCCATGAACCTCTCGAATGGGTACATGCTACGTAGGAACACGGGCCTGCACATCTTTATCTTCCTCACAATGTGAACAATGAGATGGACCACGATATCAAAAAACGATGAAGAGAAATACATCTCAAGATCACATAGAGTCATCACCACCTCGTCCTGCAAGGCATCTAGTCCTTCGGGATCGATAACCTTCTAAGCAATTGTGTTAAAGAAATAACATAGCCTCATGATTGTCTCTCAGATCTTGATCGGCAAAATACTTCTAATTGCAACAAAGAGCATCTGTGTCATCAGCACATGACAATCATGAGACTTCATGCCAATTAACTTCAAATATTCCATCAAAACAAGTTTCTTCATGTTGGCGAAGTAACCGGACGGAATTTTCACACCATGCAAACACTGGTATAGTTCAGTTCTCTCGGCCTTGGATAGAGTGTAACAAGTAGGGGGAAGGTATGTTCATCATTTATCGGCCTTTGTCGGTGCTAACTCAGGTATGATGTCCATATCAACCAAGTCAAGCTGTGCATTGACACCATCCTTTGTTTTATCATGAATGTTCAGTAAGAGACCAATCAAGTTGCCACATACATTCTTCTCTACGTGCATGACGGTCGATGCAGTGGCAAACTTCTAGGTGCTCCTAATAAGGTAAGTCCCAAAATATTGATCTCTTCTTCCAGATGTTCTTCTCATAGATCCTCGATTTACGTCCCTTTCCGAGTACAACATCTAAATCCTTAACCATATCATAGACCTCCTTTTCGCTTAAATGCCTTGGAGCTAAACTATCCTCCTTCTCTCCATCGAATTGTTTCTTCATCCTGCAATATGGGTGAGCCCTCCGAAGGAACCTACGGTGACGCATGTACACGGTTTTGCACGAGTGCTTCAGCCACACACTCTCGGTATTATCTAAGTAGTGAGTACAGGCTTTGGTCCCTTTTGTACTCTGGCCCGACAGGTTAGCAAGGGTAGGATAATCATTTATGGTCAGAATAAAAAAGAGCATAAATTGAAGTTCTGTCGTTTGTATGCATCCCATACCTATACCCCTTCAATCCACAGTATTTTTAGATATTCCATCAATGGTGCTAGGTACACATCAATATCATTCCCAGGTTGCTTCGGCCCTTGGATAAGTATCGACAGCAAAATATACTTTTGCTTCATACACAACCAATGAGGAAGGTTGTAGATACAGAGTGTCATGGGCCAAGTACTATGTCAGCTACTCATGTTACCGAAAGGATTCATTCCATCTATACTCAATCCAAACCTTATATTCCTCGGTTTCACACCGAAGTCTGCAAACCTCCTATTGATAGTTCTTCACTGGGCAGAATCAGTAGGGTGTCTTAGCTTTTAGTCATTCTTACGCTCCTCCGAGTGCTAATGCAGCAGTTTTGCATTCTTTGGGTTCGCAAAAATCACTTCAAATGGCGAATTACAGGAAGATACCACGCCAACTTAGCAGGAGGGCCTTTCTTCACCTCGTTTCCCTCGTCGTCATCTGATTGATTCTTACGCTTGTATCGGGATGCGTTGCACACCGGACATACATGCATGTTTGCATACTCGTTACGGTAGAGGATATAGTCGTTCGGATATGTATGTATTCTTTCTACTTCCATTCCCAATGGACAAAGAACCTTCTTGGCTTTGTAGATGGTTTTGGGCAACTCGTTTCCCTCCGGAAGCATGTCTGCTAAGAGACCTAACAGCGTCGTGAAAATCTTGTCGAACCAACCGTTGCTTGCCTTCAATTTCAGTAGTTCAAGCATGGATGACAACCTTGTGTATTCCGGCTTGCAGCCCAGGAACAAAGGTTTCTCCGAGTCCTCCATCAAGCCCCAGAATTTAACATACTCCATCTCATCACAGTTCCCTTCTGCATCACGAAGCATCTGATCTAGATTGTCATCATGCAGCCTATCCGAATCAGAACCACAATCGACATCATCTGGCAGCATATCGTTGACTTCGTCGGTGATGTCATTATTACTACCTTCCTATTAATCTGTTCTTCACCGTGACTGGTCTAACGTGTATAACCCTTTTTGAAACCCCTTCGAATCAAGTGTGCTTTGATCTGCTTTTGGTTCTTAAACATCTTCAGATTATCGCAGTCAATGCATAGACAATACATATATTCTGCCCCCTTATTCAACATATCCTCCTCGGTAGCTCTTGTAAAAGCAGACACGCCATTAATATACTCTTCACTCACACGGTTCTCAATGTACATCCAGCTTCGGTCCATCACACGGTTCATATTGAAAACCTTGGAAATAAATAAAAGGGTGACTTTGAAAGTGTATTTTTTTAGGTTTACGCTTTCCAACAGAGAAAGCGTATTTTTCTCTAAACTAAAGGTGGCTTTTCTCATTTTTACATTTTTTTTGGATTTTATTAACTTACGTGTGGGCCCTACTTATTAGTGACTCATTTTTATTTCATGATTTTGTTTATAAAAGCTATGGCAGTCCCATATGTCATAGACTCGTTAGTTCATTAACTAAATTATTAAAAAAGTAGAATTTGAAGCTCAAATTGGGCTCAGGGTGATATTGCATTGCTAATAGTCATGGCTCGGGGCCTTAAGGTCGCCTGAGGTGAGCCGACGGTGATGTCCCATGGCGACGCCATGGGCTTCACTAGCGATTTCGGTGTAAACACCCGAAACTACTCAAATCTCACGTCGATCACGAGAAAGGTTTCAATGAAGTCAGGGAAGGTCCAAGGCGGCTAGTTGAAGTCGGGGAAGGTCCAAGGCGGCTAGTCGTCGGTGAACAGAGACGACGGCGGCAAGCTCCTCGGTGACATGTCTTCTTGGTAGAAATAAACTGAAATGAATTGAAGCACATGCACAGCTTTAGGCGGACATATAGGTGGAGAAATTGACCTTAGTGGGGTCGAGGACTCACAGGTAGAAGAGTTGGCGTCGATGGCGGTGGCGGTGACAAAGGGGTCCACGGTGACAGCTCAGCGTGGGCAATAATAGTTGAAATGAACTACACGAGCGGGCTCAGTGAGGTGAGGTGATACTCAAACCAGGCACGAAGTGGTGATGGACTTACCGGGCTTGGAGATGTCCTACGGCTACCATAGCGCCAGAGATGAAGAAGAAGACTGTTGAGGAGCTACACTACACCGTCTATGATACTTCACAGACGGTTTTCAACATGAACCGTATGTGATATTACCTCTTCACAGACGGTCGCTAAACAAAAACCGTCTGTGATTGTGTTTAATACAGACGGTTTCAGTCAACCGTCTATGATCAGGCGTCCAGTATTAGTATTTTTGTAGTTGTGATGCATAGTTGTACGATGGACTCCTATCACTAGGTTAATCATGATAGATCGACTTAATGATATATGGAATCATGGCGGGGAGCCACTGTTGTTAAAACTTGTTGTGCCATTGCAGGGGATGCCATTGGTTATGGTTGAACAAAATAATTTCATACTCAAGCGAATGATCATGAAGTAAAGGGGGTGTGGGTAGTACATTTTGGATGAGGTGGTCTTCCTAGGTATTAACTAAGGACCTAATCTTGTGCGTCGTTGAACTGAGCCATATTGTACAACCACTTGTCCAGTATGGGATGGACATGGTTGATTAATTTGCAATGTCTTGATTTGGTTCTGCCATGTGGTGGTGTGGGTTCCAGGATAGACGAGTAGATTCACATGGCACGAGAGGGGGGCCCGACTGTCGTGGATGTAACCCTTCGGTGGTAAAACCTTAGCAGGCAGAACTAGGTTAAGACAGGGCTTTGTGAAGGCCTTGTGATAATCACTTAGTCGCATGCCTACGGAAGCATGTCTTGGCCGACACATTAAGTTGATTATCTCTTGTGGGTAAAGATGTACAACCTCCGTAGAGTGTTAAAACTGTTCGAACAGTCAGGTCCCCGGCTATGGACAATGCTTGAGAATTTCACATGAGGTATGGAATTTTCATAAAATGTTTGGATGGTGGATTGGATTGGAAGTGAACGGTAGTTCATAGGTTGTTTCAAAGTAATTGTTTACTATATTTATTATTTCTTTCAACTTACACTTCACAATCTATTTACTGTCACTATTGCTTTCTACAAAATAACCATACAACTATTCCTTTGTTCAATCCTTACATGAATATTAATTGCATATTGTTTTCTACGACTTGCTGAGTACTTTATGTACTCACGGCTATATACATTCTTGATGAGTTACTAAAGAAGAACCTGGGAAGTTAGGGTTCCACGAGGAGTACTATGAAGACTTTGCGAACTAGGATGTGTTCCCACTTGATTGCCTGTGGACATGTCGGATGTCTACCACAAGTTATTTTATTTCTTCTATAAGAGTTTTATTTGCTTCATAAGCCCTGTGTAGCAAGTTATGTAAACCCTTACCATAAGGTCCACTGCTACTATTTAATAACAATTTGCTACCTTCTTAGTCATTCTCGTTGCATGGTTGATATTTAATCTATGTTACCACTTTGTGCACTAGCATGATCCTGGACTAGTGCAGAATACATAGAGGGTCGGATTTGCTTATTTGGGCCCCGACAGAGATGGTTTCAGAGCCATATCGACTGTAGATGCAACCTTAGTTAACATGGTCATTTTAGGGAAAAAATCAAAATTTATTTTCTAAATCAAACCAACCAATTAGCATGAATAGTTATTATTTTATCATCTCATTCTATTCTTTCCTCATCTTATTCTATTCTATTCTTATATTATTCTTAGGTTCTTATCTCTTTTTTTAAAACCTTGATTTTCAAATTTAAATTTGACTTTCTCACCTCAATAATCTCTATAGATGAATCGAGTTTTCTATGATCAAAGGGATGGATGGCCTGGAATTGTCAGAGACCCACCGCTTGAGTCTAGTTGAGCATCCCTATAAGTTAGACTAGTTAGCATCGCTTTGTCTGTGTGTTATAGGATTTTCTAATGTTTGCGTTTATTGCATCTTTCTTTTGTAGACTTTTTGGCTATGCCCTATGTTGCTTCCTGTCTAGCCTGCTCCCGTAGAAGTCTTTACCACTCATCTTTTGCTTTTCTCTCTCACCTTTTGACAGTCGATCCACTCTACAGATGGTTCAGACCCGCAACTCAGCAAGTCACAGCAAACCAGCGGATCCTAATGCTAGTGCTAATCCCAATGCACCACCCCCACCGGATGCAATAGCAGATTAGAACATGGAACAATTTTTGGAAGCTCATACCCAGCTAATGAAAGCCATGATGCAGAACATGAATGTCGGGACCCAAAAATATGATTCAGGAACCCTCTGTGTATTCTGAACTAGTCCCAGATCACTAGCTAGCTCACATAGGAAACAATGATGAAATACCATCCATTTATTCGATTTAACTAAAAAGATCTCAAAATAACAAATAATAACAATAATTGGACCTTATGGTCAATGTTTACTTAACTTACCACGCAGGGCTAAAGAAACAAACAAACTCTTGCAGCGGAACGAAAAAAACTTGGAAAGGTCAATCAGCATGCCCATAGGCAATCGAGTGGAGAATGCATCCTAATCCAGACAGCCTTCATTGTACTCCTGAGTGAAGAACTCTTGAGCAGTTTGGTACTCTTCAATTGAGTAGCAGAATTGGAGTCGTGAGCACATAAAGTACTCAGCAAGTCGTAGGGAAATATTATACAAACAATATTCATGTAGAGCTTGAACAAAGGTTAGCTATATGGTTCTTTTGCAGAAAGCAGCATTGATGATAAATACAATAAATAGATTGAATTACATAATTGAAAAGAATAATAAGTAAATAAACAATTGCCTTGAAACAACCAGTGAATTCCCCATTAACTTCCCAAGAGAAACCACCAAGTGAATTACCCATTCACCAAATGAATATTATATTCATCAAGTGAACTTCTCATTCACGCTCCGACACATTTTATGAAGAAACTCTATCTCATGTGAAATCCCCAGACATGTGTAATATCCCGAAAGTGTGAGGATCAACTAACGAGAGCGTTCTTTGCTGTTTAAGTTGTATTAGATGCGAATTCGATTAGTTTGATTGGGTTAAATTGCTGCTGCTACAAATTCAATTCTGTCCAGTTTCTTGCACGGCCTGTTTCGTATGCTTAGAGGCAGAATTAGGGATTTTGATCTCCTAGAGTTATTTAGAGGATGCTCTTAGCTTTCAAGGGCTGCCAAGATCACCTCATTCCAACTTTCGAGTCAAAAGTTATGATAGATTTACTATCTGCTGTCCAGAATCCTGACGAGAATTAGCAGTCTCTGTATAGGTTGATATATGGCCTAGTTAGAGGGTGATTAAGAGGTCTTGCCCATAACAAATTTTGAAGGTGATATCACTAGATTTCAGGATTGATAAAGAAAACCTCATTTGTATTTATAGATCAAAAGTTATGCACTTTTCTTTGTGACTGTCCAGATTGTAGGTCAGTCTGTCCAGATTGTATGTGAGTTTCTATCTTTAGTTTTGACCCGTGTGCCACTTTTTGTTAAAGGCAAAATTTGAATGTCGTGCCAACTAGGTTATTGTAGGTAATTTCATAACCTTTTCAGATTGTTAAAGAACAATCAATTCGGAGTTGTAGTTTAAAAGTTATGGACGTTTTAGTTCTGCTGTTCTAATTGCTCGATCAGATTCATTCTGCTATTTCGTTTGACATTAGCAATTTAGTTTGACCGAATTGGGTTATCTCGTCAACTACAAAGTTGTAGATATATTTGTTAAGCTCGTGTAGGATCTGGGCTCATCTCTTTTGGAGTCCCAGATCATTAGTTTTGGTCTTTACCGTGCTGCTATCTGATGGGATTCCATGTTCTTCTTTGGAATTTCAGATTCGGGTTATGACTATGTTTTGGGTGTGCAAGAGGGTAGTGTAGAATATTAATTCATGATGGGCTCTATGTTGTTCTTATTTCGGTTATTTAATTGTTTAGGCCGCGAGCCTACGGGTTTGGGAGCGCCATCGTTGCTCGCTAACGCGTGCAACGCGAAGGCAAGTACTGTTGGTTTTAAATGATGTGATTGTGAATGTTTACATGAATATGATGTGACATCTTGTGATACCCAAATGCTGAATTGGTTATGTTCTATCAATATGTGGAGTAAATGCCGAAAGATGATATTAGCATTGTTCATGTTCATATCATGCATCCTTTTATTCATGCTATGTCCACGGAGTGGATGTAAGTCCCACCATTCCAATGTGGGCGTGTTTGGACATTGTCATGTCCCGTCCACGGAGTGGATTGAAAGACCCATCAATTCCAGGTATGGGCACGTAAGACCCATCAATTCCAGTATGGGCAGCTTTGGACACCTATATGAAACGTTCTTCATATAGGACTTGGATCCCGCACTTTTGTTAAGGTGCGGGCTTAAGTGAACACCGACGGTGTGTCACTCGCTATCTGCAGTATAAGCATGTGTGCATCCATCCTTGAGTACATTCATTCATGCCATGCATTCCTAAGTTTTCATTCGAGCGGTGTTACAACATGTCCATAACCAAGGACGCAGCCATTCGAATAGATTAATTAACACTCTACAGAGGTTGTACAATTTACCCACAAGATATAACCAATGTAGCGATCACCAATCATAACAAAACATTTCAGAAATTTCACCTCGACAATTGACTCTCCCGTGGTTACCTCGATTTCCATAGTCATAGGTGTTGAGAGTGGGTTTCTTTAGAAAAGTTGTTTTCTACCTTGTGGTTAAATTTGGCCAATTCTTGTCCAACTGTGGTTGATAAATTTCTCTTGAGTTGGTGTTTCCTTGCAGGTGATAGGTTTCAATAGGTCTCTAATTGTTCTTTCAAACAATTATTGTTCTTCTGACTATTGAGGTACTTTTGCTACTTGTGAACATTGTTGATTTACAAGGCTGGTCTCTTCATGGGAGTTCTGCCATTCTTATTGGAAAATATGACTCATTTATTCGCTTGGTATTTCGGATAATGAGAATTTTCTGTTGCAAGTTCTTTAACATATGAAAGCTGTGGTTTTATGTATTTTTTTTAGATTATTTCGAGGGTTGAAGTTTAATGCCTCTTTTTCTGAAAGAAGGTGTTAAAAATCCTTTAGTGATGTCTTGTCATGCTTAACTAAGAGGTGTTAATAAAATGAATTAATCATTATGGTATGAGTTATCAGGTTGGATTTTTAGCTTTGTGCAAATAGATTAATCTTAACTAATATCCATCGAAGTGAAATTGATTAATTTGAAATGTCATTGTATTTGATACATGATGAATTTTAGATAAGAGTATGTCTATATCTGTTTAGAACCTATTGTTGTTAAGAAGTGTGGAAATGTTGATGAATTGGTTTGATCGTTAAGATTGAGTAATCTGCTAAATTTGTTAGGTAAATTGGATTTTAGGTCCACTTTCAGTTATTCTAACTACTAGTGATGGTTAAGTTGAGGATGCGTTCGAATGTTGTCCTAAAAGATATTAATCTTGAATTTATCTTTTAGTTGGCTATTTGGTGATCCTATGTAAATGATAGCTTTAGCTAATTCTTGCCATGCTAAAATTATTGAAACATGTTTAAAGGACTAGATGAACGTTGATGTATCGCTTTGTGAAACCTTGCTTTATAGAAGATTAAATGATTAAAGCTTAAATGACATATTGCTCTAATTCCTAAACATAAGGTGGAATATTGATCTTGAGTTATGCTTCAATAATATGGTTTGCTCACCAAATGTTCTCTAGAACAAGCTGGTTGTTGCGCTTTTAGAAGAAGAAAAAAAGATTTATGTCTTTAAAGAGTGTTGGTATGGGATAGTAGGCTATGATGATTCTTGCTAAGAGAGTATTATTTTGTTGATTAGTATGATTGTCAGCGTGTGGTTGTGATGATAATGTTGAATGTTTTATAAGTAAAAGAATTTGATCATTTGCGTGATATTGATTTAATGAAAATGTTTCGAGTTTTGTATTTGTGATCATTTGGACCTCATGACTTACGTGGTAGTTAAAATTGTTTCGAGCAAAGTGACGTGTAGAAAGATTTCATTGGTTCTTAAGTGGTTCATGTGGTTTGGTCTTAAGAGCTTATCTTGTTTGAGCTGGCAAAGTGATGTATTAATCATAGAAAATAACCTTCTTTGTTAAAGGAAGGAGTGAAGTAAAAGTGTTTGAGATTGAAGTCAAGTTTTGGTAACTTGCGGTTTATTTGAGTATGCCTAAACCTTTTTCTTTTGCCCCATAAGAGTTTCCTGATTTTCAAAGGCAATACCGTCTTCTCATTTGAGGTTCGATATTCTCTTCGTGCGGGACTTGTGCCCTCAACTGTGAACTCCCCATATGTTTTCTGAGTTCATTGCCTAATTGACTATTTTCCTTGGTCATGTGTTCACTACAAGTGGTAAATATTTTTGTAGGTGGTGAAAATTGATTTCATTTACCTTTTCTTTTGAGAAAGAATCATCCAAGTCGTTTCACACTGGTCTTTCAAAGTGTTTATTAATTGTTATTGTGAGACTTTAGGTTGCAAGTTATTTGAGGAGCATTGAAGGATGAATGGATTTTTGTGATATAACTCTTAGAGAGAATTTTATTAAAACATAATGTTTCTCTTTGGACTAAATTGATTGCATTGTGCAACTAGTAGAACCTATATTGAATGGTAAACCAAGAAACTTAGTTCATGTTGGGATGTTAGGACTTTCAAAAAGGTGTGGAAATCTTGATCAGTGTACTACAGTATCGCGATTGGGCACTTTGTAAGGTTGTGTAGGAGAATTATGACGGTGTAGTTTACTGAGAGTAGAATTGCAAAGAAATCTAATCATTACGATAACAATTGAGGTGGTAGGAAATGTTGAGTTAATGTCAGGTATGATTTGGCCTTAATGAGTAACCATCTGAGAGTTAAAATCTTTCTAAAGATAATTTGATCGAGAAAATATTTCCATGTGGATGTTAATGAGTGAGTTGGTTTGGGTGGTGGGAATTTTAGGGAATATTTAATCTGAGGATTTTCTTATCTTTTATATGAGAAGATCGTTGTAGGAGACTGGGAGGTTAATATTTGGGCCTTGCATTTTTATGCTAAGACTTTGGTCACCCAATGATTGTGCATAGAGGAAGTAGAATAAGGTTGGATTCTGAGTAGTGTGATGATCATTGGTAGAACCCTTTTGATGTAGTATATGAGAGTGTGTGATGTGAGTTCCGAATTGTTTATTCTTAAAGGATTGAGGTGATGTGATTGCGTGTGGGATCTATTTTGAGATGCATTGGGAGTTATCTGTCAAAGTAATTTCGTTGGTAGAGGAGTTGGCTAGAGTATGTTTTTGTGGAGTCAATAGAGCCTTTCTACAAAGGTGTGGTTGATGTATTCGGTGTGAGCATGGCGTTGAGGTTGCCAATTTAAGAGAAATGAGGTAGTGTGTCATGCGATGAATTGGAATTCCATAATTTGAGAGAAGTTTTATTCCTAAAAGAGAAATTGAGAAAAGAATGCTGCCTCGGGTAATGAAACGCTCCCTTGATTCTTGTTTAAACTATGTGTTTATGATTGATGTCTTCTGCAAATTGAGTTGGGACTTTGTGGCATGGGTAGTTCTTTCCAGTTCAGAAAGAATAAAAGAAAATTTTGATTTGGGCATTCGAGTAATTTCTCCTTTGGTTTTCGTGGTGTTCATTTGCAAACTACCTAATTTAAAAAAAAGTGGAATGGTTTTCGTGATGAATCTTCGATTTTAGATTTGACCCTTTTGGTGGGGAGTTGGTATTGCGTGGTGGCAATAAGAATCCTTCACTTTCAATTGACTCTGTTTATAATAGAGTTTGTTCAAAGCGAGTTCTGTTGTGAGCCCCTCGTTAAAGGAGATAATCCTTGTTTCGGTGAAGAGATCGATTGAGAGGGGAACAAGAGTTCCATGTGCTATGCGTAGGTTGTGTGGTTTGGTACCAAAGGTGAGGTTAGCCCAAGGTACATTGGGTTGTTTTCGCTAGTTGTGGGGATTCAAAAGTTGGCGTATCGCTAGGATTGTCTCGGGTCCATACGCGGTGTACGCAGTATTTGGTTTGTCCAATGCTAAGTGTGTACCTGAGAGGTCCAAAACTTGAGTTTTTTGATAGAGTCGTTGACCAACGAGTAAGACCTTACATTTGTGCCCTGTGTGTTGAGGGAACCTGTAAAGGTTGAGACGAGTGTTGAGGTGTAAAACATTGGTTTACGTTTGGTGTTGTGGTCACGTTGGTCTGAGCGTGATGAGACTTGGGACTTGGAAACTCGCATGCGCGAGCTTTAACAAAGTTGTTAACATCGGGTACGTGTTAATGAGTATTAAGTTCAGTTGGTGTTCTTTCGAGTAGAATTGGGGTCAAATTCTGTTTAAGGGGGGTAGAATATAATATCCCGTTTATTTACAGAGAATATAAGGAGATTGAGAGATTCCTTATCTGCCTCATCAAGAAACAGGACAAAATCTGTAGTCATCTTACAACGTCATTTTCGCAACTAGAACGGCTTCGAATGAAAAACCTCATAACTATAAAGTTGTAGATTGCTTTCTATAGTACAATTTAGAGTCCTCATTGACCTAATTTGGAGTTCCGAACTTTCAGATATGGGGCCCGCAAGGCAGACTGCACAGAGAACCAAGGTCCGCAATGGAGTCAGCTCCCAAGGCAAATTTTGTAATGAAGACAGCATTTTCAAAACAACTCCACAAATAGAAAGTTGAAGTACTATGAGTTAGCTAAATTTGTAGACAAGAATCACTCCATTCCGAGTTCGAGGGAGAAAGTTATGACCTCCGAAGTGGTTGGTGCACAGAAAGAAAACTCGAGAACTTAGGCCTCGGACCTTTAACCCAGGAGGCCCATGAGGGGGGTCAGCTGAACCCTAGGGATTTCCCCTCCTTGCGCATCCCCTCCTTGTACCTTGCTGGCCGCCACCCCCTCCTCTCCTCCCCATCTTCTCTACACCTCCCTCACCTTTTGGTAGCGCCTCTCCTGCTCCTTACTGCTGCTGCTGGCCAAGATCAAGAAAGGAGAGAGGAAGAGAGAAGAGAAGGGAAGAAGGGAGGAAAAGAGGAAGGACCAAGGATCATGTTTTCTTCTTTGGATGATCTTCAAGGGTAATAATTTGGAAGTCTTTCGCAATCCCTAGTTTAATTTTGTTTTGATTTGTAGATCGTTTAGCAAATAGAAAATCAAGTTTCAGTTCTGTCCAGATTCATCAGATTTAGGGCAGTGCGTTGCGAGGGCGATTTGGGCTAGTTAAACTCGAAATTTGAACTATGTCTAGTTAGATAAAAGATATGTTATTTCGTTATATTTCTTTAGAGTGCTGGATCACAATTTTTGGATGAGTAGATCTCGAGATATGAATTTTACAATACTGCTGTCCAGAATCTCTGTCAGGTTATAGCAGTCGTGGTAATTGATAGATTAAAGATAGATAACGAACAAATCAGGAATGCCTACCAACATGAATGTTGTAGGAAATTTTCGTAGCTTTCCAGATTGATAAAGAACTCAATTTTTGGTTAAGCCAATAAAAAGTTATGACTGTTCTAGTGCTGATGTCCAGTTGGTCTATCAGTTTTTTTTTTATCAAAAACAGGAGGGGAAAAAACCCCTACTGTATATATATTAATAAGGGATAATTACAGAAGCAAAACAAGCAGAAGGAATTTACAAAAGGGATAAATAAAGATATTTAACCGAGATCTCTCAACCAAGCTACAAAATCTGGACGAAGAGAAGGTTTGACCCTATGGATAACCATGGCAAAAGCTTCCCTGAAAGCTCTCCTCCAAGCTGATAACGAGGTAACTCCATTATTGAAAATTTTGTTATTCCGAAAGATCCAAATTGTCCAGCAAGCAATAATAGCTATCTCTTTGAAACAACATAACCGAGATCTGACCTTGCCAGCTTGAATGAGGGCTAAAACTGAGAGAGACAGATCCCAATTGAACCCAATAGATTGCCAACAGCGTTGGCTGAAAGGGCACTCAAAAAACAAGTGCTTCAAAGATTATGTCACATGGCCCGAGCAGAGAACACACTCAAAATTCTGAAGAATAAAATGCTTCCGTCGAAGAAGATCTTTAGTATTAAGTCTATCTTTCAGGAGTAGCCAGAAGAAGAATTTGTGTTTGCTAAGACAATATGATTTCCAGAGCCAGGCACCAATGAAAGGGACGGAGCTCTGTCCCAAAAGGTGATTATACACCATCTTAGGGGTGAAGACATTACCCCAAATAAAAGACCGAATATCAGCACACTCAGGTTGCAGTTTGAAATCCCGAAAGAGATTAATTAATTCTTGGAATTGAAGCAAGGCAGTGGGTGATAGAGGTAGATGAAAATTATCTAGCATCACCTCCCTAGCCAAAAACTGTGACACTGAAGCATCGTGGTTCTTTGCAAAGGAGAAAAGATGAGGCCAATTGCTTAGTAAAAAACCAAAATTCCACACATCCTTCCAAAACAGACATGATTCTCCATTAAACACAGAACATCTTGAGAAACCTTTGAAATCCCCTAGCAAATGAATAATGTCTTTCCACCAAAAAAGATCCACAGTTTCTACTAGAAATTAATGCCAACCTGTTCTGATAGAGATCCCTCCATGTCAAGTTGACCCAAGGTATATCCCCTTTGTTCAAGAACTTGTGCAGATGCTTCAATAACAAAGCTTTATTTTGAACCCGAAGATTCAAGATGCCCAGACCACCCTGCTGTTTTGGCCGGCAAACATCTTTCCAGGCTACTAAATAACCTCCTTTTTTGTTAATATCCGAACTATGCCACAAAGCATGCCTCCGATACCGATCAATGTGATTCAAGACCTTAGCAGGAAGCTTCAGAGATGACATATGATAAATGGCTTGAGAGGAGAACACCGAATTGACCAAAACCAAACAGCCACCATAAGACAGGAAAGGTGATAGACCAGCTAACCGTCTACTAACTCTATCAAGCAAAGGCAAGAAATGAGCAAACTTCGGTTTTGAGGAACCCAGAGGTAGCCCCAAGTAGCTAAAGGGTAAATGTTGGACCGAAAAGGCGACTAGAGGGGGGGTGAATAGGAGCACGAACTCTTTTTCTCCCAAATTGAATTCAATACGAATCTCACTCCAATAGCTATGAAAGCTATGAAGATCAATCAATCATGCACAGCGGAAGACTTGTATTGAATCAACTCAAAACCCCAAAGTAAAATCAACACAAAAGCAAAACACGAAGACACTGGCGGTCTGACCTCTCACGGGGCGATCGGTCACCGGTGGCGATCGATCCGATCCGGTCGACCGATACCAGCCGATCGACCGTTCCTCGGCGGTCGGGCCGATTTCACGGAGGTCGGACCTCTCGTTCGATGAACGCGAAAAACGGCCGACAAACCAAACGCAAATTGATCAAACTTTTGATTCGTGCGTCCAAACTTCGTGAAACTTGACACACAACTTCCTAAGGATGTCAGGAACCTATTCCAAGCAACAATTGTGATAATTCTTGCTCGAGTTCAGACCTTTTACCGTTTGAGCGAAGTTAGGTCAAAACCGAGTGAAAACGAAAATATGATCTTAAGACTTGCGTGGGTGATTGATGATCTTGATGATCCTAGATGTATTCTCACGTCACAGCAAGCTAAATCACGTTAAGAAACTAAGCAATAACTCGCGGATCAAACAAAGACTCAATTCATCAAAGAGAGAAAGAAAGCACATGAACTCACTTTTGAAGAAACTTTCTTTGGATTGATTTGATCAGTTTACTGACCACTCCATCAATGGATGGCAAAGACTCAATACATGAGCACGAAATCAAATCCAACTCTCAAGAACCCTAACCTCCGCTCCTCCTCTCCTAAGCAAATTAGGGTTTCAAAAACAATGAAAGGGTCGAAGGGTGCTGCCACCTCCTCCTCTATTTATAGTGGAGGCTTAGGGTTTCTAATAGAGTCTCCCTAATGGGCTCCCGTTAAGGCCCAAAACAAACGGGTGACACACGCACGCATTTTAAAGCGCCGTGTTCATGTTGTGCGAAGCACTCGCTTACTCCGCCACGTGTAGGTTGATCCAACGGCTCTCATCATGTCGGCAAGTCTCTCCCATCCGGCTCCCACCGAAACCACCATGGCACTTGCACCGACCCCCGTGCCGCTTGATTCAACGATCGCCCAATCGCGTTCGGTCACCTTTGTCCATCTTGCACCATACTTGAGTCCAATGACTTCACCCGGCATCGTCGATCGTTTTGAACCTCGCTCTCCAAGCCTAGTCCGATCATCCTCGCCGTTGACCGTCGTTGACCACCAAGCAACTCGCACAACAATAGACAAGCAAATCGAATTCGGAACAAGTTCTTCACAACTTGACCCACGTTAGTCAAAACATGCATCATGCAACACATATGCTATGAAATCCACGAACTTGACCTAACAAGCAACCATCGTCGCCACACAACGACGACTTAAATGGAAAACCGGTCGACCGCGGCGATTGGCGGTCGGCCGCCACCACGGTCGACCAACAACGAAGGCGGTCGACCGCCACAAAGGACTTAGCCGAAATTTCAACGCTGAAATCCGCAACCTCTCGAAATTTAAAGCGAATAGAACTTTTGACCGAAGCTCCAAAATTATGAGACCAAGTGCGATGAATCTCCTCACTTGCCTACACCTCTATTTTTGGCCCACCTCAAACTTCAAGGTCACTCAACTTGCCGGTCCGATCGCTCAGCGGCGCGGTCGGACCGCTACCAAATCGGTCGGACGCCCGACCGCGGTCGGACCGCCAAAGACAATTCACGAGGCATGGGCGGTCGACCGCCACGTGGCGATCGACCGCTGAGACTGACAGACACGAACTTTGCGAAAACTCGTGTTTCAAGAAACCTTCAACGTCATTGCCAATTGACACATCATCCTAAGATCATGAGCATATCCCCATGATATCCACAATCTCCCTTGATGATCACATTGGCAATTCCCAACAAATGCAAGTTTTGAAGTTTGAAAAGTAAAAACTCAACGTTTTCGCGCAAAGGCACAACTTGGTCCATATGCAAGAGAAAGCAATGAAAATAACCAAGCTGGCTTCAGAATAGCATCGGCAAGTGAGATAAGGCAAAAGAAAGCAAGAAAGCTTCAATTTCCAAAGAAGAGTCAAAAATCTCACTTAAGGTCCATATGAAAGAACAATTGTTCAAAATGACCTTTGATCATGATGAGGCTCAAGAATTGCAATTCAAGTTCAGAAAGAGCAATAAGACCATAAGAATGCAAATAAGAAACTCCCCCTCACTATGATCCTCAAATTTCAGAAAATTTCAAATTCTCCAATTTTCTCCTCTTTGTAATACTTTTAAATCCTCTCCCTTTACACATTTTGAAATATCTTCTCCCCTTTGACAATGGAGTCATCAAGGAAACACGCCTTCCTCTCGTTCGGAGATAACAAATGCGAATGAGGAAAAAGCATAAGAAGGAGCATGCATGAAATGCAATGAAGTGGCTTCATATTTTTGTATTTTTCAATTTTGGATTACAAGAAGTTTTGGAGATTACCCAAAAGAACAAGCTAGCATCTCAAATTTTGCATAAACACCATATCACTGAATGCGCTAGCAAGATCATGATAAGACATATATAACAAAGCTAAAGCAAGAAGGCTCAATATAAAGCAATGAATTTTAGCATTTTAAGCAAAGTTTCAAATCTAGCAAGTTCATCAACAGAGATCCTAAAATGAAATCTGCCATGTCAAAATGTCAATGTGAGACAAAGAAGCTAACAAAGACCACATTAAGAGACAAACAAGTCCTAAATTGAATTATTTTGCTCAAATTGTCTCAACCGCCCATTTTTCAACAGATTTTCATTTGCAAAGGAATATTGAAGTTGATGAAAGGTATATCTTAGTGAAGAAGATCTGGACTAGGAGCCATCCACAAACTCTTCCTAAGCTTCTACCCATTTGAAAATTCATTTTCTTATCCACGTGCTAGATCTCAAGCCTTGCCGCGACCATCTTAAGCACAAAAGCTTAAAAGAATGATCTAGGTCATCCAAAACTCCCCGAGTTCATGCCTAGTGCTATGGCAAGCCGTCTCATGAGAAAGAATTGGTGAGATCAGTTTTTCGCACAAAAGAGACCTCCTTTTTTTTCACAAGAGCAGATTTAGATTCTCAAAAGAACAAGAAGCTCAAGTAATGATCAATACTAGATTCAAGAGCTAACACCGCAATTTTGTGGGCCAATGTCATAAAAGGAGCACTAATTGCGCAACTAGCTAAAACATCCACAAATTGCGCTTTTAGTTCAAGTTGTCTTAAAGTTCTAGCTCATTCAAAGAAAGACTTAGCTACACATGTGAAAGCATGATAATTCTAGCAAGTCAAGGAACTAGACATGGCATTGAGCGGAATTGAAATACTAAAAGCTCAAGCAGGTAATAAGCAAAGCTTCATCAATTTTAAAAGACAAGCGAAAAACTTATAACAATGCATCTTTTGGTTTTTCATATGAATGCAGTATGAAACAATGAAATGCACACAAACTAAAAGATCAAAAGAACAAAAGAAGATCAAGAAAGATCAAATGAACAAGGTAAAAGCAGAAAGATCAAACTCCCCTCAAACCAAACCGTAGGGATAAATTACCCTAACTCACTTCTCAAGGTGGCAAACCTAGTTGGATCTAAAGGCTTGGTGAGGATATCACCAACCGAGCCTCGGACTCCACGAAATGTAGCACAATATCACCCTTCTCGACATGATCTCTAAGAAAGTGATAGCGAATGTCTATGTGCTTGGTCCTA
Source organism: Ampelocalamus luodianensis (assembly GCA_036346255.1). Classification (NCBI taxonomy): domain Eukaryota; kingdom Viridiplantae; phylum Streptophyta; class Magnoliopsida; order Poales; family Poaceae; genus Ampelocalamus; species Ampelocalamus luodianensis. Next base: position 41,642,390 of record CM070622.1, read on the forward strand.
GAGTGTTGCACAGGGGTTTTTAGCAATGTTAATCGCAGAAGTGTTATCACGAGAAAGAGGAACACTATCAAAAGCCAACCCAAAATCCTTAAGAGTGGACACCATCCACAAAAATCGACTACAACAACTAGCGGCTACATATTCAACTTCAGATGGATTGTGCAATGAAGATTGCTTCCTAGAAGACCAAGAGACAAGAGAAGTGCCTAGGAAGTGACAAGTGCACGAGGTACTCTTCCTATCTAGCCGACACCAAAATCAAAATCAAAACCCCGAATGGACAAGGGCGACGGCGGGAATACCAAATGCCATCTCGAGGGTAGAGTGTAAATACCAAGATGCGTTTAACGACTTGGCGATGGGAAGTCCTCGAGACGCTGAAACCTCGCATGCAGGCGGGCACCGAGAAGTGGATGTCCGGTCTTGAGGCCGTCAGTGCGAGATGGAGCCAATCATCTTCGCGGTACTCGCGTTGATCCATGGCTTCTCCTTCCTCATCCGGATCCAAAAGCGATCGAAGTCGCCATGGGAGTGGCGATCGGCTGCGATCACCCATCTCGGCGCTTGAGCGGATCCTTGGTGTACTTCGTCGATGGATGAATATCCCTTCCTTGCATTGCTTGATTTGAAGCCCTGAAAGTAGTTGAGTTCTCCTATCATACTCATCTCAAATTCCCTGGACATGGTCTCAAAAAAGCTGGAAACAAGAGCATGAGAAGAACCACCAAAGATAATATCATCTACATAAATCTGAGCAAGCAGGAAGTCATTGCCACGCCTAAGGATGAACAGGGTCTTGTCTACCTTACCCATCTCAAAATCATTCTTAAGCAGAAAGGTCTTAAGTCTATCATACCAGGCTCTAGGGGCTTGCTTAAGACCATACAAGGCTTTGGATAGCTTGAAAACATGATGTGGATGCTTGGGATTCTCAAAGCACAGGGTTGTCTAACATACACTTCCTCCTCTATAAAACCATTCAAAAGGCACTCTTAACATCCATCGATATAATCTAAAGCCCTTAGAAGCGACAAATGCAAGCGAGAATGCGAATGGCTTCCAATCTAGCAACAGAGCAAATGTCTCATCAAAGTCTAACCCTCAACTTGGCTAAAACCTGAGCTACCAATCTAGCCTTGTTTCTAACCACAGAACCATCCTCATTTTGTTTATTTTGAACACCCAACGGGTTCCTATCACATTATGACCACTAGGAGGTTCTACTAGATTCGGACCTTATTCCTCTCAAAATTCTCTAACTCCTCATGCATGGCATTAACCTGACTAGAATCGGATAACGCATGTGATATATCGCGGGGTTCGAAAGAAGCAACAAATGCGAGAATGAGAGTAGAGACTTGGATCGTGATACAGGAGCGAGTGACTCGCTCATTAAGATTACCAATCATCCGATCCGGAGGATGATGCCTCGAATATGAAGTGGGCGCTGGGAGACAATATCTCCTCAACCTCCGCAGTATGCTGCGATGAAGAAGATCGGCAGAGCCTCAATTGGAGGTGAAGCGATCGTGCGAGTTCGGAACTTGGGCGAGAGCCTCGAAGCGGCAGTGGAGGACAAATATCGACCGTCATCATCTTCCTCCACAAAAATGCTTTCACACTGTGTATCACTGAAATGTCGGATCTAGCTCGGGGCTAGTCTCATCAAAAGTGACATTGCATGTCTCTGGACAATGTTAGTTTCAACATTAAAACCCGAAAACCCTCGAATGTGCGGGATAACCCGAAATAAACCATCAAAAGTCCTTGATTCAAATTTATCTAGGTTTCTGTCTTGAGAATGAAACACTTAGCTCCAAACACTCGAAAATGAGAAGCAGAGGGTTTTCTACCAAAACAAGCTCATATGAAGTCTTGCCCAAAGAAGGTCTCAAGTAGACACGATTTGCAATATGGCAAGTCAGAAATAGCCGCCCAAAACCTCCTCGGTGTGCTATACTCATCTAGCATTGTCCTAGCCATCTCGACTAAGGTTCTGTTCTTCCTTTCCACAACGCCATTCTGTTGAGGGACGTGTGGAGAAGAGAATCGATGCTCAATTCCGCGCTCAGCACAAAAAGAGGCAAGCGAGGCATTCTTGAACTCCGTGCCATTGTCACTGCGGATCGCTCTCAAGGCACGAGAAAATTGAAGCCAAGCGAAGAACAAGATCACGATAAAAACCAAAAGCTTCATCCTTGAAGCAAGAAAGAACACCCAAGTGTATCTCGAGAAATCATCAACTATGACAAGAATGTACCACTTGCCACCAATTGATCGAACCTAGCGGGACCAACGGTATCCATATGAAGCAAGCGTCGGTCCGTCGGTCATGACCAAAGTCATCGAAGGGTGTGAGCGGCAACTTGCTTGCCATGCCTACGAGGCGCACATACGAAGATCCTTGACGGCTTTGAGTTTGGGCAACCCTCTCATGAGATCAAGGTTGCTAACTCGCGTCGGATGATCAAAACCAATGTGCCCCAAACGTCGGTGCCAAAGCGAACTTCGAGAAGAAGGTGTAAACAAACATTTAAGAGAACCACCAAAGATTCGGAAAAATCAGCTCCAAAGATCCTAGCAACTCTATAAATCCCAAAACGAGCTCACCAAAGAATCAAGCACCGACAAGCATTTTTCTTAAATATTGTCTCATAACCATCATCAAGAAGTTGTGAGACAGAGTAAGTTAAACCTAAGCTTGTCCACAAGGGCGACGTCCTTTAGGATGAAATTGTCATTCACCCTAATTGTTCTGTTCCTTCAATCCGCCCTTGAGTATTGTCTCCAAAGGTGATGAGGACATCACCTATCGACCGCGTGAAGGAGGTGAACCATTTTGAGTCTCCTGGTCATGTGGCGTGAGCAAATGAGTCGACGAACCATGTGTCCTTCCTTCCGCGGTGATCACGAAAATCAAGGTACAAAAGAACGATGTGTCTCAATCATCAAGTTAGTTAAACATGACTTGGGAACCCGATCTTGAGACACACGATCGCGAGTAGTATGCAAAGCGTAGTGCTATCCTTGACTCTATTTGAAATTCATTGTGAGCAATGGTTACTCTAACATGAGAGTTATCTGTCTAGGAGCATGAGCATGATTAGCATGTGAAATAAATCCTAAACCAGGTTTCTTCCTTTCTAAATTACCATGTCTCACAAAAGCTCTAGGTTGATTAGATGACATTCTAGCAAGATTTTTCTTAGCATTTTTCAACCTCGCCAATGAACTCAACTAAATGCCCATTTTTCTTACAATAGGTGCAATGGTACTTGGTACCACCGGGAGAAGCACCTTTTGATGAGCAGATGGTTGGGCAAAGCCTGCAGATTTGAAAGTGATCTTTGCGGGTTGGGTATCAAATTCAACTAAGCCATTTCTCAAAATTTGAATATCATTAGATTTATCCTGGGCAAAGTTGTATCCTAACCCTTGCTTCTTATAGGGAGTTTTGACTTGTCAAGAATCATGTTTAATGTTTCTTACCTTTAGAAAATCTTTCTAATGTGTCATTAAGGTAAGCAATTTCTTTTCTAAGGTTAACACATGAATCACAAGTTTTAGCATAAAACCTCTTCTTATAAGGAGCAACTTCAAGCTTAAGAACTTCACATGAAGCACAAGTAGCGAATTAATCTTGTCCTTAAGCTTGGCATATTTAGCTCTAGTTGCTTCTACAACATCATGTAATTCACGTTCACGTTCTAAGCGATGCGAGCAAGAGCTAGATTCAACCACATCGAAGCAACCAACGTGCTAGACTTTAAGCATTTTTCGCAAGGAGCAGATTTAACTTCAATTAACTCGGTTCTAGCATTTTCAAGTTGTTGCAAAGCGATATCATGAGCAGATTGCGGTTTAGCTAATTCGAATGTAAAGCATAGCGGGATGAACATTCATCGATTCAAGACTCTTAGCATTCACAAGTTCTAATGTGAGTTTCTTTACTTGTGACTCTAACTCCTCATTCTTAGTCATGATGAACTTTAAAGCTTTATCGACCTAGCATTTGCTCATAGACAGTTTCACATCTAGCAAAGAGAACATCATAAGAAGGAGATACCTCATTGTTGTCATTGATGTCGTCTGAGTCGACCATGAAGCACATGCCTGAAGTCCTTGGCCTTCCCTTCTTGTCTTGAGAGAGCTCCTCCTCCTTGTCCTCCTCGCTCCCGAGTCCACATCACTCAAGGATCGATCTCCAAGAGCGGCAAGAACCGGTGGCACCTTCTGAGCTTGGCATCATCAAACTCGGACTTGCGCCCTTGAGGCTTCTTCCAAGTCGGCTTTTCATCCTTGTGGTTGCTCTTACCTTTCGGCTTGGGGCAATTTGCCGGATGTGATTAAGCTCTCCACACTCATAACAAGTCACAGGCCGCCTCTCTTTTGTTTCTCATATTGTTGTAGGCCCTTGTGAACTTCTTAATCAAAAGCGCCATCTCGTGCTCGGGAATACTCTCAAGATCCTCTTCTTGAATTGCGATAAAGAAGCAAGTGAAAAACGTAAGAGGACTCAAACGACCCATCGAGGCTCTCTTGGCGGTCTGCGCTACAAAGCCATGTTACCCTTCTTAGAATGGTCACTTCGGATCTCATGAGTCTTGAGCTTGCTATAGAGCAGCTCAAAGTCGATCGAGAGAAGTTGACATTTTCTGAATGGCGGTAGCCTTTATCTCCCACTCCACGGTGTTGATTGCGGCGGGAGATGGATGGCATTTTCGCATCGTGTAAATTCAATACCAACAGACTTCATCCGATTTATCACCGTGTTGAAGCGATCGAAAATGTCATCGATGCTCTCACCAGACGCATCTCGAATTTGTTATATTCTCTTTATAGACTCTTGGCGCACTTGTTTGATTTGGGAAGAACCCTCATGATAGGTTTCAGAGTCTTCCAAATCTCATGTGCGATCTCGAGATTGCAAATCCTATCATATTCTGTCTACCAAGCCCACCATACAGAAAAATTCTTTGCCTTACGGTCATTAGCCAAAGAGCTTGAGTGTGGCGTAGCAACCTCGTGCAAGATAAGCGGCCTCGAGCGACTTCCCAAATACCTCGTGGTTCGCTCTCAAGAAAGACACGCATGCGGTTCTTCCAAAAGGCATAGTCGTGCCCATCGAAGATATGCGGTTTGGAAGAGTACTTATCCATCGCCAAAGTTCGGTGACCGGTTAAGATCAAGATTGAACTAACCGTGCTCGATACCACTTGTTGGACCGAAAAGCGACTAGAGGGGGTGAATAGGAGCACGAACTCTTTTTCTCCCAAATTGAATTCAATACGAATCTCACTCCAATAGCTATGAAAGCTATGAAGATCAATCAATCATGCACAATGGAAGACTTGTATTGAATCAACTCAAAACCCCAAAGTAAAATCAACACAAAAGCAAAACACGAAGACAACGGCGGTCGACCTCTCACGGGCGGTCGGCCGGTCGGTGGGCGATCGAACCGATCCCGCAGTCGGACCGATACCGGCCGTCGGACCGTTCCTCGGCGGTCGGACCGATTTCACGGAGGTCGGACCTCTCGTTCGATGAACGATAAAACAGCGGACAAATGAAACGCAAATTGATCAAACTTTTGATTCGTGCGTCCAAACCGTGAAACTTGACACACAACTTCCTAAGGATGTCGGGAACCTATTCCAAGCAACAATTGTGATAATTCTTGCTCAGTTCAGACCTTTTACCGTTTGAGCGAAGTTAGGTCAAAACCGAGTGAAACGAAAATATGATCTTAAGACTTGCACGTGGGTGATTGATGATCTTGATGATCCTAGATGTATTCTCACACGTCACAGACAAGCTAAATCACGTTAAGAAACTAAGCAATAACTCGCGGATCAAACAAAGACTCAATTCATCAAAGAGAGAAAGAAAGCACATGAACTCACTTTTGAAGAAACTTTCTTTGGATTGATTTGATCAGTTTACTGACCACTCCATCAATGGATGGCAAAGACTCAATACATGAGCACGAAATCAAATCCAACTCTCAAGAACCCTAACCTCCGCTCCTCCTCTCCCTAAGCAAATTAGGGTTTCAAAAACAATGAAAGGGTCGAAGGGGGTGCTGCCACCTCCCTCCTCTATTTATAGTGGAGGCTTAGGGTTTCTAATAGAGTCTCCCTAATGGGCTCCCGTTAAGGCCCAAAACAAACGGGTGACACACGCACGCATTTTAAAGCGCCGTGTTCATGTTGTGCGAAGCACTCGCTTGCTCCGCCACGTGTAGGTTGATCCAACGGCTCTCATCATGTCGGCAAGTCTCTCCCATCCGGCTCCCACCGAAACCACCATGGCACTTGCACCGACCCCCGTGCCGCTTGATTCAACCAGTCGCACCGAACTGCCCGTTCGGTCACCTTTGTCCATCTTGCACCATACTTGAGTCCAATGACTTCACCCGGCATCGTCGATCGTTTTGAACCTCGCTCTCCAAGCCTAGTCCCGATCATCCTCGCCGTTGACCGTCGTTGACCACCAAGCAACTTTGCACAACAATAGACAAGCAAATCGAATTCGGGAACAAGTTCTTCACAACTTGACCCGTTAGTCAAAACATGCATCATGCAACACATATGCTATGAAATCCACGAACTTGACCTAACAAGCAACCATCGCCGCCACACAAAGCGACGACTTAAATGAAAACCGGTCGACCGCGGCGTTGGCGGTCGAGCATACCGCCCGACCGCCAACGAAGGCGGTCGACCGCCACAAAGGACTTAGCCGAAATTTCAACGCTGAAATCCGCAACCTCTCGGAAATTTAAAACGAATAGAACTTTTGACCGAAGCTCCAAAATTATGAGACCAAGTGCGAGAGAATCTCCTCACTTGCCTACACCTCTATTTTTGGCCCACCTCAAACTTCAAGGTCACTCAACTTGCCGGTCCGACCGCTCAGCGAGACGCCGGTCGGATCGCTACCAAATCGGTCGATCGCCGACCGGCGGTCGGACCGCCAAAGACAATTCACGAGGCATGGGCGGTCGCGACCGCCACCGTGGCCGGCTCGACCGCCGAGACTGACAGAACCTGAACTTTGCCGAAAACTCGTGTTTCCGCAAACCTTCAACGTCATTGCCAATTGACACATCATCCTAAGATCATGAGCATATCCCCATGATATCCACAGTAAAGAACCCACCTGACAACCAAAGGTATTAGCCAGTTGAAGCAATTTTGCCGACTCCACATTAATTGGCACGATCAATGATTTGTGGAAGTTAACTTTTAGACCAGTAGAATCCGCGAAAGAGTTAAGAAGACCTTTCAGGCAAAAGAGCTGGGAAGCTACTGCTGGCATAAAAAGCAATGTATCATCAGCATACTGTACGATAGGGAAATCTTGCAGACTCGGATCCAAAGGAGAAGAAAATAGTCCCCGATGAAATGCTTGGTTGACGATCGATTGAAGAAGATCCGCTGCAAGAACAAATAAAAGGGGCGAAAGAGGATCCCCCTGTCGAACTCCTCGCTTGTAGTGGAAGACTTTGCCAGGGACACCATTGAGCAAGACCGAAGAGGTGCCAGAACATAAGACGTTATGAATCCATTGCTGCCATTTGGAGCTAAAACCCTTGTGTTTGAACATGTCAATAATCACATGATGTTCCACTTTGTCAAAGGCTTTTTCAAAATCAAGCTTGATAATGACAATCTCTTTTTTTGATTTGTGGCAAAGATGGAGATATTGAAAAGCCCAGGCAAGACAATCATGAATAGTATGTCCTTTAATAAAACCATATTGATTCTTGTGGATTACCTTAAGAATAACTGACTGCATTCTGTTGGCAATTAGCTTTGTTAAGAACTTGAGAGAACTATTGAGGAGGGAGATCGGTCTAAAGTCATTAACAGAAGTAGCAGCCAACTTTTTTGGTATCAAAGTAATAAGAGACGAATTTAAACTCTGAATATTTAAATTGGTCTCACAAAAAGCCGAGCAAAAAGCATAGAAATCAGGAGCAATTAAATGCCAGCATTTTTTCATGAATAGGCCATTGAAACCATCAGGGCCTGGGGCATGATCAGGAGCCAATTCTTTAACCACAAGATCAATTTCTTCCCTTGAGAACACACGGTCAATATTTTCCAGAACCGCCGGGTCCACAGGAGTGACCAACGAGTCCAAGTTAAAATGCATGAAAAGCTTTTCAGATACCCCCAGTCTTGCTTTAAAAGAACTCCAAATAACCGCTGCTTTTTGATCATGATTCGAGATACAAGTTCCATCTTCCAAATACAAAAGAGCAATGTAGTTCCGCCTGAAATTCGAAGATGCAACAGAGTGAAAATTTTTTGAGTTTTCATCTCCAAACTTCGCCCATCTGATGGTGGCCCATTGCTTCCAGTAAACTTTTTTTTGCTTCTAACAGTTTCAAAAGATGTGCCAGAAGAATTCGCCTGAAATTCCTCTCTAACAGATTAAGAGGACGTTGATCTTCCAGGTCATCTACCAAGGCTATAACCCAGCTGGTGTTGTTAATCAGCAAATCCAGGTTAGAAAGTCGTTTACTCCAAGATTTTAACCCTCTTCTCAGCACTTTCATTTTATGAGCAATAAGTTGAGCCGCATTACAAGTTTTAGAAGACAAACTCCAGAGAGAGGACACTGTGGGGAGAAAACTATCGAAATCCGCCCAGTAGTTTTCAAAGCGAAAAATCGAGGCTTTAGGAATGGAAGAAGCAATTTGGACCACACAGGGGACGTGATCTGAAGTTGGACGTGCCAAAGGAAATGCCAAAGTGCTTGGAAACGAGAGAGACCAAACAGCAGAAGTGAATACCCAGTCCAACTTTTGAAGTAAAGCATTATCCTGCATATTACTCCAAGTGAAAGATCTGCCTTTAAGTGGTATTTCAACCAAACCCAAATGTTGAATAATCTCATTAAATATAAGCATTTCATTCACATTACCCCCAGGTTTGTTGCGATTTTCTGGACAACGCATCAGGTTAAAATCCCCAACCAAACAGCCAAAGATCAAACAGCGAAGCGTCCAGGCCAAGAAACCAGGACACAAAACCCTCCTTATCAGTTGGAGAGCAGGGTCCGTAAATATTGGTTAGGAACCAGCTTTGAGCATTAACCGTTGAAGTGAGTTTTACCGTCAGCGAGAACCGAGTCTGATGCACTAAAACACCATCAAAAAGTGATCCATTCCAGGCCGTGAGAAGACCACCAGATGCACCAATCGCAGGAACAAAGAAAAATTTGTTGAAACGTCTAGGAGCAAAATCCCTAAGACTCCGGCTATCAAAAACTGCACGCTTGGTTTCTTGGAGGCAAAAAACCGAGCAGGAACTTTCATCAACCTTATGTCTAATAGCACTCCATTTATCTGGAGAGTTAGAACCTCGGACATTCCACGAGAGCACTGACCAATTTCTTGTATTGTTCATGGACTAAGAGCAAAGCAGCAACATTGAACTAGCTGCTCTAGGCGGACTAGCAACCAAGCTCTAAGCCCATGGTAACAGGAAGCATAGTTCTGAGAATTAAACAACGATCTGAACAAAAGAAACTAGCGCAGGTTCTGAGGAAAGGTCAACCAAAGTGTTCCTAAGACACCCAGAAGAAACACAGACCCACAAAAGACAGGAAAACAGTAGTAGAGGTCCCAGAGCAAACTAACAAAGGAGCCAAACATCAGCTCAAAGAAACAAAAGTATGACCAGACCATCATAGACCTACTATTCATCATTAGATTGTAGCAGAGCCTCTTCAGACAGATCACTAGGAGGAGCCTGGCAGAAATCCTTCCCTATGCTCTGAGCCAGGGAAACCGACAAATGAGGTGGGACCAGTGAAGACTTGGAACGTTGCCGACCTTCAAAAATTGGCGCCAAAGAACAGCACTAGTCTTGTCTTTGAAGTCTTTCTTGCCTGCATTCAGTCTGGAGCTACGCCGAAGCAAACTAGAGTCAACTGGGACAGGGTACTTGCAACGGCGGCGCTTGAGAGAGGTTTGAGGGAGGCCAGAGATTTCCACGACCTCATTGTCTTCCAGTTCACGCAAAACACAAGCCACATTCGGAACTCTAGGCTGAGTCACCACCGAAATGAAGAACTTCTTTTGGGCCAGATCGCTTGGGATGGCCACCGAGTGCCAGTGGAAGCCAATAATAGACTCATGCAAAGGATCCAAGAGAACCCTCAACTCCTGAATGGAAGTCAGGCAGTTGAAAAACAGCTGAAACTCTCCCACTTGAGGGAACCAGATATGAGGCTCAGGGGAAGGAACCTCCAAAGCCCCCTCATCCACGAAATCCTCAAGGTTTGACTGCTGCTCCACAGGAACAACCACCGCTGACACTGAAAGTTGCCCCTCTAAAAACTGCTCTGCTAGGCCAAAATCCTCCTCAACCAAATCTTCAGGCACTGGCAAACTTGCGTTATCATTCTAATCAACAAAAGCAGGGACAGGAGCTACCGGAGGTGGATCCACCAAACCAGGTTCTTCAGCGGCAGGAGCCCCATCAGGCACATTCCTGCCGCGGACATTGGAATGGGCCACCGACGCTTGATTACGAGGAGAAGAAAAGATACCTAACCACCTGGGGGGGAAGCAAAGGGTGAGTTGCCTGCCCAAAAGGTGGAAGAGGGTCTTCACCAGGAAGCTGAACCACAGAGTCCTCGTGCAGAATATAATAGGGAATATCCCATTGTTTCGCTTCCGGTTCGTCCCCCACTACCACCAGGAGACTCTTAGGCACAACATCTGACGAAGGGACTAGCACCTTGATGAGGATTCTAGCCTTGTTGGAGGATTCATGCCAGTGAATCAGTGTACCAAGACCAGCCACCGCACAACTAATAACTGCCGCATTATAGCAATCTAAAGGAAACGCTAGGAGCATGAGCCAGTAGACCCTATCCAGCGGAGCCAAGCATAGATTCAACCCTTCATCGTGCTTAAGGAAACTCAGCGAATAAGGTTCAAAAGGATGTTGACCATGAGCAATGGCAGCCTCTCGCTCAATGCAACTACCAAAGGTGATAAACGCAGCACCAATAGGACATGGGGCTATTTGAGAAACACGAACTCGAAAAATTTGCACCAGGTAATGATGGAGGGCAGCCGCAACTTGAGCAAAATCTTCTGCCGCCATCGCTGGGACAAGCACCGCGATACTGACATCCTCATTGGAACGGGCTTTTGCCATACGCAGATAAGAGCGAAGGCGCTTCGGACGGCGGTCAGGGAATAGAGAGTTTCCAACCTTAAAACCTCAGGGCAGAAAAGCTAAGGGATCAACTGGAAAATTCGCCATCTTCGAAGGAGGGGAGGAACACCGAAAAGCCGGGGGAGACGAAGAAACACACGGCAAGGGGGGGAGCTCCGGGGGAAACCCTTCCGAATAAGCTTATGGGGAACCGGCGCATCTACAACCTCTGTGGGCTTTGCTGGGCCCAAGGCCTGAGGCACCTTTCTGGCGACAGGACGAAAAACCTTGCCCCTAGAATTACGCGCCAAGCAGAACCGCTGAATATGGCCATAACCAAAACAGGAACGGCAACGGGTATCATTAGCACAGAAACGCGCAATGTGACCTTCAGAGACACAATTAAAGCAGGTAATCGCCACGCTAGAATCACGCTGACGAGGATTCGAGTTTCGAAATTGAAATCCACCATTCCTGGAAGGAGGATCAATCATAGCCCGAGAAACACGACGAGGATGATTTGAATCTTGACGACCCAGACGATGGAAAACAGAAGTCCTAGCCGGCAACGCATTGGAAGAAGAACCAGCAGGAGCCACCGATCCTTTTTGATCCGATTGAAGGCTAACTTGACCAGAATCGACTTAGAAGCCGTCGAAGACCTCACAGCATCCGCAAAACTCTTCTGGGGAGGACTTTGCCCTGGACGAGGACCCAAAATTCCTGAATGAATGGAGTTGAAGTTGGACTTGGAACGGGAGACTTCTGACCATTCTGATGCACATTCAGCCTCCCAGAGGTTAAACTCCTGAAGCCAATTAGGACCACCATTGCCCCAAAGATTAAAATGGGCACAAAAACTAATATTCTCCACCTTACGAATGGAGTAGACTAAAAACCCCACTGCCTTGAAGCAAACCGAGAACTTAAAGGAGAAATTTTGCAAGAAGGTGACCTTGAAATCCAGAGCCGAACCCCCAAGACAGGCATGGAGGACCAGACTAACCGATTCTTCAGAAAGACGGAAGGAAAAGCGGGCAAAAGATACCACCAGATGAAACACCGAAGACCGAGAGATGGGATGAACCGTGCAATGAAAACACTTCCAAATAGACTTCTCGAACGCAACACCTGGCGAGAGATCCAACCTTGGAGCCGAAGACATCCTCGATCAGACGCCATTAAAAGCCAAGCTCACACCGAGTGCTAGTCATTGTATTTTGTCTAGTGTTTGCGTTGCCTATTCTGAAGCATCGGTCATCACAGGATTAAGTTCTTGGTCTATCAGTTTTGATAGTAAGTTTTTCATCCATCTATTATGTTTAGTTAAAGGCAGAATTAGAGGGTCTCGCCAACTAGATTTTTGTAGATAATTTTGTTATCTTTCCAGGAAATGTGAGTTTGCCTTTTTATGATTAACAGATGGAGAGTTATGAATATTACAAGGGTCGCTGTTCAGGTTATGCTTTCTGCTAGTTCATCGTCAGTTTTGTTTAGAATAGAAATATGAACCATAGGTTTTGGGAATGTGTTTCAGAGCGTTGCAAATTTAGCATTGTATTATCTTGTAAACCTTGTATTGAGTACAATACTTATTGTAGGAGGAATAACTTTGGGGTTAGTTGCGCATTCTCTACATTCCAACATTGTTGCCACGCGAAAGGCAAATACAGATTGATCTACCTTGCATGTTGTTTGATTCAAATCTATTGAATGATTATGTCATGATTGAATTCTATGGATGATGAGTAATTCTGTTCTTACATGATTATATTCATTGTTGACATAAAATGTTTCTGCAAGAGAATGCATTTATTTTATTCATTTTATTTTATTCGTTCATGCCTCACCCACGGGAGTGGGTAATGAAAGTCCCACTATTCCAATATGAGCACATAAGACCCATCATTCCAATATGGACAAATGGATCCTCGTAAGAAAGATTCTTCATACGGGCCTTGGATCCCCGTATTTTGTTAATACGGGCCTGAGTGAACACCGATGGGTGTTCACTAGCTATACCGGTATAAGCAGAAGAGAAGTGGTGCATTTTAATACTTGCATAAAGTGCATAACCATTCTTATGTATTCTAAATATTGTGATTGATATGTCTTTGATTCGATGCTTTCCATGCTATTCAACTGTATTTGCTGAGTCGTGGACTCACTCTTGCAATTTTTGGTTTTTAGGTAAACCTGGAGGATGACATGCTTTGGGAGGGAGTTGTCACCTGGAGACTCTCACGCTGTCACTTATTTCACAATTTAGATAATAACTCTGTGACCACCTTTCATTTGAGAGCTATGGATTGTAATACTTGGTCATGATGTTTTCTGTTGTTCGTACTTAAGTTTTATTTGCAATAGTTAGTGGTTTACCTTTACCGGTTATATTCTTAATATTATTCCTCTTGAATGATTTATTGTATATCTGAAATTTAGAGTCTATATGCTTGCTAAAATTTAGATTGTTTAATTTAGTAGTAACTTTGTGTGTTGAAGTTCGTTGTTTGTAGTTGTTAGTTTGATGGAAATAATTTATATTCTTGATTCGTGTTAGGAGTTTAGGTAGCATCTTGGCTTCCGCAAAGCTAGGGTGTTACAGGCTCCCACTCTGGGCTAGAGAACAAAGATTGTTCAAACTCTTGCTCTAAATCGCTGTAGAACACTCACGAGTTGCGAACTACTAGTGGAGACTCCGGATTAATAGCTAGAACAAAGTGACGAAGATACTCTTAATGATTGCTGGTGATTCGACGTCTTTTTTTTTGACTGGGTGGAGTAGGTGATGGCAATGGAACTCGCTAAGGAGCTGAGAATTCTCCCAACTCTTCTTCTGGCTTAGGGACAACTAGCACTTACGCTACTTGCATCACATATTTTCGAATCAACTTGGACAAACTGATCTGGTGCAACCTGCAAATCCTTCAAACAGCTTTATGGGCAACTCTGATTGCTGACATGTCCTCAAGCTCGTGGTGGCACTTCATACTATGGTGACGGATGTGGCTTCCAATCCTCACGATGAAATACACACTTTTCTCAAATCCAATTCTGTGCCCCTTCACTTTCTTCTCTTTGGTGAAGTAAGTTGAACTCATGCTTGTTCCCAAACTCTGCAACAAGCATTGAAGAACTCTAGGCCGATCTCCTCTTTGATCATGATACACCTGAGTCACTAATGAAATTAACAGGGCAAGATAGTCAAATTAAAATTACAAATCCAAGTTCAGAAAAGACAAGAGACAAGATCTCTAGAACAAGACGAGAAAAGAATAGAATATGATAAGAGTAGAATAGACCGAGATGAGAAAAGAATATAGTAGACAAGAAAAGAACAATTAATCAAGTCAAGTTAAGTTGATTTTATTTAGAAAATAAGTTTTGAAGCTTTTGGTTAAGACAACCACGCTAACTAAGGTTGCATTCTACAATCGATATGGCTCTAATACCACCTATATCAAGACCCAAAAATACGATTCAGGAACCCTCTGTTTATTCTAAACTAGTCCCACATCAGTAGCTAGCTCACACAGGAAATAGTGATAAAATACCACCCATTTATTCGATTTAACTAAAAAGATCTTAAATAACAAATAATAATAATAGCTGGACCTTATGGTTAATGTTTACTTAACTTGCCACGCAAGGCTAAAGAAACAAATAAACTCTTACAGTAGAATGGAAAAACTTGGAAAGGCCAATCAACATGCCCACAAGAAATCAAGTGGAGAACGCATCCTAATCCGCAAAGCCTTCATGGTACTCCTAAGCGAAGAACTTTTGAGCAGCTTGGTACTCTTAAACTAAGCAGCAGAAATTAGAGTCGTGAGCACATAAAGTACTCAGCAAGTCATAGGGAAATAGTATTCAAATAATATTCATGTAGGGCTTGAACAAAGGTTAGTTGTATAGTTCTTTTGCAGAAAGCAGCATTGACGATAAATACAATAAATAGATTGAATTGCATAATTGAAAAGAATAATAAGTAAATAAACGATTGCCTTGAAACAACCAGTGAATTCCCCATTCACTTCCCAGGACAAACCACCAAGTGAATTACCCATTCACCAAACGAACATTATATATCAAGTGAACTTCTCATTCACACTCCAACACATTTTATGAAGAAACTCTATCTCTCATGTGAAATCCCGAGATATGTCCGTAACTGAGGACGTGGCTATTCAAATAGATTAATTAACAATCTACAGAGATTGTACAATTTACCCACAAGATATAACAAATGTAGCGATCACCAATCATACCAAACCTTTCAAAAATTTCATCTCGACAATTGACTCTTCCGTTGTGCATACTATCACCCCAACCTCACCGTTGGTTTGGCACACACCGTTGGACCTAGAAGCGGCGAACTGACCATCGATGTGACCATAGAAACGGTACACACCCCCACCCATATACTACCTAAGTAGTCATTGCCAAAACTTCATAACTTACTAAGTTAGGCCCGTCCCATTCTAGGCATGTGGTTGTACGAAAAGGCCTAGTTCAACAGCGCACAAGATTAGGTCCTTAACAAGTTACTTAGGCGAGTCTACCACAAACCCACAACGTGTTAAATCCACACCCTAACTGGACAACCGCTCGCTCGAGCAAAAATCATTTTGTTTAACCAAGACCAATGACATACCATATCATGGGACACAAATTTTAACAATTGTGGCTAACCACCACAATTCCATATCTCACTAAGTCAAAATTAATCATTATGACACATGTGATAATGAACCCATTGTAACTAAGCATGACTAAACATCTGAACGATACCCATGTTGGTGATACAAATATGTCCAACTAAACTTAACCATTCTATGGTGACAATTGATACATGGTATTCAATTATTCAATGGAGACATAATGACAACAGGTGATAGCTATTCCCAAAATCGTTGATATAAAGATTGCATGCAATTGATATAAAACAATATACTTTTGAAATCATAGATTCAATACGATCAAAGGACTACAACTTGCCTTGGAATAAATCTTGGGACTGGTCTTGGTCCTGGTGCACTCCTCCTTGTTCAAGATTCCCCAAAGTATCAACGTCTACTCACAAATGAAGTAAATAAACAAAATAAATACAAAACGGATAGAAAAGAAACTCCAAAAATTAAATAAAAATCTCAAGAAAATAGAGCTAGAATTTATATGAATTTAGAAATTTGAATGGGCTCATTCAAAGTTCGGACGAAGGAAAACGGGCTTCTGCAATATTTAAACCTGAAGAAATACCAAAATTAGATTTTTGGATTTTCCCGAATTACTTTTCTACTGAAAATCCCAAATAATGACATCAGCATGATGTTAGCCTTGATTTTCAGAATTAAAATAAAACCCAAAAAAAGTCATAGTGGCTGACATGTGGGACCCACACGTCAGAGACTCGGTTCATGTGGACTGGATCCACCGAGACTTGGATCAGGGTTTTGATCTAGTTCACACGCAAGCGTTGACGCGTCAGCCACGTTTGTGACACATAGCCGCTGAAGCTAAGGTGGACTGTGAGGACCCCGGTTTATTCGGCTTGTACTGTTTAACCATCCACTTGGTCCTAACAGTACAAATCAAATAAACTAAGCCTCGAGATATGTATACTTCCTAAATGCAGATACACACCCTGCTACAAAATCATGCATCATTTCCATTCATACACATAGAGCCAAGCAAAAGCAACAACTTAAAGACATAGATAATATAAAGAGAGTTATTACAAAAGAGAGGCCGACCGCCAAAAGTCATACAAATAAGTAAAAACACAATGGGAGCAAATGGCCATAAGATGGCGATAAACAAAAGCCAATCGGTGTGCCTTTACCCACAAGGCAACCAACCGACCGCCAAGCTAATCGTCCCAAACACAAGAACACAACTCACAAAAGTGAGGCCCTTGGGGCTCACCTTCTTCCTCCGCAACAATTAATATTAAGCAAGCGTATGAGTACAAAACTTGTTTTTGTACTGCAAGACTGACGTGTGAGATAACAGAACTATAATTAACTACATGCAAGCTTTATTTAAGTGGATGAGGCTCGACTTATTTTCAAAGATATAGCAAGTTTTCATTTGCAATAAGGTAGTAGATTCAAAGCAAGTTTGCAATTAACTTTTATGGTTCAAATAAAGAGAGACAATAATAACAATAGATAGATGACAACACCAACCTAGAAGTGACTAACCCATAGTCACCACAACAATAGCATGAAGTACCCTTCATACCACCCATGTCAAGTTTAAGTTTTTAAAAGGTTGTAGTCTAGTTCTTGCACGACCTACCAAGCATGTCCATAACCTAGGACGAGGCTATTCGAATAGTTTTAACCTCGCAGGTGTACCAATGTACCCACACGATAGACCGCTTTCCACCAGCCACGGTTAGCACACTTCCTTTGGTATGCGTGCATGGCTAAGTCTAACAAGACGCTTTCCAATGGACGATGCTAATTAAGAGCCGCAACCCACGGAGAAAGACACATTAGACAGCCCTAACCGGTCCGCTAATGCTCCCTCCAAAACACACACACAAGAGCACACCCACCGACCAGCTCATAATTAACACCTTCCAAAGTACTTAGTCAAGAGAGGTTCCATATCCCCTCGTGTGGTTAGCACGCAATAAGCGCTGGCTTAGTGACACAAGTAACTCGGTCCTTGGGGACTTAGGCACCATTCCACACACCCAACAGATCACATCAACATACCATTGTGCCCAAGTCAAGATATAGTTTTGTTTTCAGTTTTGATTTGTAACTCAATAAAACACAAGGGTTGGACATAATGGAGTAGTATAAGTAGTTGTGTGATCAAGATCATCGACTAAGTCGATGATCGCCCAATACTACCGATACTAGGCATGGCTAAGCAATATTTATTCAAATCTACTAAGTGACAAGAGCTCATCCAACGAACCCTAATCACAGCAAATAACCTAGGCTTAGGTAGTAGAGGATAATCATTTACCTACAGATTATGCAACTAGGGGTTAACTAATCAATTTAACAACAAATTAGCAATGCATACATAGAAGTTAAACAAAATATTAGACTTTAAAAGTAATGGGATCAATGGGAAATGATCAAACTGCTTGCCTCGCTTGTTGTGGCTCAAATTGTTATGGAGGGTCGTTCTCGGGTTACCGCAAATATCGAATCCTAAGCGAAAGAGCGAAAACAACCAATAAGACGAGCAACGCTTAAATGAAAGAGCAAGCAAAAATTATCCAAATGCGATTTAAAATTATACACAAGGTATAATAGGAATATACCTAGACATAGGAACTGGAAAACCTAATTTGGATTTGTGGTGCAAAAGATGTTCTCTAAAAACCTATTTTCTACCATAATTAGCACTCAGTAGCAAAAATATTTTCTAGAAAGATTTTGAAGCTGAAATTTTATGGTAGCTACCTACTGGTATAGTGGTAACCCATATAAAATTTCAGGTCATTTGGAGTTATATTGAAAGAGCTATGATTTTTCAAGTCATGAAAATGAACCAATTTAAATTGCATGTGAAATCTTGTTAAACACAGTAACATGCCTAAAACCAATTTTATCATTTAGTACTGTATTAGGGGAAGCTAACAAAATTAGTTTCACTAAAATTTGATTTTCAGAGAATTAGTTATGCAATTTACAAGTTAATTACTAATTTTAGAATAATAAGTAGAACCTATTTCTAAACAAATTTTAAAATCTGTTTTCTGGAGCCGAACTAAACTCCTATTCATTTTTAAATTAAAGTACAACTCAATCTAAAGCTAACAAAATTTGAATCAACCGATTTGGGTTTAAAATGAATTAGTTATGTATTTTTGAAGTTTAATACCTTTTTCAGTTTGCAAATAAAGCTTTCGGGAAACTCATAAAGGCTATTACGACGTGGCTGAATAGGGACCGCCGATCCGGATCGGACGCCCACGCCGCACGCGCGCACAACACACACACACACACACATCGAGGCTCACCGTTGGATCAAGATCCAACGGTCCAAATGATGATGGCATTCGACCGAACGAATGCCTTCGCATCCCACCGCTGATCTTCGATCCAACGATCCAGATTGAACCACGCCGACGCGCTTGAAAACGCGCGCGGCGGCGAACAACGGCCGTGGACCGTCGATCGTGATATGGACGGCTCACAATCAACGCCACACAAAGACACCGCACGTAACACACGAAATCTCGACCGCAGATCTAAGGATGGATCGGCGCGACGTTGGGCCACGCCGCGCACTACGCGACGCGTCCGACAACGCGACGAGAGCTTCGCCGGCCAATCGCCGGCGACCAAAGGCACGGCGGCGCGAGAGGATGCTAGCAACGGTGCGCACAGCATTGCGCACCCTCTCGCACCACTCACACCGACGCGGTGGTGGACCAGAGCGCGACGCGACGGCGAGGAGCGGCCACGCAAAGATGACAACGACGATAAGCAGCAAAGAGCTCCGCGAATGACCATTCAAGCGTGCTCGAGCATCTAGGGGCTACCAGGAGCTACCGACCGACGCGGAGGTGCAGAGGCGGCCGAATAGCCCGGCGACGAAACTCCGCGACGGACCCGAGGAAGATGACGCGAGGAAGACGGCCCGGCAAAATCAACCATGCCGCATCATCACGATGGGTTCTAGAGAGCACGAGAAACTCCCGAGAAAGGAATTAGAAAAAGGAGCACTCACCAAATACCGGAGACGAAGAAGGATGCTCGCGGCCGATTTGGGGAAATCCAAAATCCCGCGCTCCCGCTGAAGCAACCTGAAATGGAGCAATTGTTAAGCACCACCGAGGTGAGAGGAAGGTGCAGAGCAAGAAGGGAGCCAGGAACCACCGAGCACCGCCTTCACCGAGAGCTCCAAGCTCAACAATGGCGAAATGGGCGCTGGTGGTATGGGAGCTCCACGCTTAGTGAATGCAAGAGAGAGCCACGGGAGAGGAAGGAAGGCGGGGGGGAAGATGGGAGCTTAAATAGGCGAGAGAAGCAAGAGCAACGCCGCTGTTCGCCTCGATGCCGCCGCTCACGTCGCCGTGGACGCGACGGAGCAGTGAGCAATGGACTTTCGGGCGCTCGCCGACGCGCATTTAATGCACCCGCCCGCTGGCGCCGAGGGTGAGTGGACGCGACGCCATCGCCACGAGCCTCTCGCCATGGCGCAGAGCGAGCGCGCGAGCGGCCGGGCGAGCGAAGCGAGGAGGACGACGAGGGCCACCGTCCGATTCGCATCCAACGGCCCCGAGCGATCGAAGTCAAACAACAGGCACAATCGCCCACCGTCCGATGGACATCCAACGGTCGAAAATGTAAGGCAACCGAGTTGTCCGACGCATACACGAACGCGAGCCGTCCGATTGAGATCCAACGGTCCAGAGCGCGCGCCCGATCGATCACGCCGCAGACAGCTTAGTTGACTCGACCGAGTCGGTTGGCTCGAGCCCGAGTCCGACTCGCGCCGAGGAACAAAGCAAACCCATTAGAATTTGATTTTTGAGCTGAAACTTTGGGGATTTAATTGAGGCATCAAATCAACTCCAAAATTTATGAAATTTTAATCGGGCTTGCTTACCTTGGGGTTAACCTTCCATAAAATTTCCAGAGATTTTGTGCACTGAATTTTCTCAAGAAATTTCCGTAAGGTTAAAACAGAGGTTTGACCAAGGTTTGACTTGCCTCTAAAATATTTCAAATAATTTCCCAAAATTATGAAATAATTCAGAGGTGTTACCAAGCCCCCCTAGAACCAGGGAAAATTATTTCCAAGGGTTTGACAAAAGATTTGACCAAGGAGGTTGTTGACTTGATAATTGAGGCCTTTGATTTTTAATTTTCCAAAATTCTTTTACAAGAATTTCAGAAAAGTTTCAAAAGTAAAAGGATGAAGGAAAAGTTTCAATTTACCCTCAATTTCTTACATTTGAAACACAAGCCAAAATTTGGGATGTTACAAACCTCCCCCCCTTACAAAAATCTCGTCCCGAGATTTGGTTCACTCGAAAAGAAAGAGGGGTAGTCAGACGAAGACGATCTTCTCGCTCCCAAGTAGCCTCATCCTCGTAATGGTTTGACCACCGAACTTTAAGGAACTTGATGGTCTTGTTCCTTGTTCTTCGCTCACCTCCTCGAGTGTGCGAACAGGTGCTCGCGATAGGTCAAATCCTCCCGAACATCAAGAGTTTCAACGGAGTTTCCTCGTTGGAACACGGAGGCACTTCTTTAGCCGGGACACATGGAAAACATCATGTACCCCGCAAGTGCAGCAGTAATTCCAACTTGTAGGCGACAGCCTTTCTTCTCGATAACACTGTATGGACCGACATATCGAGGAGCTAACTTGCCCTTGACACCAAAACGCCGTGACCTTTCGTAGGAGAAACCTTGAGATAAACGGTCATTGGGCTCAAAGCTCAACTCACGACGACGGCGATCCGCATAGCTCTTTTGCCTAGATTGAGCCGCGCGTAAGCGATCACGAATGAGTCGGACTTGACCTCGGCCTCATTAATCGAGTCCGCCAAAGAAAGGTCTCTCACCGTCTCGCACCGCTCAACGGGTTCTACACTTTCTCCCGTATAAGGCCTCAAATGGTGCCATGCCGAGACCGGCTTGGAAACCGTTGTTATAAGAAAACTCGCGAAGGGCAAGCACTTCTCCCAATGCTTCCCATAGGAAAGGACACAAGCTCGCAGCATGTCCTCTAAAACTTGGTTGACTCTCTGGCCCACCATCCGCTTGGGGTGAAAAGTCGAGCCGAAAGAAAGGCGAGTTCCCATAGCCTCTGCGTGCTATGCCAAAATCGCTAAGTGAACAAATGAACCACGATCCGACACAATCGTCTTTGGCACACCATGCAAACTCACGATGCGAGCTATGTAGAGATCCGCCGAAGGCCTACTCAAGGTCGGGCTTGACAGAAGAAAATGAGCCACCTTAGTCAATCGATCGATGACGACCCGATAGCATCATTCTTCTTTGGGGACCGGGTAGACCAGTGATAAAGTCCATCCCGACCGAATCCCACTTCCACTCCGAATTGGTAAGGGTCAAGCAATCCACCGACGACGATGTTCGCCTTGACACGACGACACACGCCGCACTCGCAACGAACCTTGCGATCTCCTCTTCATTCGGTCCACCAAAATCTCCGCCGGAGATCATGATACATCTTCGTGGCCCCGGATGAATGGACAAGGAGAATCATGGGCTTCGCGAGGATCAAATCCCGCAACTCCATGTCCTTTGGAACCACGAGGCGCTGTTCGAACCTCACGACACCAAGCTCATCTACGGAGAAGCACTTGGTCGTTCCATTCTTGACATTTTCCTCGATGCGTTCACTCCAACATCCGATCACGAGCGCACTTGATCCGATCCACCAAGGTTGGTCAGACAACCAAGGCAGCGAGGAACCATGCTCAACCAAACCCAAGTTGAGACGCTGAAATTCCTCCGAAGAGGGGCCGATGCTCTGGCAACATTGCATTGCAATGCGCTTTGCGACTAAGCGCATCCGCAACGACATTGGCCTTGCCCGATGGTAGTGAATACCCATGTCGTAGTCCTGATCAACTCCAACCATCTCCTTTGCCCGAGGTTCAGTCCTGGTTGGGTGAACAAATACTTTAGGCTTTTGTGATCCGAATACACTTCACAACGACACGATTAGGTAATGTCGCCAAATCTTAAGTGCATGGATCACAAATGCCAACTCCAAGTCATGGGTAGGATAATTGAGTTCATGAGGTCTCAATTGCCTTGATGAATAGGCCACTACCTTGCCTTCTTGCATAAGGACACAACCGAGGCCTCGACGAGAAGCGCCACAAAAGATATCAAGCTTTGACGGACATTGGGGAGAACAAGAACGGAGCGGTGGTCAATCGCCCTTAAGCGCTTGAAACTTTCTCGCAATCAGCGACCACGAACTTCTTGTCCTTCTTGAGCAACTCCGCATCGGCCGCTATCTTGGAGAAGTTCTCGATGAAGCGACGATAATATCCCGCTAAACCAAGAAAACTCCGAACTTCGGTGACCAAGTAGGTCGACTCCGTGAAAGCACGCCGATCTTGCTAGGATCCACAACCACGCCCCGCCGAAAGAATATGGCCTAAGAAGGCTACTTCCTTCAACCGTAACGCGCACTTGCTGAACTTTGCATACAACTTGTGCTCACGGCTTGCCCAACACAAGCTTCAAATGCTCTTGTGTTCCTCATCGCCTTGGAGTAGATAAGGATATCATCGATGAAGACCACAACGAACCTATCCAAATACTCCATGAACACCGAATTCATGAGGTTCATGAACAAGGCAGAGCATTGGTTATGCCGAATGACATGACGGTATACTCGTATAAGCCATAACGAGTAGAAAAAGCCGCCTTTGGAATATCCTCCGTCGAATCCGAACTCGATGATATCCCACTCTCAAATCAATCTTGGAGAAGACTCGAGCTCCGCTTAATTGATCGAAGAGGTCATCGATACGGGCAAAGGGTACTTGTTCTTACCGCTACTTCATTAAGTGGACGGTAATCAACGCACATGCGCAGCGCCTTGTCCTTTTCGACAAAGATTGCCGAGCATCCCCAAGGAGATGAGCTAGGCGATGAAACCCTTCTCTTGAAGCTCACCCACCGCTTCTTCAACTCCACCAACTCGATTGGGTCCATCCAGTAAGGCCTCTTTGAAATCGGGCGTACCGGAACCAACTCAATGACAAACTCGAGGTCTCGAATCGTGGCATCCTCGAAGGTCGTCGGGAAGACATCAACAAAGTCACATACCACCGACTTCACTAATATCTAGAGTCGCTTCGCCGAGCGCGAAGAGATGCGGACTCGCAGCCTTCTGCGAAAGCGAACCCGCGCGCCGTAAGGATCGTGAGGTAGATGAGCCTCCTAGCGCAATCAATTTGTCCCATGTGCCGAGACAACCAATCCATGCCTAGGATTACATCTAAGCTCGCGATCGAAGGAGGATAAGGTTTGCCAAGAATACTACCCTTCTATCTCAACAGGACATCCTTACACCTGCACTCACCTCTCAACTCCAACCGGGAGAGCGAATGAGCAAGTGGGACCAACAATGGAGTAAAAGAAGACCTCCCACAGCAAAGAAAAGACTCAAACAAACGAATGAGATGCGCTCAATCAAACAAAATCAGAGCAGGAAAGAGTTAACCGAAAGGGTACCCAACACGACGCCGGTGCCTCCGTGCCTCCTCCGCGAGATGAGGTTGACGCGCCACTACCCACGCCTTGGGTAGCGGGACAACCTTCTCGATCCCGGGAGGACCACCTCCGCCCGCCCCCTCCATTAGGACGAGGGGCCGCCACCTCGTTAGGGCAACTATTGGCATAATGCCCTTCTAGTTGCACGAAAAGCAAGTGACCCTGCAGCCGGATTGCGGGGCCACCTCGCTGGTTCGCAGCGCACGCGATCGGGCACGGCTCGCGAGGGCGAGGAGCTCGTGCCGCGGCCTCGGTGGTAGTGAAGCCACGAACGGGCCCCGGGTAGGCCCGACACGAGGACGAGAGAGGCCGGCCTGCGTGCACCGGGCCTCCCACTTGCGCTATGACTCGCCAGCCGCCGCTTTGTGCTCGCAACAATGGCCTTGTCCACCAAGGCCTCAAAGTCAAGCAAATCCACAATGGAGAGCCTGCCTTGCGCCTCGCACAAACCTCCATGAACTTCTCCCGCTGGCCTCATCGGTAGCCACCTCGGATGGAGCATAACGAGCCAAGTGGTTGAACTCGCATGTACTCCATCACCGACTTACACCCTTGCTTGAGCGCGAAACTCCTTCTTTTTCAGCTTCATCAAGCCGGCAGGATGTGAGCTCGACGGAACGCCGTCCGAACTCATCCCAAGAGAGTGTGGCCGCGGGTCGCATGGCTGGCAGTTCTCCCACCAGAGAGTGCCGCCCTCAAGCCGATGGGAGGCAAAGAGTGCCTCGCCCCGGTCCAGCATCGAGCAACGCCGAGCTTACGCCAACCTCGACGCAGCCACCATCCGCGCCCAATGGGTCCTCGACTCGAGAACGTGGGGGTTGAGTGCGAAGAAACTCACCAAACCCCACGAGATCGATGTCCACCCCTTGCCCTGATCCCGAGGCACCGTAAAGGGCGGAGGTGTTGCGCGCAATAACATCCAAACAGAACCTCCCGCCCTCCGAACGGTTGCGCTCTATCTCAAGAAGGACCTCACCATGGTCGGAGGAGGCGGAAGCTCCTCATCCAAACCAGGCTGCTGACCACGGCCGCTACGAGTACCTCCAGCCATCCTGATTTAAGAAACTTAGGTTAGAAACCAAAGCACTAACACTAGAAGTTGATGAAAGCGAAAAGCTAACGATTAGGGGAAGGAGATATCACCCTAACCGAAAGCCAAAAACAGCAAGTAAACAAACTTTAAATATTTCCAAAGAAGCTCCAAAACAGCAAGGGAACTCCAAACCAAGCTCAACTTCTCAATGCCATTAACCCGTATTGAATGAACGAGTAATAGTGTGAGAAGATAAAAATTTCAGCACACTACAACAAGTCTAACACTACTCGAGAGCAAGGTTAAATCAACGAAATAGGTGTTAGATACTTGGCTAACTAGTATCACATCTTACCCTTTTGTTCCCACAGGTTTTAATTGATTAACCTCTCATTTTCTACCCTATTTAGAACCTTTGAGCCTGCTGTCCGAAATTGAATGCTCGCTGTCCAGATTTCGCATCCAAGCCTCCTAATCAAATCTTCAACTTCGAAGCTTCAAAATCTTGTAGAGGGCGGCTAACACTTCAATTTGCCAAACTCATTGGTTCCCAAACCCAATTTAAACGATAATGACTATCTTTTGAGAGAAGGAAAGGAGAACAACTTTAAAACTCAAATTAGAGCAAGATGAGATAGAAAGCTAAGATAGGTAAGGAATAAAATCTGAGAACTTACTTAAGCTTTCATAAATCATTTGATACTTTGAAATTAAGTTTTCCAAAATATCCTAAAGACGACCAAGCTTGGGTTATTACGGTCGAATGGCTCGATACCAACTTTGTGAGGACCCCGGTTTATTCGGCTTGTAATTGCTTAACCATCCACTTGGTCCTAATAAGACAAATCAAATAAACTAAGCCTCGAGATATGTATACTTCCAGACTGCAGATACACACCTCGTCTACAAAATCATGCATCATTTCCATTCATACACATAGAGTCAAGCAAAAGCAACAACTTAAAGACATAGATAATATAAAGAGAGTTATTACAAAAGAGAGGCCGACTGCCAAAAGTCATACAAATAAGTAAAAACACAATGAAGCAAAATGGTCATAAGATGGCGATAAACAAAAGCCAATCGGTGTGCCTTTACCCACAAGGCAACCAACCGACCGCCAAGCTAATCGTCCCAAACAAACGCAAGAACACACTCACAAAAGTGAGGCCCTTGGGGCTCACCTTCTTCCTCTGCAACAATTAATATTAAGCAAGCGTATGAGTACAAAACTTGTTTTTGTACTCGCAAGACTGACGTGTGAGATAACAGAACTATAATTAACTACATGCAAGCTTTATTTAAGTGGATGAGGCTCGACTTATTTTCAAAGATATAGCAAGTTTTCATTTGCAATAAGGTAGTAGATTCAAAGCAAGTTTGCAATTAACTTTTATGGTTCAAATAAAAGAGAGACAATAATAACAATAGATAGATGACAACACCAACCTAGAAGTGACTAACCCATAGTCACCACAACAATAGCATGAAGTACCCTTCATACCACCCATGTCAAGTTTAAGTTTTTAAAAGGTTGTAGTCTAGTTCTTGCACGACCTACCAAGCATGTCCATAACCTAGGACGAGGCTATTCGAATAGTTTTAACCTCGCAGGTGTACCAATGTACCCACACGATAGACCGCCTTTCCACCACCCACTGTTAGCACACTTCCTTTGGTATGTGCATGGCTAAGTCTAACAAGACGCTTTCCAATGGACGATGCTAATTAAGAGCCGCAACCCACGGAGAAAGACACATTAGACACCTAACCGGTCCGCTAATGCCCTCCAAACAAACACACACACAGAGCACACCCACCAACCAGCTCATAATTAACACCTTCCAAAGTACTTAGTCAAGAGAGGTTCCATATCCCCTCGTGTGGTTAGCACGCAATAAGCGCTGGCTTAGTGACACAAGTAACTCGGTCCTTGGGGACTTAGGCACCATTCCACACACCCAACAGATCACATCAACATACCATTGTGCCCAAGTCAAGATATAGTTTTGTTTTCGCTTTTGATTTGTAACTCAATAAAACACAAGGGTTGGACATAATGGAGTAGTATAAGTAGTTGTGTGATCAAGATCATCGACTAAGTCGATGATCGCCCAATACTACCGATAACTAGGCATGGCTAAGCAATATTTATTCAAATCTACTAAGTGACAAGAGCTCATCCAACGAACCCTAATCACAAAGAAATAACCTAGGCTTAGGTAGTAGAGGATAATCATTTACCTACAGATTATGCAACTAGGGATTAACTAATCAATTTAACAACAAATTAGCAATGCATACATAGAAGTTAAACAAAATATTAGACTTTAAAAGTAATGGGATCAATGGGAAATGATCAAACTGCTTGCTCGCTTGTTGTGGCTCAAATTGTTGCGGAGGGTCGTTCTGGGTTACCGCAAATATCGAATCCTAAGCGAAAGAGCTAAAACAACCAATAAGACGAGCAACGCTTAAATGAAAGAGCAAGCAAAAATTATCCAAATGCGATTTAAAATTATACACAAGGTATAATAGGAATATACCTAGACATAGGAACTGGAAAACCTAATTTGGATTTGTGGTGCAAAAGATGTTCTCTAAAACCTATTTTCGCCATAATTAGCACTGTAGCAAAAATATTTTCTAGAAAGATTTTGAAGCTGAAACTTTTATGGTAGCTACCTACTGGTATAGTGGTAACCCATATAAAATTTCAGGTCATTTGGAGTTATATTGAAAGAGCTATGATTTTTCAAGTCATGAAAATGAACCAATTTAAATTGCATGTGAAATCTTGTTAAACACAGTAACATGCCTAAAACCAATTTTATCATTTAGTACTGTATTAGGGGAAGCTAACAAAATTGTTTTCACTAAAATTTGATTTTCAGAGAATTAGTTATGCAATTTACAAGTTAATTACTAATTTTAGAATAATAAGTAGAACCTATTTCTAAACAAATTTTAAAATCTGTTTTCTGGAGCCGAACTAAACTCCTATTCATTTTTAAATTAAAGTACAACTCAATCTAAAGCTAACAAAATTTGAATCAACCGATTTGGGTTTAAAATGAATTAGTTATGTATTTTTGAAGTTTAATACCTTTTCGCTTTGCAAATAAAGCTTTCTGAAACTCATAAAGGCTATTACGACGTGGTGAATAGGGACCGCCGATCCTGGATCGACGCCCACGCGCACGGCGCGCACAAAGACACACACACAAAGGCCATCGAGGCTCACCGCTGGATCAAGATCCAACGGTCCAAATGATGATGGCATTCGACCGACGAATGCCTTCGCAATCCCACCGCTGATCTTCGATCCAACGATCCGTATTGAACCACGCCGACGCTGCTTGAAAACGCGCGCGGGCGGGAACAACGGCCGTGGACCGCCGATCGTGATATGGACGGCTCACAATCAACGCCACACAAAGACACCGCACGTAACACACGAAATCTCGACCGCAGATCTAAGGATGGATCGGCACGACGTTGGGCCACGCCGCGCGACCGCACGACGCTGTCCGACAACGCGACCGAGAGCTTCGCGCCAATCGCCGCGACCAAAGGCACGCACGGCGCGAGAGGATGCTAGCAACGGTGCGCATAGCATTGCGCACTCCGCACCACCCACACCGGCGGTGGTGGACCAGAGCGGCGGCGCGACGGCGAGGGGCGGTCACGGCAAAGATGACAACGACGATAAGCAGCAAAAGAGCTCCGCATCGGCCCATTCAAGCGGTGCCTGAGCGTCTAGGGGCTACCAGGGAGCTACCTGACTGACGCGGAGGTGCAGAGGCGGTCGGAGCAGCTCCGGCGACGAAACTCCGCGACGGACCCGAGGAAGATGACGCGAGGAAGACGGCCTGGGCAAAATCAACCATGCCGCGCCATCACGATGGGTTCTAGAGAGCACAGAGAAGCTCCCCGAGAAAGGAATTAGAACAAGGAGCACTCACCGGCACTGAGACGAAGAAGGATGCTCGCGGCCGATTTGGGGGAAATCCAAAATCCCGCGCTCCCGCTGAAGCAACTCAAATGGAGCGGTGGGGTTAAGCACCACCGAGGTGAGAGGAAGGTGCAGAGCAAGAAGGAGCCAGGAACCACCGGAGCACGGCCTTCACCGAGAAGCTCAAGCGGCAACAATGGCGGAGAAAAACAGGCGCTTTGGGAGCTCCACGAATGCTTAGTGAATGCAAGAGGAGCTCACGGGAGCGTAAAGGAAGCCAGGGGGGAAGATGGGAGCTTAAATAGGCGAGAAAGCAAGAAAACGCCGTTGTTCGCCTGTTCCCAGCCGCCGCCTCACGGCCGTGACGCGACGGAGCAGTGAGCAGTGGACTTTCGGGGCGCTCACGACGCGCATTTAATGCACCTGCCCGTTGGCGTCGAGGGTGAGTGGACGCGACGCTACTGCCCACGAGCCTCTCTGCCATGGCGCAGAGCGAGCGCGAGCGGGCTGGCGAGCGAGCGCGAGGAGGACGACGAGGGCCAGCCGTCCGATTCGCATCCAACGGCTCCCGTGCGATCGAGTCAAACAGCCGCGCACAATCGTCCACCGTCCGATGGACATCCAACGGTCGAGAAACAGAAGGCAACCGGAGTTGTCCGAATGCATACACGAACGCGAGCCGTCCGATTGAGATCCAACGGTCCGAGAGCGCGCCGATCGATCGCGCAAGATAGCTTAGTTGACTCGACCGAGTCGGTTGGCTCGAGCCCAGTCCGACTCCGCGCCCGAGGAACAAGCAAACCCATTAGAATTTGATTTTTGAGCTGAAACTTTTGGGGATTTAATTGAGGCATCAAATCAACTCCAAAATTTATGAAATTTTAACGATGCTTGCTTACCTTGGGGTTAACCTTCCATAAAATTTCCAGAGGGTTTTGTGCGATGGAATTTTCTCAAGAAATTCCGTAAGGTTAAAACAGAGGTTTGACCAAGGTTTGACTTGCTCTAAAATATTTCAAATAATTTCCCAAAATTATGAAATAATTCAGAGGTGTTACCAAGCCCCGCCTAGAACCAGGGAAAATTATTTCCAAGGGTTTGACAAAAGATTTGACCAAGGAGGTTGTTGACTTGATAATTGAGGCCTTTGATTTTTAATTTTCCAAAATTCTTTTACAAGAATTTCAGAAAAGTTTCAAAAGTAAAAGGATGAAGGAAAAGTTTCAATTTACCCTCAATTTCTTACATTTGAAACACAAGCCAAAATTTGGGATGTTACATGGACGCTGAGCTAGCAGGTGACGCGACGGTCACGTCGGCTAAACGATGGTGAGGCTCGGGTTCCGAGGGGATCCGGTGAACGGTGTCTCCTCGGCGGCGGTGAAGTTGTACACTCGGTAGAGGATGCGATGAGGAACTTAGGGGTGTGCTCACTGGTGCTCGAGGGTGACTATGGTGGCCAGCGGCGAGGTTGAGGTGGAGCTAAGATCTCGGGCTTGACGGCGACGGCGAAGAAGGGGTCCTCCGACGAAGGCAATAACGGTTTTGAGATGCGGGCGGTGAGATGACCCCAAAGATGGCATCCAAAGGCGACGAGGGCGGCTGGAACGACGGCGGTGACGACAAGGTCCTTCGGCTGGCATTGAAGACGAAGGTGATGGCTAGGGTTCTAGGCGGCAACTTGAGCAAAGACGGCTAGGGCAAAAGATGCGACGTGGCTCGAGGTGTGAAAAGCGACGATCCTCGGGGCTTTAAATAGCCTCGGGAGGCAAAGTCCCAAACGAATACAGCGGCGGCGCAGCGAACAAAAGAAAAAGGATTCCATGTTAGGGATGATGAACAATAGCCTTGGTGTAGGATCAAGGATAACCGACTAGAGGGGGTGAATAGTCGGTTTTTAAAAACTTTTTGCTAAAAACTAATTTTGTCAAATTAAACCTATGAAATATGATTTCACCAATTAAGGCCTAAATATTCTAGGGCTATCTAAGTGCACTACACTAACAAGATAAGCTAAAACAAACTAGGCAAGATATAAAAAAGGCTTAAGAGTAAATGCACAGAGTAAAGAGCGAGAGAATAAACCACACAACAGAGACGAATGATGTTTTCCAGTGGTCTCGGAGACTTACTGGTCTCCACTAATCCATGTTGAGGAAGCTTGATCAACTCAAGCCGGCTCCACACAAGCACTTTCCTCGATCACTAATGGTAGCTCTTCTCCACTCCGGGATAAGCGAGGTCCAACCTTCACAAATGCCTAGGTCTTCTCACAATCTCCTTTGAGAAGATCACCGATGCAACTTTGAACCGTCTAGGAGATAGCAATCTCCAAGAGTAATAGATCAACTATTCGTCACTTGAAGATGCTCAAGTGCCACCAGGATCAAACTCAAATCAATACACTTGGAAAAACCTCAACAACCTTTGCAAGTTGAAATCAATGCTCTCAAGAGTGGAAGAACAAGCAAAGGGACTCAAGAGTATTCAATGAGGTTCATCACACTTGTATGCTGCAGTGGGTGAGGTATTTATAGCCTCCACCCACTGCACTATCCGTTCGAGCACGAAACCCCGAAGTGCGGTCATCTGCAGGCAAGTGGCCGGTCAGACTGGGCCACAAATAACGATCAACTACACCGCATTAAATGCACAGAAACTATCTGTTACGACCATATCCAGTCAGACCGCCAACAGGGGTCCGGTCAGACCGGACTCAAGAAATACAAATCAGAGATAAAACATGCTACTGGAAAAAGTTGACTGCATGGACAACCCGGGGTTGCAGTCAGTCCGGGGCAACACCTACGGTCAGTCCGGCTATAAGCAAAAAGCCAACAAGACACAAGAAAATCACTTCTCTAGAAAAAGCTGACTGGGTTTCTTGACCCGGTGTTCGGTCAGTCCAGACCTATGCCGCGATTAGTCCAGCCTCAAAGATGTCACAAAAACTCCCTTCTCTGGAAAAAGCTGACCGGGAGACTCGGTCCGGAGGTCCGGTCAGTCCGGACTAAAAACTGCGGTTAGTACGGGCAATGAAAATACTGAGAAGGAACTTACGGGAAAAAGCTGGCCACGCATTTTTGTAATACCCCAAATTTGCTTAAGTTGGAAGGACAGAATTCGGGGAGGAGATGTAATACTCCTGAGTAATATTAGAGAGAGAATAATTATATTTAGAGAGAGGGACCAATTAGAATAGTGATTCATCAGAAGTTTGGAGGAGTTTTCGCAAACAAAGACAACTGGCTCGGGCTAGAGGCCCATGGGGCCTTTGGTGGCCGGCCATAGGGGCGCCACTCTCCCCTTCCTAACCCTAGCCGCCCCTCCTCTCCTCCAAGCCTCCACCCCTTGCGCTCCACCCCATCCACCTCCTGTCCAGCACCTCCTTGCTGTCCATCCCACTCCACGGATGATTTCCTCCATTGATGCCGATCGAAGGAAGGAGGAAGAAGCCCCGTGTCTTGGCCATGGTGGAAGAGGAGAAGAAGAAGAAGAGGAAGGGTCCTCGTGGATTTGATCTGCATCTTCCTGGGCTCTACAAGGGTAACGAGATGCCTTCCCCGCTGTTTGATCCGTAGTAGATGCGAAACCGATTAGATTTGTTGGATAAAAGTTTGGCTGCAGAAGATTCGATTCTGTCCAGTACCTTGCGTGGGTAATTTTGTGTATTTAGAGGCTGAATTTTAAGATTCCATCTCCTAGAGTTATGTGGGATCTGTCGTTATCTTTCAGTAGCCATGAAGATCACTCAATTCCGAGGTCTGAGTCAAAAGTTATGGTCGATTTAGTATCTGCTGCCAGAAATTGGACGAGAATAATCTGTCTGGGTATTTCCTAAAATATGAAAGGGAAATTGGTAGAATCTGAAAGTTCACACAACTAGGTTATTGTAGATAATTCGATAACCTTTTCAGATTGATAAAGAACGATCAATTCGGAGTTACCTATTAAAAGTTATGGTCATCTTAGTATTGCTGTTCGAACGTGTAGGCAGGTTCTGTACTGAAAGTTCAAACAATGGTTAGCCTATTATTTTGGCCGAATTGGATTATCGTGTCAACTAGAGTATTGTAGATTAGTCAGTTAAGAATCTACAGAAATTGGGTTTACCTCTTTTCGACTTCCAGTTCATGAGTTATGTCAATTACCGTGCTGCTGTCCAGAAACAGTATATGGCAGGAAACGTTATTTTTAATTTCAGCTTTGTAATCTCGCCTTGAGTCATCGTGAAGCGTGTAGAACGCCGATTAGTAGCGCTGGGTTTATTATGTCCTTATTGAAATTATTTTACTTGTTTAGGAGGTGAGGCCTCAGGTTTAGGAGTAACACCTTTGCCGGCTAACGCGTCGCATCGTGGAAGGCAAGTACATTGCTAACCCTAATGCTTGTGATGGATGAATGCTTGTATGATCATGCAAGTAAATGTAGCGGTTGTGCTACGGTTTAACTCGTTATTCTTACTACTTGCAATATACATGTTTTTCATAACTTGAAGTTATATGCCATGGTTGCATGTTTTATGGATGAGGTCGTGGTAGCAAATTAATATTTATTTTTGCCATGCGTTGGAAGAGTTGTTGGTAGTCATGTGGTAATTTGCTTAATGAGCCAAATGCGGAATATGAAAATAAACTCAAGGTGGACATATTGATAATTCCTTGTGGTTATATTCATGATGATCATGTTGTGGTCTATGTGGTAGAGTTCCCTTTAGATCGATTGATTTTGATTTTGGTGAATCGGGTGTGGGTTATGTGGTAATGGTCTTATGACACAATGGTATTGTGCTTAATGAGACACATGTGGATTATGAGAAAATATTCATGATGAGTATGTTGTTGACCTTCGTGGTTAAATTCTTGTGGTTTATGATTATCATATCATTCATGACATATCATGACATTTGCATTGTGGATGTCGCCGCTTATAGCCGCGATCAGACGGCACAACATCGCATTGCCGTAGCACGATGCATACTTTTACCTTGTTGGGTAAAGGTGCAGTGGAGCATAGCATACATATGCATTACATTGTGGAAAGATCATTTGCATACTTATGCAAGATATTGTGGTGAAGTTATATTACAAACAACTGCAACTTTATAGTTGTAATGTGGAATTGGCTCATGAGAGTCACTTGTGGTGTGAGGAAAGTGGCTATGGTCGTGGTTTGGGGTTCATCCCTTGTGGTATGGTAGTGGTTGTGATTGTGGCATGAGATTCTACTCTCTTGTGGTAATTGTTGATAGCAGTTGTGGATGCGAAATAGTAAAGTTATGAGGTAAAACATGTTAATACTTTATTGTCATTGGTAGTGGTAGTGGTGAATAATATGAAGCAGTTGATCAAGATTCAATTGTTAATATTTTACTATCATTGGTAGTAAATATGGTTGAGGCTATAATTGTGATCATTATGGGAATTGGATATTGATGCTTAATATCTTTGTAGTTAAATTAGCTTGTAAATGAATGTGGATTCACATTATGGATGTGGACATATGGATACTTTAATGATGTTGTATTTTTGTTTGTAGTCTGAATAGCCTGTTAAACAGTTTGCTTGCTGAGATTTTTATCTCACCCTTGTTTTCCCCCCCTACAGGTGATTGTTGAGCATTCATGGGATGGGTAGAGCGGCACCACAATAATGTACTTAGTTCATCAACTCATGTTGTAATAAAGTCGATGAAATTCTAGCCAAATGCTTAACTATTTGTGGATAATTATGTTATTTAATAAGGATGGACTTGTGAACCATTCTTTGATTAATCTGCTAGAGGTTGTTTAATTATTGAACTTGTTACCGTTATCTTTATTCTCTTAGTTGTTTATGCTTCCGCTAATGCTTCTTGTCTAGAGAGGTTGCCAAATAATTTATCTTGAAATTATTGGCTAGTCAGAGTGGTTTAGTAGCATTCCAGGGTAATGTGGGTCCCGGGTGTTACAGCTTGGTATCGAGCGTGCTTTAGGTCCGTGGTAATTAAAAATATTAAATTGACACACCGGTGCACAGAGGATGGGATGGGACAAGCATTGCATTCATGCTTTGACATGTTATATTGATGATTCATGCTTTGAGACAATCTTGTATGTTTATGATTTGTTTATATGATCGCTTTGAGTGAGGATAGTCAATGATAAGAGGTAGGGATTGCGCTTGTTGCCTTGGGCATTGCTAGCTTATACCCGTTCGTGGTACGGGATATTGATGCAGCTTACCTTAGGTAACTTAGTTGCGGATGTCATGGGTAAGTTTCTTAGAAAAGTGTTATCCTCCTTGAATTGATGTTGGCCGATTCTCGCCTATTGCGTTAATGATTTTCTCTCGTGTTAGCCGTTTATTGCAGCTTGTTGGGTGCCAATAGGCCTCCAATTGTTCTTGAGACCAAATATTGTTTCTTTCGATTGATCGGTTGTTTTATCGCTCGTGAGCAAAGGCTTTTGGAGAGACTGGTATTTGTATCTTTCTCACTGGAAAACATGACCCTTTTATTCGCTTGATATTTTGAAGAAAAAATCAAAGCTTTATGTTGGAAGTTCGTTATCCGTAGAAGCCTTGGCTCTATGCATTTTTCCGAGTTATTTCGACTTTTGAAGTTTGATTTCTCCCTAGAAGGGAGTGTTAAAATCCCTTTATGATGTTTTGTTGTGTTTAAGTAGTAGGTGGCAATTATGTAAATAATCGATAGATTGTGAATTATCAAGTTGAAAAGTTAGTGTGGTACATCATTAATTTCTACTAACATCCTTAGAAGTGAAGTTGATTATTATGATGTTGTCCTGTTGTAGTTTCTTGAAGATTTGTGGCTAAGAATTTAGCGATACATGTGTAGAACTCATGCATTTATTAAGGAATGTGAAAAACAATTGTTTTGACTATTGTAGTTGTTTAATTTTCCCAACTTGTTGGATAGATTGGATTGATCAATCTTAAGTAATTAATCTTACCATTCAGGATGGTCAAGTAAGGAGGTGTTGGATTATTGTCTTAATAAGATTAACCTTTAATATGTTCTCTCTTTACATACTTGATGAGCATGTACAATCATTAAATTTACGTAACTTTTACCATGCTAAATTGTTGAAACATGTATACGTAAATGGATGAAGGTTGATGTATTGACTTGTGGAATCTTGTCTTATAAAGCTGGTATTATTGATGTTTAAAGTTATTTTATTTTAATATCTTAACATAAGGTGGAGTATTGAATCTGTGCTCTTTATTGTCTTTGTGATTGCAAATTAGAGATAGGATCATTAATGCTATGTTGATGAAAAATTAATAATCAATTATTGACAAAGAATGGCTAGAGTGTAATTACTTTTGCTAAACTAGAGTTGAGCATCAAGATGAGATAAATGTATGAAATCTAATAAGAGATCCATACTAGCATGTTTTGTGAGGTTGTTATGTTCTAATATCATCTTGTTAAAGAGTTTGTTTTAATATGATGGCTTATGCACTAGGTTTAACTAGATTAAGTAGTTGGAATCTTATTTGGATAATAAGAACATGATGAAGTGATTTATGGTGTTCCTTTTGGAAAAATATGAAGGAGTGAGATGATATGATGATTTTTTGCAAAGAATGTTTTATCTTGTTGTGAATACAATCCATAGCCTGTAGTTGTGATTATGGTGTTGAATGTTTTAAAAATAAAGGAATTTGTTAATTCCATAATACTAATTGAATTGAAGGGTGTGAGATTTACTGTTGGAATCTTTTGGACCTTATGACTTGTGTGATAGCCGAGGTTGCCTTGAGTAAAGCGATATGTTGAATGATCTTTTGGTTTTTATCTCAATCTCGTGTTGTGGTCTTCAAGCATCCTTTGTTGGAGTTATGGATGTCGTTATAAAAGAAAATTGTTTCTTATTGAAAGAAAAAGTTGTAGTATAAGTATTTGAGGTACAGATGATCTATCTTGTGTTTTCCAACCTCAATGCTATCTATTTTTTCCCTTGGTCTTTGGCTACTTGTGAATGATAGCAATTTTCAGATGTCGAATTTATTTCTTCTTACCTCTTCTTCTAAGAACATGGTAATTGTTGTGGGTTGCGAAGACTATTGTTGCGTGATGACAACTTAACAGTGGTAGTGTAGTGATGTTTTTGTGGAGCATTAAATATCACAATATTTAAGATATAATGGATGATATATTATTTTCATAGAATAATCCTTGGGAAGGGTATGTTTTAAATAGAATGTTTATCTTGGAGCCAAGCGATTTATTGATGTTAAGAAATGAGTGTTTGTTAATTGTGGTATAGTAGGGCGCTCACCGAGGTTTTCCTATCTTATATGGGAAGTTGGTTGTAAGAACTTGGAAGTCGAGTTTGGGCTTCACTTTTTGTTATGCTAGAATTTTTTTAGAGGCCCAGTGTCTCTGTGTTGGAATAGTGGATCGAGTAGAATCCAAATAGTGTGATGATCGGGATAGCATTCTTGAGGTGCAGTAATTGAGTATGTGTGGGTGTGATATGAATCCCGAGTTGTTATCCTTAAGGGACTGAAGTGCGTTAGCAATTATTTGTCAAAATAATTCTGTTGGTCATGGTTTTGGCTAGAGTATGATTTATGGGGCAGAGAGTCTATCTACAATGGTGTAGATGATGTACTCAATTGAGCTAATTGTTGAGGTGGCCAACTTGAGATAAATGAGTTGGTGTGTTGGGCAATGACTTGAAAATCCTTGGTTCAAGGAAGTTAAATTATTAAAAGAAATAGATTGGGAAATTATTGTTATCTCAAGTAGTGAGATGCTCTCTTGATTCTTGTTTATGCTGTGTGTTTATGGCAGAGGCCATTTGCAAAATTGAATTGTGTTTATGTTGAGGCGTAGTCTTTTCCAGTTAGGAAAAGAAATTGATTGTTTTGGTCTGTCGAGTGATTTTCACTCTTAGCTTAGGTGGTGTGGTTTCTCCAATTGTCTACTTGGAGAGTGGAAGATGTTTTGTGGTAAATCCTTTGATTTGGATCGTGGTCCTTTGAAGGAAAACTAGTTGCTAGTGTGATGCTTGATAATCCTTTTCTCTTCTGTTATTGGGTTATATTTGTAAAATATATCGTTGTGCTTCTAGTAGAATTATGTGAGTGGAATTTGTGATCAAATTCTTGAAATTGGGTATAATGTGTTATCCTGAGTATATTTAATAAGAGGAAAGTGTTTTAAGAAAGAGGATGGTTTTAGAAAGTGGTCTTAATAGTTATTATGGAATTTTTGCCAATGGCAAGACTCATGGCGCTCGAGAGCTGACCAAAGAGTTATGCGGATGTTCAGCTTAGACCAACGTGAATTGTGAACTCGCCGGAACTGGCCGTGAGGAAGAGGGCCATCAAGTATGTGAAGGCCCTCTCGACGAATCAGTCCGAGCGGAGACGATGTGGAACCTTGAAGACCGGATGCATAAGAAGAGCCCGAGCTCTTCGAGGCGAAAGAGTACCGTAGTTATGGTTTCCTTGGGATGCTCTATCCTTTGGTTTTATTTCCTTGATTGTTCTTTTGTCTCGCTTCGTTGAGGAGTTAAATTCGAGGACTAATCCTTTTTAGGTGGGGAGAATGTAATACCCCAAATTTGCTTAAGTTGGAAGGACAGACTGGGAGGAGATGTAATACTCTAAGTAATATTAGAGAGAGAATAATTATATTTAGAGAGAGGACCAATTAGAATAGTGATTCATCGAAGTTTGGAGGAGTTTTCTCAAACAAAGCAGACAACCTGGCTCGGGCTAGAGGCCCATGGGGCCTTTGGTGGCCGCCATAGGGGCGCCACTCTCCCCTTCCTAACCCTAGCCGCCTCCTCTCCTCCAAGCCTCCACCCTTGCGCCTCCACCCCATCCACCTCCTGTCCAGCACTCTCCTTGCTGTCCATCCTCCACGGATGATTTCTCCATTGATGCCGGCCGAAGGAAGGAGGAAGAAGCCCCGTGCTGCTGCCATGGTGGAAGAGGAGAAGAAGAAGAAGAGGAAGGGTCCTCGTGGATTTGATCTGCGTCTTCCTGGGCTCTACAAGGGTAACGAGATGCCTTCCCCGCTATTTGATCCGTAGTAGATGCGAAACCGATTAGATTTGTTGGATAAAAGTTTGGCTGCAGAAGATTCGATTCTGTCCAGTACCTTGCGTGGGTAATTTCGTGTATTTAGAGGCTGAATTTTAAGATTCCATCTCCTAGAGTTATGTGGTATCTGTCGTTATCTTTCAGTAGCCACGAAGATCACTCAATTCCGAGGTCTGAGTCAAAAGTTATGGTCGATTTAGTATCTGCTGCCAGAAATCTAACGAGAATAATCTGTCTGGGTATTTCCTAAAATATGAAAGGGAAATTGGTAGAATCTGAAAGTTCACACAACTAGGTTATTGTAGATAATTCGATAATCTTTTCAGATTGATAAAGAACGATCAATTCGGAGTTACCTATTAAAAGTTATGGTCATCTTAGTATTGCTGTTCGAACGTGTAGGCAGGTTCTGTACTGAAAGTTCAAACAATGGTTAGCCTATAATTTTGGCCGAATTGGATTATCGTGTCAACTAGAGTATTGTAGATTAGTCAGTTAAGAATCTACAGAAATTGGGTTTACCTCTTTTCGACTTCCAGTTCATGAGTTATGTCAATTACCGTGCTGCTGTCCAGAAACGGTATATGGCAGGAAACGTTGTTTTTCAGTTTCAGCTTTGTAATCTCGCCTTGAGTCATCGTGAAGCGTGTAGAACGCCGATTAGTAGCGCTGGGTTTATTATGTCCTTATTGAAATTATTTTACTTGTTTAGGAGGTGAGGCCTCAGGTTTAGGAGTAACACCTTTGCGGGCTAACGCGTCACATCGTGGAAGGCAAGTACATTGCTAACCCTAATGCTTGTGATGGATGAATGCTTGTATGATCATGCAAGTAAATGTAGCGGTTGAGCTACGGTTTAACTCGTTATTCTTACTACTTGCAATATACATGTTTTTCATAACTTGAAGTTATATGCCATGGTTGCATGTTTTATGGATGAGGTCGTGGTAGCAAATTAATATTCATTTTTGCCATGCGTTGGAAGAGTTTTTGGTAGTCATGTGGTAATTTGCTTAATGAGCCAAATGCGGAATATGAAAATAAACTCAAGGTGGATATATTGATAATTCCTTGTGGTTATATTCATGATGATCATGTTGTGGTCTATGTGGTAGAGTTCCCTTTAGATCGATTGATTTTGATCTTGGTGAATCGGGTGTGGGTTATGTGGTAATGGTCTTATGACACAATGGTATTGTGCTTAATGAGACACATGTGGATTATGAGAAAATATTCATGATGAGTATGTTGTTGACCTTCGTGGTTAAATTCTTGTGGTTTATGATTATCATATCATTCATGACATATCATGACATTTGCATTGTGGATGTCGCCGCTTATAGCCACGACCGTACCGGTACAACATCATGCATTTGATGAGGACATGAACCCTTCGAATACGACCACAACTCCACCTCCAATCTGGCTGCTCTACTTCGACCACATATTGATCGAGAAGGCTTACGACCACTACACGACTTCGACTGCGTGGTCGAAGCCCCCGCTGAGTGGTCGAAGGAGGATATCGACCACACGAGAAGGGGTCGTGAAGGCTACGCATCGCATCGCATCCGTCGTAGGATTGTTTTGACCGCCGTGGTCTTAGCATATGGAGGTTCGACTACATCCCGGTCGAGGACCTTAGACTAGTCGGAAGTTCCGATTACCTGGTCGTAGATCACTCATATCTGGTGCTGCGCCACCTCACTTTGGGCCGAGGGCCTTGTATCAACACTACATTAGGGTTTTTGGGCCGACCACCTCCCTAGTCCATAAGGCCACCTAGGGTTTCGAGGGTACTGCTCACACGACACTAATCACGCATGAACAAGCTTTGCCGCCTCCCTTCGCCCTTTAAGTAGTGGCCGCCTCCTCTAGTTCCTGGGTTTTTCTTAGATTATTCTCGCCACTTTGAAGTTTCACCGACATCGGTTTGAGGAACCCGCATTGTGAACTTCATTCATATTCGCAATACAATTCAGATTGCATCTTCTTTGTTCTTGTGAGTTGCTTGATTGCTTGCGGGACAATAACCTTCGTGGTAAGGTCGATCGCGTGCGAGTGTGGTCGATAACGATACCGTAAGGGTGTAGCGAATGCAGGTGACGATCCACGGTCGAAAGCCTCAAAGCGCCAACGCCCTCACGGCGAAATCAATCGAACCTATCGGAAGATCGGGCGCGTAGTCTCATCATTTGGTATCGAGCGAAGGTTGCCCGTTAGGTAATCTCGCTTATCCCCTTTGTTAGTTGTTTTCCATCACCTATAGTCCGTAAAATTGCCCTACAAAAAGTTTTAGATCTTAGTCTTTCCATTGTCCAAACCACGTTGTGCCTTTCGCAATCTTGTTTTCGTGATTCGCGTTGTTGAGTTCGAGTCCATCGTCGGTGTCTTTGTTGCTGGTCTAGTCGTCGTGATCTAGTTTCTAGCGTCGAGTCCTTGATGTTTTGGTCATCGTGTATCTAGGCTTGTCCTTTGTTGCATCCGTTGCAATTAGGGTTTGTCCGCTATAGCCGAGAATTGAGTCACCCCCATCCGACCACTTACTCGTGACACCACCCCATCCGACCACTTACTCGAGCCAACATTCCCATCCGACCACCTACCGGATTCGACCATCCATCGGATTCGACCACCTACATCGAAGTTCGACCACCTCGCCGGATTCGACCACCTACTGAAGTTTGACCACCTTCTCTGGTTCGACCACATGCTCGAGTATTCGCCTCGACAAGTCTATCTGCTTCGTTGCTCTCGACACCGTGTCTCATCGACCGAGAAGAAATCCCATAGCCAAACAGAGATAGCTAAAGTTCGAGAGAGAGTATCTTTTATTACCTTATTACCCTGCTCTCCGGAAAAAGTTTGTGACCTATATCTATCCTTAGGCCCAAAAAGGGTTTTGAAGAGTTGTGAGTCAAGGTCACTTGCGCAAAAAAAAAGAGGAATCCTAGGTTGGTTTCACACCAAAAAAGAAGAAGAAGAAGGAATCAAAAAAAAAGAAAAAAAGAGAATCAAAAGAAAAAGAGACCACCTCGCTTGGCTCACGACCACCCTCGGGCTGGTCTCGACAACCCACCGTAGCTCCACGACCACCTCGCTTGGTCTACGACAACCCACCTGAGCTCCACGACCACCCACAAGAGATATCGGTTGCTTTGCAAATTTTCTTCCTTTGTGTTTGTATGTCGGGACCCAAAATGCACTCTGGACCCTCCGTATTCTCGCACTAGTCCAGATCACGCTAGTGCACACAATGTAACATAGGTGAATATCAATCCACACAAGCTAAATATAACATAAACGAATAGTTTGAGTAACAACTTAGAGTTTTGACCTTAAGGTCGGGTTACAACTTATTAAGCCACGCAGGCTAACACTAAAGAAATACCGCAATGAACGAAAATAAACTCGCAAACTCCAATCAAGACACCACAGTGCAACCGATCGGGACCGATGACCTAGCGATCAACCTTCTTCCACAAACTCCTCCTCGAAAGCAGTGAAGACTCTCCACTTCAGAGGTTTGGACGCAAGTTTTACAACAAGCGTGAGTACACAACAGACTCGCAAATCATACCACGTAATGCAATATATAGATGCAGCTTATTCCAAAGGAATGGCTTACGTGGTTATTTTGCAAAATGCAACATTTGCAATTGAATACAAATAATAGATTGAAAGCATAATTTAAAACAAATAAGCAATATTAATTTAACAGCTTGTTTCCACAAAGACACACAAACTAAACCGATCGATTCACACACCATATGATTGAGATCACACACTCCCAATCCCACATTTTATGAACACTACCCTCATGTGAAATCCCGAGCGTTGTCCATGACCGAGGACGCGCTATTCGAATAGATTGCTTAACACTCGCAGAGGTTTGTACACTTTACCCACACGATACAACTAGTGTAGCTAGCACTAATCGTAACAAAACAGTTCGGCAACTTGCCTCAACATTGACGTTTTATTCACACAGTCCCATATCACAAAGCTTAACCTATCCACCGAACCCCAATGTTGAAACTCCGTAACCTACTAAGTTAGGCTGTCACCGACATGCGGTCGTGCATAAATAGCTCAATTCAATGGCGCACAAAGTTAAGTCCTTAATTGACCAAGGCAAGACTTCCGCTTTTCTAACTAAACCACAGATAAATCCCAATCACAAAGCCACCAGCTCACACAAGATCCACCACTTGCCTCAGTCTAAATCTTTTCCCACCCAGTTGGTTTAGTGCAACACATGCCATCACGAGTAATAGCACACACAGACACACGCTTTATCACACAGCCCATAATCACTTAGTCAATTTCATAATCAGCACTCACATTAGATGATGACTCGTGGCATGGCTAAGCAATTGTACTCGATCTAACCAACCCACGTTGGTGCTATAATATTACCAACTCAACCAATCTAGGGTGACAAGGAATTATGACATACAAGACCAAGGTGTGATGATAATTTGATAACAACTATGCCCCAAAGCATTTAAATAAATAATTAAAGTGGAATGCAATAATTTAACACAAAGTAATTTGAAAACTGGTTCAAGATGATCAAAGGTATGACTTGCCTTGGAATAGGTCTATGTACTGATCTTGAACTTGGTTGAAGCCTTCTTCGACGAAAACCCCCGAAGTATCGACGTCTACGCACAAACGAAGCAAAACAACCAAAACAAATAAAAAAACAGAGGCAAAACCAACTCCAAAAATTAAGTAAAAATAATAATTAGGTAGACCTCGAATTTAGACAAATTTAGAAAATTGAATGGGCTCAATCGGAGTTAGGATGCAAAAGTTATGGCCTTTGAAGATTGAAAATACATAAAATGCTGAAAATCGATTTTCATGAATTTCAATTATTTTCCTAAAGGAAAATCAGATTATTGCAAGTCGACGCCGCGGAGGAATTTCGGAAAAAG
This sequence comes from Ampelocalamus luodianensis, assembly GCA_036346255.1. Classification (NCBI taxonomy): domain Eukaryota; kingdom Viridiplantae; phylum Streptophyta; class Magnoliopsida; order Poales; family Poaceae; genus Ampelocalamus; species Ampelocalamus luodianensis. The sequence goes on from CM070622.1 coordinate 41,686,818, forward strand.
AAATAATAAAAGAAATCTCTGACATGTGGGACCCACATGTCAGAGGCTAGGCTCACGGTGGACTAGGTCCACCGAGCCTCGGACTCGGGGTCCGGTAGACTGCTGCGTGGGCGCACACGTGGGCGCTGACTGGGCGCCACTGGCCGCCACGCTGCAGACGGGCCGACGCCGCGCCGACGTGGATGACGACAAAACGGCGGCGCTCGACCGCATTTCGCAACGGCGATCGGCGGCGCCCGGCGAGGTCCGATGGTACGGATTGAAGCCCGTGTTATTGCGAACACGATGGTGCACTCACGAGCGCCGGAGACACTCGAAGATGGCCGGCGGGCGAAGAGCGCCGGAGGAGTCTCGGGTTCGTCGAGATCGGAGCTCCGGTGGTCTTCCGGCGAAGACAAGGCCACCAGGAGGTAGCCCAGGCTATTGCGAAGCCGGAGGTGTAGACGAAGAGGTCCCGGCGACACTGACGGCGGCAAGGGAGCTCACCGGAGTCCTTGCGGGTGAAAACCAAAAATCAGAGAGTGGCGCGCAGGGTTCTCAAAGCGGCGCTAGGTTGGGGCTTTTGGTGCGGGCGCCAAGACGATCCCGGGCGCCCTTTATAGGGGCCTGAGGCGAGGGGCGTGCGGCGGAACCCTAAAAGAGTCCGAGACGGCCCCGAGCGAAAACGGAGATAGAGTCCGTGTCGGGGTAAGATTCTACCGGCAATAGGTGCGGTTGAGATGGGGATAAGATTTGGCACGTTTTCTAGAAAGGTTTTATTTGGAAACGTGTCTTGTCGGACGGAGCTTGGAGCTCGGAAGCATGGCGGGCGCGGTGGCCGTAAGTGAGGAAGAAACCGAGACGAGACGACGACGCGCGCCCACCGTCGCCGAGTGGGGCGAGGCGCGCGCGCGGCGATTGATCTGAGCGCCCGATCTAGATCCAACGGTCCACAATCAATGAGACGATCGGAACCTCCGGTTACCTCACGGGCATCTAGCCGTCCAAACCTGATCGAACGGTGGGAAGCGAGCGAGCGGGCGCGCGGAGAGAGAGAGAGAGAGAGAGGGAGGGGCCGACAAGCGGGGTCCACTGCTGCTGAGGCGGCAGGCGCGCGCTGGCCGAGCGGGTCAAGTGAGCGGGAATAGGAGTTGGGCCGGAGAGATTCGACCCAAGGAGATTTCTGAGATTTTAATAGATTTTCTAATTTTAGAAAATACCGTAAATTCAAATAAGCAATAGAAAATAGCAAATGAACTCGTAAAAATTCTAGAAAATCTAGAAAATATAATCGAGCACAAAGAACCCAAATAAAATAGTTTTGGCTATTGTTCATGTTGGGATCATTCACATTAAATGTTTTTATTATAAAGTCCAAGATTAAGCTTTTGAATTAAATTCAAATAAAATCCAAATGGTGAATTTTCTTCCTACTAACTATTTAAAAGATTTTTTAAACTCAAAATTGGGATGTTACAAACCTCCCCCTTAAAGGAATCTCAACCTTAGATTTAGGCTAGCTAGAGAAAAGGCTAGGAAACTCTTTGCTTCGGCTCTTCTTCACGCTCCCACGTTGCTTCCCTTCGAGTGGTTGCTCCATCGACCTTGCAAAAACGAATGCCTTGCTTCGGTGAGGCGCTCTGCGACATCCAAGATCTTGACCGTCTGCTCCTTGTAGGTAAGATCCTCTTTCAAAACAATTGATTCCAACGGGCTTGCTCTCTTGGCACACGAAGACACTTCTTCAATCGAGACATGAAAGACATCATGTACTCGCTAACGATCGCGTAGCTCCAATTGGTAAGCAACTTCCCACGCGTTCCAAAATCTTGAACGGGCCAACATACCTAGGGGCAAGCTTCCTTTGGCATGAAACCTTTGACACCTCTGAAGCGGGTCACTCAAGATAGACAAAATCTTCGGCTCAAATCGAGATCTCGACGGCGGTTATCGCATAACTCTTCTCGCCTTGACTGGCTATTTTTAGCCTTTCCCGATCATAGCAACCTCGTTCTTCGCCTCTTGATGATATCTGCCCGAACATCAGACGCTCACCGTCTCGACCAATTTAACGGGTTCGGCAGCACGCCATACAAAGCTTCAAATGGCGACATTTGCGCATCGCTTGATAATCGTTGTTGTACGAGAACTCGTGATACGGCAAACTTTTATCCCATCGGTAGCATTCGCTAGAGCGCAAGCTCTCAAGATATCCTCCAATATTCGATTGACTCTTTCATCATCCATCATGTCGTGGATGATATGCGATCGAAATTCGATGGGTACCCAATGCTTCATGCAAACTCGCCAAAAGCGAGAGGTGAACCGAGATCCTCGATCGACACTATTTTCTTGGGCACTCCATGCAACCCGACAATTCGCCATGTACAACTCGCAAGGCGATCTCACGAGTACGTGGTTTTGATCGCGAAAATGTGCGACCTTGGTCAATCGATCAACTATTACCCAGATCGAATCGTAACCTGATTGGGTCTTGGGTAAACCGGTGATGAAATCCATCCCGATTTCTTCCCACTTCCATTCTGGAATCTTCAACGGTTGCAGCAAACCTGCGGGTCTCTGGTGTTCTGCCTTTACTTTCTGACAGGTATCGCACAAGGCAACGAAATCTGCGACTTCTCGCTTCAAATTTGGCCACCAAAATTTGGTCTTAACATCCTGGTACATCTTGGTACTTCCAGGGTGAATCGAATACTTTGAGTCATGGGCCTCCTTCAAGATTAACTGTCTTAGACCATCGATATCTGGTACACAGATACGTCCATTAATCCAGAGTATGTCTTGATCATCCTTGGTGAAATCTTTGAATTTTCCTTCTGCCATTTTGATCTTGATTTACGACAACACGGATCCTTTGGTTGTGCTTCATGAATCGCTTCTCCAAGGTAGACTGACTTCCAAATTGGCTATAAATCCTTCTGACACAACTTCTAGCCTTAGCTTTTGAAATTCTTCATAAAGTTCGGGCAACTTTCCTTTACTTCCAAAGCATTACAAGAATCTCTTACGACTTAGAGCGTCCGCAACTACGCTGGCTTTCCGGGATGGTAGTGGATTCCAAGATTATAATCCTTGATCGCTTCTAACCATCTTCTCTGTCTCATATTCAGTCCGATCGGGTGAAGATGTACTTTAGGCTCTTATGATCTGTGTAGACTTCACAGCGATTACCGATAAGGTAGTGACGCCAAATCTTTAAAGCATGCACCACGGCAGCTAATTCCAGATCATGAGTAGGGTAATTCTCTTCATGTGGTCTTAGTTGTCTTGATGCATACGCAATCGCTTTCCTTCTTGCATCGGGACACACCTAGTCCTTGACGCGAAGCATCACAAGAGATATCGAAGTCCTTCCGATGTCCGTAGAATCAACACCGGGCCGTGGTCAGCGCTTCTTTAACTCTGAAAACTTGTTTCACAAGTCGGGTCCAAGTGAACTTCTTCTCCTTCTTCAACAATTGCGTAAGAGGCTTAGCAATTGAGGAGAATCCTTCAATGAAGCGGCGGTAGTAACCCGCCATTCCCAAGAAACTGCGAATCTGGGTTACAGTCTTGGGCTGGTCCCAGTGTAACACTGCTTTTACTTTCCTCGGGTCAATCGCTACTCTATCGGCGGTCATCACATGGCCAAGGAAATCCACTTCCTTCTTCCAAAAGTCACACTTACCGAACTTGGCATACAATCGATGCTCCCGAGTTTCTCCAAAATTAACCTCGTGTGTTCGCGTGTTCCTCCTCGATTTGGAATAAACCGAATATCGTTAATGAACACCACTACAAACTTGTCCGGTATTCCATGAAAACCGTGTTCATCATGTTCATGAAGTAAGTCAGCATTTGTCACCCAAATGACATGACCAAGAACTCATAATGTCCATACCGCTGAGAAAGCGGTCTTTGGTATATCCCAAGGGTAGATCTTCAATCGATGGTAGCCCGATCGCAAGTCGATCTTTGAGAACACTCCGGCTCCCTTCATCTGGTCAAACAGATCATCTATCCTGGGCAATGGATACTTATTCTTGATAGTGACCTCGTTGAGGGAACGGTAGTCGATACACATCCTCATGCTTCCGTCTTTCTTCTTGACGAACAAGACTGGTGCTCCCCATGGTGACGAACTTGGTCTTACGAAACCTTTCTCGAGAAGTTCTTCAATCTGCTTCTTCATTTCTGCTAACTCGCACCTGGCATTCGATAAGGTCGCTTAGAAATTGGCGCTGCCTCGGCACTAGATCGATGACGAACTCGATGTCACGATCCGTGGCATTCCGATAACTCTTCCGAAACACATCCGGTATTCTCTGACTATTGGTACATTCTCCAATGCAATGGTCTTCAGATTGTTTACTAGCAAGTGTCCTTCACGAACTGATGTGGCTAGAAACTCCACTTTCCTTCCATCAGCACTCTCAACCGTTACGGCTCTTCGGCCACAATCCAGCACAGCTTTGTGCTTGGATAACCAATCCATGCCAAGAATGACATCTAGGGTTTGGGTGTCTAGAACAATTAAGTTGGCTAGAAACTCAACTCCAGCTATGAGTAACTTAGCTCCTAAACAACCCACTCTAGAGCTTAGCTCTGCTCCAGGCGATTGAACTAATAGAGTATGATTAAGTTGTATAGCCTCCAACTTATTCTTAGTTGCAAAAACTTCAGACACAAAAGAATGCGAAGCTCCGTAATCAATCGTAATCGATCGGTATCGAATTAACCAGAACTTACCCAAGACGACGCCCGGTGCTTCCTCGTGTTCTTCCAGGTGACGTGGTTGACACGCCTTGACCACGGATCGCGTCCCTCCTCCCGGCTGGTTGGGGCTTGGAAAGTTCCTCGCTGGTGACCCGCGGTGTCTTATTCGTGTAGCTCCAAGGTTGAAACGAATCGGAGTGATCGTTCTCCTCTGTGGACACCGACGGCGTAGTGGCTCGTTGACGGCAAGTGTAGCACACCCTGGCTCTTGCGACTTGTTGACCGCCGGATTAGCGTTGGTCGGTCTTTGGGTGCGAGTGTTCGAGCAACCGGACGAGGTGCCGAGGTTGGTGCAGTGTCTTAGCGGAGTTCGCGGAGAAAACCGCTGAATCCGCGTGGCACCGCCCTGCTCTCGCTGGAATTGCCGGCCTCCCCGCTGATCATCCTGCGCTTGCGATTGTCTTCCGCCTTGCGCTTATCCTCCATGACTAAAGCTTTATTGATCGGTTCTTGGAAGTCGTGGAAGGTATGTGCAAGGAGATTGACTGAAGTCCGTTGTTCACCCCTTCGAAACGACTCGCGAGCCTTGTCTCATTACAACATCTTCTCGGCATAGCGAGCAAGTTGAGAACTTGTTGAGATAGTCGACATCGACAAGCTTCCTTGCTTCAGTGGCACGAAATTCATCTTTCTTCGCTCAATAATTCCTTCAGTACGTGGTATTGGCGGAATGTCAGAGAGAATTCCCAAGTGATATTCTGTGGTGCCTCATGAGCGCGCAGGTTCTCCCACCATTCTCACCGCGATGCCCTCCAACTAGTGAGAGGCATAGAGAACTTTTATGGTCGCCGCATTGAGTGATCGCAGCTTTCTTTCAATCACCCGGCCAATCATCGCCTTCCACGGGTGAGACATGTCCCGCGAATGTTGGTGGACGGGTCCTCATGAATTCTGCCAACTTAGAAGGTCCTTGGTGGCCATGAGCAGCTGGGGCCCCCTGGGGGTGATGGTTGTTGTTGTTCCGCTCATTCATAGCTCCGTGATTCGTTCATCATGGCATGCATCAATCGTGTCTCAGGCTGCCATAAAGACCCAAAGTTCTCGAGATCCACCGAAGGTGCCGGTGGCGAATCTGCTCTCGTTGCCGGCCGCCCACCGCTGGTGTTTGGGTACCCAACCACTTGCAATCGTCGCGAGTTGTGACCATCTGGCGAAGCTTCAAGGGTTAGATAAGGTAGCAAGCATGGGGTGAGTTAAGAACTAAACGGGGATCGTTAAACCCAACAACAATCGAGAGAACCAAAAGCAACTTTATTACTTAAGAACTTAGTATGGCTTGCAACAGATGCCTAAGGGCGTTTGCGGCTCATACTCACACTCAAAGAAAATAGCGAACCTAAGCACACAATCTAACGCCTAAAGGGCGACACAACTAGGCTTAGACCGACGCGCTAACACACTAAGCCTCAATCGAACCTAGGCCTTAGCGAACTCGATCCGAGGTAACCTCCACAACCACTACTGTGCTCCCGCTGTAGACCTTGAACTGTGGCCGGCATCTTCGCAAACCGATCCGGTGCCCCTGAATCGTGCAACAGAACAAAGCGCCGATGGCGCGACAGCTCCTCTCGTTCGCCCACTTCCTCCGGATCTTCCTCGATTCTTCATGTTCTTCTAAATCTTCTTCCTCTTCTTGGTCCGCTCGTGGTGAGCGCCCAATATCTCTTCCAGATGGCGATCTTCTCTTCGCCTGGTGCGAGCTCTTGTAGGCACCGTCTAGATCGGCCATCATCTCCATGGATTCCTCTTGGGCGACGACGCACGCAAGGTGTACCACCGTGGCATCTTCTTCTCCCTCCGTGGATGGATAGTGTGCGTAGCTCCACGGCGCGCTCGGGGTGGTAGCGGAAGACGGTTCCTTGCAACTCGCGCATGTAGATGTGGAAGATCCGAAGCATGGCCAGCGCGATGATTCTGTATTCTTCACTCCAAGTGATCCTCCCGACGGAGATGTTCGTGGCCGCTTGCCTTGGTGTTCGCCCCGCGATCGTCAAGCGGCGATCGTACCCGCTTATGTCCATCCACCATCCATTGTTGCCTCGATACAACGGACGATCAAAACCTCCAAGCACCTGCAGAGCTTCCAAAGTTCGGCGTATCCTCCACAACGCCACCATAGGTCCGATGCAGGCATCTGTCCAAAAGACAGAGAGAGGGTAAGAACAACTTAAAAACAATGGAGAGAGGGGAAAAAATTCTTAGCAATAGATGAGTCTAGAGAGACATGAGAGGAGTTAAGCAATAGGTTGCTCCTGCAAGTTAGTTTGCTTTTAGAAAATAATTTGGACTCTCTAAAACGGCCGATCTAACTAAGGTCAAGACCTACAATCAACTGGCTCGATACCACCTCGTCGGGACCCAAAATGCACTCGGACCCTCGTGTTCTCGTGACTAGTCCAGATCACGCTAGTGCACACAAATGTAACATAGGTGAATATCAATCCACACAAGCGAAATATAACATAAACGAATAGTTTGAGTAACAACTTAGAGTTTTGACCTTAAGGTCGGGGTTACAACTTATTAAACCACGCAGGGCTAACACTAAAGAAATATCGCAATGAACGAAAATAAACTCTAGCAAACTCCAATCAAGACACCACAGTAACCGATCGGGACCGATGACCTAGCGATCAACCTTCTTCCACAAACTCTCCTCGAAAGGTGAAGACTCCTCCACTTCAGAGGTTTGGACGCAAGTTTTACAACAAGCGTGAGTACACAACCGCATTGCAAATCATACCACGTAATGCAATATATAGATGCGTGCTTATTCCAAAGGAATGGCTTCGTGGTTATTTTGCAGAAATGCAACATTTGCAATTGAATACAAATAATAGATTGAAAGCATAATTTAAAACAAATAAGCAATATTAATTTAACAGATTGTTTCCACAAAGACACACACTAAACGATCGATTCACACGACCATATGATTGAGATCACACACTCCCAATCCCACATTTTATGAACACTACCCTCATGTGAAATCCCGAGCGTTGTCCATGACCGAGGACGCGGCTATTCGAATAGATTACTTAACACTCGCAGAGGTTTGTACACTTTACCCACACGATACAACTAGTGTAGCTAGCACTAATCGTAACAAAACAGTTCGCAACTTCGCCTCAACATTGACGTTCTTATTCACACATCCCATATCACAAAGCTTAACCTATCCACCGAACCCCAATGTTGAAACTCCGTAACCTACTAAGTTAGGCCTGTCACGGACATGCGGTCGACAAAGATAGCTCAGTTCAATGGCGCACAAAGTTAAGTCCTTAATTGACCAAGGCAAGACTTCCAGCTTTTCTAACTAAACCACACAGATAAATCCCAATCACAAAGCCACCAGCTCACAAAGATCCACCACTTGCCTCGGTCTAAATCTTTTCCCACCCAGTTGGTTTAGTGCAACACATGCCATCACGAGTAATAGCACACAAGCACACAGTTTTATCACACAGCTCCATAATCACTTAGTCAATTTCATAATTGCACTCACATGAGATGATGACTCGTGGCATGGCTAAGCAATTGTACTCGTGATCTAACCAACCCACGTTGGTGCTATAATATTACCAACTCAACCAATCTAGGGTGACAAGGAATTATGACATACAAGGCCAAGGTGTGATGATAATTTGATAACAACTATGCCCCAAAGCATTTAAATAAATAATTAAAGTGGAATGCAATAATTTAACACAAAGTAATTTGAAAACTGGGTTCAAGATGATCAAAGGTATGACTTGCCTTGAATAGGTCTATGTACTGATCTTGAACTTGGTTGAAGCCTTCTTCGACTTAAAACCCCAAGTATCGACGCCTATGCACAAACGAAGCAAAACAACCAAAACAAATACAAAACAGAGGCAAAACAAACTCCAAAAATTAAGTAAAAATAATAATTAGGTAGACCTCGAATTTAGACAAATTTAGAAAATTGAATGGGCTCAATCGGAGTTAGGATGCAAAAGTTATGGCCTTTGGAAGATTGAAAATACATAAAATGCTGAAAATCGTGATTTCATGAATTTCAATTATTTTCCTAAAGGAAAATCAGATTATTGCGCAAGCCGACGCCACGGAGGAATTTCGGAAAAGAAATAATAAAGAAATCTCGACATGTGGGACCCACATGTCGAGGCTAGGCTCACGGTGGACTAGGTCCACCGAGCCTCGGACTTCGGTCCGGAGATCGCCGCTGCGTGGCGCACACGTGGCGCCGACCGGCGCCACTGGCCGCCACGCTGCAGACGGGCCGACGCCGCGCCGACGTGGATGACGACAAACGGCGGCGGCTCTGGACCGTACGGCAACGGCGACTGGCGGCGCTCCGGCGAGGTCCGATGGTACCAGATTGAAGCCCGTGTTATTGCGAACACGATGGTGCACTCACGAGCGCGAGACACTCAAAGATGGTCGGGCGCGCGAAGAGCGGCGAGGAGTCTCGGTTCGCCGAGATCGAGCTCGGTGGTCTTCCGGCGAAGACAAGGCCACCAGAGGTAGCCCAGCTATTGCGGCCGAGGTGTAGACGAAGAGGTCCCGCGACACCGACGGCGGCAAGGAGCTCACCGAGTCCTTGCGGTGAAAACCTAAAATCGGTGAGGTGGCGGCGCAGGGTTCTCGGCGGCGCTAGGTTGGGGCTTTGGTGCGACGCCAAGACGATCCCGGGCGCCCTTTATAGGGGCCTGAGGGGCGAGGGTGCGGCGGCGCGAACCCTAAAAGAGTCCGAGACGGCCCTGAGCGAAAACGAGATAGAGTCCGTGTTGGGGTAAGATTCTACCGCAATAGGTGCGGTTGAGATAGGATAAGATTTGGCACGTTTTCTAGAAAGGTTTTATTTGGAAACGTGTCTTGTCTGACGGAGCTTGGAGCTCGAAGCATGGCGACGCGCGGCCGTGGCGCGAGGAAGAAACCGAGACGGAGACGACGACCCGCGCCCACCTGCCGAGTGGGGCGAAGCCTTGCGGCGGGCGATTTGATCCGAGCGCCGATCTAGATCCAACGGTCCACAATCAATGAGACGATCGGAACCTCGGTTACCTCACGCGCATCTAGCCGCCCAAACTCGATCGAACGGTGGGAGCGAGCGGCGCGTGGAGAGAGAGAGAGAGAGAGAGAGAGAGAGAGAGAGAGAGGGAGGGGCTGACAGCGGTCCACTGTCGCTGGGAGGCGGCCACGGCGCACTGGGTCGAAATGGTCAAGCGAGCTGGGAATAGGAGTTGGGCCGAGAGATTCGGCCCAAGGAGATTTCTGAGATTTTAATAGATTTTCTAATTTTAGAAAATACCGTAAATTCAAATAAGCAATAGAAAATAGCAAATGAACTCGTAAAAATTCTAGAAAAATCTAGAAAATATAACTGAGCACAAAGAACCCAAATAAAATAGTTTTGGCTATTGTTCATGTTGGGATCATTCACATTAAATGTTTTTTATTATAAAGTCCAGTATTAAGCTTTTAAATTAAATTCAAATAAAATCCAAATGGTGAATTTTCTTCCTACTAACTATTTAAAAGATTTTTTTAAACTCTGAAAATTGGGATGTTACATTGTATCTACCCCATCTTTCGGCTTGCTTGAGCTAGTGCTAGGAGCGCGTTTGGGCCAAAGAATCGTGATTTAGTGGGACTTTGATTTAACATTGCTAATCTGATTTCATTATTGCTGCTCCTTGCTACTAAACATTGCTTGTCCGAGCTCCACGTACTTTTGGCCCTCAGATTTGGATCCTCGCATTCGCCTCCGCTGCATGATCATACATCCCACCCTCTCCGATCAGACCACCTGCTGCAATTTGGTAAGAAATTCATAAGAGCTTGGTAAGATGCTTGAGAGTGTGTGATTCCACCTTCCACCACCTAGTAGTTGGTAGGGATAATACATTTGTGTTGTCTTTTGTCTCCTACTAACAATGGCAAAGAGGAATTGAATGCGCAAGATTGTGTTGTGAGGGAAGAGCTCACTGTGGTGTTGGATGAGCACCGCCATGCTATTAATGACAACATTACTAGGAAGTTTACGACAACAAATGCTACACCGCAACAACTCAAGGAAAGTATTATGATGCTC